>CM029382.1:10238854-10838854 GCA_017165825.1 Hepsetus odoe
TAAGGTAAGAGCAAAACTGCATGCTAGGATCATTGTAATAGCAATTGTATGAAAGGCTGATGAAATTAAACACATCGATGGATAAAGAATGCATTTTTTTTTTGTATTTTAAGGTGTATAACTTTATAGTTTCTTTTTGTGTCTTTTACTGTTTTTCAGGTGGAACGCTGCTATTACTTTTTACATGCCTGTGTGGAGACAGCCCAGAGAAAGGAGCCAGTAGACGGTCGATTGGTCCAGTTTCTGCTCTCAAATCCCACTAATGATGGCGGCCAATGGGATATGCTGGTTAACCTCATTGGTCAGTCTGCATCAGAAATGTTCAAGCTATTTTTATGGTGTGTGTGTGTGTGTGTGTGTGTTTGTGTTTTATATGTACACACACACACACACACACACACACACACAAAATGGGGCAGCAGTGGCCTAGTGGTTAGGGAGTTGGCCCCAGAATCAGAAGACTGTGGTTTTGAATCCCAGACCAGTGGGTTGTCCTGATGTAGCTTTGAGCAAGGTACTGTCCCCATCACTGGCCCCCGGGCACTTTCAATAGCTGCCCCCCTGCTGCATGTGTTTGTGCGTGGGTTAAATGCAGAGGTGTAATTTTGTTGTGGTTCACTGTGCTGTTTCACAATGACAGGTATTGTCACTTTAACTTCTTTCAATTCACTTATGCCAATTCTGGACTGATTGGCAATGATGTTTTGATAATTTAGGAAATCAGACCCTTGAGAACAATGATGCATTTATTAGGTCATATTCCTGCCATAAGTTTGGTTTACATACATTTTGAACCACTTCCTTTTCTAGCTAAAGAATCATGTGACTCATTCCTACATCCCTAGGTTATTTCTAGTAATTATATAATAATTATAGTTTGGCCTTTTCCACCTCTAAATAATAGTACGAATTGAAATAGGTTGGAATGCTTCATTTAAAGCATGTATTTATCTCAAACACCAGGATGCAAGTTATACAATCGAACAAAAGTTAATTTCATGTTTTCCAGAAAAATATGGTGTCATCCCAAAGAAGTGCTTCCCAGAATCCCACAGCTCTGAGGCCTCCCGGAGAATGAATGACATTCTCAATCACAAGGTTACTTTTGTGTTTTTGTTTTTTTGTTTTTTTTTTTATCTATAAACTCTATAGACAAACTAAATGAGTATTTTCTGGCCAGCCACCAGCAGCAAGAGAGCATGCAGGAGCAATTGCCTTAGGTTTTATCCAAAAAATATCCTAATGACCTTGGACAAATAATAATTTGTACCAAAGAGAAGCTTTTGTTGAAGTACTGTCACAATAAAATCAATGATTAACAGCAAGGTTCTGAAGTGCAAAATTCTCCACCTTTAGACCCCTTACTTCCTTTTACTAGGCAATGAAAACTAATTTGAAAATGGTTAACACATTTCTGATTAAATACTATAAACATGGACATTCAGCAGATTTGTTTCTTTCCTCATGTGAATCCTTATGACATCTCATAGATGGAAATTTGAATGTCATTCAGCATAACTTGACTTTTTAATGTTTTTTTTTATTTTTTTTTTTATTGTAATTAAATATTTCACTTGGTGGATTTTTTTTGTTTGTTTTTCAGCTGAGAGAGTATTGTTTAAGGCTGAGAAACATGGTTGCCAATGAGGCTACCAAAGCCAAGCTAAGTGAAGCAATGGACAGCATGATCGAGGAGGTCAGTAGACTTGCTGGTCTTTTTCCTCTGATTGCAAGGGAATTTCATCTTATTAGAGAAAGAATATAAAAAAATAAGACACTTCACCCTGCAGCCAAAAGAGGGCGGCATAAGACCACGACCACAGTAAGTTCTTATAGATGACACTTGGAGAACACTTGGAACTTGAGCCAGTATTAAAAAATTTCAGGCATTTGTTCAAGATGGAAATGTAAATTTTGATTTGATGTTGTGAAGTACCTAAATGCTGCCTCTAGTATGTTAAAATGTAAAGTAGTTCTTACCCTCTCTAATACTGACTGATTGTTTTTCAGATTGTAATGTGAGGTTCAAAATGGTTCATAAAGAATTGGAGATTGGGGCAAATCTAATATTATTATTTGTAAAAAAGAAAATTGGTAGAAGTATATAGTTATTATACAATAATACTGCTGTATTTGTTTTCATGCAGTCAGATTTCCTAACCTTGGCCAGCTGTGAATATCATACAGCTTTAACAATTAAATCCAAAGTGATAATTTTTTGTCAAGATGATGCTGGCCAAATTTTAAACATGATATTGATTCAACTGTGCTTTTTAAAATTAGCTTGGCAAATTGCAAATATACTTTAGATCCTGATAAACCGTTTTGACATTCAGTTTTTACACAAAAAGTGAATCATATTAGTAAATATTGTAGTAAGTTAGGGTAATGCAAAGGAGCTACTGCTCTTTCAGCCCTCTACCCCTGGTTCTCTCTTTCTCACTTATGTACATTGATACATGGGGTAAATTATTATCCGTAATGACTGATCCTAAAGAGGTCTTTCTGAAGCTTAATATTAATGAAACAACTCTATTATAAACTATGTTCTTTATAAATGATCTAATATAAAGTTTTGGTAAGAACACAAGGAATTGCTTCTGTTGATCTAGAGCACTTTTATCTACAGTACTTCTGTCATTCAGTATCTATTTTGGGGATATTAGCCTTGGTATTAATTTATATTGGATCAAAATTTCCTATCTATTCCTACTTTTAGATATGTAGTATAAACGAGTTTGTATTATGCTCATTGGCACTATCTATTTTGTTATGCAGTGGTTCTGAGCATGCAGTTGGCTAACCTTAAATTTTAAATAAAGAACTGTAGAACTTAAAATAAAGAAATATAAAGAACTGTTCTTTATATTTCACGTTCATGGTTTTCGCTTACCAGCCCCCAGAAAATTTAGCTGACTGTTATAATACATGCACTTCCATCTTGTAAAGTTGCTCTGTGTGTAAAGAAAAAAACAAGCACAGGCACTGTCAATGTTTGATGACAGAATGTTCCACAAACAAGATCAATATCGCTCAATGTCTGACACTGAGTGGCACAGGCAATCTCACCAGCAATATTATTACACCTACATCATCTACAAATAATAAAGATATCTTACTAGCATGCATCTTTTTACTTCGAAACTTTGCAGAGTGGCTGCTATTCAGAGCACTTCTTGTCACCAAACCGTACCTCTGCTTTTGTCCAGAATGAGGATCGCCTTGAACATATTGGTCTTAATGTTTTATCGTATGTTGATTGGTTAAATTGGGTTTGTGCAACTTATTTGTTTCAGTTTAAGGGAGAGTGGAAATTTAAATACTGATAGTGGCATTAGTTTTTTTTTTGTGGTCTTTTAGTCAGCAGTGACTCAAGTCTGCATGGGGTTCATACCTGCCTATGTAATGAATTCCTTATCCTTGTTTGTACATACTGTAACATTTAGTTTAACAACTACATTTTATTTTTAAGCATGTGCATCTCTCTGCTCGGGTGTGGGTGTGAGAATCCACCCAATGCCCTCAAACTACTATTTCTCAACCTTTTTTGAATATACGTGATGTGTAGCTCACTTCAGCTGAAGCTAGGGTCTTGAACTCATTCAATTTTTACCTAGTATTTCAATATGTTCGCACAGGCTTTTTGTGTTATGCACATAAGTGTTAGTGCTCCAAACCTGTTTGTACAAATCTCACGTCAGCACAATGTGTTGCCAGACCTTATCATCCAGGGTTTTAAAAAAAAATTTGGTAGTATAGATAACATGCCTGGATGGACTGCATAAATGAAGCAAGCAGCTTACATATGTCAGGAAATGTATATGCTGCTTGAACCCAGAAAACTACTGTGGACACTTCCAAAAACAGTGGTGTCAATGTTCCTTTTAGATGGAAAGGGGGGTGGCAGCAGATAATTATCTTGTCTATAAGGTCAAAATATCTCAAATTTGAGAAACCATGCAGATCTGAAAGCTGCTTCAGTGTGGTAAGCATAGTTTGAGTTGAGTTTTTCCTCTTTGTCTTGATGTTAATTTCTGGACATTCTCTATATTTTGCCTGCTTTTCAAGTTGATTCTTAGCTTAGTGCCATGAAATGAATTTGATCGGGGAAAAGGGTGTCGATTTGTTAGCAAACACCTGGAATAGGTCATTGTAGTCAGACTGTGTGAAATTGTATGGGCTCAAAGCAGCCATGAAGAGACCGGCAGTCACATGCTCACATTTCCTAACTGGACTGCATTTGTTAGTGTCTATAAGTCATGCATATGTTCTGTGTTTACAGCACAAGAAGTTCCAAACCTCTGAGTCCATTTTTCACTCTTGCATTGCCCTCCTGCTTTCACGTTTCGTTTGATTGTGCTGTAAATTAAATTGATTTTTGTCACATTGTCTGCGTAACGGGGTGTAATGGAGAAGTTTCAGAGAATTATCAACACAAGGTGTTGCATTGTACGTTGACCTATTTGCTTCCACTGCAATGAAGATGTGTTTGGGCAACAGAGGCAAACAAACAAATGTGCGTGTCAGAGTGGCCGCTGTTGTTGAGGGGAAAAAAGGCTGGACAGCTAAAGAGATGGACCATTGTTTATGTTGTAGAGTGTATAAATGGCTACGTAAAAGCTAGCACAAGCTGTGGAAGCACGCCACTTTCCAGCTTCCCCCAACCAGCCAATTACAGGGCTGACTGCCCACACCTGGGCAACACTGGTGTGGGGTCAACAGACAAGAAGAAAATTGCACTGGAGTTTTCTCCATCATTTCCTTGCTTTAAAACAGTAGTTCACTGAATATTACATTTAAAGTTTTCCATTCTAAGATAATTTAATTAATTATATATATATATATAACATTACATATTACTACATTCATAAACATGACCGGAGTTTTGACTTCTCGTGAACACACACAGTCTTCTTTAAATGTAAGTGGGTAAGAAAGGTGTTTTTGTTTTTTTGGAACAGTTTCTGAAAGCTTTGTGGTGTGAAGGAGATGCTTATGATTTCTGATAATGCAGTAATTCAGACCTGCTGGAATATAAAGCAGAAACTTGTGTGGCCTTGTCTGTCTGCTATGTAAACCTTCAACACACCAGCTCCCACACCTTGATTTAGTTTCCACCACCTCATCATCTCCATTTTCTACTGTTGTGGCCAGTTGTAGAGCGTTGGAGGCACAGTTACAATTTTTGGGAGACCTGGACACTTTCTAGACAGTCCACAAACCCACTTTACCCTCAAGTTAGATGGTAATAAATTCTAATTTCAGAGCCTTTTGTATGCACACACATCCATCCATACACTTTTTATTTATTTATTTACTTTATTTTTTAAGTTTTTGCTTTTTTAGTCAGTAACAATCAAGCCCACACATGTTTTTATATTGTTAAAATGAAACATTATCTTTCAATCAAAAAAATTATTTGCTTTAATTACTGCAAGTATGGTTTAACAGCTCTTAAGAGGTATATATGATGGGTTGGCCTCTTGATGATGTTTTGCCAGGTGCTGGAGTGATATGTTTCAGTACCACTAACATTAATTTCATATAGTGTAGGTAAGATTTAATCTGAGTCTTGAAATATGACCCAAAGTGTTTAAATTAAGAAAGTCTAAACTTCGCTGTTATTCAAGTTTCAACATCTATCATCACTAGCCCTTTACAGATTTTACAGACTTATTATAAAAGAAATAGTATACAGTGGAATTTGGATCTTCACTGATCTAATAGAGCACCATTAAATGCTTTGGGTCTGGGTTGGAGTTGCTTTTCTCATCCCTAATAATACCCTTGAATTTTAGAAGAAATGTTATTGTGTAACATTTTGCAGTTGTAGTAGTGCTTTTTTTTTTTTTTTTTCCCCCCCTATGCTTTATTGTAGTCCACCCAGTATGCCAAAAATATGACAGTTTGACAGGCATGAAATGTTTTTGCACCAACAGGGGGTGGTGGAGTGCTAGGACCAAAAGGCCGAAGTTGCTAATCCTACCTCCGGCACTATCACCACTTGGTTCCTGAGCAAGACCCTTAAAGCCAGGTTACTTCAGGGAGACATTCCCTTTAATAAAGAAATAGTAGTGGCTCTGGATAAGAGCATTTGCCAAATGCATAAATGTAAATAAGATGATTTCCTAGCAAAAGTATATGTAATATGGGAGGCTCTTTTGCACAGTGCTCTATACATAAATGGGCAAAATTCAAACTTCAGAATACTGATGCTTATTTTTGCTATGACGTGTACACTGAAGATTAAAACCATTCGGAATGAAGTGATAAGGGATTTATTACCTTGTGTTGTGTTGGGAACTTGAAAAATGAGTACTTAACAGCATCTTTAAGATAATCTTGTGGAATGTTCTTTGTATGCAGTGGTTGGCACCAACAGCAGTGACAGGCTTATTGAAGCACTTTGGGAGAAATCAATGATTCGATTTCTTTGAAGAGCAGCTATAGCACAAATTGTGGTTCTGGATTTAAAAATGTAATGCTGGCTATGGTTGCACGGTATCAGAACACAATAGCTCACAGTCCCTTTTGTATGAACCTGACTAGACCAATTAGAGGGCTCATGCTGACCCTTGTCCACCACAGAAAGTGAAATGGGCATGTGATTATAACAAGTGGAATATGGCCAATGGCCAATACATTCGTGTCTCACTTTGCAAAGTTCTTGGTAAGGCATTTATGTTGCTTGTGACATGTAATCTAATGGCAACAGCGGGATGGTGTGCTATGCCACGTTGCAAGAAATTTTTAAGAATGGTTTGAGGAATATGATAAAGAGTTCAAGTTGTTAACTTGACCTCCAAATTTCCCAAATCTCATTCCAAGTGAGCATCAGTGGGAAGTGCTTAATACACGAGCCCCAATCTTGCGACTTAGAGTGCATGAAAGGATTGCTGTTAACATCTTTGGTGTCATATACCAAAACCCGTCGTTCAGAGCTGAGATTGTTAAGGAAGGAGGTTTGTTGGCTAGAAGATGTTATTATTTTTATTTATTTTTTTTAAGAGGCATTTAGTTTTCCAAAAGTGAAGCATCCATTTTATGCTTCACGCTCTGCTCCTCTTCCTTGCCAGCTGCCCCTCCCTTGATGAGCCTCTCTGTCCTTCCTGCAGGACACTGACCGCTTGACTGCGGGCAGGTGTTTCAATATTGACTTGCTCGCTCTCTGCTGACGTCAGTGGGGCTCTGCCATTGTTCTATGTGAGCAGCACTTTTCAACAGGCAGAAAAAAAAGAAAGGCGGGCGCCTGTGTTGTGTTTGGATGGAGCCACACGTTTATCTGACCTGCCAAGGAAGAGTGAGGCATTGAGGTGGGGCACATGAGGCTGTTTGTGTATCTATAGCATCTGGGCCCAGCATTGGGTCAACAGGGAGTGAAAGGGCTGGGCACCACTGGCATTTACCCTTCACCAAGGGGGACTGGACAGAGAAAACAAACTGAAAAGCTTAATGGCTCTCTTTACATGAGAAGGCTGGAGTTGGAGGGATGGAGATGGAGGGTGGGGTCCTTGCCTGAAGGCTGAAATCACTGTAATGGTGGTCATCTCTGTGTGTATATGGCGTCCAGCAGGTTCAGCAGGCTAAAGATAGACCAAAAAGAGAATTTATGAACTATGAGCAGGTTGGTGTATGGGGTGTTTTTTTTTTATAAATGAAACCATAGGCTATAGATGGGTCCAGGATCTGCTGCAAGAAATTGGAATTCCTATACTTACAGTTCAAGGTTTGGGCAAGAGAGGAAAGGAAATACCAGAGATAACTCTATCAATGGAAGGCTGTAAGAACTGAAAAAGAAGTTAAGAATAGAGAAATCCATATCAAGCCCAACTGAAGTAGTACAAGTTAAATTGTTTCAAAGTGCCCCAATCATGTCCAATCTGGGTAATGAAATGTATAATATGAATGTGTAACTATTCATTTTTTTTAACTTTTTTTTGTTTTTTAGCACATCTTTCTCAAGTATAGTGTGTGTGTGTGTTTGTGGATTGTTTTTGTGAATAGGTGTTTCGAGTAGCCAGTGTCTGTCTGGGCAGTCCTCCAGACACTATCTGTTGGGAATACAGGGATAAAGACAAGATCTTTCACCGAATGGGTCCTTTGACCCCAAAAGAGTTCTATACAAAACATGTCAAACCACTCTACAACCTACAAGACAAGGTAAAGAAGTGAACAGAACTGGTAAATTAAATATTTGTTTATATTTGTCAGCCTCCTAGTACATGACTTGTGGACCATTCTCCCTCACCTTGCAGGTGTGCCTTGTAAATGACCCCCGGCCTCAGAACCCATTTGGAAAGTTGTACAGCGTTGAGTTCTTGGGAAACATGGTGGGTGGACGCAGCACACACTACAATAATCAACCTATTGAGCTATTGAAGACAGCCGCCGCTCAGTCCATCAAGGAAGGAGAGGTAGGGAGCTGGAGGTGTACCCTAAAGTACAATTGCTAACGCTTGAATCGAAGAGTAACCATACTCACTTAATTTGTTGGTTAAGATCAGAGGAAACAAGATAGGATTTAAATGTGCTTGGACTGCTGTTGACTGTTATTCTCTGCCACTGTAATCATGTTGGTCTAATCACTGTCCTACTTTCAGGTACTTTTATTTATTTATTTTTTAATTAAATTTTCACCTCCTTTTTTTTTTCTTCTTTGTCTCTGGCAGGCTGTGTGGTTTGGGTGTGATGTTGGGAAGCATTTTCATGGTAAACTGGGAATCAATGACATGAATGTGTGAGTATTTTCTGTATACTGGGTCAAATTAGTAACGATTTGTAATACTAAGGGTTTACAAGAAGAATCTTTGGGCACTGTTCATTGAATGGTTATATATGTGATGGCCTGATCACATATATAAGGGTTTCACTAAGGGTCAGGGTTTCACTTAGTGGCAACAGTACTCCCTCAACACATCATCCTTCACTATACACACTATTGTGGTGCTATGGTATGGTTTTAAAGTGACAGGTAAAAAAAAAAAAAAAAGTTTAATTATAATAGATCTGCATTTTGCTGACTGTCCTGCTTGCCAAGAATATGCCAGTAGTTCCAGAATAAAATTAATAAAATGGGAGGTCTCAGTTTCATTATCTGTTTTAGGGACACAAAATAAATTTTGTTTACAGTTTTGTAGTAGCAGAAGTGTATTTAGAGAACAAAATGAATTTGAAAATACCCTTTTGAGATTTTGAAAGTCCCCTTTTCACCACTTTATCCAGATACAGTGGAACATCTTGTCATGACCATAATTCTTTCCAAAACTCTGGACGTGACCTGAACGTAATTTTATATATATAATAGTATGAGATTGTATGTAAATACGATTAATCCGTTCCCGACTGTTCGAACTGCATGTATATTTTTCTTTATTTTTTTTTTAAGATTTTTAGGCACAAGAATAGTTAATTATACCATAGAATACATATTGTAATAGTAAACTAAATGTAAAACATTGAATAACATTAAGAAAACTTTGAACAACAGAGAAAACTAACAAAACTAACAGTTTGCGCTAGACCCCAGCAAACCGTTCGCTGTAAACACTTACGCACAGGGAAAAAAATAAAGTTCTTAATTTATACAAAACTATACCTAAACAACCAAGAAAACTAACCTTGCTTAAGTTGTTTGCTTTTCATTTGCTTAAAGGTCATGGTTAATTGCAAAATTAATGCAAAAGCACAAGAAATACGAATTGTGGTCGTGAACAGATGTGTGAATTTGGCTAATTTTTTGATCGTAACCTGGTTTGTACGTGTTTGGGAATGTTTGTGACCAGAGGTTCCACTGTATTTAAATGTGCTTTAATAGAAATATACCCATGTTGTGAACAAATTCATATGAAGGGGTTTGTCTTTTAGTCTCTATGTATTTCTGTAAGAAGGATCACTAGGAGAATGTAAAAGGTGCATAATCATCCAGCAGATTCAAGTTTAATTAATCTTGCCAGTTGCAATGTGAAAATGAGAAGAAAAAGGGTTTTATCTGTATGTGCACAGGTTTAACCATGAGCTGGTGTTTGGCATCTCAGTAAAGAACTTAACAAAGGCAGAGCGACTGATCTTTGGAGACTCCCTGATGACCCATGCAATGATCCTAACTGCTGTTACGGACAAGGTAATGGATATGCATGAAATTTGGAGACACTGTAGCCAGCAATGCTGATGTAAAAATAGCCGTGGTAGCGGTTAGCTTTTTAACATCTTATGCAGTTGGCAAATGCAAAATAATATAATGTAAGTAATGCAGATTGTGAAGAATAAAAGGAAATTGTGATCCACCAGGAGACAACCTTGCACATATTTGTTAAGAGCACTTTTTTCTTCTTCTTCTTCTTCTTCTTCAATCCTTTTCTCAGTTTTCTCAGTTTCATTCTCTTGTATCTCTTCCTCTCTCCCCCTCTCTCTCTCACTCTCTCTCTCTCTCTCTCTCTCTCTCTCTGTCCCTTGTATCCACTCTGTTTACGCTTCTTTTAATCTCCAGTACTTCTTGAAATTACTGTCAATTTCCCCCCATAAATGGCCACAGCTGTGTCCAGAGTTTCCATTCTCTCCTACTAACAGCTGGCTATAGGTTGTTCATCAGAAGCAGCTTGAATGGAGGTTTTAGCTAGGAACCCAAATGGAAAGTCTCAGGTTCAGGTTTACTACATATAAACTAGTAAGGGGAATTGTCTAGCCTTATCAGTCACAATAAGACCACTGTGTTAGATCTATCCTTATTGTTTATTTCAAATTTATCCTATTCTTATAATGCTACCTTCCACCTTGTCCTTGCACAGCTTAAAGAGTGACTAAGGTATACTTTACAACTGCCGGTTGTAAGTCACAAGTAAGATATAGAGTCCTCAACATACTGTACATATTATTATTCTGGGGATGTATTGTCCCAACCCATTCTTGTTATATTTGGAACAAAGAAAAATGGAGGACCTTTTGAGATGTTGGTGTCTGTATCAGTTTTGTTGAATGTTGGAAAAAAAGGTGAAAGTTGAATATTGTGTCAGGTCTCTTTTAGCCCCTTTAATAACCGTAGCACTGAAATATGTTGAATGTCCTCAATTATTACTTTAGTAAGTAGAAGTTAAGTTTTGTAGATTAACTTAGGAACATTATATATATTCCTTAAATCATGTTTTGGAATTAATGCGTAAAAGATTTCAGCAGCACTATATTAAACAGCCCAGTTACCCTCCCCCGTCCACTTTTTCCCCTCTTACTCTCACGTTATATCTTTTAGGAGGGCAAGGAGCAATGCTATGAGAAGTGGAGAGTAGAGAACTCATGGGGTGATGATCGTGGGAATAAAGGTGAGGTTTCAGTCTGCTTCGTACATTGCAGTCTACACTACACTAGTCCAAAGATATTTTGCTTTCCAGATGGTCTAATCTAATTTGCAATAGGATTACCTCTTACAGCTCTCTCTTACGAGTTTATAATTGACTCTTGGCTGAGGAAGGCTGTCTCAAATATGATTTATAGTTGGGTCAAGTCTCTGGACTAACCTCAGCTAGATAATCAGTTGTATATGGTGCTCATGTTTTGCTTTAAATCTGCCACTGGGGACCTGTTGAAATCCTTACATGTTTAACCTACAGGAGAATACTCTATATGATAATACAGGAGGGTAGTTTATATAGGATACTTTTTATGTGTATGTTGTGGTGCTTTGTTTGTTTGTTTTTTTTAATAGGACATAGAGCCCTGGATTCCGACATTGTATAGATAGATAGAGTGATATGTAAATATTCACTAGTTGCTCTTACTTAGTACCAAAATATATCTTAACTACTGCAGACTGAGAGCAACATCCTCCAAGATCTGTTTTGGAGATGTTCTGCACCAGATATCTTGCCGTTAGATGGTTCTTCTTGCCCTTGTCTAAGAGATCTTTTAAATTGTTGTTTTCTTGCAGCACTCAAACTTGAAGATCTAACTGTTTCCTTGCTGCTTAATATATCCCAACCCTTACATTTTTTATTTTTTTGTATTGAGTTAATCAGTAGTTTCACTATCAGATGTTTTACTGCTGTAGCTAATATTACACACATAATAAGCCAAAAGTATTTACACTGTCTTGTTACTTCCTTCTGAATTTCCAGCATTCTTATTGACATTGTATTTGTGTACATTATCAGTAAATCAAATTATTATATGTAATTTAATTATTCATTTAGCCCATAGAGTTAACTTATTAGACTTTGCTGTTTTGATAAATGCACATGTGCTCACTTTTCTTTTCTCTTTATTTTGTAAGCCCTGCATTCCTATGCAGATTATGAAGCTATTTTAGCTCCGTCATGGCTTGAAATTAATTCAGCTAATGACTGACTTGTCAGCTGTCTTTTAAAGGTAGACGTTTTCTTTAATCTTGGAGAATATTCCATAAACTCCTGCAACTTCAGAAAAACAATCAGGAATTTTGCATTGGGTGTACTTTGACATTGTTTCTTAATTTGGGCTCAGCGTGAGAATTTTATTTAAATAAATAATTTTTTGTGACTTTTGAGGAATATTTGATAGCTTGAGAAGACGAATGGGCATTTTGTTGGCTCGAAAGAAATGTGAGCTTGGGGTTGTAGGGGTCAGCAGCCTTGAAATCTTGCCTAATGTTTTTGTTCTCCTCCTGAGATAAGGCTGTAAGGGAAATATATCAGAAAGCAGAAGCAGAAAGAAAAAACTTTGATTATTTTATTCTTGTTTTCTGCCTTTTTTTGTGTTTATGAAACAAAAGAGGAAATCGATTACTGATTTTGACATTGTATTTATTTTGCTAAAAAAGGTCCATGGCTGAAGTTGGAGGGTTGTAAATGTTTCCTCTATTACTCTAAAGTGAAAAAGTTACATTTTAAATTTCTATCAGCTGTTCTGGATGTAAATTTGTATAATTTTCAAGCAGTATTCTTGTAGAATGGAGTATTCAACAACACACCAAAGAAACCTTGAGATTCCCCCCCGGTTTATATTTTCCTGAAATAGAAATGATCTTTCATTCACTTTTCTGCAATTGTGCAAAAGACTAATATTGCAGAATGAAAAGCCAC
Source organism: Hepsetus odoe (assembly GCA_017165825.1). Classification (NCBI taxonomy): domain Eukaryota; kingdom Metazoa; phylum Chordata; class Actinopteri; order Characiformes; family Hepsetidae; genus Hepsetus; species Hepsetus odoe. The sequence goes on from CM029382.1 coordinate 10,251,901, forward strand.
AAATGCCTCTTTGCATTCCCAGTGCCTGATTAATTAGACTTACCTGATGAAACACACACTCACACACTCGGGTTCTCTAGTGATTATCTCTAGCCTGTGGGCAAGTATGCCAAGTTGTGGTGTTTCCGCCTGGTTGGTGGGCCCTACCCTTGCTGTTTGCATTTTGAGCAATGAGAACTATGTCTGAAAGCTTCCGGTCAGCTCCCATTTCCTGCTTTTAGTCAAACTTCAACACTTTTATAATGATATTCTTAAGCTAACAACAGAGCTGACCTTTTCAGATAGCCCCCAGGATATTATAAACCACCATATACACTCCTGACGGCAAAATACTTTTTTGCCAGTATGGGTTGTATATCTTTCTAGTGTGTGTTACAAAGTGTTGTGTATCCTTCTAGTGTCTGTTAAAATGATTGGAACAGCAAGGCTAATTCAATTGTATTTGCTGTGTACTGCTGACATTTAGAATTGATATCAAAAGATAATTTTGAGAGGTCAGATTTTCAGCTTTTATTATATTTGATGTTTATAGATATGTTAACCTACATAGTACATAGCACATTTTTATCTGACCATATGGGTCACTCTTCTGTCTCAACATTGGAACAGAAAGTTTAATAAGCATAATTGACACTTAATATTTGGTTGCATATATTTCTTGCTTGCAATAATTGTATCAAGCTTGCAACCCACTTTTACAAATTATTAAATTTTTTTTCCCTTTGATTATGTTTTTTCAGGCTTTTACCCATTGTCATTCAGTTGTTTATTCTGGGGGCTCTCACAATCTGTCCTCTTAGGGAAATTCATGTTGAAATGGGTAAAGACGTGGTGGTTGTATTCTCTATAAATTTGACAATTAAATATTTATCATGAGTCACATCATCAGTTAACATTATTGAATCTGTTCCTAGGAGCAGCCACTCAGCCAAAGCCATGGCACTCTGTTTTACACACTCTTTTGGGTAGAGAGCATATACTTATTTTCTCCTCACTTTAGTAGACATTAGTCTTTGTCTTTTTTGGCACATCCCTGTACCGTCTTCTCTTCAAAATGGAATGCTTTTCCCTTATAGAAATCTCTCTGTTCTTCCTTTTAGTTTTCTTTTCTGAAAGCATAGCAGTCTTCACAGATGACATCCAAAGTGGCAACTGAGAGTAGATTTAAAGAACCATCAAACTAACGGGACAAACCTGTGACATTAAACACCTGTCAGCTGTATGTTATGTTCCAATACTTTTGCTTGCTTGAAAAATACTATGCTGTTCCAATACTTTTGGAAGCAGCTGGATGAAGTGAAGGGAAGTGAAAGTGACTCATGGTGTCATGGTGAAACATACCTACTGGTCTGGAATTTGAACACTCAACCTTCTGATCCTAGGGTCTAGTCCTTTATCATTAGGCCAGAGCCCTCATGTGTCTCATGTTGATCTGAAAGGTTAACAGGGTGTGGAAGGAGAAAGGTGTGAACAGAATTGTGGCATATAGTGGGAGGGGCTGAGGGAGAGGCTCCATTCCTCTACATAGAACAATAGGGAACACAAGGTGCTGATGGAGAGAAAGGGGATCACTCAGCCCTTTTAACAGCAATCCTGCTTTTAACAGATTTTACACTGAAAAATAATTTGTTGCAAATAATCAGCTTGCATGTCAGGAGTAATTAATTTCCAAGAATACGTTGCTACGCCTATGTTTTCATTTGCTTTTTGATAGTAATCATGTTTATTTTATCCTTGGCACGGTAACCACAAATGGTTTATTCTTGCATACCCTACGCAGGCTGTAAGCTTTCATGCTGCAGCTTTCAATGATGATATATTGAAGTTTGGACTTTCATGATTATTCATTTACACCTTTCTCATTACTCTACTTAAAACATTGATTAAAATTTGCCTTTGATAATTGTTTTAAAAATATATTAAATAATAGATGACAGCCCTGATTAAACCCCAACATAGGTAATTTTATTTTTCACGAAAAGAGCCGCAGAACTCTTTCATTTGTCATGTGTCTGATGTCTGCTTCCCTGCTTCTCCCTGCAGGTTATCTGATCATGACGGACGAGTGGTTCTCTGAATATGTGTATGAGGTTGTGGTGGATAAGAGGTTCCTCTCCCCTGACGTGATGGAGGTCATGCAGCAGGAGCCTGTCGTTCTCCCTGCCTGGGATCCGATGGGAGCCCTTGCATAGCCATGGGAACTGAGAGTACCCTGTGCAATCTGGCTTCAGCCTGGTTGTTCCAACTCCAAACCTTCGATTTTATTCTTCATAAACTCCAAAAACAGCCTGTTCTAGACAAAATAAATTTTCTTTTTTTTACTGAACCTGCATGCGTAATGTCACTTCATTGGAACTATTTTCCTTAGATAGTGTCGATAATTTATGAGCTTTTTAAACTACTAAACTATTCGAAGGCATCACAGATATCCTCTCTGAAAAAGACTGTTGTTTTTAACACTTCTAAACATCAATGTCTGATATAAGGTCTTGCAGCAAACAAATCAACAGAGCCCTTTTGTTGAAGCAAATTAGTTCCTCTAAAATGGCAAGGCCCAATTTAAGGAGAACACAAAGGGATGCAAAACTTCCTTCTCAGATATTTCATGTCACCCATATTTAAGATTTATTAAGTTATCTTGGAGGTAATGGAGTGCATGTTAAAGTTAAAACTGAGGTATGTGTGCATTCATGAGACCGCCTCTAGGACCTTGTTTCAAACACTAAATAACACTAATAAGTAAAAAACCTTTTATTATTAATCATATTTTTCTCTACCTTGTTAGTTTGTCACTGTTCTTATTCATCACACTATACAACTGACAAGACATTTCTTTACTCTGCATTGACATTGTCACCATGCAAAATGTGAGATATCGGTTCTTCAATTTGAAATGGTGCTTCTGTGAAATCTTTTCATTGGCACTTTAACAGAGTACTGCATGGGTCAAGTGGATGTGAACATCAAAACCTCAATAGAGTGGTTTAAAGTAATATTTTTCCTCCTCTAATACAAAATTATATTATCCAACTGTTTTGCACGGATGTGAAATTCCTGTTTTGCAGTGTAGTGGAAGATGGATGGTTTCTTGCTGGGTTTGATGGAGGATACTGCTGTGAAAGGTAGCAGGGCCCCATGCAGCACTAACAGGAGTGGAGGGGATTTAAAGGGTTTTGAAGAAGTCAGCCATTTGGTTGGCTGCACCTTAAAGTCTTCATCCCAACAGAGGCCTTCCAGGAACTCTCATTCTGTACAGTACTCTGCTGATTACTAAATCAAAAGTAGACTTCCCCCATTATTAGCTCATCGAGGACACTCCAGCTTGCTTTCTTCAGACTTTGAGCTTTGGGCAGCCACTTATTAAAGAAATTGGGTAAAAGCACAATTGATGTTTCTCAGATTTAAGTGTCTCATTCCTTTTCCAAATCCGCCCTGCTTTAATGAACTGTTCACCTATTTTAGATTTGCTTGTACATTCCTCCTCCCCCTCATTCCTCCCTCCGGTCCATTCTCTCAGCTTGTTGGGGATTAACCTAGTAGCTGAGGGAGATTGGAATGACTTGCAGCGGTCCACATGCTGTGTGTGTATGTGTGTCTTTGTGTATATCTGTATAATTTTTTGTTTATATGTCAAAAAGCCTCCTTTTCTAGGATTGTCTGCTAAAAACAGAGCCATCATATGTGTGTGAGAGACAAGTGTTGCTTGCTGGTTTTTTGAGGTTAGGCAGTGGGTTGTAGCATCTAGTAAGTCTGGCTCTGACATCATACGCCACACACACGAGTACGTGGTAATCAGCCAGCCGGCCTCTTGCGTACATCTGAGGCAATGTTTGATCAGAGCCGTCAGTTGGGCTACAAAAACTCTGGAAGCAATGGAACTTTGCCTCAGCAGACTTTCTTGGTGTCTCATGTTCACGTGTGTGTGTGTGTGCTACTGTGGACAGAGCAGGGAAAGTTAAGACTGATCCCATAGTGAGTTGATGTGTCTTGTATGGGAATTTCTCTGTTGGGACCTCAAACTGATGCTGACAGAAGCTTCTACTTTCTGCCTTGGACTCCAAAAGTGAACTCTGGGTTTCTCAGGTAGGACACACCTCCACATTCCAATTTCTGTTTGATCGAAACATTTAATACAAACATAAAGCATTTATTTGAGCTTTAGAAGTCGTCAAATCCATCTGTCTGGAGGTAAATGTTCCCAGAAATGCCTGATCGTTTTTAACTATTTAATTTTTTACTTTCTTTGACCTTTTTTTCTAGAACTTTGCACAATCACAAATCTAATACAATAACTCCTGAGTAGAAAAAGGTTTCTTGAAATATATAATTACCCTTTGTGATGTTCTCTGACTTTCACTCTTGAAAATAATGATGAAAAGTACTGATCCTAAGTTATTCTAGTATCCATATTCAACACAAGTGCTGTATAATTACATGTGCATTGACATGCTATCATTCGTAAGCTTTAAAAACCGAGCATTGTGAGGCACCCCTAATCCCTTACAGAATTAAGAAGGCAGGAAATGTCACCCTAATGCACAAAACAACACTTCTCGCCAAGATAAGCCTAGGCTTAGATCTGACATGGGAGGAAGTAAAGATTTTTAAAAATGGAGTTCAAAACAAGGTTAGGAAGAGCGGAGAACAGAAACCAAGACTGAGAGAAAAAACACGTGGAGCTGTTCAACATTCTCATGTAAAACTACAGGAGCCTCCATTGAAAGCTCTATTGCTCTCTCCAATGTAGCAGCCCACAGGTCTTCATTATTCTTTCTTTCCAGCTCTAATTTCTTCCAACCCATGTTTCCTTGATCTGTACCCCCTGCCCCGCTGGACAGACGCTTGAAAACTCACCCACATGCCACAAAGGTCAGAGATTAGTGACCATGCCAAATATGGTCCCAGGCTGTGGAGAAGCCATATTCATAAGCGTGTCAGTGACATTAGATTATGTGTTCTCACCCCTATTCACCTTCTAGTCCAGGTTCCTGTGTGCCTTGTAAATTAAGTTAGCAGTAATATTTGGCAAGTGGGAATGGCATTAGCACAGCAGGGACAGGATTCTGGGTCTTTTTTTTTTTCTTTTTTTTCTTTGTCAATAAAGCATTATATCATTGCTTCAAAATATAGATAACATCATAAAAAGGTTCTCTTTACTATTAAAGGAGGAAGTACTTTGATCTAGTACATGTATGAAATGCATGCCTAAGCAAAGCATTTCAATGAAACTTCATAACCCAAAGTTTGTAGGCATCCTGCCTATATACTGGTTTCAGGGACTTCTCCCACACTCACAGCTAATAGGTTTTCGAAGTCAAGCACATAGCAATTCAGTCTACAGACAAAGACAAACACTGTCAAAAGAATGAGGGACACCAAAGATCTCAGTGACATGAAAAATGGCAGTGTTATAGGATACCACATCACAGAGTCATGGCTACCTTACACAACAAGTTGTGGTCCCCTGTGTGTTCTGACACACTTCTATCAGCCACCATGAACTTTTTCAGTAATGTGTTACTGTAGCTCTTCTGTGAGATCAGACCAGATGGGCTTGCCTTCTATCCCAATGTGCATCAGTAAGCCTTGGGCACCCATGACCCTTTTGCCGGTTAAGTGGTTATCCATCCTTGGACTATTTTTTGTATGAACACTGTGTCCACACTGTGTATACCATGCAAGAACTGCTGTTTTGAAGATCTGTTTTGAACTCTGACAGTGGGCAGTGGTGGCCATATGGTCAGACCAGTAGGTTGCCCTGAGGTACCCTTGATCAAGGTACCGCTCCTATGCCTGTTCCCCGGGCATTGGCTATACCGGCCCCTGCTTCACATGTGTGTATGGGTGAATAGCAGAGCTTGCATTTTGTTGTGTTTCACAGTGACAAATAGTCACTTTCACTCTGACCCAGTTGTCTAGTCATCACAATCTGGCTCTTGTTTAACTCATTTAGATTCTTATGCTTTCTCATTTTCCTGCTTCAGGGACTGAGTGTTCACTTGCTGCCTAATATATCTCAGCCCTTGACAGGTTCCACTGTATTCTGTCATGTCTGTTGAGTCAGTCATGCACAGACACCCTGCAGTTGTCATCAGCCATCTTGGAATTTGTCAGTGTTATGTTCTGTTTGAACATGAGTCCAAATTTAGTGAAAAAGTGGGCTAAAATTGGAGTGAACAATCACTAGACACCAGTGTAATCCTTACCTGACAAGTCTTGTGCTTTCATTGAGGCAACTGGACACTTAACCAAGTATTTCAGAAGAAGTGATGCATGTGAGTGAAGTTCTATCATGAATTTTAGCATTATTATTTTTCCTTGTTTGACAGTGCATGGTGGTCTAATCAAAACAAAAATCTTTCGGGAACAGTATAGACAAGATAAATAAGGTGAATTTTGATTACAGGTTGACTTAAATTGTACTCCTTTAACAATTTTGACAAGATCTCAAGAACTATGTTGTACCTTTGAAGGTACATTTACACTGTTTGTAGGATGATAAACCAACAATGTACCTGCACAGTATATTTTTCTTCTTATAGTGTACATTTTGTATAGTTTTATTGTTATAATTTTAAAAAGCTATGAAATGCTATCAGTATGAACTGATTTTAAATGTAGCTTTGTGTAAAAACTATAAATTGGATGGTGCGACATCTGGCCCATTTGCAGCTTCCATTTTTCAAGTAGTTTTCAAACCTTGCACTGCATGTGATGGATTGTGGGTGATTGAAGCTGACACGTTTGATGCATTTTTTGCCCACATTTGAAGGCTCCTGCAAAACAGAAAAACCTTCAATGACGTAATGACCTAGAAATGCAGCCAACACTATTAAAAAGGATGCCACAAAGAGTTCTTCATGTGGTGCTGTTGGAGAACCACTTTTGGTACCTTAAAATCATGTTTAAAACAGATTTGTGAATGTGAACCTTGAAAAGGTGAATGGTCCTTCACAATGTTTTCTGCAATGTTTTCCTTAAAATGTAAAAAAGTTGTTCACAATCACACATCTTATTTGCAATGATGTTTTGAATCATCTACTGAAATATTATTTAAGAAAGCAAAAGTGGTTCTTCTATGACATTGTGGAAAAAATACTCTGTCATCTTTGTTTTTAAGTGTACTTTGACTATCTGGTTTCATGACATGTCTAGTATAACAGAATCAGATATTTGATCTTTCCATCCTCTCTGTTCTGGATCACCCAGCTTTTTGTCCTGTTTAGCAAAACCAAGGAGTCATTCATATGTTCTAGATGCTCATAGGCAATGCCAAGTTGAAAAAGTTGAGAGGTTTTATGTGTATGGAAGGAAGGGGGGTGTATGTAACCTTCACCTTACAGACGAGCTGTACTGATTTTTGATAACAGAACTGGAAACAAAAGAGGGAAATACACTCTTAAAAAGACACTTGCTGAAAAGGGTTCCTTGGAGCAATGCCATCAAAGAACCATTTTTGTTTTTTTAAGAGCATTTTTCTTTCTTTACAGAAACCTTTCTGTAAATGAGAAGTGAAAGAGAGATCTACATAACAGACTGAGCTTTTTTTCTTTGAATGTTTAAATCTAGAACTATTCAAGAAATTTTATATTATAAAAGATTCATAAAACATAAATAACAGATAGGGTTTGCTTTTGGAAGTGACCTCCATCAGTCTCATGTGTACAGTTGTATTGCAGAGTCAGGCCCTGTAATCCGCCAACCCCACAGGGAAGTGCTTTTACTTCTGGGAGCCCTTGTGAGAAAGTGCGGGGTGTTCACTTCCCCACTGATAAAAAGCTATTTTTCTTTGTCTACTGTAGATCCTAGTTTGTATTCTGGAGGGAAGTTATTTGTTTTTGTTATAAGGCAGATAATACTCATGTCACCTAAGGGCATATTTTTGGTGTAAAAGTGCAAAATGATTTACTTTCTTTTTATTTCTTTTTCTCTGTCTCCTTTAATTGCATACACATGGACTGTTGTCTTTAGGTGCAGCGTTTCCTGGGGTAGTTATTTTCTGAGTGTATGGCAGACAAAGCAATCAAAGAAAGCTCTCGTGTTAACAATCATGTCATGACTCACAGCCTAATTAGTGTTAACTAGATTTTTCAGGTAATTCATCAAATTCTATGAGCTGCAAGGCCACAATGCCCACAATGCCCACCCACAACCTTGCTCAAAATAAGGTACCCATGTACAAATCACTGTGCAAGGATCTAAGTCACTTAAGAAAATCTATCTGAGTGACTTATAAAAGTACCTTATAAACATTGTCACAACCAATCATTGTGATTTTAACTGTATTTATTTGAATATTATTGCTTTGCTGAGCAAAAATAAACACTTTTTTATACGTAATTGCATAACATCAGCAGTTACTTGCAGAGTACTAACAAATTACAGTATTCAGCATTGCTGTAAACTTTACTTGTGCAGAAGCAAATGCATAGCATTGTTAAATTAATAAAAGATGGACACGCCGTCTTACACGTAGCATCTGAGGCACCAAATAAGTAGGGCATCTCTGTGGGATTTTCAGCAGGGAGGTCAAGCTCGGGTCACTTGGGTTTCTCATTTTTCATCAAAGTACTGCCCAATGCCGTGCATCATTATTAGAGCAGTATATGTGCTATGTTTTTTTTCTTTCAAAATGTACCTTTTTATGATAGGAAAATGCAAATAAGAACATTCTTAACATTCTTTAAAGGTGTTCGCTGGTTCAGTCCTGTTGCTCTTTAATGTTCTCCATTTATAAACTCTCATTGGTATTTATGTGTGATGTGTATCTAGCTTTTTGCACACCAGGCTTAACATGGCAATTTCCTTTGGCATGTAACTAATGTATATTTGAAGCTTGTGTCTGGGGTGGTGGCAGGGGACTTAATATTTTTTTTTTCACTCTGAGGTATGAAGAGGATGTAGAGTCTGTACTGCATAACCTGGGCCCATAAATGACTCGTTAAGAGCAAAAGAGAATGAGTGACCAATTATACAAATAGGCAAAGTGAGAGTGAGTGTATGAGAGAGGAAGAAAAAGAGAGAGAGAGAGCAGGGGTGTGGGGGGTGTGTCCTATACACTGGCTCTCAGGGACGGTGAGCAGGAGCCCAGCACAGACCCCCACAAACCTGCTCAACTGCTGCACGGTAGGGTTACACTGTGCATGGTGCGTGTGTGTGTGTGTGTGTGTGGATGTGATTTGATAACTCTAGTCAATGGACTTTGACTTGTATGAACATTGTGTTGAGATACTTTCTGTAAATGTACATTGTTCGTTGATAGAGTTTGTGGCAAAAATGAAGTCTTTCAGAATTTTGGGTCTTACTGAAATGAGGTTCCTTTATGTATGAGGTATGAGTTTTAAAGTTGTGTGTGTTCTGTATAGTTTATGATGTACAGACAAATTCTCTGCAGCATTCATAATCGCATTATGCTGTCATTTTCATGGTCATTAGCAAATCAGTATCTTTTTTTCCCTACAAGTCACTAAAATAAATGGTGAGACTATAGGCAGATTTTACTGCGTCTAGCTGTTCTTTGTAGCTTTTATTCATTTTCCTGCACAAATTGCATTCCAATGTAAATGAAAAGATGATTTCACAGAAAGAAATTTGTGTGTAAACTCATTTGTAAATTTACTCTGAAAAGATAGAACTTGGGTTCCCTTTTATTCTAGATATTTTTTGATATTTTCTGTGACAAAGAGACATTATAAGCGTGGCTTAAATCTCAGACTTCATATCAAAATCCCTCACTATTTGTAAAATCTACACATCTATAGCCCAAATTAGAACCTGTTTCTGTTTTCACTTTACTAACTCTTCTGAGCAAACCAGATTAATTGTCCTCTCTCCATGTTAAATCCTGATGCATATTATCATAGCCTTAAGATTTGCGCTCTGCGGGTTCTTTTTGGCTCTGACAAGAAGACTCAGGAACATCTCCTAAATGCCAAAAGAGCATTTCCATCAGATTGGTAAACATGTCTATAAATTGGTTTTCAAGGAAAATTATACTGGTGCTCAGGGAGGAGACCAACGCTCTTTCCAAGTAGGAGGAAAAAACCTTTACTGTCTCACAGTAATACTTACTCAGTATCACAGTGCTTTGGTCCAGATGTGTTGAACCCCCGGGAACATCTGTGAAGACAGGCTCACTTCAAAGTGGGATATTTATTAGGTTTAATTACTGTGGGCATATGCAATAGTCCAGCTTTCTGGCTCTGCTTTGTCTCTTTGTAACAGTGCGGAACGCTTTCCACTTTCACCTCGTCAGATACTACCATTAAAAATAATGAAAAGGAATGTAGCTAGAACAGTTTTTTTGTAGAATCAAATTAATCACTAGGAATACATAATAAAGATTTAAGGGCAATGGGAACATTGGAAGGCAAAACCTTCTTCCACTGGACCCTTATAAAAATTAACACATAGCCTAACCTCTAATACAAATGTTTCTGATAAATTCTCACAATTGAGAACAGGGTATGATTATCATGCTTTACTGCTCCCTTCTTTCTTGAACATTATTAGAAGTGATATCAATCAGCTTCACTTTTTCAATTATTCTCTGTTTTATTATAATTACCTTTATAAAAAGTAATAATAATAATAATAATAATAATAATAATAATGATGATCATGATGATGATAATGATGGTGCTAATAATCAATGAGCAATTTAACTAGAATGTTGTTATTGTTTTAATTGGAGACATACTGGCAAATGTATATAATTTATTTTGCTCCTTATAGACTTTATATACAATAATATAATAAACAGTGATTTGTTATGAAATGTTAGGAAATGTTTTTGTTGTTGTTTTTATTTTTTTTTTAAATAGCAGGGAATGCACTGGTTAAGACATCAAAATACATTAATCCAGCATAATTTGAAATAGCAATTGATGTATATATTTTACATCTGTGACCTTCTGTCATTTCCTTTACATTTTTTAACATTCACAAAACTTGCTGGTTCTTGTTATTTTTTCCTTGGGACAGTGGTATGTGTTTTTAAACACATCTGATGAGTTTCGCATTAGTGTTTTGTCTGAAGGCAAAACACCAAGAAACCCAATGTCTTGCATTGTAATTTCAGCAACAGCAACAATGTCAAGGAAGAATAAAATAAATAAATGAGTTCTGGCAGCTCCCCCAGGCACAATTTTGCTGGGGCCCGTGTGGATATTGCTTAGTCTCTTTACAGTTTTTAACCCCATGCTGGAGTGGTCTGCTCCAGTCAGCATGGTTCTTGTTAGACCTAATTCGTTTCGACTCTAGCAGTAAAGCAAGTCATCAGTGAAGTGTATGTTTGCTATGCAACCATATGAACATAAAAACTGAATGTAAACGTGCTGCGACATCACCTAAAATCCTTCTTTCTTTGTCCTGCAGCTGGGCTCAGGTTGTTGTTCAACTTGTTCAAGTGGAGGAAGAGTTCAAGCTACAGTTCCCTTCACTCTCTCTCCATTGACCTTTAGCCAAGAAACCTCCCTCCACTTGCGTCCCCTTCTTTTCCTGTCTGGGTCTGGGTCACCCCATGGGCGCCATATCAGCGACTGCCGGAGCACCTCCATCTCAGCCAGCATCTCACCCCTAACCCTCACCCTCTTCACCCTCGCAATGGAGATGAACCAGCTGAAGATGAACCGGGAGGACCGGGAAAGCAAAGAAAAAGCTGAGGAGTCACAGGAGAATGGCCGGCTGGTGGCCGAGAAGAACCAGAAAGTGAACCCAGGCACAGGACAGGTCTCTAATGGTTACCCAAGCACAACCCCTCAAAGTCCCAGGGAGGGCTCTGGGGCTGGAGGGGACAGGCCAAGTATTCCTGGGGGCTTCCGGATGCTTGTGGTACAGCAGACTAGTCTAGACCCACCCCGTGAGACCTGGGGCAAGAAAATGGACTTCCTCCTCTCAGTCATTGGTTATGCCGTGGACCTGGGCAACGTGTGGCGCTTCCCATACATCTGCTACCAGAATGGAGGAGGTGAGGTCAGAGGAAAAAGCGAATTGAGATTTTTCAATTTTGATGCTTAATAATGCAGTGTTTTAAATGAAATGTATTTTAGGGTTGTGTATGACATTCAGCTTGTTGTAAATCTGATTGACAGAAAAGGTCAAGAGCGGAGTAAAGAAACAAATGACTCCCACATCTTGACAGAAAGATTTGTTTTTCTTCTCCGATACATGATCAATTGGATTCTGTGTGCTTAGAAAGAACAAACAGAAAGTGTGTTTGTACAGGGAACTCCGCTCCACTCTCCCTGCTTTGTACTTGACTGCTCTCTTCCTCACACCAAACAGACTTTAGCTTTCTTCCTTTTGAAATTTGAAATAATAAAATCTTTGTAATTTCCTGTTCCACCATGCAAAGGGAGGGGGGATAGTAAGAGATAGAGCAGCTCGGGACATCCTTGGTACTAGCTACACTATTAAATGTGGCTTTCATGAGAGGGACTTCAATCTCTTTCTTATTGTTTAATAACGTGGCTCGCGGCTACTCAATCAACCGCTATCTTTACGCTCATGTCAAAAAGCACACAAATAAAGCTCTAATCAAAGACTGAGGGTGGGCTTGTCTGAACTGCTGCTACTTTTCTATGCCACACTTTGTTTTGTCACTGCAAAATGTACCAGCGTGTGTACATGTGCTTTCGTGTATTATGCGCCCAACCAGAAAGCTGATGTTTTGATTTTGTGATTTTTTGAAAAAAAAAAAAGACATGTTGATACTGATATGATGAATGGATGTGATGAAGGATGGAGGAATGAATGTGATTAAGGTTTTTTACAAAAATGACAATGGATTGAATCTGGCTAGGGTTAAAAACCTGTCTATATGCACCAGTATTCCTATGTTTCCCCTATCCTGTACAGGGGCCTTCCTGCTTCCCTACCTGTTGATGGCTGTGTTTGGGGGGGTGCCACTCTTCTACATGGAGCTGGCCCTGGGCCAGTTCCACCGCAGCGGCTGCATCTCCATCTGGAAGCACATCTGCCCCATCTTCAAGGGTAAGAGGGACTGCCCTCTGTTTCATAGGACAAATTTTTGTGGGGGATATTCTAAAAATAAAAAAAAGGTTTTCCAAAAAGGTAAATGTACATAAGTACAATGTTCTCCCTATTTAAAATATAATTGATGAGCCAAAATGTGTGTTTTCCAAATTTTGTTTCTTTAGTTTGATCATTTTGAGGTTTAATGGTGTTCTGCAGATCTCGGAAAATCTAAGATTACCTTTAAATATGTTTTGAAACCATTTATACATACAGTCTGTAATCACGTCAGCAGCGCACTTCATTTAGGTTAAGTGATGAATTTACCACTTACAGGTTTTGAAATAAAATCTTTACTAGCAGAGTTTTTGGAGATATTAGGAAACAGATAAACTGACAAACGCACATACATTAGCAATATTTAATTTATATTTATTCCAGTGGTGTTTTTAATAAATGGACGTGGAGTCATATAAAATTTTTTTCTTGTACATTATTGTCTAACATTGGCAACACTTGAATTTTGTTTGAGTGATTAGGGACTCGGCACAAGGATCAGAAGGTCATGGGTTCGAATCCCAGACCAGTAGGTTGCCCTGAGGTACCCTTGAGCAAGGTACTGTTCCTGTCACTGCTCCCTGGGCACTTTCAGTAGCTGCCCCCTGCTGCATGTGTTTGTGTGTGGGTTAAATGCAGAGGTGTAATTTTGTTGTTTTTCACTGTGTGCTGTGCTGTGTACTCACAATGACAAAAAATAGTCACTTACACTTAAAAAAATAACTAAATCTGTAAATTATGCTCAATTATTTATTTGAGTATGCGACATCATGGAATGAAAGAACATATGAGCACCAAATTTCTCCCATATTGGGATCTAATCTTCTGAGTATTTGAGTTGTTTCCATGTAATTAATATTTATTATACATTCCTTTATTATTAAATGTAGGATAAAATAGTAGACTTAAATAATAGACATAAATCCATGGTAACCTTTTTTTTTGCATTTGAAACATACAAGGGACCAACAGGTTGCAACAGACTGATATGCACTGGACAGAAGTTGATGGGAATGGAGAAACCAATAATGTGCTTTCTCACTCGCACGTTCTCTCTCTTTCTCTCTCCCTTCCTCCCCCCCTCCTCTCTCATTGACCCTTATCCTTAAACTTCTGTCCAGTGCCTACATGCTACTTTGTTGATAGCCATTGCAAGGTGGACCCTCTGTTATGGAAATTGTCACATTTCCCTCTCAAAATGCCAGCTGCTAAGCAACTTGATTTGATGGACAAAATTCAACTTGGTTCATAAATGCCATCAGGCATCTCTCTCTGAAGTTGGAGGACATTTGAAACAGAGTGAGACAGGGAGATGAGCTGCTTTTCTTTTTGCTTCTTTTCTTTTGTTAGGCATAGGCTTCGCCATCTGCATTATTGCACTGTATATCGCCTTCTACTACAACACCATCATGGCCTGGGCTCTTTACTACCTCCTATCCTCCTTCCGTTCCACACTGCCCTGGACAACATGCAACAATCCCTGGAACACGGCCAATTGCACCCATTACCTGTCCACTGACTTCAATGTTTCCTGGACCAACACTTCAATCTCACCTGCCGAGGAGTTCTATACGTAAGTGCATGTAAGTGCCAGGATCCTAGAAGGAAGAGCAGAAAGTGAGGAATGAGGACTAGGGCAATGTTACACAATCCTGGTTCTGGCATACTCCCTCCATGCACTTTTTAGTTTTTTCCCTGCTCTAACAAATATACATCAACACTGGAGGGACTTGCTAATCAGCTGAATTGTCAGAACAGGTCTGTTTGGACAGAAAAAAATGCAAGATGAAGGACTGAAGTTTGTAACCACATTAACAATAGCAGAATGTTTCGCTTGGGTCATGATAAAGTAGTGATATGGATGAGGGAATCTGGGATGTCCACTCTTGACCATTACCAAGCCAGTTACCGGAAAGAAATGGTTTGTTGATGTCTTTATCTCATAAAATGGAACATGCTTTGACTGGCTAGTTTTTTCATTCACATCTGCTTTTTTAGGGGAGATTTGCAAGCGTTGCAGAGGTTTAGGCTTGTTTAAACAAGAAAGCCAAAGAACCCTTCTTGCTCTGTCTGCCACTGGAATTTCCTGTTTTCCATATTAATCTATTTCTTTTTGTGCTCTATCTGTGATTCTGCTGTGTGAGTTTAACCCCTTTCCCATCATCCTTTGGCTCAACATTCCAGTACATTTTCAGCTTGAAGTTTCCTTTTCTTTACTGATATGGAACATTGTTGCCCTTTTGTTCCTTCGCCATTATTTATCACCTCCTCCATTCTGTCTTTACTGCCTTTCCATGCTTACATCTTTCCCCCCTTTCTCTCTCTGTCTCTCAGACGACAGGTGTTGCAGGTGCACCTGTCCCCAGGCCTTCATCAGCTGGGTGCGGTGAGCTGGCAGTTGGCCCTCTGTCTGCTCTTCATCTTCACTGTAGTTTACTTCAGCATCTGGAAGGGGGTTAAGACCTCTGGCAAGGTGAGACGGTAGAGAAGGAAATGAAATGGAAGTGAAACATCTTAAGCTTACTTTCTTTTCTCTTAGCACTTGTGTAATATGTGCTTTCCTCCGGCAGGTAGTGTGGGTGACTGCAACTTTCCCATACCTGGTACTGCTGATCTTGCTGGTGCGAGGAGCCACCTTACCTGGAGCATGGAGAGGGGTGGTCTTCTATCTTCAGCCTGATTGGGAGAAGCTCTTGAGCACCACGGTGATGAGAAATGGACTTACTTTGGGAGAAAAAAAGAATTTACTTTGGGAATCTCGTCACATAATTTATTTCTCTCTTTATAGATCAGTTATTTTGTTGTTTATTTTTACATAAACAAGAAAGTCTAAACCTTTACCTAAAAAAAGCTTGAACCTTGGGATCGTTTGCTTACTTTGTTTCTCTTTTCTCTCTTTTATTTATTTTTTTATTGTGTCAGGTTTGGATTGATGCAGCTGCCCAGATATTCTTCTCTTTAGGCCCAGGCTTTGGTGTGCTCCTGGCTTTTGCCAGCTACAATCCATTCCATAACAACTGCTACAAGTACGAGGCACTTAGTATTTCACTAACTATTTCAGTACATTTCACCAGGGTGCAGTGGGTTCCAGTGCTATTTTGGTCTGCATGGATACCTATCACTATGTAATACTAAATCTATTTATTCATTCACTAAAAACTTTATATTTGAATTTAATTTTCACATTTCTATCTCCCTGGGGGTGTTTAAGAGATGCCTTGGTGACGAGCTCAGTGAACTGTCTAACCAGCTTTGTCTCGGGCTTTGTGATCTTCACTGTGCTGGGCTACATGGCAGAGATGCGACAGCAGGGAGTGGAAACTGTGGCAAAGGATGCTGGTGAGGATCATAACATCTACTTTAAATGGTAACACAAGAAGAAACAAATGTCAATGTTTTTCCACAATGGACTGTGAGCTACTGTATAAGTGAAGATAAATTCAGTGGCTGAGGTTTTTTGCCAACAAAAACCCCCCCTAAAGCTTACTGATCCTTTATGTTCAAGTGAAGGTTTTCATCAACCTCTTCTTTGTTTAGGGCCCAGTCTCTTGTTCATCATTTATGCTGAAGCCATCGCTAACATGCCTGCTGCAACCTTCTTTGCCATCATCTTCTTCCTCATGATCATCATGTTGGGACTAGATAGCACGGTTAGTCTATTTCTTGCTCTCTCTCTCTCTCTCTCTCTCTCTCTCTCTCTCTCTCTCTCTCTCTCCCTCTCTCGCTTTCTCACAATCTAGCTAATGAACCCAGCTCTTGTAACCCAGCTTAATAAAAGCGTGTGGAACACTAAGCAGGTTGCTCCTTAGCGTTTAGCTTATCAGCCAAGAAAGAATACAGTGGGTGGTATTGTGAGCTGTAGACCCTTTGTTTGAATCCATTGCTGTTTTTGTGCTGTTAGTCATTCAGACATCAGTGGTAAGACCCTTGTAGATACCTCTTTCGTATAGCATCCTATTCAACCTCTCATACAGTTCCTATGGTAAACAGCCGGAACGACAGCATGTGCTTATCACCACGTGCTAATGAGATTATGGGTAGGTCTGGTTTTTGTTCCAGCTCGCTGCTTGGCCTTGTCAAAATACACTGTGCTCTGTATGTGTAAATAAAGGTTATACTTAAGCACAATGCAGCATCTGCATCTTGTAATTGGCCTCATCCCACTTTAACCACTTCTTTAATCTCTTCTCTTTTGGGACTGCGGCCTACAGTTTGCTGGGTTGGAAGGAGTGATCACTGCCATGCTAGATGAGTTTCCTCACCTGCTGGCCCGTAGGAGGGAGTGGTTTGTGCTGGGTCTGGTGTGTGTCTGCTACCTGGGAGCTCTGTCCACACTTACTTATGTGAGTTCACTCTTGTATTGAACTGCATAATGAATTAACAATGTGGCTGAAATACAAAGGTTATTTATAAAACTAAAGCTATCCCCAAATGAAAACATCTGGCAATTAGTATTTTGTAATAGGAATAAAGGTTAAGTGGTGGTTACTAGTCTCCATTCATTGTTAGACATATGTTTAGCTGAGCCTTGAATGAACCTAAACTAATTGCGTAATACAAACAAACTGAATGGTGTGTTTTTATTGCAGTTTTAATGATTTTGCTTAATGGTAAGGAAATGTCTTCTGCCATAATTCATAGTTTGTAAATGGCACTCACCCTGCTGATAATGGTGTGATGTTGAACTGACATAGGGTGGAGCATTTGTGGTGAAGCTGTTTGAAGAATATGCAACAGGCCCTGCTGTCATCACTGTAGTCTTCCTGGAGGTCATTGCTGTTTCCTGGTTTTATGGTAAAGTCTGAAGCACCAACATATTCAGAAATTTCTCCGTAGCTCTTTTGTATTTTATGTGACTCTATTCTGTGATTGTTTGTTTGTTTGTGTGTGTGTGTGTGTGTGTGTGTGTGTGTGTGTGTCCAGGGACAAAGCGATTCTGTAATGATGTGCAATTGATGCTGGGCTTCTCCCCCGGCCTGTTCTGGAGGGTGTGTTGGGTGGCCATCTGCCCCTGCTTCCTACTGGTCAGTCTCTCCCTCACACCAGACAAAAAGGAAAAAACCTAAATGAAGAATGTTACTAAATGACCTAGTATTTGTATACCCTCTGACATTGTCAAACTTAAGGAGATTTACAGGGGTAAAAACAGCAATTTAGACAGAGTGGTAAAAAACCAAGGTTATAGTTGCCTGAACATGGATTAAGGCTAGTTTTGGACTGAATTGTTTTGTTGGGGCTGAATCAACATGGGAAACGGTTATAATTCTAGGCTTAGGCATTGTCTGAGCCTGGGAAACTGGCCTTGTTCTCCTAAAATTAATATGCTTAAAGTTTTTTCAAGAACCTTCACTTTTTGCGTCCTTTATTTCAAAGACTGAAAGAGCTATTACACATTTTCCAAAGAACAGGTGGAGCAGCTTCCATATAAGAAGGAAACTAGCTTATATCAAGCTTGAATGACTGATTAGCCAGGAATATTCAGAAATGTCTTGTAGCCTCTGAACTCTATATATTTGTTGGTAGTTCATTATTGGCAGCTTCCTGGCCTTCCCTCCTGAGGTGAGGCTCTTTGACTATGTGTACCCATTCTGGACCACTGTTCTGGGCTACTGCATCGGGGTCTCCTCTTTCATCTGTGTGCCTTCCTATATGGTCTACCACCTGCTCACCACCAAAGGGACCTTCAAACAGGTAAGCCAGAGCCAGAGCTGGGGACAACAGCACCTAATCCCATCTGTCACTGTTCACAAGCAGCGCATGTGAGACAAATAAGAGGCACAAGTAAATTAGATAAACACACTCAGCACAGACACTCTCGTGGCTTTGGTCACGTTATCAGCTCAGTCTGCGTGAGACGCAATAACGGACGTCAGCGTGGTCCAGATGCCGCCATCGTCCTGCTTCTCGTCTGGCTGGCTTTGAAGGAGCTGTCAGCCAGGGACAGGCGGCCGTGTGTTTGCATCTGTATTAAACACACAATGGTGCTGAGGGCGCGTGTCAGCCAGGGTGTGTGTTCTGTGTTAGAGCTGTTTACCAGGCGGTGAGGAAAGACACTCTTAGTTTGCAGCGAGGTCAGCGAGTAGCAACGTGCGTGATGCGGCTCAGTGAACACTGGAGATGCAAGCTTGCATGGTGGGCCCCTCTCTGCTAGTCAGTCCCAACCAATATTTTTACAGTGGACACAACCTCAGTCTCATCCTTGTCTAGCATGCAAAATAAAAGTAATTAATTAATGTCTTATAAACCCATAAATGCATTGTTTGTCTGTATTGGTAATGTCTGTAGTGGTCTTTACAAATATGATAAAAGTAGACATAATTATTTTAATGCTGAAACACAAAGTTGTCTTTATTTTGCACCATGACTTGATTGCCACTGCATCTAACTAGCTAGTTTAGTGACAGGAGCATGTTACCTTCTCATGGCAACTTCTGTTCTATGTTTTAGGTGAAAGTAAGATCTGTATCTTCTAGCTTATATAATTATGGATGGGAATTGAATTAAAGTTAAGCACAAGGTTTGTTTCCTTCACTTCAGTTAAGTAAAACAGTAGCACAGTATTGTAGTGCACCATATTAACCTACCCAAACATATAAGAGTATCCTTTACCAGTTAACATTAAACTTTGACTTCTATAAAATAATTTTAAACCTTCCTTTTCTCAGCTATTAAACAGCATCAGTTCTTCTATTCCTAAATAACTTCAATTTACCTTTAAGGAGTTTATTCATAATCATTTTTTTAAGGATGACAAAATACAAAACACTTGTCATTGAGCATTAAGGAAAGAAATGCCTGAGAACTCCTGAAAAATATCTTCAACCATCCTGATCATTTGTTGTTACTGGAATTCCAACATCAGTGAAGCTAAACTTTAGATTGTTGGGAGTCAGCATTGCAGTTACACTCCCACTACGCATCACAAAATATTTATCTGAGAATTTTGGATCAACTGGTAAATTGATGAGGAGCTTTCTGTCCTATCTTTCCCCAGTAAATGTTCTCATTGCAAAGCCTTCAGGAAAGTGTATGCAATGAATGGGCATGGCAAACACAGATATATATTTAATTTGTTAGCAATCAAAATTAAATAATTGTATATTTAATATGCTTGCAGAGCATGAAGCCACAGAGAGCATCAGGACACAATGAGCTGTCATTGCATTCCAACTTATAGGGCCCGTGTCCATCATTTATCTTTTAATTTTCCGCTGAGTTCCAAATATACTTATCATGTATTTTATTCATCAAAAGTAGCCATAGCTCACACGATCATTTTAAAGCCTTTATTTATCATTTTAAGTCTTTATTCCATGTAATTAGTCACTTAAACAAAAATTCAGAAGAGGCTGATTTTGCACCTTGGTTACACTATTTACTATTTAAGGGGGCAGCGGTGACCTAATGGTGAGGGAGTTGGCCCCAGGATCAGAAGATTTTGGGTACATTTACATTTACGGCATTTAGCAGACGCTCTTATCCAGAGCGACTTACAGGTCCTAATTACAGGGTACCCCTGGAGCAACTCAGGGTTAAGGGTCTTGCTCAAGGACCCAATGGTGGTAGTGCTAGAGGTGGGATTCGAACCGGGGACCCCTGAATCCATTGGTCCGTACGCAAGTACCCTACCACTAGACCACCACCACCCCTACAAATACAAATTCCTTACCAGTAGGTTGCCCTGGGGTACCCCTGAGCAAGTTACAGTCCCCATCACTGCTCCCTGGGCACTTTCAATAGCTGCCCCTGCTGCACGTGAGTGAGTGCATGGGTTAAATGGGTTTTATTGTGTTTCACAGTGACAAAAACGGTCACTTTCACTATTTACTTGATATATTTGCTGCATGTATAAAAAAATAATGTGAAAATATTGCCTTTTTGGGATATTTGAATAATATTTCCTTAGAGCCATGAGCAGTCTAGTAGTATAGAATGTTAAAATGCCCATTCTTGGTGTGTACTCACTGTTTCTCCCCTCAGCGTCTTTTGAAGAGCATCACCCCTGAGCCAGCGGGAAGTGGAGGCCCACACAGGGATGTCATCATCACTAATGCAGTGTGACCTATGCCGAGGACCTCTCGCCATCTGCTGGACATGTAGCACAACCACAGAAGTGGGGACACCCTCTTATTTCCCCCAAAACACACACACCCTACCCTCTTTACCTGCCAAAGGAATCCAGTGGCTGGCTGGGCCTTTACTCACACCACCCAGCTGCTTTATTTCTGACCGTTGCTAAATGTAGCACTGTTTGTTGTAACCATGTGTAGCCTATGTTTTGAGTTTGGAATCTGGTGGCATAACATGCCAAGACTGGTACTGGACAGGCATAGTTATGTCAAAATGCTATATTACACAGATTATACACAAAAAACTTGCATAGTGCAGTAACAGAAGCTCACTCAGTTTAGTTTGCATTTTCAGTAGATTAATTACCCAAAATTACAAAGATATCATTATACGTATTAGTTTATGATATATCTGAGGTTTCAGGTCACTCTTGCATTTACATATGTTTGGAAAACCACAAAAAATATCACACTTGTTACAGGAATATCTGAATCCAGTCTTACAGCTGCTTGTGTTTTGGATTTGGAGAGAAAGAGAATAAGTTAGAGAGACAAAATTGTTTTCACTATGAGTAAGCTTTATGGGAAAGTTGTAGTGCCTGAAGTGGTTTGGTTTATAACACAAGTGTGAGTGTGTGAGTGCATTTGCATGCCAGTTTGTGAGCAGGTATCTGCTCTGCAGACACCTCTAATGAATGGTCAGGAGTGTCCCTGCTGTGTTTTAGAAGAGCTCACAGCTATCAGCATTTACACAATATATTTATTTAAGGAAATTTTGTGCATCTGTGTCTCAATTAAGAAATTAGACACCAGTTGTTCCTAAGTTTCCCAGGCTGTCACCTATAGCCTTTATTTTTCATATTATATGTGAATGGCAAGGTAGCAGAAACCAAATACTAATGTCACCTAAAAATGTTCCAGTTTGAACTCTCAATATATTGTTTTTTTCTCACTGAAAAAAATGACTTGCTCTTACCTAAAGTATATGTATGTACATATGTGTTTTGTGAGTCTTCGCTATTTGTGTGTTCCAGTCCTGTGACAACCTGTCAACTGGGTGGACGTATACAGGAGTGTGAGTGCTTGTCAACTTACTGAAGTGTGTGCGAGTGTGTGTTACCTGTTAGTCCAGGTAGAAAAGCCAAAAGCCATGGTTTGTCCTCTTAGTGTGTGTGTGCATGCATGCAGACATGAATGTATACTGTGATGTGGTGTATGCCTCGGACTAGTCCTGCTCTTCAGAATTTACGCTCTATCAAAGTAACAAAGATCTCCTATTGTTCTTTATAAAGCCTATCTATGATCTATGTATGTTGATAAGACTGTTATAAGAAACCATATAGAATAAAGATATATATGAATTATTAGAGAAATTAAATAAAAGTATATGTATTAATAATGGATGTGTTTCATTTACTTTGGTGGTTCTCACATCATTTCTTGACCTGAATTGATATTCACACTATAGTATGGAGAACTAGACTTTGTAACTCTTTTAAATGTGAGAAGTAAAAAAAGCTACAAATGGGTCACACTTTTTGACTTTCCACAGATGTGAATTAAAAAATTTCAATAGCAGTTTATTTTTAAAAGGTTGGACTTTGGAAAGCAAATATGATGTGCCGCATGGTTGCCCCTAAGCTTAGTTTTCATCCCTTCATGTTTCTGCACATCTGTTTTGCTAAATTAAAAACTGGTGTTACAAAACTGACACATTCTTGGCTGCTTCCAATAGTGAAATCAGAGGAGGTTCTGTACTGTGAATTCATCTCTCTTTTCAATTCATTAAAATTTTATTTGTATAGTGGGTTTTTAAATGCATTATCATTATCATTGTCATTTATATAATTTAGTTAAAGAATTGGTTTGTCTCAGTGCAAAACTGTGTGCTTATAAAATAATGCAATAACTGAACTATAAATAGCATGAAATTAAAGAGTTTTGATAAATGTAGTGGCTGTATTAGTATTAAATTTAAATATTTAACACATCCATTAAGTGAACTGCTTTCACATACTAGGGTGCTGGGGGTACCCGCCACCCTAAGCTCACCCTATGAGCTTTTCCCAGTGCTCATAACGTGAGAGGTCATCAGTTCATTGCAAAAATGTAATAAACAAAATTTTGATACTGCATTTAATACGTAAAAAAAAAAGATGAGTATGGCAATAACAAATAATGGTATTTAAATGGGGCTGTCAAATAATGCTGCACATTAATTCACTGTTTGGCAGTGGTAGTTAAAGGCAATATGCATGGGAAATACTGTGTTAATCAATTTAATCGGTTTTAATTACGGTTGAAAATAGAGTTCCTCACCTTTTTCTCTCCCCTGAGCTTCCCATAGATGTTTTGAGAGCATATTTGTCCTGATTTACTCTTCTCTGACCTCAAGCAATCCATTTATCACTGGCTTCTCTCCTAGGGCCTGTTATCAAGTGGATATGTGACTCAGATATATTAGGAAATGTCTTGTTCACAGAAGAGGGAATTGTGGTCTCTTAGCATTGAAGAGATTACACAGCCTACAGACATCTCCGAGCTACTCCTAGATCCCCTCAGAGCGTTCCAGCGCAACTACTCCTACTCGTAACCCCACTCGCTCCTAATGCCTTTTCTCAGAGCATGGATGGACTCTGCCAAGTGAAAATAATGAACAGTCAACAACGGAGAGACATTAGAATTAACAGGGTAGTGCATTATGTTCCAAAAAATTTGTATAATTGACTGACATTAAATAAAAGAATCCTACTAATAGCCCAAATAAATCCTGTTCTGCAATTAAATAAAGGAAAAGTTTATTTTAAAATCAAATGTGTACTACTCCCTTATGGGGGTAGTACACATTTGATTTTTAAATAATTTATAATTAATTTATAATTAATTTTTAATTTATTTATTTCTTCCTTGAGTTTGGACAATAATTCCAGAGACATGATGACTGCTACTGATATGCTATGTAGTTTTGTGCCTTTTTATAAAACAGTTCATCATACAGTGTAAAAGACTACAAGTGCTTTGGAAATTCCTTATCTTGACAAGAGTCATGTAATTTGCAGTCATGCAGCTTGCATAACACAAGATGAAGGGGTATTTGGATAACATGTCTTGGCTGATCAACTACGTTTGGGCTAAAGGAGAAAAATCAGATTTCACATAATTTCTCAATTTTGTAATTGTGTGAGGAAAATAATTTATCTGTAATGATGTTTTTTAGAGGACTTTACTATCTTTGTGAGTGTACAATAGTGGTGAACCAGAGGTGATGTCTTCTTGAGGTCTAGGATGTCTACAACATATATTTAGCCATTGTATTTACTGTCAAAACCATGGGACTCATCTGAGTCTTTATATGTAATGTAAGAAATGGGACTACCTAAACACATCCTGCATATACCATAAAGGATTTTGGAAAATGTCTGTAAGACCAAAATCTTTTGTCAAAACTATTGTGAAAAATTGCATAAGCTGCATTCACACTTTTGCTGCAAAAAGTATGCCGCAACCCTGCTATAGTATTTGTTGACCTTTAACCTGTTTCTGGATAATCCCTTTGTATATGGAGCCTTGCTTTAATGAACAAGTGCTTTCATAACCATTTCATGGAATAGCTTTTTGTAAAAGAACCTTTAGAGGCATTAAATCCTTCTAACCTCTGGTTCATATCACCACCACTGTAAACAATTCTGACTGGGTATGTTTCTTTAGAATATATTTCTTATCAAACCACTATGTCTTAACCATTTAATCACATGGAACAAGATGGCTTGAATAGTTTCTCTTCTGTATCCCAAAACTGCCAGGACTTTATCCACACAGTACTCAGCTGAGCTGTAGTACAAGTATAGCAGAGCATAGACTAGATCACTTCTCAGAGTGCTGCATGCTCATGCGTGTTGAGTGTCTGTTGAAGTGACAACAGCGGTAGGACAATCTCTTCAACCAGCTCCCTGTCATCAAGGCTTAATCCATCTACCTACTGAACAGGACATACTGTTCACACACACTTGCACTCTGCACACAGATACATACAGTGTTGAGTTACAGTGACCACCTTTTCAATCATGTGAAGGCCCACGTAACAAAGTAGTATGCAAAGCTGATTGAAGCTCTACACTCCTTCGACACAGATCTTTTGCAGCAGGAGTCAAACATTGGCCTCTGGGGACACACCTATGGCACTTTGCTCAGGGATCCAAACCAGAAAGCATGCAGTGTAGGACTAGGAACGCAGCAATAGATGCATGTAAGGTGATAACAGGATTGAAATCAAGGTGTCAGTAACACAGCCTGCTGCCTCTTTCTGTGCTTTCCATTGAGGCAATTTCCTATGAGCCCTGCTCTCCTGCTGATTGGGAGCCTCCTGTTTTTCTGCCTGCCTTATCTGGCCTGAGGATCTATATTAAACACCCTGGCACAGCTCCCTTTGCACCCATCTCCCCATCCCTATCGCGGCCTATCTGTCCCCATCTCGAGGCTCCGCTCCAAATTATTTTTCTTTTTCTTTATTTTCCACCGTCTTGTTTACTCAGCAAGGTGGAAAATAAAAAAGGGAAAAAAAGAGAACAACTTTCAAGTTTACAACCATTATGACCAGGAAAGCTTTAAAGCACATTGAATTTGAAGGTCACACTATTTTGCACTGTGTCAGAAACACAACTCATTTGGTCTCAGCCTTCTTGATGGATGTCTTGTTCTCTAAACTGTTATATACTCAATTATCAACTCAAAACATTTCTGCAGTCCATTCTGGCTGCATCACATATGTGCACAAATCCTTTGCATTTTCTGACGTGCATGCATTTCCATTTCACATGGTTTGTTTTCTTCACCTGTGTTTGATTCTGGCATTTCCCTCCTGCTCACTCTCTTCTCCTCTGTCACTCACGCTCCCTAGCAGAGCTCTGCCTACCTCTGATCGCAGCGATACGTCAACTTGTGGAGGCAGGAAATGAAACCTTTCATTCCCTCCTCCTCCATGGCCTTTATCAGAGCAAACTAGGCTTCTCCATGCCAGCCTCCTGCTTAATAAACTCATTTTGCACCCTAAGAATACCTGCTTATCTCCACGCACACACACACAAGCACACACACTCCCCTTCAGCCCTCAATCTATGTTTAATATTAATAATTTTAGAGTAGTCCGAACTTTACCTGTCTAGCCTTTTTTTTTTTTTGAGCAGAAAAAGTCATGACTAAGACCTAGAAATTCATTGTCAAAGTAGACACACTTTTATCTATATTTCTAAAGGCTTACATAAACAATTAAATATTTATCTTAGCCTGTTTTAAGTCAAGATTTATGAAAAAGGCAAAAAGCACAAAGATTACTTTTCCATCTACAGTTTGGGGAACATGGCTATTTCTAATCTAGTCAGTGGTGCCCCCTGTCTGTCAAACCAGAATTACATGATGAATGATGCTGGAAATGCCAAATCTAGTACTCAAGTCAAGTCAAGAAGGTTTTATTATCATTTTACACATACACCCTACACAGTGAAACGGAACAACGTTCCTCCAACGTTCCTCCAGCTCCAGACCCTGGTGCTACACATGAGACAACATAGGACATGACATAGAAAAGGAGAAGGACTAAGGCCTGAACTAAACCGGGGCAGCGGTGGCCTAGTGGTTGGGTAGCTGGCAACAGAATTGGAAGATTGTGGGTTCAAACCCCTTTCCAGTAGATTGCCCTGACGTACTGCCCTTGAGCAAGGTACTGCCCTTGTCACTGCTCCCCAGGAGTTATCATAGCTGCCCCCTGCTGCATGTTGTGTGTATGGGTTAAATGCAGAAGTCAAATTTCATTGTGGTTCACTGTGTGCTTTGCTATTTGTTCTCACAATGACAAGAATAGTCACTTTGACCTTTTTTCACAAGTGCAGATATAGATATAGTAAGATATAATTTACTGCTGATAAGACATAGTACATTAATGGAACCCATCCATCCATCCCTGCACCCTCAAGTCAAGTCAAGTAGGATTTTATTGTCATTTCAACATATACACAGTACATAGCGAAACGAAATAACGTTCCTCCAGGACCCTGGTGCTAAACATAAGACACGACATAAGACAAACAAACAGTGCAGCAACAACAGACAGAACAGTAAACAGTGCAGCAACAACAGACAGAACAGTAAACAGTGCAGCAACAACAGACAGAACAGTAGACAGAACATGCAGTGCATTCATCCAACGCTGCTTTGTTCTTGCAGTGATGCAGAACAAAACAGCCCATGTTACTGGCAATATGATGGAGCAGCAGTGTTTTGGATAAAGTGCGGAGTGCAAAAATAAATACCAGTAATAAGTAGTATGTACTAAGTATTGCAGTAAGTAGTAAGTGTAGCAGTGGTAAAGTGATTCAGTTCAAGAGTCTGATGGCCAGGGGGAAGAAACTGTTTCTCATCCTGGAAGTGGAGGCCCGTATGCTGCGGAACCTTTTCCCGGATGGCAGGAGGGAGAAGAGAGTGTGGGACGGGTTTGAAGGATCGTCCACAATGCTGGTTGCTTTGCGGATGCTGCGTGTGGTGAAGATATCCTGAACAGAAGGCAGAGAGACCCCGATGATCTTCTCAGCAGTTCTCACTACCCGTTGCAGGGACTTGCGGTCTAAGACGTTGCAGTTCCCGTACCAGGCAGTGATGCAGCTGCTCAGGATGCTCTCGATGGTTCCTCTGTAGAAGATGGTGAGGATGGGTGGCGGAAGATGGGCTTTCTTTAGTCTGCGCAGAAAGTAGAGACGCTGCTGGGCTTTCTTTGTGATGGAGTTGGTGTTGAGGGACCAAGTGAGGTTGTCTGTTAAGTGAACACCACGAAACTTGGTGCTCTGGACCATCTCCACAGGTGAGGTGTTGATATTCAGTGGAGCGTGGTCCCGACGTGGTCTCCTGAAGTCAACAACAATCTCTTTAGTCTTGTCGACGTTCAGAGACAGGTTGTTGGTTCTACACCAGTCCGTCAGCTGTTGTACCCTGTGAGCGCTCTGAGGCTCATACTCTCAAAGAGTGGATCAGGGAGCATGAGGCATCATTTTCACACGTGGATTGGCCACCAGAGTCCAGACCTTCACCCCACTGAGAATCGTGGGGATGTGCTGGAGAAGAATTTGCGCAGCGGTCCGACCCAAATAAATCCTGTTCTGCAATTCAATAGAGGAAAAGTTTATTTTAAAATCAAATGTTGCGACATTGCAGAAGCGTATCGAAACGATGCCACAGCGCATGCGTGCCGCAATCAAAGCACAGGCGGTCCAACCTAATATTATTTTTTTCACTTCTCAGTAAACTATATATTTTTTTAATTAGATAAATTGTTAAAATTATAATTATTTAAATGAATGATTTGAATCCTTCCCAAGTATCTAGCATCTGCTGAAATATATTTTCTACCAGTAAAGGTCACCTTTTGAACTTGTTTTAGTTTTTCGCGTGTCGTGTATGTGACAGGTTTCGTAATATTTTGCGATATTTCTTGACTTTTCTCTCAGATTGAACCTCAGCGCTTTGTTGTTCAGTTGTCTGAAGTCATGTGACCCGCGGGGGCGTGGCCACGGGAGTGTTGTCTTCCTGTCTGAAGGTGTGATGGACGGCTGGACGGGAGTGATCGGCCGACAACAACCTGGTGAGGAGCTTTAACCTCCTGGGAGATGTTCTCTTTCAAAAACAAGTTGTTTTCTGATGTTTAAATTCAGTGATGATTTTCGTTGAGACCTCGGTGGTCTGGATAGTGATCGTGAAGCCACAGGCACGTGCAAAACTGCAGGAATTGGGGAGATATGCAGTGACTACTTTTCTTCACATTTTTTTTTATACCCACTTATATTAGCATATATATATAACGCTGCTACCTTTACTAATCTCTATTGACACTGGCAGTTACATATATAGTATATAATTATACATTTCTAATTAGCTTCAGGTAATTTGTAAAAGTTTGTAATAAATTGTAAAAGATTTGGCATATTATAAATATACAATTTACAGATATTCTGTTTACTGCTAAAAAATAAACCCTCCACAGTTTCCATGTTTTTATGTGAGATTTCAACATTAAATATGAAGCTCTAAATCCGCAAATACCATTAACGGACTCACTCACCGACACACACGGGCTGGAGGAGGTGCTGGGAGTGGGCATCAAATCCTGCCGTCAGAGGAATTAGTCCTACATAAAGATGTCCGGCCATGTAAGAATCATTCCTAACCCTCATGGTTGAACGTGTCCTTAATATGACTCTTTGCCACTGAGCTGTGTGTTTTTTCTTGTTCTCTGTCAGCAGGTTTAACCGTGGCGGTGAGTTTGTTTCTTGTCCTCGTGATGCTGTTCTTGGCAGCAGTAGTCTACACTCCTCCACGCCTGAGGTACTGCAGGAGAAGAGGCCAGGCTGATGAGCATCTCTCACTCACTGACAACAGAGTCTCATAGTGACCTCTGCTTCCACATATTTCGGATGGACTTTTGCCATCAATTTATTTCTTTCTAAACCAGCTAAACCAAATCTGGTTTAAAGGCCTGGAGAAACTCTGCACTCTCACAGTTGGAAAAATGGACAAGAATTTTGTCAAAAGTAGACAACTTATAGGCCGTTTTTCTGAAATGTTCATGTCACTGGCCTTCACACATGCAAAATATTTCAGTGTTGTATTATGATAAAGACCATTGTTAGAGAAATAAAAATGCATTCATTATGTCAGCTGTTCTTTTCCAATCACCTCTTATTTACAATTACAGCCCCAGGCTACGTCAGATGATAAAACTCCCTCACACTCCTTTATGGTAGACCCTTGACATGATGGGTGCATCACTTTTTCAGCAATTTCTGTAGTGTCCAATCTTTGTACTCCCTAGGACATTGAAGTCTTTTTTTCCCAATTAGCTTTCCTGACAGCTGACTTACCTAAGGCTATGAAGCCTGTATGTGTGAAAACACTTTCACTAATAAACATAGCTATGAGTTCTACTGATGATTTTTTTTTATTTACAATCTTGATTTCACTCAAAGCTACTTTCCAACCACATTTCTTCCTCTAAGATGATAGTTCACCATAGTTCATTCCAGGCTTTAATAATGCATTGGACAGTTGCTCAATTTGAGTAGTTTCAGCAATCCCCATAGTTGTTTTTGTTGTTTGATGCAGGCGAATAATGTGCCCCTTTTGAAACAGCAAAACATTTTCCACAGGTTATTTCTTCTGACATGGTTATTTAAGCAATAAGAAGGTGCATCCTCAACAGTTAACAGTAATCAGTAAACAACAACTCATCACTGTAGTATTTATCCAGTGGAAGGCACTAAGCTATCTACTTAGTGCAAATTGAGGTGGTGTACATTATACAGTAATGAGCTAAAAATTTTGAACACTTTTTAAAAAGTGTTTACTATGGCAAAGAAACTCTTATCCCACTAACATCAGAATATATTTAAATACAGATAAATTCAGTAAAAAAAAGTAATCAGGATGTTTAAGTCTAATGAGCTGGTTTAAAGAACACAGACTTAGTTGCATCCATCCATTATCTGCCGCTTGTCCCAAACGGGGTCGCGGGGGAGTGCTGGTGTCCAACCCAGTGCACACAGGGCGAGGACAGGGGACACACCCTGGACAGGTTGCCAGCCCATCGCAGGGAGGAACGGGACGGGGATGGCACCTTGCTCAAGGGTACTTCAGGGCAACCCATTGTGAAGGGGTTTGAACCCCCGAACTCCCAATCCTCTGATCATGTGGCCGACGCCCTAACCACTAGGCCACCACTGCCCTGACTTAGATCTCTGGAACTGAACCCTTAAATGATAGATTGAGTCATTGCTTAACCAAACTTTCAAAACCAGGCATTAAACATAGATATAGGTGTAGTTCCTCTAGTCACCAGCAGAGGCCAGTAGAGACCTTCAAAACCTCCCACAGCAAACGGCACAATAGTTTTTTAACTGTATGTATTTAACTTAATCCACAATACATACGTTTTTTTTTATTAGTTTTTTTTTTTTTTTAACAAATGTCATCCATTGCCTTATGTACATGGTCTATAACTCTAAATACTTTAACATACAGCGCCACTTATGCTACCCTCTATAATTTAAACTATTTATCTGTGCCTGTGCTCTGCACAATGACAATACATTTTAATCTAATCTAAATCTAAAGTTATATGTTGTTCTCAGGAAATAAATAGAAGAAGCAATGATAAGATGCCTGCCTTTAATTTATTTAATTTTGCAGGAATCTGCCAAATGTAATGTGACTGAAAATGTATGGGTTATATTTTTATAATGGACTGCACAGTGGGGCAATTAGTGCTGTTGGCTTCCTAAGGGCTGGGGTGGCTGAAGGTCCTGAATGTTCTCCGTTGCTTGAATGAGTTTCCAGGCATGTGTTAAGTCAGTTGTGAGATTGACCTAATAAACAGTGTTTGATAGAATGTCTTTGATTTGTACCAAGGGTCCAAGATTGGGCCAGAAGATCGGATCGGAAGATTGTGGGTTCGATTCGCTCACCAGTAGGTTGCCCCTTAGGTACCCTTGAGCAAGGTACCATCCCTGTCACTACTCCGTGGCTGCTTTCAATAGCTGCCCCCTGCTGCACGTGTGTGTATGGGTGAAATGCAGAGGTTGAATTTTGTTGTCTTGTGCTGTGCTGCGTTTCACAATGACAAGAATAGTCACTTTCACTTTTTGGTGCTGTCTGATAATCTGCATACAAGGAGGCAGAGATGTGGTCGCTAACAGACAAACACATCTGTGCACATGTGATTATAATATACACTTTTAAAAAACTATGTGTAATATACAGAAGGAAATGAGTCTTAGTGTATTTTTACAAATTCAGGCATTGAAGAACTTGTACAAGATTTTAGATTACTGTGTCATCCCTTCCAGTAAGTAAAATGAATGAGGTGAATAAAATAAGTTCCTGGTACTAGGATCTTAAAAGATATATGAACAACCACTTTCAGATACATGACCTTGTATTCAATACTGGAAAGTAATGAACCTCAGAACTGAGACAAACCCATTTAATAGTTTGTGGATGTATGTATGAGGTCAGCTTTATTATTAGAAAAGACACATGGTGATTTGTCCAAAAAGAAGTAAGCTGTCAGGAAAAATGTGGAGCAGTCAGGGTGAAAATTCGGTTCCATGCCAGTTCATGGGGTATGGAAAAGGAGAGGGTATGTCAGTTTACAGTGTGTGGCCTTTAAAAGAGGACAGAAAAGTAGCAATGCCAAGGCCTTTCAGAAATTATTTTGAGAGAAATCTCAGTGTAAAAATGTCTCTCCCTCATGCACAATTATTATTTCAGCCCACTCCCACAAAGTGCCCTTAGTGTACAGCTGATTGTTAATACATATGATTCCTGGTTTTGTAAACTGATTATATGGGAATTATAGGTATTTTCAATCTAAAACTGTCATGCAGTGAGCCTGCATGTACTGGGATGAACTGGGGGAGGAGGCTGGGGGATGTTAATCTTTGGCCCAGATATTTCAAAGGATTTGATGAAAATCTCTTCCTCTCTGCCATGCCTCCAGATTCTGTCTCAATCTGTCCGCTTGGTTCTCTGGCTAATCATAACCACAAACTGTTCATGTGCTTATCTGTGAGGTATGCAGGGGACTTCATCTCACCCATCACATTTACATTCCATTTACATCTGAGGCAGTTAGCTGATGCTCTTGTCCAGAGTGACTTTTCTTAACTACAGGGACAGCCCTCATGGAGCAACTTGGGGTTAAGGGTCTTGCTCAAGATCCCTATGGTGGTAGTGCAGTGAATATCCTACCACTAGACCACCACCACCATTAGCACAGATCACGCAATATATTCAACAATATAATGCATTAAAAAGGAAATTTGTTAGAATGATTAAGTAAATCATAAAAGCATATGAATACTCAGGATCTTAATTGTCCTATTGGACACCAATGTGGTTTTACTATTTTAGGACATTGTCATGCCTATGAAAATATTAACAACGTTTAGGGGGCGCCACAGCAGATCATCTGTTTCTATTTTTTCCTGTCTTCTGCATCTTCCTCCTTCAAACTGACCACCTGTATGTCCTTGCTCACCACCTCCTCTTTGATACTCCTCTTTTTCTCTTTCCTGGCAGCTCCATCTTCAACATCCTCTACCTTTGTCACCAATACTCCCTCCATCCTAACCACACCACTTTCCTCCCTTTCATTTACACTCATGTATTCTGTCTTTGTCCTACTCACTTTCATTCCTCTCCTCTCTAGAGCACATCTCCATCTCTCCAGGTTCTCCTCAAGCTGCTCCCTACTCTCGCTACAGATCACAATATCATCAGCAAACATCATCGTCCATGGGGACTCCTGTCTAACCTCGTTTGTCAATCTGTCCATTACCATTGCAAACAAGAATGGGCTCAGCACTGATCCTTGATGTAATCCAACCTCTACCTTAAAAGCATCCATCACTCCTACTACAGATCTTATCACTGTCATACTGCCCTCATACATATCCTGAACTACTCTCACATACTTCTCTGTAACACCTGACTTCCTCATACAAAACCACACAAAATCATACAAAACTCCCTTGGCACCCTATCATATGCTTTCTCCAAGTCCAAACAAAACTGTAAAATGGAAGTGTAAAAATGCGTGACGTCAGTTTTACCAGCTAATTGATTTCTTTTCATTTTACTTGTGAAAATAAAATTAGTGTCAGGTTAACGCGCGCATGCGCGCTGGGTTCTTCAGCGAGCGACAGCAGTAGATGGGAGTCAGTGCACGTCCTGCTCTGAGTCCTCGCTCCAAACAAGTGATGTCGCTTCCTCTGTCACTGTCCTTCACACCTTTACTTACAGGAGCTTGAATGGCGCTGGTGACCGTGCAGCGCTCGCCCACTCCCAGCACCTCCTCCAGCCCGTGTGTTTCGGTGAGTGAGACCCTTAATGGTATTTAAAGTGCTTGGCAACATTGTACTCTGTGCCCCGTGGCTGCGTCTGCGCATGCGTGAGATCTTGACCACAACTTGGCTAAGCTAGCAAACATTAGCAGCTTTTAAAGTCATCAATCGAGTGTAAATGGCTATCACATGTTTTGTGAGCTCGAGATCCACAGCAGTACCGGCTAAAACTGTGTTACCTGTCCTGCGGATAGAAACAGACCCGCCTCTGCCCCTTTCTGCAGGGTCAGTTAGCTCTTCAGTGTTAGCCTCCCTGTACAGTCTTCCTGAGCTCATCTGCAGCTTTAAAATATCCATGTAGTTGTTCACGAGATATCCTTCAAATTTTCGCTTAGCTAGGATTAGTGAAAGAGTCGTGATTTCACTATACAGCAAACCAGACAAAAACTGAGTTAAAACACCAGAGAGGGTGTCAGCAGCCGCCACAGTTCATATGTGCTTGTTCAGAGGTTACAAGCCCTCATCAAAGTGACCATACATTAACATTTTATATTCATATTTATACAATATACATCCACTTAAGTGGCGTTTTCTTGTTTTACTGCAGAGAACAGCGTATCCTCTGTATGTTTAGCCTGGTGGTTTAGGAACCGAACCCTTTGCACCAGACAGGGCAATGCTCTGAATTGAAACATTGTATTATGCACTTGATAACCTGTATAAGTGTGTGAGGAAATGCATGAGGTGTGTTAGAGCTGTAGCCAGCAAGTGGATTAACCATGAGTGTGCTGACACTACTGTTTCTAGATGTATAATATTTAGGCCATGCATTAACTTCTTGGGTTTGGGTGTAGTTATTTACATTTACAGCATTTAGTTGATGCTCTTATCCAGAAAAATTTAATTTTCTTAACCCCTGGAGCAATTTAGGGTTAAGGGTCTTGCTCAGGAACCCAATGATGGTAGTACTGGAGGTGGGATTCAAACCTGCGACCTCTTGGTCTGTAGGTGAGTATCCTAGACCAACACTAGACCACCAGCACTCCTCATATACTTATACATAAGTTGATGTTCATGTTGTGATACGAGATTAGACAATGTATAGCTATGCCTATACCTTTGTGAGTGACAGAGGTTGACGGTGCATGAAAATTGGGTTATTCTGGAGCCTGTAGTCCACCTGTCAGGTTGTGTTTTTATCTGGTGATGAGATCTTGGTCTGATTTCCAGTAGCAGAGCAATTACCATGTAAAATGGTTTCTCTGGTTTTGCTGCTTAAAGTTTTTAGAATAGCAGTGGTTTATCTGATTCATTTTATTTGTTAGAACATTGAGAATCAGATGATTTTATTTCAGTCTCACCATAATCTTACTCTTATCAACATCACATGTTAAAACTCAAGGGACGCATGCAGGCTAACTGGTCATTTTGGATTAAAAATATAATGGTTATATTTGAGTGTGTTTTTTTTTTTTTTTCTCATATTCTCTGTAATACAGAATTTCACATCCAACTACTCAACTACCCATTGACCTGGTTTACATCTCTACATCTCTTGATTGAATTAGAAATAAATATATGCATACATTTATTTATTTATTTTTTTCTAATGTTCTGGCCAACCAATTTTATGTTTCAAACATCTGCTCTGGACTCTATGTTGGATCCTTAGAGCTTCAGTAAAAGGCTGTAAATTAAGTGCTCCAGCCAAATAGAAAAATCAGGTTATATGAATTAAATGGGTTGATTTACCCAGCTGCCCATCATGTGACTCCACTAAGACACCCATGTGAATCATCTTGTGAGATGCCTGGAGCTTTTCTTAGAGAAAGTCCTCTTTGAACCTTTCCAGTTCCACATTTCTCCAACATGTAAAATATACTAGTCAGTGCTGCATTCTGGGAAATGATTTACACCTTATTGCTATACTTAGCTTAAGGCTTCTGGGTCAGGTTTTGCATAGACGTATGATTTCAGCACACTTTCTAATCTGTTTCAGAAATGAGAGATAATGGAGAAAACCAAGTCTTCTTTATCCTTATGTATCCAAATCTCAGCATGAGCTGCCGTATGCATTAAGAAAACTTGATACATTGTTAATTACTTGTCACGTTAGTACTGCGTACAGATTTTGCAGAAGCAAACAACCTTACCTAATTGATAATGATTTTTTTCAAACTGAACACCAGTCGCATTTCCACAAAAGTGTTTCTATGGGTTTTAATGAATTGGTGTGTTCATGGAATCCAAATGCAGAAAATGATTTTAATCAATAAAGTGTGAAGTCCTTCAAAAT
This sequence comes from Hepsetus odoe, assembly GCA_017165825.1. NCBI lineage: Eukaryota > Metazoa > Chordata > Actinopteri > Characiformes > Hepsetidae > Hepsetus > Hepsetus odoe. The sequence goes on from CM029382.1 coordinate 10,288,179, forward strand.
ACAGTATCTTGTCAATATTGTGCCCTTATTATATAGCTATTACCATGGGAACAGGACGAATCTGACCTAGCATTAAGCTGTCTTGTTCCTCTCTCTGGCAATGTGTGTCCCTGTAGGATATGGGAACTGTGTGACTGGATGACTAGTTCCTATTAACCTAGTTTGGTGTCACAGTGTGGCACTCTGTGGCACACTGGAGGGTTGGCAGCTGATCCCTAAGAGACAGCCCTAGGAGTCAGGGATTATTGGAGCTGGCAGCTTGGATTAAAGCCAGCCTAGGTCTGAACAGGCAGGGTCCTGCAATCACTAGGTTTTGTATGCTGCTGCCCTGTTGCACCATTTTCTTTAGCCACTGCTGACTGTGATTGTGGAATTCCTACTTGTCACTGTTGGTGCTATCTGAAACTAAGCAAAAGTAATTAGTAAGCGCATAGGAGACGTACTAGGATAACGAAATTGTTTCTGGTAGAAGTATTTATGGTTATGCAATGGATATGTACCCACTATCTTATTCTAAATGTTGTGCATGATGTTCTATGTATTGGTTTGAAGTGACATTTTTATCTTGTCTTTAAAAAAAAATTAATTGATTTGTTTTTAGTATGTCTTTACTATGCTAACTTTGATTACCTATGAAATAATTCTTTATTTTTTTTATTTATCTCCTTGTGTCTACAGGAGGCAGGGAGTGGTGAGGATGACCGTCATTCCCAGCCTAGGAGGTAGGACTATCTTTTTAATACTCTTCCTTCTTGCCAGTTCTAGAACATAGATTTTTTTATTTTTTTTTAAGGATTTCTCAGTTTTCCAGATAACTAAAGCCCACATTTAGCATTTTCCCATAGCAGTGTTCCTCAAGTTGTTTCACTAGACTGAGATATCCTGCTTTATTATATATCCACATGGTGTCTAGGTGCTTTGGTCTAAAACAGTTCTGCACAAGATGGATGCATCACACTGACCAAAATGTTTTACAGTGGTTACATCATGAATGTCTTATGTCCAAATGCTAACAGAACTTGATCTAGATCATCTGTGAATAGCCAGTATGCTCCTAAAAAAATAAAAAGGTATATTTGCAACCTTCTGCATGTCATTGCAGAGCTCAATATTGAGGTAATTATTAACAAATTAATTTGTGGGGCCCTAGTCTGGAAGGAAAACATTTTGGTCAGAAACCTTTTTTCTAATGGGAGAGTTGGCTAACTCCAGTCCCGTAGAGCCTGTTCCCACACAGTTTGATGCATTTCCTACATAAACATACTTGTTTCAACTCATTAGTTAATTACAACATTTAGCTGAAGTGTCGGAGCGAGTTAAACATCAAACTGTGTTACAGACCTCATTTGCCCACCATTGCTTTTTGGGATAATTGCCCAAGGAAAGTGCAGTTCTCACTTTCTCCACTGTGAGGAGTCTTTGATCATTGCATGACCAATAACATGAGGCTGTAGAAGGTGAGAGTGTTTTGGCATAATCCCACTTAAGTTAAAGCACACACCTGTCAACCACAACAAAAACAAAATTGGCACAGGTGATGTCAATAACACTAATTGTTTTCCTGCAATGAAACTTGTCAAGGGGCGGGGAAAAATTAGACCGTGAACAGTCGGTTGAAGATGTGTTGGAAGCAGGACAAATGGGCTCTAAGTGACTGTTAAAATATAAGGATCTAAGTGACTTTGGCAAGAGCCTGTTTGTGATTGCTACACAGCTTGGCCCAAGCATCTCCAAAACATCAGGTCTTGTGGGTTGTTAATATGCAGAAGTTAGTACCTGCCAAAAAGAATGAACAACCAGTGAACCAGCAACAGGATTACATGCTGCCAAGGCTTGTTGATGGGCGTGTGGAGTAAAGGCTTCGCCATCTGGTCCGAACTTGCACAAAGGTTGCTGTAGCACAAATTGCTGAAGAAAAGGTCACAGACTGGTCAAAGTGCACATGTTATCCCTCTTTAGCATTAAAAATGCCCAAAATGGGCACATGAGCATCAGAATGGGACAATGCAGTTCTCCACAGTGCATACTGGGTGTCACTAACATCACTGAGTAGAAACTGCAGTGGTCTAAACACCCAGGCTGCTGTTTGATATCTGGAAGAAGGCAGATCATAAATATGTAGCTTATAATTGCAGAAATAAGAACTGGTAAGAATTTTGTATTCAGTGGTTGTTCATGCAAACTCATTTGTTGTTTACTGTGGATGAATACCAAAGCACATAATTTACTTCTAAGACATTTGCCTGTGTCATGACCTACAGCACATTTAGTACAGAATTTTGGGAAAGTTTAACTGGAGCACATAAAAAATTTAGACCAGCCCTAGAGGAAACTGAGCAAAATGCCTTTGTTTGTGGTATTTGAATGTAGATTTAGAATTGGTATTCTTAATAGTATTAGTAATTTGTTATAGTTTTAGTATTTTGTCTTTTTTTTTCAAGACAAAAAATCTCTAGTCTTAAGCAAAGTCCTATTAAAATAATGGTGACTAACAATATATCTAAAAATAAATTCATAAATTTAAATGTATTCATGAATTCACATCTCCTTGCCTCTGCTTTTTACATGGCCATTAATGCTGAAAGAAGATTTGCTTGAAAATGTGGGAGTACTTTATATGCCAGAAGGCAAGAGAAATGTTTATTGCAAAATTTATGATGAGTTAGATATGAAGACAGCATAAATTTAATATATAATATTTATAAAGTATAGCCTCAAAACTGTTTGTGGGATTAGCTCTGGCAAATGATAAACGTAGCTAAGTAGAAATTAATAACTATGAACGTCTATGAAGAGGCTATGAACGTCCAGCTTGTAAGCACTGACTCATGAATGAATCTTCTGCTTTTATACCTGCAGTAATCAAAATACATAATTTTAATGGCCAATTTTAAAATATACATTGTTTTTAAGGGTGACTGACATTCAGTAAATCTCTAAAATGCTATTTGACCAATCCTATTTTTCCTCTCATTTGAAATTAATTTCATATTGAAAACAATATAGATGCAAAAGACAGGAAGAAATGGAGACAGTTGATCCGCTGTGGCGACCCCTAAACGGGAGCAGCCGAAAGAAAAAGAAGAAGATTCAGTTCAGTTCTCTGAATAATTAGCATTGCAGAGTAATAGTAAGAGTTGTTAATAGTAAGAGGAGGTAATTTTGGAAGTTTATGTAAGCAAAGAATGAAGGCTTTGTTTCATGTCTGACTACTTTGAGTTCATGACTTTGTAGTTTGGTTAGTTCTATTATTTGCATTATTATCAGACATCTGATATCAGTTAGCTGTTTGTGTTTGTGTTTATGAGACCGCAATACGTCAATGCAGACGTCAAACTCTGTCCCTCTTGCCTGTGTTTTTGTGTTGCGCTGACAGGGGTGATCTCAGTATTTCAATTTGAGGCCTCATCCCATACATCAAGAAGGAACGATTCTATGAAAGTATTGTCCGTTCAGCTCTGGATGTCCCGAATCATTCAGTAGATTATTCAATTAGTCATTTGTATAGTCGGCTCCTTTTTTAAATCTGGAAAGTGTTTAATCCATAATGGTAACAGTATTTTATGCAAACTGTAATTTTTAAGCCATACTTAAGCATCTTTCAAGCTAATTTTTTTTCTTTTGCATCCAGAGAAATTGACTGAGTACTACACAGAATAGGCTTTTTGGTATTCAGTCTCTGCATGAAAACTCATTGATTTGAAAGCACTCACAAATAAGGCAGACGTTAATTTTTAGCAAGTGATTTTGATTTATAACAAATGTTTTGTAATTCGACAGGTTTTTTTGTTCTTTGTCCATATACAGCAAAACATCTCAAAAGGATTTTCCATGGTAATCAGCAATATTCAACATATGCAGGGTCTAACTGAAAAGGATGACTATCCCTTTTACAATTTTTAAAGAGCCACAATGGGAATTATTGTTTCTCTTGGAAGGGCTGTGCACAGTCTTGCATGTTTTTATCTGTTTATCTAATGTTCATTTAAATCATGAAAGCACTGAGTGGCGGATCACTATAAAACAAAGCTCTAGCTTTGTTATGCAACACTTAGCCCAGAGTGCCAAGAGTTGGGACAGCTAAGAAGGGGCTTGCATGACATCAGATTTTGGTTCTACAGTATCCAACACAAAATGTAAATTCTTTCATTGGGTCGTATATTGCACCCCACAGTTTTGGCTTATAACTCCAGCTTCACATGTGGCCTCAATTATATGGAGCATTAGGTAATTCTGACATGAGAATGATATCACTTCCTTGCAATTTTGTCTAATCCATGAATCTTTGTATCATCATCTGTGTCTATGCTATGGACACCCAGCCTACCATGTAACAACCTGATCCCCTGCCAATTATATAATGGGTAGCCAAAATAAACACCGGTTCAAGTTGGGAACCGTACATGCTCATGCACTTGCATGCATGTTTAATGTAACTGTGAGTTTGCTAGTATACGTGAGTGGATTAGTTCTAGAAACATGTTTGTCTTCAGGACTGCCTCTTCAAAGTGTAGTCTGAAGAATATTTGTAATTTGTTTCTGGCAGCACACACACTTTCTGAAAGTTGCTTACACATTTTTACAATAGTAATTCTCCATAATGGCATACTCTTTTAAATCAAATATTGTATGTAAAACACAAACTAAGAACTACCTAAAAGCCTATTTATTAAGGCATTGAAACACTGTTTAGCCAGTGGGTGCCGTTAAAAGTAAATATTACTGTGTCATGCGCGGGTATGATACTTTTCAGGTCATAGCACACTGTGCTCAAACAACAGATTGTTAGAAAGGGATAGGGGTGGGAATTAATGTGGGCATGAAATAGGATAGCTGTTCATATTTCAGTCCAGTTTATACCTTTATAAAGGAAAATGCTGGGTAAACAGTAGAAGGAATGCAATGAGGTTATAGATTCAGTCATCATTAGGATGATGGCCACAGCAGTGAGAGGTGTTTTGCAGGTAAAGATGTACTGAAACGATCATGTTTTTATGAGTGCGTTGAGTCATTTTCGTTGCCTAATGCTCGTTTGCACTTTTTGCATGTTTTGGCCTTGTCACGGTAACTCATATTAATGCTACAGGAATCAATAAGTAATTCAAGAGCAAGAAGTTGAGAAGGAGGAAAACAATGTGAAAGTCAGTTTTATAAAGAAATGACATTGAAATATCCTTCACTGACATGTAACCTACGTTTTCTGCTTGTGGCTAAGCAGGTTTTTCAGGTGTGTGTGTATGAGAGACAGAGAGATGAGGACAAAGGCTGAGGCTAAACTACTGTTTGCTCAGTGCTGGTCTTGCAAGCAGTGCTGTAAGCTTAATTTGCCTGATTCTCACACCTGACAAGTTCTTATATGCATCTTATATGCCCCGAACTGGAACATACTCCGCAGTTCCCACTAATTCTGTTCTGAACATTCACATGAGGAAATTTTGTTCAGCTGTTCTAATGGGTGTGTGTAACAAGTATCTCTCAAATACTGCCTGATGTATATGTATATCAAACATTTTTAGAATGACCTATTTTGAAAAATAGGGTGCTGTGATTGGTCTTATTTGTGGCTGTTTTTGCATGTTGCTGTTTGAAGTATGCTCACATTTCCTGCTCCAAGTATAGGAAACAGCTGGTCCCTCAAAACAGGATGGCCATGCATTGGGGGTAACTTGGGGAGTGTCCAGAATCTTGGAAGAACTCATGACCTATTCACGCCCCTTCCATGCAATAGTTGCGCTATTGCACAAGAAGGATGAGCGATTTTGTAAACATGACATGACAACAGCAACATCTCAGATTACCTGATGAGTGGAAGAGAAAGATCTTAATGGAAAAGGTTCTATATAAGCACCACATGCAACATCCCAGTTCTGAATATATTCAACCCCATATATTGCCATATTTTTTGAGCTGGAGTGAGGTGTTTTGCACACAGTTGATTTTGACTTGCTTGAGATATAATTGATTGTCTAGATTCTACCAAGCACGTCAGCAGCAGGCACCACATCATGTGCCCTCATCCCTATTAGTCTCAGCATGACAGCTTGTGGCTTATTGTTTGATTTTTAGTAGAATGTGGTTGGATATCATTAGCCTGTATCACAACATGAGTCTACGATGTACTCTGACCTACCCCAGAATATTGGGAAATTGAACATTTAACAACCTTTCACCAGCTGTTCACCATATAAGCCCTTATTGGTTGGATCTATTGATCTGCAGGAGAACTAAAACAGCCTGCACCTTCACTGATGCCTATCAGAGCCAGACAGAGTGGCTAATTCTTCAGAGAGATGAAACACAAGATTAAACCCTTGTTTCGCAAGCCATCTGGGAAATTATTTAATTAAGATCTTTCTTTAATAATCCAGTGCGAGATCGCCTTTGGTCTTCCCCTTGAGATATTATTAGATGTGATTAAAGTTACACAGTTAAAGATGTGTATGAAGTGTTGGTGTATTGGGTCCAATGTGATGAAAGTCATTTACTGTAATTAACAAAGTAACCACGAGTTCAGAGTTCACAGTGTTTTGTGCTCCAGGAAGAGTGTAGCCAGAAGAGACAGGAATCCAGTGTAGTCAGTTTTCTGTTTCGCCTGAGGATGGGCTCGATGACAAACAAAAGTTCAATCGTCAGAGAAGCGTCATAAGTGACATGTTCATGTTGTAGATAGGTTCAGTTTATCCAGTTTCTTTTGGTACAAAATGGGCACCAATTAATAAATATTAATTGTCAATATTGTCATCTAATCTCTACAGTAACATTTCTAATATAAAGAGAATAAGAAAACACTCCAATGATGTATCTTAATGGTGTGATGAATTGATAGAATTTACATCCAAAACTGCAAATTATAAGACCAATCATATATATATAATTGTACACTGTAACATAGCATGAAACCACCTGCTTTATACTGTGTAGGTCCCCCTAATGCCACCAGAACACTCCACAGGACCTCAGTACTGATATATTTGACTTCAATATGATAATAATAGATCCTTTAAGTTTGTAATTAAAGGGACAGCCATGGATTAGACTAGTTGGATTGGAAACAGGTCAAATTTAACAAGACGATTTGTCATTGTGAGCACAGAGTGCTCATTGAACCACAATGAAATGCATCCTCTACGTTTAACCCATACTTATCGTGCTACAGTGGGCAGCCAGATCCAACAACCAGAGAGCAGTGTTGGGCACAGTACCTTGCACAAGGGTACTTCAAGGCAATCTACTGGTCTGGGATTCAACCCCACGACCTTCCTATCCTGGGGCCTAGTCCCAGCACTGTATCAATGCTCATTTTTTGTGCTAAAAATATGCACTTGCTGCCTAATATATCCCAAAATTTGACTGGGTAATGATAATGAGATAATCATTGTTCACTTCACCTGTGTTTTAGTGATTTTGATGGTGTGGTTGATTTGTATTTAAATGTGCAGCTCCACTAATTAGCTAAAATAAGCAGAATCCTGAATTAACCTCAGTCATCTGTATTAAGTCTATATTTTTCCTTATTAAGAAGCCTGTCACCAAGGCCCAAATGTAGAGGGGTCATATCGCTGTAAGGGCTCAGACGACTATTAAAAACAGCCTCAGTGAGTGCAATGCTTGAAGTTACTGGTGCTATATTTAGTTTTTCCTCCTTGTGTTCTAGTTACCTCTAAAGCTATTCATAGCACTTGCAAAACTGTCCATAGAAAACATCAGTTTGAACTACAGTGCACTTAGTGCTTATTATGAAAGGCAATTTGCAAACAAATCATTCTTTCTCAATGGTCCTTAAGAGCCAGTTGTCAAGTCATATGTACATATAAAATATTTTGTAATCTAACTAATATGAACAAGATTGTTCTCTTTGTAGCACACTATATCAAGATTATTTATATCTCACTGCAATGCATATCTTCACATGTTTTTTCATATTTGTTTTAGATAATAAACACATCTCTTATGCTCCAGGTACATTTCTTTTACTGTGGTTCTCTTTAAATGTAGCTTAGCCTGATTCCTTGTTTTCCTGTTTCCTATTCACTAATGATTATGCCATTTAGTTTTCAGTACTTAGAGCTGAATCAGTCCTGGGACTTTTATAAACATGTGGATTACTGTTTTAAATGTTGTGCCAACAACAAGACATTTCAGTATAGCAGTCAAACTAAATGCAACAAAGTGTCAGAGCCTTTTTTGGTTTCTGAAGTTAAAGCAGCACTAAGTAATCAACAGTTTTAGCCAACCATGGTGTCGTATTTGATTGCTTGAGACAACTAGTTAAACTAGAGTAAGTGACAAGGCATAAATGTAGCATCACAACATAGTGATATATGTAAAATGACATTTGATTTGGTGAACAATAGTGCCAATGCTATGAAAACCATGTGCTCGATGATTTAAAGAAATAAGAAATATACACTTAAAGACACAAATCAAACAGTTGGTAATAATAAATTAACAGGAGAGCTAACATTTAAACAGATGCTGGTTACTGTGCTGTTGGGTTGCATTTACATTTACGGCATTTAGCAGACACTCCTATCCAGAGTGACTTCCATGTCTTAACTACAGGGATAGTCTGCCTGGAGCAACTCAGGGTTAATGGTTTTGCTCAGGAACCCAATGGTGGTAGTGCTGGAGGTGGGAATTGAGCCTGTGTTCTCTTGATCTGTAGTTATTTAGTGTATGCAGGTTGTGAAGCTGCCATAGTTATATGAACGGTTCTCTAGTTAACAGGAGGGTTCATTTTCAGTCTGAAGTTTTGGAAAGCTTTGGAAAGGTTGGAAGCTTGCTAACATTATTTCTCATCATTCCTTTGCCATTTAATAGATCCTTGTCCTTCATCTTCCATGTGGGAGCATTTTTAACCTGTCCACAGTGAAAATACACTCTGCTCTCTGTACTTCTGTAAACTTTCATCCTGACAGCAGTGTAAGGGGAGGGATTCTCCACAACACGCATGCAGGACAGTTCCTGTGAAGCTTTGCCGTTTCCAGCGACTGAAATGCCTGCTGTTCAGGGATCCAAAGCGCCCTAAACTCCGTCTTTGTTTTTGGTCTAAATTGTTGTTTGTTTGGAACAGAATGGGAGAAGAACCTGCTTGTTAAAGTTCTGTGCCTCTGTGCTCTGCACCGGTCACGTGACTGAAATCTATAAATCAATGTTTCGCTTAAAAGGACAAACTTTAAAGAGGTTCGAAAACAAAGATCAGTGGTAGTAAGAAACATATGCAGGCATCGATGTAAAGAGAATTAGATAAACTTAAAACCATAAAAATAGTTTAACAAGATGCTGTACAAAATCGATCCCCAGCTGGTGTTAAAGGACAGGACTCTGGTTTTTCAGTGATTATATTGACGGACATGTTTTGGAGAGAGAGAGCTCTTGCACACCACCAACACCAGCAGCTGTTCTTTATTTCACTGTTGGTACGAGTTCTGACAGTGTCCGGTCATGATCCCGGGAAAGCTGCGGTGTGAGGACGGCTGCTGGTGGGGACTGTGGTGGCGCTGTCCTCCTCTGGGTCCAGACAGGCTGCAGTTTCGGCCGAGTCCTGCAGGTGGGCTGTGTGGCTCCTGAAGCCCCGCCTCGAGCACATGGCCGAGTCTTCGGTCCGCCCCCAGCGGATCCACAAAGCTGCCCAGCCGGGCTGAGGGGACACTCCAGCACCTCCACTTACAGCCTTGCACCGCGTCGCTGCTCCTTCGCGTTTTAACACTTTTCAACTTCTCTTTTAATCGCCGAACTTTTTAAAGAGCACACGGTTTTAACTCGAGTCTAGATTCAGTAAAGGGGAGATTTTTTTAACGCCCGGTTGGTTTTTCCTCCTTCCCGTGTGGACCGGCATGGCCGTGGGACAGATCTGCTGAGGGGCTCCGGATCTCAGCCATGACCCTGGCTCGACTGGCCGCCTCGGAAAGCCCTGCGCCCGGACAGCTGTGCTCCTGCTGCGGCGCTACACTCAGCCCAGCGCCGCTGCACGCGCACTCTCACAGCCCGCAGCTGTAAGTCCATCTCGGCTCTTCACACACACGAGCAGGGTTCTCACTCTTCCTGATACCACAAGCTCCGAGTCAGTTCTAGGCGACTGGAGTAAAGAAGAGAGGTTTGGTGTAGGAGGCTGTTAGGATGGTTGAAGTGAGGAATAAGAAAAGCAGCGCTCCGTTCAGCTCGATCAACGTGGATTGAGGTTTATTTACAGGTTACCACGCTTATCCGCTCAGATTATTGCAGATCGAGCTCAAAGGCAGGACATGAGGGAAAAGAAATGGAGAGACACGGGCTTCCTTTAACTGTTGCTTAATCCGAGTAAGAAAATGAGAACAGTTTCTCAAACATGTGACGCAGCAGGACGTGAGGAGCTTCCTCTGTGTGATTCACCTACCTGTGTTGGTAAATGGGTCTGGCTTTATTATTTCGTTGACTCACAAGGAAATAACTTTTTATCGCCCTGTTCAGACACTGGAAAATCACTTGGCATGCTAGGATGGTTGGAAGCCCCCTCTGCAGCACAAAGCTGTTTAAAAATGAGGGCCTTATTAACCAAATAACAGAAAAGAAAATCTAAAATACGACTGAGAAACTAGGTTTAGGACCAGCTCTCCTACTCTTAAGAAGTTGCTGAAATGGAGGCCTCCTTTTAGATTAGTAGAAAAAGAAGTTCCCAAAGAGGTTCATCACCGATACCGCAGTAAGCTTAATGTGAATAGGAACGCTTGCCAGCATTGTTGTTAAAATGGTCATTTTTCTTAACTGAAGCACTTGGATGGAGATGTTTGTACTAAAAGTAGTATTTGCATCTCCTGTACAGTTGTGATTATATACAGTGATAAACCACAGTCAGGTTTGCATGTTTCAAAAACACAAATGTGGCCGTACACACAGAAACCACATGAAAACCAGTCTGATGTCTTCAGGAAATGTTGTTTAAGAAAGGTGATATTAATCATTAGTTGGTGCCCTTGATTCATTGTTTGCTTAAGGTGAAAGACAGTAGTAAGGGGAAGTCCAGAGCAATGAATACTTACTTGACTTAAGGAAGTTTGCTGATGAGCCATTTTCAGCGCCATCACTACGAAAGTGTTGCTTCAGATGTGTCAAATTCAGTACAGTGTTTAAGACGCTAAAAAGGTTATATTTTTCATTATTTTTTTAAGAAACATTTTGTGTAAATTTTTTCCAGCCTCAATTAGAGACACTCTTGTTCTAAAACTAAAATAGAAAAAACCCACAGTGAATTCACACTCATGGACAAAAATCAACAAAAACAAATAGAGAAAGTTCAGTTTAACTCTGTGTTTGGAGCTCTGGACCCAGCATGGTTTCATGGCTATGTTTGTGTTCCTCTACATTTTCTGCATTGCATCAAAAATAAGTTTTTTCTTTTTTTGGATGACACACATGGCAACCAGTGAGAGAACTATTCGGTTGTTAAATTGTTGTTTGTGTTTAGTCACTTAAATACAAACAAACTGGCAAACAGAGTCTGCAACAGCTGTAGGAAGTTTGTTTTCTAGAGATCTGGGTTTGCTTTTCAGAGCTTTCAGACAATGCAAACACAAATGGATGAGCAAATAAAAACAAAAACTCTTTAAAATAAAAGTAGGGTTATGAGTGCCAAACCACTGAAGAGCCATTTCTTGTTACCTAAAGAACCTTTTGAGTAATTGTACTTTAGAGCTTTTGAAAACTTTTTTCATGCAAGAGATGTGAGTGTAAAGAACCTTTTAAAGGTAACAAGGATATTCATAATTTCTAGTTCTAGGAAAGACAATTGAATTGGTAAACGAGTTTCACACTGTTTGAAGGTTCTTTACACTCACACTTCTTATTTACAAACATGGTTCTTTAGGAAACTTTTTTGTTTTTCCCCCCTAAAGAGAGTTTAGTTACCGGAAAAGTCATAAAATAAAAATGTTATTTTGTTTCCTCAATGTGAATTTGACCAGGAGCTGTGCTGCACGTGGGAGTCAGACTTTTTTGTGTGCGTGTGTCAGTCGGCTGAACTTTAATGTTTAACTGGCAATTGCACCAGGTTTCCAAGCAAGGAAGTGTTATGTTGAAACCTTAAGTTTAAAAGCATCCTCTTGTTCTGCTCTCTTGTGTGTACAAAGAGAGAGATCCACACATCTGCTTTTCCAGGAAAGGGTAGAAAGCATACAAATGTGGTAAGCTAAAGAGCGTGTACTGTGTTGGCAGCTACATTGGGAAATCCGACTGCGATTGCAAGTGCTTTGTGTTCTCCTGAATTGACGTGTTTTTTTTCCTTTAAGTTTCCTCATTACACTATTACTGGAGATAAAGGTTCTGCCCTTATAAGAACTGTTCAGCTGTTCTCTTTGCAACATATTCAGAGATTAGGCCTTTTCTTCTTCTGTTTAAACTCTATTTTAGGGGACTGGGACCAGTTTGTCTTTCTAATCACTTCTGCCTTCATCTACTTCCATGTCACCCCATCATCTCCATTTCCTGCTCTGGCTTTGCTGCCACCCCTCAGCCCCTCAAGCTCTGACTCAATTGTACAATACAAGAAAGTAGGTTCTAATATATTTTTTTTGCAGTCAGAGATATACACCCTAACTTTGCAGTGGCCGGTAACATAACACATCTTAGAAAGTGAGGGAATGCAACCTCTCTCTCCTTCAGGCCAGAACTCTTAAGGCCTTTGGTTAGGCCGAGTCCTGGACCTATATTTATCCTTCTCCCTAGTGGGAGTGTGACTAATAAGGGCAGAGACAGGTGGGGCTCAGGCATCTCTCCACCCGCTCCAGGGGCGACGAGTGGAGCATTTTGGCCCCTTACATAGTGATGGCGGAGTTTGTGCCCTAACAAGTACTGGGATGCCAAACGATGCTGCCACCCAACCCCCATCGGTCCATCCCTTTTCTACTCATCTGCTTAGGCAACATGCAGACGAGTACAGGCAGGCTGGCTATTTCCTCCTGTCTGACCAGCAGGTTTTTTTTTTTTTTTTTTGTTTTTTTTTTTTTTTTTTTGGTTTTTGGGGGGGGGTTGCAACCCTGGCTGTTAGAGTGCAGGTATGTGTGTATGACCTTACAGAGTCTGACTGAGTGAAATGTCATCGGGTGGAGTTGCCAATGTATATCCTTCATGCCCTCTGTGCTTGCTGCTCACAGATAGAGTTCTATTTGTGAAACCCATTGACCCTGCTGAAGGCAGCACACTGGGTCACATTCCACACTCTTCACTGGAAAAAAAATCTGCATGGAGTGTAAAGTTTTACTGACGGTACCAGATTGGATTTTATGCAATTTTTTTTTTTTTTTTTTTCTAGACATTTTGACCCAGATGATGTCAAATGGTCAAACATCAAATATTGATTATATAATTAATGTAAAATGGCCTTTTAGGCTTTGTTAGCTTGGACAAATACAGTTTGTTAAAGTAAGGGGCTTTTAATAAGAGTGCAAGGATTGCGCTACCATACAAGTACTCCAGAACTATCTTTAGAACCGTTAACTTTCAAACCATGGAATATATACAGTTGTAAATGATAACCAGAGTCATCATACAGTAGGCACCAAAACTGTAGAAGCCTATCAATAGCCTATGTTCGTTCACTGTGCCATTTCAGCTATATTTAGTTGTGTAAATTTAGCCGCAAGCTTGTAGGCTAGATCTTGACACTGTACTGTAGCATGTGTGAGGTGCTGATTGTTTCACAGGCTCCTTTTATTAAACAAGATATACCCTCATATTCATCATCTCCCTCTCATTTTCTCCCTCCCTTATGCCAGTGTTTTACAAGAGTACAAAGTAAAGTATTTCTCAGGTCGGGCATTATAAGAGCCAGATGTAGGAGAATGATACTGGATGAGAGATTGAGGGATGTGTGGGGGGGGGCAGGCAAGAAATAAGGAAGGGGGGGGGCAGCTGTGTCAGGGGTGAGTAGGTTATGGGAAATGAGCTCAGTGTTTTTGTTTTTCTTTGTTTTTTTTCCTCGGGCCATGACTCCATTCTCTGCTTTTTTGCCATGGGCTCCTGAGAGAAGGCCAAGCTGACGTAGGGCTGGCTGTTTCCTCCTGCTGTAATCATGGCCTTTTTGAAGTGGCTGAAGAGATTTTTTTGGGTGAGGAGCTGCTGTGAAGTCAGTAGCCAGTGTTACTTGTGTCACTCTCAGTATTAAGTTGATGGTAAAGGTTGGGCTATAATAACTATTCAGTTAAGCTGCTCAGCTCTGTCATTGAGTTCTGAGTAGAGGCCATTTTCACACCTAGGGTGTGTTTTTCCTCTCTCTGTCTTTTACTAGTTGTAAAGTCAAAATGTATGCAGTTCAGTTACCACTCCATTAGAATTAGTCATGTTCAAAATGTTCCATTTTTGTTTTTTTCAGAAATATTTAAATTGAATCTTTTTATGTATTTGCTGTCTGTGTATTGTCTACCGCAATAAAAATGTAATTAAATCAAAGTGTTTTCATGATGAAATCTAGAATTTACACTCACTGATCCCTTGGCCTGTAATTTTCTTTAGAAATGTTGTCTGGGGGTCTTTAATAGTGGCCCTGTTTTGAGAAGTCAGTCACTACAAAGTGTTCTCACTGATGGTCCAGCTGTTCAACACTGTTCCAAGAATGGACTCAACACCAAATACTCACATATGAACAGTGTGTTCTGCCACTGTAATACTTGGCACATATGGGTATTTTAATGCAGCTGCAAGCTGTCCAGGTTTAGTGATTTATTTATTTATTTTCTCTCTCTCTCAGTATCCATGAGAATTTCCTCACAGTCAAAGGTGCTGCTGTCTTCCTACCACGTGGAAATGATTCTTTATCCTCTTCAGTGCCCCGCATTACACAGCGGAGGAATAAACACACAGGTAGGCTATATACAACCACATTTAGTCAGTGTGAATGCATCTGATCCATTGTAGAGTCACTTTCACACTCGTAGTGTGTGTAGAAGGGCACTGCAGCCCTGTACAACTGACTCCGTGCTTAATGGGCAGAACGTCACTGTCAGCAGAGCAGCGAGGCTGGAATGTGGCCTGATCATGAGGCTAATGCACAGGGCAGGCTATTTAGGAGAAATGTTCCATAGGCTTGAACTTTGGGGTGAAGGGCATTCATTTTAGTGAATGCAGGGAGTATTTTGTGGGGTAGCGGGTGGTCGTATATATGATTGAAGTACTGGATACAAGTGGACAAAATGCATTTTGGAGACCCCAAGTTTTGTGAAAAAGTTCTTCTAAACTACATTCTTTAGTCTATTTGGAATACGTTTTCTTTTTAAAAAAAAACAAAACAAAAAAAAACAAAAAACAAACTGAGGCATTTGAAACAAAGCGATGAAGTATGTGTCTGTCAGTGTTCTGTATCCTGTGTGATTGTAATTTGATCTAGTTTGAGCCTCTAAGTACTAATCATAGTTTTAAAGGAGAATATAATAAGCCTCTTGGTTTCTGTCCAGGTGACCTGCAGCAACACTTGCAAACCATGTTCACTCTACTGCGGCCAGAAGACACCATCCGTCTGGTAACTACCATCCCTCCTCTCCTCTTTCTGAAAAGAGAGATGTATGCTGACTGTTATTTCCTTAAAACTCTTCTCCCACAACTCCCACAGGCAGTCCGTTTGGAGAGTGCCTACCCTCAGTGTACACGGTACATGGTAGTAGTATCCACCAATGGAAGACAAGATACAGAGGAAAGTGTGGTCCTTGGAATGGACTTCACAAATTCAGACCGGTCAGTCATTCTCACATTGCCACATTTGCTTTCACTTCCGTCCTATTTTATCATGATAGCTTACGGTTGTTCTGTGAGCTACAGTCATTGTTTTTTCCGCTTCTGTGTCTTCTTTAGCCTGTGCACAGTTGGGCTGGTCTTGCCCCTGTGGAGTGACACTTTGATTCACTTGGATGGAGATGGGTGAGTAGTGCGCACACCCAGATATCTCCTTTGTGTTAGCAGTATTACTTTCCACTGCCAATACTGACTCTGTCTGTTGTTTGTCCCCACAGGGGTTTCAGTGTATCCACTGTCAACAGAGTCCATGTCTTCAAGCCTGTGTCCGTTCAGGCCATGTGGTTAGTTTCCCCACAAGGTCCCTCTTTCACTGCCTCTGTGACCATTTTCTTTTCATTGCTTTCATCTTTCATGCTTTTTTTCACTTTTTTTTTTTTTCCATGCTAACTTTTTTTTTCCCCCCAATTTGTCTGCTTTTTTTTGTCTCGTTCATGTGTTCCTGAGGTCAGCATTGCAGACCTTTTTTCCCTTTTCATTGAGGCTTTTTTGGTGGTTTGTCTGCTTGATTGTCTTTCTCTTCTTTTGTGTCTAAATTCTTTGTTTTTGAGCCTCACTCTTTGTCTCTTAGATCAACAATGCAGTCCTTGCACTCTTTCTGTTCCATTCTCAGTTTTTTTCTGCTAATTATTATTTTTTTTCTCTCTGTCTTTCTCCTGTTATTTCTGATTGACCCTCTTTCTGGTCTCTTACAGGTCAGCTCTGCAGTCCTTGCACAAAGCATGCGAAGTTGCACGGTGTCATAACTACTACCCAGGCAGTCTCTTTCTGACCTGGGTGAGCTACTACCAGAGCCGCATCTGCTCAGAGCGGCACTGCGTCAACGAGTGGAATGCCATGCAGGACGTGCAGTCACACCGTGCTGACTCGCCTGTGCTGTTTACTGACGTGTGAGTGCAAACACACAGGAAAAAAAAAAGTTCAAGAAATCAGCTAGATACTGAGAAATGTTATGTTTATTTCTAAAATGGGCATCTCCTGGAAATGTGCCAGTGGGGTATCATATATCAAACATGAACTACCTGCTAATTTTGTAAATAAGGGTATTTTGAGCAATTCATGCAATGCTCTGAGACAGGTCAGTAAATGGGATCCAGACAAAGGTCCCATGATCATTTTATGTGACCGTCTTTCCAAGTTGATCCAGCAAAGTCTCTTAAAAGTTTGCCCACATAGAATTGCTTCTAGGACATTGCTCATTTATTTATGCCTTCTGTATCATGGTGGGTTGGAGGTATTCCCACGTGCATATGTTTTTATCTTCAAACACACAGAGCCAGGGCTATATATAGCTCCTCTTGGAGACTGCTTGATTTACAGTCGGAAAAAGCAGAAGACTGATAGGTATACAGACACACAGACAAATGGAAACAGGTGCAACAAAAAAAAGAAACACACTGAAAAGTATAGCTGGGATATTGAGGGGTGTAGTTACTGGACTAGACATTCAGTTTAGAGAAGGAGATGCACTAGGTGACCTTGGTGAGGTCAAAAGATGTTTATTTTCCTGGAGAGATGAGGGCTCATGTTCTGCTGAAGCAACTTTGTACATATTAAGATGTTTATAGCAACTACTGTGAAGAGGCAGGGGAAAATCAAAACAACAGAAATGTTTGTCTACTAGGCTAACACTACAATGCATACGGTGCGATTGAATTTGGATCGTGCTGGGCCAAGTGCCAAAGGTTAAATACCTGTCTTTGACAGCATTTAGGCTGAGGGAGACAAAACCATCACAGTTATTGGACAGTTTTGATATTTTTCTGTAAAGCTTTTTTAATGTGTGCAAAAACAGCGTTCACACAAAATTCAAGGAAAGAGTAACTAGACTACAACTTCCCAATAAGGCTGAAATAATAGCAGTGGCCTGTCTCTTTTCTCAGGCTCTTGATCAGGTTTGCAGACATGAGGGGTGGTGGTGGTCTAGTGGTAGGACACTTGCCTATGGCCCTATGGACAATGAGGTCGCAGGTTCTAATCCTACCTCCAGCGTTGCCACCATTGGGTTCCTGAGCAAGACCCTTAACCCTGAGTTGCTCGAGGGGGACTGTCCCTGTAATCAGGAATTGGAAGTCACTCTGGATAAGAGTGTCTGCTAAATGCAGTAAATGTAAATGACATAAGCAATCATGAGGCAGTAATGTGGACTTCACCCAAAGCTTCATAAACATTTGCAAGCACTGACCACTGACTGATTTTAAAAAACGATCAGATGCAGATCCAGGAATCATAAAGGTTTGTTAAAGAATCTTCTATTCAGATTTGTACATCTGTGTTGTCAGGATTTTCAGGTACACATGGGCTCAATATTAATCCATACTAGTTTTGTAATGTTTACACATTGTAAATGGCAACTGGTATATTAAAAAAAAAAATTGTACGATTACTACAAAATGTTAAGTTTGTGAGACTAGTCTTAAAAATGTGTCCTCTGTTGTTTGAACAGGCCAACAGAGAGAGAGCGCACAGAACGACTAATCAAGACCCGTCTCAGAGAGATCATGATGCAGAAGGACCTAGAGAATGTCACTTCTAAAGAGGTGATGGCTGATTTTCTGGGGTTAATGTTCTCTTCAAAGGCATTTGCACACAGATATTTGAACTCGCATCATCTATTCCTTAGAGCTGCAGATTAGATTATGTGCACAGACACAAAGCTGCATTATCTATATAATGGCTGAGTGAGTGAGCACCACTGTGCTGTTGCCTTGTACTGATAAGCTGGTCTGTTTTGTTGCCCTTAGATCCGTACAGAGCTAGAGATGCAAATGGTATGTAACCTGCGGGAGTTCAAAGAGTTCATTGACAACGAGATGATTGTAATCCTGGGTCAGATGGACAGCCCTACGGAAATCTTTGATCATGTCTTTCTGGTGAGGGTCTTTCCTTTTCTGTTCTTGTACACCAGCTAACAGCTAGTAACAACATTTAAACAGTGGGCAGCAGTGGCCTCGTTGTTAGAGAGTTGGCTCCAGGTTCAGAAGATTGTGGGTCCGAATCCCAGGCCAGTAAGTGCCCTAAGGTACCCTTGAGAAGGGTACCATCCCTGTCACTGCTCCCTGGGCAGCTTTCAATAGCTGCCCCCTGCTGTACGTGTTTGTGTGTAATTTCGTTGTGGTTCACGGTGTTGAGCTGTGTACTCACAATGACAAATGGTCACTTTCACTTTTTTTCTTTAAACAGCTTGCACATATAAGAGTGATATGAGTCTCATTCTTGCTCACACTGAAATCTTTCTCCCATACTCCTTATTCTTTTATACAGGGTTCAGAGTGGAATGCATCCAATCTTGAAGAGCTCCAGAGCAGTGGGTAAGTGCTATTGTTTTTGGCAGCTTGTATACATTATTGTATAATTGTATAAATTAATCCATCTGCTTTTGTGAACTACTCTTTTTTTTTTTTTGCTCACTCTTCATGCTCTACAGGGTTAGTTACATTCTGAATGTGACACGGGAGATTGATAATTTCTTCCCTGGTCTTTTTGAATACCATAACATCCGTGTGTATGATGAGGAGGCCACCAACCTGCTGGAGTATTGGAACGATACCTGGAAGTTTATCTCCAGAGCAAAGTAAGGACTGTTTTTTTTCAATATATGTGCAAAAACCAACGCTGACCTACATTAGTTCCATATGCTGATTGTAGATGTGTGTTGTGCTTGTAGGAAGGCAGGCACTAAGTGTCTGGTACACTGTAAGATGGGTGTGAGTCGCTCCGCCTCCACGGTGATTGCTTACGCAATGAAGGAGTATGGCTGGGACCTGGAACGAGCCTTTGAACACGTCAAAGAGCGACGTTCAGTGACTAAACCCAACCCTTCCTTTATGAAGCAGCTGGAGGAATACCAGGGCATCCTGATGGCCAGGTACTGATACGCACACAGTTAATGTCTATGCACGTGTGCAAAAAGGCTAGTTTCTCAGACCCAGAAATGGCCTTGGCCAAGTTTATTGTAGGTGTTGTAGTTTAATTTGATCCTAAAACACTGAAATAAGCATGAGTTGGAAACACACTTTTATGCTTACCTTTTTACACCCTGTGTTAGAGTGAAGCTGGTAATCAACATATTTTTAGAGTGGAGGTTGTCAATATCTTTATTTCATACATTAATACATTAAAAGGAGCAGCAGGGAATATGGTTTTCTCTCAACTCTTATTCTGACACATACATGTGATTTATTCACCCCAATTGAGCCACCAATTGACAAACTTGTGCAAAATGAAGTTATTAGAAAAAGCACTAAATTGGGATTGGGCTTTCCTTGAGTGTTTGCTAGAGGATTTTCCATGACAATTCATATACAAGAAGAAAATACGTAAGAGTGCCATTATTATGTGGGAAGGAGTGGCTGCTTAGCAACATTCCTTGCTTTTTTTTTGTTCATGATGCTTTATGCTTAAATTTCTATTCATGCAAAGGAATTCTTTCTCTTGCTGAGTGAAAAAGATCACAACTTTCACTGTTTCAGCTTTCATATCCGTTTTGCTTTCAATGACACAAAATATCAATCTGCTACTGACGGAATTTAACAGTTCAGCAAAAAATGCAATTCACTCAGTTTTCACCTTAGCACAAATGTTATTTATCACACATGAAATCTGTTGAATAAGGAGCTAACAAGTAATTGATGCTCATTCCCCACGATTAGCATTACAGAAACTGTATAGCTTTGTCAGCACAAACTTTTCACATATCAAGTAATTGATCCAGGATAGTGCTTCTTACACTACTTTGCTGTTATCTATGAGAACAGGCAAGGCTGTTTTTTGGCCTGTACTTTTAGAGACCGCAGGATGTCATCAGTCAAACCACATAGGAAGGTATTTTTGAGATTATTTAATTCTGTGTGTTCTGAGACTGTTATTCCCATTTTTGATCAACCATTTTTCACTTTCTTTAGCAAACAGAGGCACAACAAGCTGTGGCGGTCTCACTCTGATAGTGATCTGTCTGAGCATCAGGAGCCTCTCTGTAAAAGTCCACGCAGCCTGGGCAGCTCTGACCCCCACAACAATCACCTCAAAAACAGTAGCCCACCATCTATCCAGAACATGCTAAGTATGGCTGTACTGCAGACCCTTAGTGGTCCATGCCCCAGTGAAGATATCAAGCACTCCAACCCCTCTAATTCTGTTCCCAATGATCCATGTGAGTCCACAGGAGAAAACCTCCATTCTGAGCAGCGACGTGACCCTTTGCCTCAGCCACGAGCAGCCACTGTGGTGCCCGAACAAAACCTTGTTGAGAACTGTGGTCTGAAAGTAGCAGTGACTGTGCCGAACACTAACCCACACCCTCCCCCCTCTCCCCAAAGCATTGCTACCTCTATCCCTCTTTGTCTTCAAGATCCCAAGCTGAATACAGACTTCATTAAAACACCCCATGACATGCCTGATCAGAATGACTCATGTCAAACCTCCAAGTTTTCAGTAACTCCCAGCTTGGCACTACATATGGATACAGTGAGCAGTGTTGGCACTGCTGGTGAAGTGGAAGTCAGTTTAACATCCCCAGGGATGCCTATGGCCATCAGCCCCTTGGGTGCTCCTCTGGCGCTTGGACTTCCTTCTAACATTGACTCAAAGAACTGTGATAATGATGCTGAGCTTGCTCATAGGACTGCTAGTTCAATGAACCATGCCTCCTCTAGCCTCAGCACTGATAGCATTGACTTTTTCAGTGCCAGAGAAAAGTTCCAGGGACTGTCTCAGGATGGCCAGACCCAACAGCTTTCAGAAACTGGTAGTCAACGGACAGTTCAGTCTCAGTACTCTAGCCTGTGCCTCGAAGATCCCAGCACAGCCACAGTGGGGGAGGTAAGTGTGTCATCAAACTTAACACTGTGCCCTGTTTGGAGACACATAGGAACAAGGTTTACTAAATACTGAAGGAGAAGTTTAGAATCAGCTGCAATTGGAGGCAAGGGAAATGGAGTGCTGCCACCTGCTGGAACATATGAGAATTACATTTGTGGCAGCTCCCAAGGAGTTACTATTTTACAATATAAGCAACATATAAGAATAAGAGTAATTCAGATGGCCATAAAATTTACATTCTGCTTCACAATGGTGGCATCACACTTATAAACATGAAAAACTAGGGAGAAAAGGAGATCTATCAGAACAAATAAGCTTGTCATCAGCATTAGAAACAAGAACGGAGAGCCTCTTTGATAGAATTTGTTTCTATAAACAACAATGACAATTTATGACCTCTACAAATGTTTTATTCTATGCATAAGAGGTGCTAATGATCTCTGACACAAATTATCAATGCTTTCTCTTTCAGTGCCCCTCTTATCCAGAAAGCACCTGTGAAAGCATGGCTCTGCCCACTGCATCATCTAGCCATCACAATGACAATGGTGTATCCGTGAGGCACATGGTGACATCATTGGAGTCCATCTCTCAGGCCCACAGCCCTCAGAACCACCTTCAAGAACAAGTGGAGTTGGAGAAAGAGGAGAGATTATCACTCCCTCCCTCCCCACCCACCCCTCATTGTGATAGGCCTGCTGGCTCTGTGCGACGTGCTACAGAACAACTCGAGCTGAGGCTGCGGCAGGAGCAGGAAAGTGTCCCAGCTCGTTCTCCTCTGTGCTCACCCAGCCCCAACAGCCCTGACCAACCGCCATCATTTGTGGACACAGATTCCGTTCATACAACAGACTGTGCTGATTCTATCCAAACTGGTGAAGAGCAGGGGGGAGATAGCAGACTGCTGGACGATGAGGATTCGGGTATAATCCCTGACCCATGTAATTCCTTCTCCACGTACCATGAAGTCAGTGCTTCAGCAGTCACTGTGAACCCTAGTCTAGAGCCTAGTTCTGCCTCCTCCTCCCTGTTGTGGTTGGAGGGTGTCACTGAGCTGGAGAGTGATGTAGATGACCCCCTCAGACCAAACAGCCATCTGGCCCGCAGCAGCCAGGACCTACAGAAGATTCAAGAAACCCTGAGGGAGCTGCAGGCATTTCTTTATGAAGCAGGGGGACTAGGCAGCCAGGCTGACACAAAACAGCTTCAAAGCAACCCTAGCAAGGTGGAAGTAGAGCAGCATTCAGAGCCTAAAGCTCCAGCAGTGTGGCAGAGAGCCATGGAGATTGAAGCAAGGCTCAGACAGGCTGGGCTCACCCCACCTTCACTCATGAAGCGCTCAGCTTCTTTGGCCAAGCTGGACCAACTGGAGCTGTCCATGCATGATCTGAATGAATGGGACTTCCACCCTGCCACCCTGGGGTCTAAGATGCCTTCCTTCTCCCTTTCTCATTCGCTTGCTCATTGTCCCGACGATGCCCATAAGAAGCAGCGTTTTCTACCTCAGAGCCCCTCCAGCCCCCTGCCTGCTGCAGAGCCTCTGGAAGCTACCAATACTGACGGTACCACTTGTTCCTCATCCTCTTGCCTTCATAAACAAATGAGCCGAGCTGCAAATGACTCTGTTACTAGTGTCTCCGCCTGCACGCGGCAACAGCAACATGCAAAGTCGCACCCCGTACGGCGTCAGCGCAAAGCTGCAGACAAGAAAAAGACAGTTACTGTGCTGTACAATACCATGTGACCCATAGTGAACTGAACCAGGATAAGTTTGTACCTGTGTGCCATTGAAGTAGCCAGACTCAATGACTGGTTAATGTCTGGAACTATCTGATCCAAATCTAAGCTAAAACTGTGAGTGCATCCTACTGTATTTGTGTGCGTTATTTTGAGTGTATGAGACTGTGCTACCCCATCCAACAGCTTTGAGATATCAGTGGACAATGAGGGTGGCTTTTTCTCAGAACATGCACTTTACTTGTTTTTTTTTTTTTTTTATATATATATATATTGTTATTATTGTTCCTTTTTAGTTGGTTTTTAATTTGAAGCCTATTTTTGCACTGAATTGAAAGGTATCTTGTCTGTGTGTGCTGTTCTTTGCTGGAGAACCAGACTTTTTTTTTTGTTTTGTTTTTTTATTTTGTGGCTATTAAAATAATAAAAATTTTATTCATGTTAGCTGTTTTTTAAAAATAATTTAATCCATCCTACTTCAAACAAAACCATGTGTTTCCATTTTGTAAAGAAAAGTATGCCTCTATGTGAACAGACATGGAATGATTAAATTCTGTGCCTTGCTGGTGGCAAGTGACCTGCTGCTGTTTTCAACACTGCTCTAGTGCGGTCCATGCTGCACTGCACTCCCTCTGTGTTTGCTTGCTGGAACTCAAGCTCTACACTTTATTTAATCCATGACAGCTTTACTGCCCCTTTTCATCAGCTAAACAGCAGTAGCCACAAATTACTGAAAACTGCACATGAAAACTGGAATTACTTTAAAGTGGTGGCTTTATGTCAAGTATATATACTGTTGATGCTGGACAAATCAGCAGAGCAGCAATGTTTGTTTTGGCCATGGCTGCAAAGTAGTCATTAACCGTAACTGACTAAATTATTTCTGTAATTTGTATTGAATGCTACCATGTCTATTTATATATTGAAATCACAATTTGAAAGATTACAGGTTTCATAGCATAACAAGGGCTGCAGTATGAATATTAATTTTTAATTTAATATGAATGAATTTTTTAACTGAATTGGTTCACCCCTAACTCGGACATCCTTTAGCTGAAGCTATTTTCTCAAATGTTTTTTAATACATAACACTAATTTGTGAGTGATTCTGCCCTTAGTTGCCTGATTTGTTCATATTAAAACTTCCTCTTTGTCCATCCTTCTTGTAAACCAATCAGCCACATCAAACCACTAACAGGTAATCTAAATAACATTGCAATGGTGCCTGTCAACAGGTGGGTTTTATTAGAGAGCAAGTGAACACACTTTTGGGGCTGGTATCCACAGACTTGCCAGAGTCCTTACACGTGTCCCACATGGAGTGTCTACAATGTTCCTGTGAGCATTGGAACTTCACCATGGAGCAATGGAAGAAGGTGGCCTGATCTGACTGATTTGAATCGGTTTTTATTTGTGGACAACCAGGTGTGTGTTTGTTGCTAATCTGGGGAAGAGTTGGAACCAGGAGGCACTTGGAGAAGTAAGCAAGCTAGTGTAGGCAGAGTGACGTTCTAGGGGAAACCTAGGCTCCACCAACCTAAACATTGTTGCAGACCAAGTATTGGCAGGAATTACTTTCTGCCACACAGCATAAAAGGTGTTCAGGAATGGTTTGAAGAATATGGTAAGGTGTTGACTTGAAATTCCCCAGACCTCAATCTATTCACGCATCTGTGGGATGCTGGACAAGCTAGCGTGATGCATAGTTGCCTCACAATTTTCAGGACCTTAAGGATCTGCTGTTTGGCATCTACACAATATTAGGCAGCTGGTTGTAATGTTATGGTTGATCTGTGTAATTCTCAACTCTGGCACGCTGCTGTCCTGAGCGGTTTGAGAATTCTCTCCACAATTACAGCTTTGACTTCTCTGGCTGGTTAATGTTATTCATTGAGGTTGACTCACTACCACCAAAGCCCTCTGCAGATTGCTGATTCATACTGAGATTGGTGTAGCTCTGCTTGGCTTTAGTTGCAGTGCTTTTTCAAACCTCCCAAAATAACTGAAGCAGTAGGCATTTCTAGGTGCTGCTGATGAGGCTCTTCTCATGCACACCGAGGTGGAATAGGATAGTCTGAGCAGTAGAGGGAGAAGCATTTGAGATTTATCCCTACAGTGTGCGTAAGTTCAGCTGACAACCCTGTTTTTTGGTTTTTGATCATGCAATAGCAATAACTGAATTACAGGGAAATTATGAACAAGGCTTCTTTTATTAATGGAATGGAAATAGGAAATCTCAAGCCAACTGGACATGAATGTTTTTTGTAATATTCTGGCAAATCCTCATGACGTTCCAGCATCTAAAAATAAAATCCCTCCTCATAGAGAGAAAATAGCAGTCTTCGTAGTTACCCTGTGCCCTTATAATTTGCTACTTATCTCTAATGAATCAGGACAAGGAGGCATGTCTGCTCACCTGTCAATCATCTCACAAATTGAGAGAAGCTTTAATGATCTGCAATTTAACAAGCTTTAATAATGTAATGTTACCTTTTTTAGGTGCACTTGTATCAGTTTAGTTCTACTTTTATGTGGTAATACACACATATTGCACATCATCCATTCAGAACCAGTCATAAATGTCTGCATCGATTGAAGTTTCCAAAAATGGTCAGACATTTCATTTTCTTTTATTCAGTCTTTTTAAGTTCTGAGCAGCGTTATTATAGGCAGTTCTGTCACATCAAACAGACACCATAGCAACACTCCACATTCATATCAGATTTAAATAAACAGTGAAATATTGTCATGTTATTTTAATTTTTATGATACATCAAATCAAGCATTTCTACACATCCAGACCTTTGTAATCATTTGTCCCATAAATGTAACTTTCTACTTAACAATACGCACAAATAAACACGCTCCTTTGTTCTCCTATACTGTTCAACAGCCCTTTGGTCACTTCAACGATCTGGTTATAGACCACAAAGCCCAGCTGTCTTGTGTAAAATTGTGCTTAAAACGAAACTCATTCTGTGCCACTATTGTTCAGAGCCCAGTGCTGCCTGATGAGATGGTCTAAAACCTTGTCTCTGATTTTATTATACTGGCTCCACCAAAAAATAACTACTGCCAGTCACTTAGTCCCAGATTGTCAGGCTCAGAAGAAAAAATTCTTGACAAAAATGGCTCCTTCTTTTATTCATCTTTTCTTTCAGTCAGGATGAGGCTGTTATCTGAATCAGAGAAAGGCCCTTTTGGTTTTCTCCCTGTATCGGTGCACCTGATTGGACATCCTTGGTTACAATCAGGCCACTGATTGGCTGAATTAGGTGCTTCAAGCACGGCTTTGGAATGAACATGTTCTAGATGGTGGGGTTTAAAGGAACATGTTGAGAAGCACTGCCAGTTTGCAATAACGACCGCCATAAAAAGGGAGCTTTTCTGTTGCAAAGAATGTAACTCGGGCTTCGTAATTAAAATGACAGATGAACAAAAAGTGATATGAAAGGACAACATAGCACCATATTGGATATATTACATACATTATAATGCATGTTTTCTGAGCTGTTTAAGATAGTCTTCAACACATAGAATATAAATATTGCAGTGAGGACCAGGTTCATTTTTAATTACATCTTAGATTAACTCGCACTAGCAGAAAAATGATTTGAAGCTAATTTTATACTATACTTTTCATTCCTATCCTTTCCAACATACTGCAGTTGTTCATCCTCTGGTTGGAAACTGCTCTTGCTTGTGGAAATAAACCAAATTAGGTTGCACGGGCGTGAGGTGGAAAAATAAAGAGTCATGCTCTTTCTATTGTGCACAGAGAATAGGTGCCAGCAGTCCAGCTGGAAAACATGAGGCCAGTGTTCTCTACACTTAAACATTCCATCAATGTCTTTACACTTCTACTACAGTGCAATCAGATTTTTGTGCAAATGAAAATCAAATTAATTTACCAATTCCATAAAAAACACATACTAGTTTTGTAACCCCTCTCCCTCTAGAGAGGACTGAGTGGAGCTCAGTGCTCAAAATGGCTTTACGAGTGATGCTGAAAATGTCAAAACAGGTCCAGTATTTTATTTGTCAAATTTCACTTGTCAGAAAATGTACACACACACATTTGCTCAATAGCCATGCACCAGTCTGGTGCCTGCAAGTTGATTGCCCATGAGAAATAGCTTTGTGGTTGTAAACTTTTAGAAAGTGGACAGAGACGGATCTCTGGGATGCTGTACGGATGTGGTCAGCCCGACTGAGCTTTGTGCCTCAGGCAGCTGCAAGTAGAGGAGGGACTGGACATGGGAGAGAATCGCAGGTCCTGTTCCTGACTGCTGCAATGAACACTCGCCCACTGCTTAGTGATTCCTACTTGCTGTGGTTCCTGTCACTTTTCCATGAGTGACAGCTGTATGATGCGTTGAAGCTCTTCCTCCTCCTGTCTCTGACGGCGCTCTGCCTCTTCCTGTTCGCGAGCAGACAGCTCCATGGCGAGTCGTAGCTGCTCATCATAGCTGCGTGGTGGTTTAGTGGTGGGAGTACCGCGGGGGCTTGCCACTGGGCTGCTTTTGTGCTGTTGTGTTCTGGAGATGGAAGCAAAAAAACAAACAAACAAAAAAAATGATTTATGATTGTGATATCTGTGAATTGATATTTCAGGACACATTATTAACTTGCTACAGCTGCATATCATTGATATGTGGCAGCCGATGATGTTTAAAGCAGAATCCTTCACTTTATAAAGTATTTGTTTGAGTAACATTGCTACAGTAAACAACATTTCTGCTTAAGTGGGATTTTTAGAGTTATGTTAACCCAATGATGATTTAAGCCTGCATTTTATACTTAATTATGCAAAATGGCTGGCCTAATCTACTGTAGTCTACTATGGCCCATTACTAATGTGCAGGACTATAAATCAACTTTTATTCATTAAAATTATTGTGTAATTTATTAAGTTTAGGTAAGTGTGTGATGAAACAGAGATGCCATTTATATAATTGGTACTGGTATAAAGGAAGCAATCCCAGTTAAGTACATTAGTCTTGAAGTTCTCCTTTAGTTGCAGTGTCTATGTGAAGAGCAAACAGAGCTGAGGAGAGCACAATAAAGGGTATTTCTAGGAGTTTCACTCTGTGTTGCCATAGTGTATTGACATTGGCGTGTAAACAGTTATAGTACGAGGTTGTGAATCAATGCTCTTGTGCATGATTCTTGTGGCCCTGAGGCTACAAGGTTGAAGAGATACTGACTGCAGACCTTTCCACACGGCCAGGGTCACAGGAGAGAGGGTGGGTTCCAGGCTTACTGTTTGTCAGAGCTTCCCAGATTGTCACCTATAGAAAATACAATTAGATTGGAGTGAAGGTGTCATAAACTAACACGCATCATGCTAATTGTATCATAAGATTCACTAATGTATATGTCATTGTTGGGTGTTATATGATCCTGGAGAGAGAGTATGTGTGTGTGTATATGACCTGGTCATACTCAGAGCCTGCCTCCAGTAGGCTCTGCTGAATGGCAAACTGGAGCAGATCATCCTCCTCCTCACGCATGTTTTCTCTCTGATTCCCACCCAGCACACTGTAGCCTCGTGGAGCCTCAAACACACACGGTGGAATCTCTCCCACACGACATGAGTCTGAGGTTCACACACACACAAACATACACTAATGTGTCATGGCTGTTAAATTTTGAAAACAAGGCAATGATTTAAGCACTTTTATGATGGGTAAAAAGAACAATTAATGCAAAAGAAATATAAACTAGTCCATAACAAGAGATTTTTTCAGATTTTGGTAGTTACTCCAAAGCAGTAAAGTCTTATACTAAAAATACCTGTAGTATAGTAGTGTAGTTCTGTATATACATCATTGTATTAGTGTTTTAGTACACAATTAAGACACAGAGGTCTGTAATTGTGTTGCTTGTGCTAATGTGCTTGAGAGGCTGGTTCTCACTGGTGGAGCTAGAGCTGGACACACTGGAAGAATCACTGCTTGGAGATGGTGTCTCTGTTCTGGGGCTATCCTTCTGTCCATCTTCTCCTTCCATTCGTCCCACTCCCCCCTCCTCGCAGCCATTCAGGTTCTCAAAGGTGATGCGTGCATTCAGGATGTGATAAATGGGTATCTCTGAGAAGGACAAAAGGTGAGTTTTTACCTGGAACAGTAATGCAACTACAGTTTTCCATCTCTAGATATTTACTTACAAAGACAGATAATTTAGCAAGATTGTTTACATGATAAATACACAGTTCATTTGCTCTGCTGAACTACTGCATGTTATATATGTATACCTACATGAAATACGCGAAACACCATATCAAAGCTAGCTTTTTTTTATTTTCCTTATAGTATAAAGTGTCTCTCCCACTCTCTCACCTATCTTAACAGGGAAGCCAGGGGGCAGTCGCAGGGTGATAAAATCTCTAAGCTTGGCAAACAGGGCGTTGGATATGGCCATTAGGTCTATGATGGGGGCCACCTGCTCAGCCAGTGAAAGAGGATGAGACTCACACAGCCACAGCTTGGCCTTGAACCTAAGAACCCAAGGTAAACAGGTTGTTTGAAAAAAAAAGCAATAGGCTGTTGTGTGTATATATACATGTATACAACTGCCTCAATAATATGTGAGTGTAGCATGTTTGTGGAGTGCCTTGAAAGAAGCACCTTTGTGTTTTAGTGGTGAGGTGGCATGGCTGGCCAATATCCTTGTGGGTCTGGTTTAAACTGGGGTTAAAATATTCCTCTGCAGTCAGGGCATTAGGGTTCGTCACAGGGCAGGACATCTGGGTCACAAGTGTCTGCTGTAAAACCAACCCAAACAAATTATATTGAGACTTAGAATTCATTTATCTGAATAAACTGAATAAAGCAGAAATATACAGTGGTAGTTTTTGAAAAACCCACTAAAATACGAGCAAATTAGCATACAGGATAAATTGGACTGTAGAACTTGTTTCGTAATTTATTGTGTGAATGATACAATTTTACATATCTGTAAGCAGCCATTATATGTGAACCTTTGCTTTAAGGGTTGGTGTGATGTTCTTGTGTAACAATAACTGAAATGAAACATTAAAACAAGAATTTTATGGGATATGCATGGGATCTCCTTGGGATGCTAATGGGATTCCATGAACTGCTTTTTTCAGGTCCTTTCAAGAATTTCTGATGGGTTATGATAAGGCCTTTCACTTGGGCATTTTGAAACATTTAATCCTTTAACTATTCTTTGGTAATAATGACACTAAGGGTTATTGTCATTTGCTGACCCATTTTCTTTTGACATTCAGTTCATGGACATATTATCTGACATTTTCCTTTAGAATTCACTGGTATAGTTCAGAATACATCGTTCTTCAATGATGGCAAATCCTCCTGGACAAGATTCAGCATACAGACCAAGAAACTACCACCACATTTCACAGATAATGTTCTCATTTGAATCAAAAAAGCTATTATAGTCACATTTAACATTTTTGTTCCCTTTAGCAGAAGGCTTTTGTTAGCTAAGTGTAAAAGGGCAGCAATGTTCTTTATGGAAAGAAATGACTTTCTACTTATGATGCTGCAACAGTGCTCTTCTGATCGTGAACTGATGAAAATTCATTTTAGCCAATGTGAGAGAGGCTAGTAGATATTACCTATTATTGAGTTCCTTTGTGACCTCACAATACACACTAACACACACTTTTGATCTTGAAGTGACCTTTGATCTTTGTTCTGTGATTTTTGACCAGTCTGGAGGAAGTTAACAATGGTCTTCTCTGATTTATAAACAATTTGTCTGTTCACAAAGATTCCAGTACCACTCTGTGTTTGTTTCAGTGGTAAACAAATTTTTTTCACAGCTCACTCAAAAACAAGTAGACACTGCTACAGTACTGTGCAAAAATTTTAAGCAGGTGTGAAAAAATGCTATAAACAAAGAATGCTTTAAAAAATGGAAGTGTTAATCATTTATTTTCATCAGTCAACAAAATGCAGTGAATGAACAAAAGAGAAATTCAATATTTGGTGTGACCACCCTTTGCCTTCAAAACAGCATACATTTTTCTATGTACACTTGCACACAGTTTTTGAAGGAACTCTGCTGGTAGGTTGTTCCAAACATTTGTGTTTCAACCTCCGTGTGACATTGATGATCATCAGCACCTGTTTGGTAAAACTGGTTGATCACACACCGACTATAATCCTACAAAATCCCTGACTTTGTGCAAGTGTACCTAGAAGAACTGATGCTGGTTTGAAGGTAAAAGGTAGTAACACCAAATATTGATTTGATTTAGATTTTTCTTTTGTTCGCTTACTTTGCATTTTGTAAATTGATAAAAATAAACAATCATTATTTATATTTCTGAAAGTATTCTTTGTTTACAGCATTTTTCATACCTGCCTAAAACTTTTGCACAGTACTGTGTGTTCTCTGTAGTTATTGTTGAAAAATGTGGCACTTGTTGTACAATGCTGACATGTTTCAATTCAAGCTGTAGAATTCCAGCTCAGATGAAAAGAAAATGGAAAAGGAAAAGGTTTTAAATTTAATGTCTCATTAGGAGAATAATAATTACACAGTAATTAATTGCTGTGGCCAGTAATGCTCTAAAGTGCACTCACCCCATTGTTAGTACCCATGTGCTGCTCTGCGATGCCTAGGAAGGACTGCAGGGGAGTTTTGCTGCCTGAGGGAGGAGAAATGTAGCTGAAGGCCACACACAATCAAAAATACAATTCAGTTTACAGTCATTGAGGATGCGTTTTGATACCTTTGGGTTTAGATTTGTGGTGCTCTGCAAGGTGATCAGTCCGAGTGCGGGTAATCAGCTCTACGTTGGATGCACAATACACCTGGAGCAGATGTATACAGACTGCATTATTGTGGAATCAACATTTCATGAAATTCAGAATCAAACCTTTAAATGCAAAGCACAGAAATTCATATTTCCACAAAATACTGGCATTCCCTTTTATCTTGCCTTTGATCAATAGGAATCACACATTTGTGTGGGGGTGTGTATGCATAAATATATCAGTTATATATAATATTGTTATTATTGTTGTTTTCCTTTTTGCTTTGTTGTGCTCATATTGCAGTTATGTACACACACTAAACACATCAGCTGACTGCATATGTGTTGGATGCGATTAATCATACAGGCAGTACCTTGGCTTCGTACCCATTTACCACTTCCGTTTTCTCACTGCGCCAGCCAAGAATGCCTGTCTTGTTCCTATGGAAAGTAACAGATGCATTAACACAGGGCTGAAGGCCTTGCAGACAGAGGTGAGTCTGTCACACTCCCTATAATGTGGAAGAGTGCATGAATGCTGGCACATGTTCTCACCAAAAGAAGTGTCAATGTGATGCAGCCAAAGAGTGATCATTGGAAATTAGGAGGCAACTGTGCTCTCTCACGTTTTTCCCTACTGTTTCTGTATTTTCCTTAAAACCTCCATTATTAATAGTGCCTTGACCAGAGCAATGTTGGAAAAACCAACAAAAAAAAACAAACAAAAAAAAAAACAATAGATGCCTTTTATGTGCATCCTTGCTTTTGCTTACTACTAAAACAAATCATGCTTTGCAATCAAAGCCAACATTATTCTTAGCTTACCTTTCAAAGGAGATGTTCCTGGTGTCCAGCTGTGTGGTGACCACTGGAGCAGAGAGTCGTGCAGCAACCTGCTCATCACTTGGTTGCAGTGCCCCTAGCAGGCTGAGAGCAGAGGGGTGTGGCCGGGAGGACGGAGATGAGGGCAAAGAGGGCAGTGTCTCGCAGAAAACCAGCTGCCTGTCGTGGTCCACCTCCATTACCATTGCACTGGAGTCTAAGTGACCAAAGAAAGGGTAAAGAGGAATAAAAAATGAGGAAATGAGAGACCAATGTACATGCTTATGTAAGCCAATAACACTTGTGTAAGTTACATTTAACTGAATTAAGCCTTAAATCTTCTAACCACCCCATTATGCATATCTCTTTTGCCCTTCTTATTTTTTGTTGAATTAATTCTCATGTGTACCTCATCAAACAAGTAGACAAAATGTATTAATGTAATAACACAATTACATATAAACAATTATTTAAAGTTAACGGAATATATATCAGTGTGACATTAAACATGCAAGTCTTCTAATATGATGTAAATGGTATAAAAGCATAAAATGAAAGCTTAATAGACAAAGGAGGACATCAAACCTTGTCCTTTGAAAATGAAGCTCCGATTGCCTCTCTGCCAGGTCATCTGCTCAAACCCCATGAGAGTGGTGTCCACTCGCAGGCACTGACCACTCTTCCACACACGATATGTGTCACTTGGACAGATACGAGACACCAGTGGTACTAAGAAAGAGAGATACAGACATGAGAGAGAGAGAGAGAGTCACTGTACAGGCGTTCTATAAAAGCTGAATTATTTATGACCAATTCTTTATTTATACAGGTAAAATCCCATTGAGTTTCTGACCTCTTTTTAAGGCAGCCCTGACAAAAAGGTACATGACCTACATTACACAGAAAATATATTCCATACTTTTTGACTATTAATCTCTAAAAAGTGACCTAAATAATGTAACAATGTCTTGGGCTCATATTTGGAATTATTATAAAATTCAACTGAGTATGAAATCCATCTCCAGTAAAAGTGCTATAAGGCAAAAAAATAAGGTCAAAGGGCAGGCTGAAAGGGCCACTCTGAAGACCAATCCTGGATATTATGTCCATCCAAACCTGGACCAGACTTAAAGCTTAGCCAGGTCAGGTCAGCCATTATTGTGGGAGATCACAGAGATATAAGACTTTGCATAATAGACATAGTTCACAAATTATTATAACAATATTGAAAGTCTATTGACTGAAAGAAATATTGAAAGAGTATCAGTATCTGGATATAGGTCCACAACATGCATTACATGTTCCCCCACGGCACTCTTAAAATTTAAATGGATATGTACCATAACTGGTGCATTCCTTTTCACAATTTCTCTTTTCCTCTAGTTTTGTGACTTTAAGAATTTTATATGTAAATATGTAAATATGCTGCTTTTCATGACAACAAAAATCAGTGAATTCATATTTATTACTATGATTTTTTTTTTTACATATATGAATTGTATTGACTGGGAAGTGAAAGGTTCTTATTGAAACAGTAAAATGTATTACATCAAACCTTAATATTTGAAGAAAATATATTATCTTTTCCATTATAGGGAGCCTCTTATTATAAACACTTTCTCATTAATTACCATGGTCCTATTAGCCTTAAAGCATATAATTATAATGGGTAAGCTGAGCTTTATGTGGGCTTTAAGAAAAAAAGAAGTGTTGCATGTTTCTCACCAATGAATAAGTGCTGATGACTAATGCAGCTTAAATATTACTGGAAAATAAATATAGAGTGAGGTGGCACGAGTCCCAGTGGCGTTCTGTGACACCTTTCAAATTTATCTTCCTATTTAAATAGGAACTCCTACTATAACCTGTGTGTGTATTTTTTCCATTATTCCATTCAATCAAACTAAATATGCGGGTATAAAAATGATGACATTTAAGTTTTGTTAAAATAATGAGTTTGGGGTGATCCTAGTGTTTGTCTGCATGTCTACATACCCCAGCTTGTAAACTCCCATTTCATCTCCACATAAAAGTCCTGAGCCTGAGACAGAAGGAAGAGAAGAAAAAAGAGAGAGACAGAGAGATGAGAGGGAGTGAGAGAGAGAAGAATGGAGCAAAGCAGAGAGAAAAGAAAGATCAGAGAGGAGGCTAACTTGCATGTCTGTGGGTATGTGAACACAGAGTTGGCTAGTGAGACAGGTCAGAGTACACAGCAGGCTGGGGGAGATATTAATACATATTTTGTGAAGAGAGATGGCACATCCATCATCAACAAAAGGAACTGAATTTCAGGAACTGCCCAGGGGGGGCAGAGAGAGAGGAAAAAAGACAGGATATTTGCTTTAGGACAGAGCTGCAAGCTTTATCAGATGCTAGTCTGTGGAACAGAAACCTAGTTCAATTTTTTAATCTTCCAAATCCTTCCATTACCCTTCCAAATTTCTTAATTACCATTTCTAAGTTCAGAAAAGGTGTTCATTAACAGAAATATTACCGAACAGTGGAATCTGTTTTGTAAAGGTGAACAGAAATTTCAGCCACTGAATATTTTTCAAAAATAGAAATGGGTACTTTTGATTCTTAACTAAAAATGAAACAAAAGTCAAAAACAACCTTGAAAAACAAAGATTAACTAGCCCTATGAATATCACAGCTTAGGCTTTTACAAATAAGTTAAACAGTGGAAATGTCATCTGTGTGGAATTATTTCATTATGTTTTTTTGATGGAAATTAAGCTATTTACAATTACTGTATATTAAGATATGTAACTAAGACCAATGATTGGTTGTCAGTGTGATACCTCTCTGAACAGGCTTGATGAGGGACTCCCCCATTTTTATCTGCAAGTGTGTCATATACTCATCCCTCTTCATTCATCAGAACCTTGTTCATTTTGCTTGCTTTCTCCACAGCTATTCCTGACCTTCTCATAGGAGATATAATGCTGTTCTCAGATAAGCAAGTGGATTCAGTATGGCCATGAATTGTAACTGGCACATATTTAAAATTTTAATAATGTGAACCATATACTATTTTTAAACAGCTGACACGTTTTTAAAGATATGGCTAAAGCAGATTTAACAAACTGGAAGTCACAGCTACAGCTTAAAAGGTTTTAAATGGGTAGAATTTTACGAAATTTTATGAGTTCAATATTTTGCATGTTTTACATATATTTGATTATATACGATAGTCTTATTGCTATTCAAAGTACTATTATTCAAAGTAAAATTTTTAATGCCATACATTTATCTAAATATTTGGACAGCATGGTATTTCATTGTTTTGTTTCTCTCTCTCTCTCTCTCTCTCTCTCTCTCTCTCTCTCTGTGTGTGTAGTGAGAAAGAAAGACAGAAAGTGAGTGAGACAGGGAGATAAGAGGTAAGTGGAATCAAGCTCGCACCAGCTGCAACTGAGTGATGCTGATGGATGGCACAGAAAAAAGGGGTATTTTTTTATGCAATGTAAGCATAGAAAATCTTTATTGTTTTACCCAGCATGCAGCACAGTTACACATAAATTATTCTGCAACATTATAATCTGCTTCTGAGTCTGGCCAAGATTTTACCGTCATCATTTCACATAAATTACAGTGCCCTAAACACAGTTTGTAACAGGCTTGATTTCTGTAGTTCTATGTTTATTAACATTTTAGTGCATTTAGCTGACCTGCTGCAGTTTCTCCAACAGGCGAGGGATCCCTGCTAGTCTCTTGGAGGTGCGCTGGTAGTCCCGGTGGCGCAAAACCAGACGGACCAGTTCAGGATCACGCCTGCTGATGGCCTCCTGCAGCACTGAGAGAGAGAGAGAGACTGAGATTGTGCTAAACCTAAATGAACATCCCTTATAATGCTAACCTTCTCTTAATAATCTCTATTCCCAAGTGTACTACCTGCACTTTAATTATGAATCACCCTTCATATGATTCATTTGAGGCGGGGCCAGTGCTGTCTTAATCGCTAGTCTGTAAGCAGCTTTTGTGTGATTTCACATGATGATAAGCAAAATTAAGATATTAAAGCAAAATATTAAAAATCATATGCCCAGATATTTCCATATATCTTAAATGCAATCAATTAGTCAAATTATATTTGCTGTCTAAAATTTGCCTCTTTCATTCTTTGATCAGCAAGTAAGTGTCAATAATTACAAGCACTTTTAATAGAACATGTTAACAGAATTACATAAACAGAACCAGTAACATCACAGAACATTGTGGATTAAGTCAAATTAATGCAGAAAAGTAGTTATTAAATGTATTTTAAGTTCATTATTATTTGTGTCTTTTCACAGAATATTCACAAATACATTTAGGAGAGTGTGTTCAGTATTTGGCCATCACAACACATCTAGTAACCTCAAATTTAGAAACTTCAGGTTTCTAACACTGTAGCAAACAGTTATCTATATAAATGGAGAAATGTATGGACCAAATGCAGGCTTCAGCATGGTAACAACCTTTTTTTTTTTAGCAATTTAAGGCACTTATTTATGGGTGCTACCATCCATTATCCATCCATCCTTTTTCTGCCGCTTGTCCCAAACGGGGTTGCGGGGGAGTGCTGGTGTCCAACCCAGTACACACAGGGCGAGGACGGGGGAATCACCCTGGACAGGTCGCCAGCCCATCACAGGGATGGAGCGAGACGGGGATGGCACCTTGCTCAAGGGTACCTCAGGGCAACCTATTGGGAAGGGGTTCGAACCCCCGATCCTCCAATCATGCGGCCAATGCCCTAACCACTAGGCCACCACTGCCCCGGGTGCTACCATAATATGATAATTATAATAATTTATAATAGCTTGTGATGTAGTTGCTTCAGCCATATATTGAAAAAGCAAACTTCACTCACCAAACATGTCTTAGCTGACTAAATTTGAGGTAAGGAGAAAATCTTTACAATTTTAAAGATGACATCAAGAATAGAGCCTCACAAACTGACCATAGAACAGAATGTCAGCAGGCAGTGCTGTGGTCCTACCTGTCCAGCCATTACTATTCTCTTTGCTGACATCAGCACCATATTGCAGAAGTACACGTGCACTCTCCAGGTGGCCCAAGGTCACAGCCAGGTGCAGTGGAGTCCGACCCCTTGGGTCCAACACCTCCAAGTCCACCTGAAAAGGAGGAGAATGAGGAAGAGTGCTGCAATTACTTTATGGACGCACAGGTGGAAAACAGAGGGGGGGAGGCTGAGGTGAGATTCAGCGATGTAGGAAAAAGTGACAAGTGATAATTAAGCCATCATATTCAAGCATGAGAAAGAAAGCCATTGCGGTGTGGCCCACAGCATCCACAAGAAATAAAAGAAGACTGAGAACTATATAACCCCAGCTACTGTGGTTATCGCTGGAAATAAAAAGCATGCTGTCATTTTATATCAATTAATATTCTTTCAGAGTTCATTGAAATGTCCATCTGCTAAACCAAGAGATGTGATGTGGAGTAACATATACAGCCCTGCATGTGTTAATATAAACTGTTGCTTTAGATGGCTGTATCCATTAAGCTTTTTTTCCATCCACCACATGGTATGTGGTAGAAAGTACAGGCAAGTTTCTTTGTGGACCTTAGCTTTATGTTAATCTAAGGGGGTATATTTTTTTGTATGTATCTTTGGTTACTTTTTGGATTAGGTAAGTGAATTTTCATGGGGGGGAAAGTTAATTTTTTTTGGCCTAGACCACTTCTGAATTCTGGTGCATTAAAGAACTTTGTGAATTAATGTATGGCCTAGGCAAAAGTTTTGGCACATTTTATCTTTATCTTATCTTTATTTTTTTTGTTCTAAACTATATAAATAAAAATAAATAAAGAACTTTAGACTAAAAATGTTGCTATTTTGAAAAGAAACAACATAGAAGTGACCAAACTGAGCAAACATTCTAACACATTTTATATGTTCTTCCAACATGTTAAAACTGGTAAGCACTAAAGCTAAATTGAGCACTTAAACAAAAATTGAGAAAATGCCACATTTAAGTGTTTTCCCTGTCGAGCAGAATTGACTGTGCTGCCTGTATTTTACTAAAATTGAAATTTAACATTTCAAGTTACTATCTTCACTGGCTCTTGTTCAGACATGCAAATCAAACATGCAGAAGAACTGACTTCAGTGTTTCTCACTATGTAGTTAATAATATACTTACTAACATACTACTTTAATACTTAGATAATAACTAAATCTAGACAGATATTTCCCTCTTTAATTGCTAAGCCATTTGATTATCAGAGAGGCTGTGAGCAAGAGTTGTAACTATGCTTCATAGAGGGAACATAACTAAAGCTTTATCTGTATGAATGCTGTTATTTATGCAAGCAGTACTTCCCACTTGATCACATTTGATGGGCTGGCTAACTTCCCGGGACTGTGTCCACACACATTAATCCCATTGTCAGGACGCAAGGTCATAATAGTGGGTAAAAGGCAGGGCTGGCATGAAAATGAGAATATGCAGATGAGCGAGTGTCTCAGGAGTGTTTTGTTTCGAACAGGCTTATAGTACACAAGTAACTTAATGCTGGTTTTACGTCCACCCCTCAGACTGGCACATCATAATGGAAACATATTATTGCCTGAGGGCTGGCGGTCTGCTGGGAGGGCTGTTCAGTTGCCTCGCAGTAGGACTGGCAGCCAGACTGCTGTATTTACACTTTATACACGGTCTGGGTGTACTGTCTTTTTTCTCATAGTGTCTTTCTGAGTGTGTATCACAGTAGTAACGTCTAGTAAATGTCTATAAGTCTAAGTATGATGGCCTTTCATAGTGCATGTGTACATAGTTAGTGCATGTGTACAAGCCATATTATGCTGTTGTTTTACATATTTGTGTGTGTGTGTGCATGTGTAATAAAAAGTCCGTCCTGCTTTAACAGTTGTGCTGAGCTCTACTGCCTGGCTGTTTTGCATGCACACAGTATGTTATTTTCTTTTGCAAATTTTAGTGTGCAATTTTACTTTTTTTAATATACAGGGAAATATAGTAATGGCAAATAAATTGAATTTAGGGTTAAAAAAAATTTTTCTATTAAATTTCCAATTTGAAATAAAATATTTTGAAATCACAGGGGCTGCAATGGCAAAACTGAGATACATTGCATTTTAAATTGCTTCTGAAATACTGGAAGGGAAATCTGAAATTTTCCCTAAACTATTGCACTGTTGTTGTGCTTGCAGTGTGTGGATGTGTGTGTGTTTATGTGTAAGATACATCCCATGCTGCTGTTGTGTTCCTGTACACAGGAAAGCTGCTCCCCTGTGCAGTGTTCCTGCTCCAGGCTCCCTCCCTGAGCCCCTTCACTGCTCTGCAATTAGCTTCCTCTCTCGTTAACAGCATCATCCTGAGTGCAACAACTGGGACCTGTACAGCCTCAGAGGAATGAAAAGAAAGCAGCTCACACACTGTGGGAGCACCCAGGAGGGTGTGGACTAGGAGGTGCATTACTATGGTAACAGAAGGAGCAGTGGAAGGGGTGTGAAGCAGTGGGATGGTGCGATAGAGGTTGAGCAAGAGGGAAAGAATGAGAGAGAGAGAGAGGGAGACATGAGTGTGGAGAGCACAGGCTTGTTTTCATATTGTGATGGATTGGTACAGTTTACCAATGATCCTAACCTTATTAAATGGATTGGATATTTTTATTAATGTCACTTTCTTCTATCAAGTGTTTAAACAAAGTTTTGGTGTAGGATTACACTGATTTTGAGGTTTCAGAAACGGTATTGGGATAGCTGGATTGGCACATCCCTAGTTAAAAGTGAACAATGTTTCTCTCATCAGTCCAGCAGGCAGTCCAGCTCAAGCCCTCAGGCTACTCTAAGAGATGACAGCTTAACACTCAGGGGAGATAGAGAGAGAAAAAGTAGAAGAAGGAGGGGGGGCAGAGAGAAAGAGAGAGAGAGAATATGAAATTCCATGTTATGAAGGATTAGAGAGTGATATGGGAGGGAGAGGACAGAACAAGAGTCATCAATTGTTTCTGGCCTTACGGTGACCCTGTTCTCTGCTATTTATACTCCACCCAGACGCACATACACATGCACTCTCACTCATTTTTGCTCACCCACCTTCTGTGAACACACTAAACTATTGTTTCATCTTGTACGGTATACAAAAAAACTGCCTTTCTTGCAACAAAACAGACAATAACAAATTTAACTCCTTTTGGTAGGACAATTGTATGCTGAATATAGCAAATTATCTGCAGATTCTGTAATTATCAGCAGCAGAAACAACAAATCCAACAGCAGATTTATTGGAGTAGATTAAATTATAAGATGTACAGTTTATACTATTAAACTGGGGAACACCCTTTCCACTCAGTTTAAATGCAGTACCAAGAAAATGTTCAAAGATTTTGGATAGTGCAGGCAGTAAAATTTTATATGCTGTAATTAGCTGGAAATCTTTTTTTGTTTTTGGAAAATATAAGAAGAATATAATCTCATAAATATGATTAGTAAGTCATTGTAGGTATGGAGTGTGAAAGGTTATATAGTGCTATGTTGGAATATATTGTGTTTGAGGAAT
Source organism: Hepsetus odoe (assembly GCA_017165825.1). Classification (NCBI taxonomy): domain Eukaryota; kingdom Metazoa; phylum Chordata; class Actinopteri; order Characiformes; family Hepsetidae; genus Hepsetus; species Hepsetus odoe. The sequence goes on from CM029382.1 coordinate 10,329,597, forward strand.
ATATAAAATGTTGCTCTGGATATACATGTGCTTTTAACGTGAATGGACTAGACAGACAAGCAGTATCATCATGGGATGTGTTAAACTGCTCACTGCAGCAAATGTTAAAATATCAATAGAAGCCACAGATCAAGCTCTCATTAATCAATACTTGCCCTCTGTCATACCTATAGTATTCCAATGAACCTTGCAGCCCACTTGATTGCAAATATGAAAACAAGCTGTGCCATGTATTGATCCAAACGTTGATAAGATTACATGTGAGACTGAGTGCAAGAGTGAGATTACACCTCAGCTTCACATGCTAAAGCCCTCATGTTTTGACAACACTAATTTTCCTTGCTTTTCCAATGAATGTAGCTTATATGCACTTGTAAAGATTCAATAATTGTCATTCAATTCCCAGTCTACAATCCAAATATATGAAAATTAAGCAGCAAAAATAGCCTTTCTTGATGTCATGAAAACCTACACATTTCCATATAATCAAACATCCTGTTTAATCTGTTCAACAGTTGTTGAATCACATCACACTACCCAGTCCTTCGGGGAAGACCCCAAATGCCACAGTGACCTACATCAGTATAATTGTATTAGATATGATAATTAGCCAATGTAAATTAAATTATAAGTGGTTTCAGACACAAGATGAAAATTATGTAATGTTGACGCTTTTGGCCAACTATCATTTTGACACAATGGCCATTTCCAAGGGGTTTGAGAATATTATGTCATCCTGCATCCTCCCTTGCATTTTAACCACTTATCCATCCCTCCTTTTTTCTTTCCTTTTTCCCTTCTCAGTCATGGGTCTGCTGGAGAGTGCATTATTGATAGTCATCTCTGGTGGAGCATCTGCTCTTTTGCTCTTTCTGCCTTGGCTAATGTGCTCTGGCAGCTACTTAAACCAGCATCAATCTTTCATTGGGAGCCTGAACTGCATGTGGGAGGCAAGCAGAGGCACATCATGCACACACAAACACACACATGCATTTTATATATATATATATATATATATACACACATACACACACACACACACACACACACACACACCTGTATATAAACATTCATTGCAATATATAGTAGTTCATACTGCTGTTTTTGATTACAGCATACATTAGACAGAGTATCTTTTTGATAAGCTTAAGCAATGTAGTATCAATGATGGAGGAGTCAGACTGCTGTGTTAAGTCTTCTTCAACACATTCCAAAAGATACTCAATGAGGTTAAGAACTAGACTCTGGCCAATCCATGTGTGAAAATGATGTCTCATTCTCTCTGAACCCCTCTTTCACAGTCTGAGCCAGATGAAAGTTGGCATTGTCATCTCAGAATATATCCATGCCATCAGGAAAAAAAATCCTTGATAGAAAATCTTGGTCATTCCTGGACGCTTTCAATAGCTGCCCCATGCTGCACGTGGGTAAAATGCGGAGGTGTTAATGTCATTGTGGTTCACTATGTGTTGTGCCGTGTACTCACAAAGACAAGAATGGTCACTTTCACTTTCACTATATTCACTGAGTCAGCTGACCTTATGTTTTGGGCACATAATGTTGCTGAATCTAGGCCTGAACAACTGAAGCAATTTAGTAGGAACTAGCCTAATAGGTACTCACTTTATCTCTCTATCTGCTGCTGCATGTCATCTTTCCCTGATCCTGAGCGCCCATCACTCTGGAACATCTGGACTCATCAGACCAAATGACCTTTTCCGAATATTACTTCAGAGTTTAATCTTTACACTCCCTAGATAACTGAAGCATTGTTTGAAGTTATTTACTATGGCTAAAAATCTGTTTAGTTCCAATACCTTGAATCTTTCTTCTTCAAAGATTATGGTTCACCACTATATTTCCAGGTTTTAATGCATTGGAGAGTTCCTATCCCTTTTTAGTTTAAGCAATTAAGCAATCTCCTTAGTTGTTTAATTTGCTTCATGCATGTGAGTAATGTTACCCTTATGAAACAACAGAACATTTTCCCACAACCACAGAATGTCTACCAACATGATTCTTAAAGTAATTTGAAGCTACTCATTGCAGCAGTTAGAGTTTGATAACTTATTGCCAGCTGAAACATATTAAATGCATTATTCATCCAATGGAGTCCATAGGATGCTTACCTATTTGCTTAGTTAAATAGTTCAATCCAGGTGGTGACTTTTTTGACAGTGTTTTGGAGACATTGCCCAGGTTTGAGATCAAGGGAAGAGTATGACATAGGTGAGTTACACAGCACCTTTTGTTCCTTGCCACCAGTTTTTTAAGTGAGTAAAATTATTGGACCAGGAGAGTCTGACAGGTGACAGACAACAAATAACAAATGACAGATGGTAAACATAGCCATAGTCATAGTCATAGCTAGTAAAACTTCTAGGAATATCCTGGAAAAAAAGGAAATCAGTGCTGTACTGAGCAACAGACATCGAAACAGCTGTTCAAGAAAACAACTTTCAGTAAAGGGTCTGGTGCAAATGCTTGGTTGCTAGATGCAGCAGCACATATCCAATGGACTTTTGGAGTACATGACTTTACAGGTCAGAGCTGTTTGTGTGTATATGTGTGTATGTGTGCATGAATGTGTTTTTTTTGCGCTTTGAATTGCATAAGATTCAAAGGGTGGTTAAAAAAATAGTTTGGAAGCTCTCTGTGTGGTTACAAGAACAGATGCAAGTTTCTTGTACATATAAAGTAAGAGGATAACTAACACTTCCTTGATACAAAACACTATATTTCAGACTCTTTGCTTGCAGATACAGAGGAAGATAAGGGAAATGGAGGCACTTATGGCCAGGAATGTGTGAGAGGGAAGGCAAGAGCAGCAAAAAGCAGGTGGGATCTGACGGAGCTGGTCTCTCGGTTATGTTCGGCTTCTCTAAAAAGCTCTTCGAGTAGCGTCAGACTTCAGCAGCCATCTCTCCAGTGACCCTGCCACAGCGGAGGAGTGAGAGAGAGAAATGGGTCTCCTTTTTCTGTCTTCTGCAAGTTTGGTGGCTGGTGTGATGCATGGGGACACACATCAGCAGAGCAGCACTTCCATGTTCCATGCAGAGTCTTACCACCTGATCCAATACTACAAAAAGGAAGGTGTGCACAATGACCTCTTATAGACTCCTAGCTTTTTTGTAAAATGTCACAGCCATTAACTTAAAATAACACAAAGTAATCTGAACTGTGTTTAAGGCCTGGATTGATGAAGAATAAGGCTTATTTGCAACTGAGCTGTTATTTGTCTTACCTTATTTTTAATCAAGATATGTACAGGAATGAATAAGAAAACGTGTGTGCTAGGATAACTCATTTGTCAGAGCAAGGATCATTTAATAAGAAGGAAGATTTGTGATTCAAATGGTAATGGTGGGCTGATCTCAATAGCCAATATGTTTATGCACAGATTAAGATACACTTGCATTAGCAATACAAAGAAATGCAATAATTCATGTATTATAATACAGTCCAATAATACAGCCAAAATACATGTATTTGATGTGGATTGGAGAGGCTTAATTCCCCCCTTGGTGTGAGCATGTGTCTGAGTGTTTTTTGTGTCTACCCTGTCATGGGCCTGTCCTGGGTTTCTCTGCGATAGGACAGACACATGGAGAGAAATGAAAGAAGTGTTTTACTGCTTTGTGCATTTGGTGTTCAAAGAACATATATTCAAATATAATAGAATAATAGAAATATTTTAATAAACCTTTGCCCATGTAATAGTGTACGTTTTACTTCTGTAGATTGTTTCACTCACAGAGCATTTAAAGAGTTCACAAAAACAAGCTGTGAATCTAAACGATGACTTTAATGGTTTCTCATGCAATTTAGACTAGCAAGTGGGATGCTGAAGGTTTTATTTACAACCTCTTTCATATTTGATGCTGACACTCGTACGATTCCATAAAGGTCCAATATCATCATTTGTAGTATCAAATCTTACATTCACTTTTTCATACCTCACATTACCACCAAAGAAGGATTTGGAGATTATTTGAATTTTCACATTTAGGATTAGGATTCAGAAAAATCTGTGCCCAACATCTTCCAAACTCATAGCTGGACACTTGATTTTGATTCAGCTTAATGTGTGTATGGGTTAAAAGCTGAGGTTGCATTTCATTGTGTTTCACAATGACGGTCACCTTCACTTGATCTGATGTGCTTGCCCACCAATATGAAACTGTGTGATGTCATCTCATCACTTGTGTAATTCTTCCTGTGGTATATTTAGGTGCTTGAGCATGAAATCCTAATTTTAAGTAAAGTGCTTCTATTCTAAACAGATCATTTTAAAACACTGAATTGGTACCCGTCAATACTCAACATTGAATTTGGTGTCAGAAAAAATATGATCTCACACCATCTCTAATGGAGAGATCAAAACAGAATACGCTGAGGCCAGTTTTTACACTTCATCCTGCATGTTGGGTCATTCTTCCTTTCCTAGTATTCAGATGATGTCATGCTCTTTTATTCTAGCCAAAAGCTGTTGAACAGAGATAAGACACTGGGGAAGTGCCGGAGTTGGAAAGGAGTGGGAAAATGCTGGGTTCATTTCAGAAGAATGCAGAGCAATACGCAAGTTCCATGAGCTTTTGCATAGTCAAACTAGGAGAGAGGAACTTGTTTATTAGCAGCATAAAATAGCATGCCAATGGATGATGAACCTGCCATAAGGAAGTGGTGTGTTTTCCATACAGCAAATTTCTGGATTCTACTAAGTCAAATTGTGGTGTTGGTCACACATTTATCAAAGTGTTGACTGTTGGCTAGTTTGGGAAGGAGTCTTGTGTGTGTGTCTGCTCTTAAAATATATTCAGACCATAAGTCATAATGAAATCAGATATGATCCTCAAAGTACCTTTCATTTCCTCATTTCCAATTCAGCAACCAACACGGTCACAACATATTGCAGCCTCATTCATACAGACATCTCTTCAATCTTTGAGCTCCAGTAGCTAGTGTCCCACTCATCCTGCCCTTTCTGTTAAAAGCTTTCCAGCAAGTTAACTAAATCTCAGGCTACTCTCTCCCAGGCCCCATCCTCATCCCTAGTGACAACATTCTGCAATTAGTGTTGGGTTTCATGATGCAGGAGCAGAGCAGAGAAGAGCCAGAAAGATGGCAGCCTGAAGAGAAGAGGGGGATGAAATAAACTCTGACTGAACCGACTGTTAAACAGACACATGAGAAATAAGCTCAAGTGCTGATAAAGGTGTTGAAGCTGTTGCTGACTTCGATGTTATGTGTGGCAGAACCATTTTTTTTTCGTGGGGCATATGCTTTGGGCGCAGTTTCCCCTGTATTTAAGTGTGGCTCTGTTGTAGCTCATATTTTAGAAAGTTCTCTCTCTTCTGCAGTGTCTGCCTGTTTCCCACTCTTTTCATTTTGTGCTGTTAATACAATCCATGCTCCATCCATCTATTTCCTTCTTCTCTCCTCCAGACTGTCAGCTGTCTCCTCCATCTCTCTGCTCCGCTTTCATGGCACTGTCAAGGCAAACTGCAAATTTAGCTCTCTTGCTGACTTATTTTCCTCCCCTTCCCTCAAATCCATCTCTTTGCTGTTCATGTCTTCCCCACTCCTCTTCCACCTCCTCCTCTGTTCTGGCTTGTATTTTTGCCCCCTCTGTTCTTTTTTGACATCCAACACCAATCATGTAATCCTTTGTGTTCTTATAGCACCCTGTCTTTGAGAGCATGGGAGTGAACCTGTTTTATAACTACTGAAACTATCCTGATACACTGGTACATACAGGAAATGACATACCATGATTTACTTTGCAGATTATTATATTGTTTGGATATAATTTATAGGTAATGAGCATCATACCCACCATAGTATGCCAATAAAATAGCAGGTTAATGTTACCAGTTCCTTTAATTACATTTAAATTTTAATTTAAACGTATGGTCTTTTAAAAAACATACTGTTAATTTGTTAACTACAAAATATACCATTGGTTGGTGCTCAGTATTTTTTTTAATTTTATTTATTTATTTTAAAGTCAATAAATAAATGCACATTTCTTTCTTTAAATGTGTCATCAGATTTGGTAATGCTCCATGCTGTGTAAGGAGGTGTTAAAATTATGCCTTTTTAAAAGTTCTCTTTTCTTTGTTCTATTCTTCCACATTGGTCATCACAGCATAAAATCAATACTAAGCGTGGCTTTTCTGTGGTAAGTCAACCTTTTACATTCTCTCTAATCACTCTTTTGTTTCAATCAATCAAATGCAAGCACACCCTCCTAAGTCGTGTCTCTTGCTTCTTTTGATGTGTGGAACACAGTGTTGGATGGGCAGCCCCTAAGGTTCCCGCTGATGTCACTTCAAGCAGGAGGTACTGTGTAGGTTGTAGGTAGGATGTACCAAAGCAGGAATTGTGGGCTGACATCAGTATCCAGTATGCTTATAGAGATTTTTTTTTTTACCAATGAGATATATATATATATATATATATATACACACACACACACATACACATACATACATATATATATATATATGAGAGTGTAGATGTTTTTTGAACCAACAATGACAGAAGAAGACAGAAGAAACCAGGATTGTAGTGAACTGTAGTACATTAGTTGTCGTGCAAAATTGTGGTATTCAGGAAATGTCATTATCTTTGCTAAGCAAATGTCTACAGAAAATATTGCAATATTGAATTTTATCCTTATTCCCCAGCACCACCCCACACACATACACAAACCCGTGTACACAAACCATGAGACAAACTCACCTTAATCTCCTGAGCCTGCACTCCATTCCAACCATGACCAGATTATACTGTCAGCAGGCACTAAATCAGATAAAGCATGAGTGCTTTATATCACAGCAATAATCAGCAGGGTTACCTCTTGAATTATCATTGGGGGCCAAGAGCATAAGGATGCACTACATGTCGGTGATGGATGCTGGAGAATCATTGCGTGGGAGTCAAAACCCCCAAAACCTTAACTGTAGCAAAGAAACTTAGAAACACAAGATTTGCAATAAGCTTTGATCTATATATGTGTAGTAATAGCAGTGGTTTCTGTGAACTAATTTGGACAAATGTCTGCAATAATTAAAGTTCTGACCCTTTTTATGCATTATAGTCATATACTAATATTGTACTCCCAGTAAGATAATGAACTTTCCATTGGAAATGTAACTGACAAATGCGAATCAGAGGGGTTTCCCAGAAAATGACACTGCTTTCAATTAGTAGAAATCAACAAGAGACATCATTCATACTCCTCCTCCACCCACAGGATGAAGAACATACGCACAAACCGATAGGCCAAGCCCTATTCCAGCACATGCTTTATACACACACCAACACTTTCTTCCATATTCTTATCCTTGGTCTGCTGTGATGAGCAGATTACATGCTGGAAGCAAGCCTCCATCTGTGAGCTGCCATCCTCCTTACTGCTTCACCAGTCACCTTTATTTCACATACCGACAACTGTAGGTGAATGACAGGCAGAGTGCTGATGGTCTGAGTTGTTTTGTGGATCAGGTTCTTTAGGAACAAACCCACCTGCTTGCTGACAGAGCCCCTGATGAAGATGCTGAGATGTGCTGCATGAGTGGAAAAGGAAGCATCCCTCAAGCAGCCATTGTCTCTGCCTCTGTCATCTCTAATACTAATTTTAACAATTCGCCCCTGAAGGGTGTCAGGCGTCATCACTACATGGGCAGTGTGTAGGAGCTCGTGTGAGAAGTGGAGGCTTGGAGAAACCCCTCAGTGTGAAGGCGACCCCTAAGAGAAGCACTTAGGCTGATGTGGAGAAGAGATCAGTCCAGTTTATGGTCAGGAGAGCCCGGTCGATCTCTCCATCCTCAGGACTGGTGTAGGGATGTGATCTTGAACATCGAGCACGCTTGAGTTGATTTTCCCGTGTCTCCTTAAAATTTTCCGTTCCACCTTAAATTGTGCGCCAGAACGCATCATTTAAGGTGGAACGGAGAGGTCCGCCACCCTCGCTCATCTACAAACTCGTATGGCACACCTATCCGAGCGATCAGCCCAGCGGCCATGGCCCACACACACACACACACACTCACACACACCTCACCTGCTCGCTGGCCGAAAGCTCCTTCTCCAGCTGCCGGTATTTATTGTGCCAGATTAGGTAATGGAGGCGGTAGCGACTCTTCTCCGGAGTTTTCTTGGCAGAAATCATCATCGGCGCATACTTTGCTGCTCTTGCCTGCGTTTTTTCTTCGTGTCTTTTCTTAAGAGCTTCCTCAAGGCAAGGTGGGCTATTTATGGCTGACACTTCTGATAGAGGGAAACGTCCTTCCTTCGCAAAAGCAGCACAGCCTCATCGTAGTGAAGTCCAAACGAGAGAAATCTTTACAGACTGGATGGGTTTTGTCATTTCAACTCATAGCCAACGCCATCTGTGCTCGCTCTCTCTCTCTCTCTCTCTATCGCTCTCTCTCTCTCTCTGCACCCTGTCTGTCACTTTCATCAACGCCTATGAGCAGAGGCTCCCACTCTCTCCCTCCAGTGATCATGCGATGGTCTCTCTCTCTCTCTCTCTCTCTCTCTCTCTCTCTCTGTCTCTCTCTCCTGCACCACAGTGCTTATTCAGATATGCAGGAGGCAGCGCAGGCAGCCTATTGGGCGAGACCGCGCTTCAAATCTAAGCATCATTAATGAGCCCAAATCACTTTAAAGGGCGATTGCATCCTTTCTAGCTCCATTAGGACTCGGGTTTATTTACTGCTGCTAATTACTATTTGAAATGCAAATATAACCCTTTAATTTGCTAAATCACCACTGAACCTGAGCATGTCTCCAGATCTTATATAGTTTATCTTATACAGATCCTATAGAAATCATAACATTTATTTATATAGATAATTTTTTTCAAACTGGCATCATTAGCCTGTTAACAAATTCAAGGGCTGGGCACCTGAACTTCCTACCTGCCGGTAGGTGACAGCCAGCCGGGAAATGGCCTGCAAGAAAAAGCCTCGGGAGGAACCAATCCTCTGTAGGGGAACAATCCTCTGTAGGGGATCCGTCTCTGATCAGCATTGGACAGCAGGCGAGAATATTACTGCAGAGATGACTAACTGTGCCAATAGTACTGTGCAAAAGTCTTGAGTCCCTCCTTTCTTGATATTTTGACTGGAGATCACCTTGCTGGTGCAAAAGTACAATTTTATGCCTGTCAAATTTTTTGACCTTTTGGCTTTCTCTAAAATCTTACATTTAAATATTAAAAGGGTACATTAAGAGTAGGTTTATTATATGATAGCTTATATGAATATGTTTTCATTTGATGATCTGAGGCTTTATAGCAGCAAGCTTTTGTACAGCCAAGACAGAAAGGAATTTATTCTTGCTTAAAGAGGTCTTGTTAATGGTATGACTTCCTCAAATGAACTGGATTTATTTGTGAAATTCTATGCTTTTCATGAGGAAACCATTGTAATTGGCTCTGTGTTGAGTGGGGCTTGGATTTCTTGTTTAATGGGTTTGATTTTATTGTTAAAAACATTCAGTCCTGAAGTCCTGACTACTACAAACTGCTTCAGGTATCCCTAGTTCTTTGTTTAGAAATCCAAAAAAAGTTAGATTAAAAAAGATAAAAAGTTATTCTGGATTATTTTTGTAACATCTGAAGAGCACAGAAAGGCTAAAAGTACAGTATGTTCTCATCTTGCTTTTAAAACTATTTCACCCAGAGTGCAATGTTTCTGGTTTGGCCCGATGTCTTTTATTCTTTAATTTTAAATACATTTTGCCTAAAGGTGCATGTTTCATAATGGTACCATGGAGCAAACGTTTTTCTGTAGAATTATTTTGTGTTTTGAAGGCACCACCTTATATAAATTTGAGCAAACAGTGTTGCCTGCTCTTGATAAATCTGAGGGGTTTTCACTGGAACGAAGAGCTGTATGTTCCTGTACAGTGTACAGAACAGGCACTTGACAAAACATCCGTAACCACTGTATGCAGGAACTTTCTCTCTTGTAGTTTTTATGGTTACTAAATATTTTAGAGGTCTGGCTCCTATCACCATGGCAGTGAATGGTTCTGAAACAGTTTCTTTGGAAAACCACATTTCTCATTATCACTTTGAATTACTTTGAATGATCTTGGCAGCTGATTTGTGCTGAAATTTTTTAAAACTGGTAAATTTTTTCCCTTTAGCCTGTACATCTAAATAAGACTTTATATGTCATGAAAGTGACAACCCTTTTCATTGTTAAACTCAGCACAGCACAGCACAACACAACGAAATTCAACCTCTGCGTTTCACCCATACGCACTCGTGCAGCAGGGGGCAGCTATTAAAAGTGCCCGGGGAGCAGTGACAGGGATGGTACCTTGCTCAAGGGTACTTCTGGGCAACCTACTGGTGAGGGAATCAAACCCACAATCTTCCGATCCAGGACCTAACCCTAACCACTAGGCCACCGCTGCCCCATGTCATGGTCCTGTTGTACCCATTCACTCAAATCACCTGCTGGTTTATGCAACCACCCTGAGGCTATGTTAAATTCATTCTCAAAGCCGATCGTTTATATGTCTTCTTGTGCAGGGAATTTGTATTCCTTAAACTGACAAATGTGAATATTAAAAATAGAAATTTAAAAGCCAGTACATTCAAATTAGCTCATTTATCTTTACATCTGAGTCCTCCCCCATATTCTGTATGTTCACTGAGCATGCCTGAGCACAAATCTGAGAAAAGATATTCAAACTGAAATGCCTATAGGGCATTCGCCTTTTGTTCTCATTAAACAATTGATGTTGGAAATATCTGATTGTGGGTAAAAGTAAGAAATATTCATGCAATCAAATGGTACACATTTATTTTCTTATTCTGTTTAATGTAGATGTCAGACATGAATGTCTAAAACAATATTTTTAAATGTTTAGTGGTGTATGCTATATCTAGTGATTTGTCACCACAGACTCCATCCCATATCTATCTCTCTCTCTCGCTCTCTCTCTCTCATAGCTCATCTAATCTCATCTCATTTAATCTCATCTCATCTCACAGCAGTTGGTTGAATGGTTAGGGATAGACTCAGTGACTAGAAGGTTTTGGGTTCGAGTCCCAGACCAGTAGATTACCCTGAGGAAGCCCTAAGCAAGGTACGGTTCCCATTGCAGCCCACAACTCCTAGTGTATGTGTGTTTGGATGGGTTAAATGCAGAGGATAAATTCACAGCTCACTTTTCAGTGTTTTTGTGCCAGCATGGGGAATTTAATGTCCTTTTATTCATGCCCATGTCCCACCATCTAATGTCTTGTCTCTCCAGAAGAGCACAAGCTACTGCTGCAGTAAAGGGTGGGACAGACCCCCACATTCCTGAGCCTGATTTTTGGTTTGGACACACAGAACAGATGGCAGCAGGCAGGCTGTACAGGCTGTACAGGCTGTAAGCCGTTAGTCGTGGTCAATGTCATGCCCAGCTATGTGTCCTGCCTCCCTGCTACCCCACCGCACACTGACACTGGGGGCAAGAGAGTGAGGGGGGCGTCAGAGAGGGAGACAGTATGCAGCCTGCCACAGTCTCCAGCTGAGTGTGAGGTGCTGGATGGAAATAAACCGTGCGTTCCTTGTTGTTTTCTTCATTCACGCTCAGCTGTGGACATGGGGCTCGGATAAATCAGGCTGCATGTAGAGCTAAAGACGTTTAGGATTTTTAAGCCTCATTCAAAAGGTGTGAGAGGGTATTTTTTATTATTTAAATAGAGCCTAGATTGCTTCCTCTGGAAACGAGAGCAGAAGCGACCAAAAAAGCAGGGAAGAGAGAAGAAGGGTGAGGACCGGGAGCGCTGGAAAGCTCTTCGCCGGCTTCCGGACATTCGGGGGCGGCATCAGATCTGCAGTTGTCGCTGAACCGGACCATCGTCGACTGGAATATCTGTGAGATCTCGTAAAGGGTGTCCGTATAGCTTCGTGTTTACCATGTCCAGAAAAGTCCAGAGAAGCGAGGTGTGTGCTGACTGCAGTGCGCCAGGTACGTTAAATGTACGGAGGAAGGCGTTGTTGAGAGCTAACATTGTCTGAAGTGACTGAAGCGCTGGGAGGGGAAAAACGGCACAGCCGCTGGGCCGACACAGCAGAGAAACTGCCCATAAAGGCTCAACTGGGCCCCGATCTGTGTAGCGTACTTTATACGCATCTGCAGCAACCACAGACAGATGATACAGCGATCAGAACTGCACTGAAGTGTTTAGTGACTGCCGTTAGCCGCCTGTGGCTGAGCGGAGTTAGCCACAGGCTAACGCAATGGCGAGTTTTTATTTAGCCCCGCTTGTTGTTAGCAACCAAGCTAGCCACCTAACATTAGCCACGGTCCATGCTTTCACCCGTATCGGAGAGATAGAAATAATGTCTGTCTTATTCCAATTTATAGCCTCACTATTTTGTTCACTAAAAATAAAGCGGGGGTTAGTTTCATTACCTGACTTTCCTGTCAGCTTTGCTTGCTAACAAGCTAACGCTTCCTCTGTTGTGGATCTGGCTTCTTTAACTGCAAAGTTTAGATAAACGCTAAGATTTAAAGCAGCAATAATGAGATATATGACTGCATATAAGGTTATTACTATTTTTATAAATTAAAATAGGTCGGTGACGCAGTGTTTACGTTTTCCAGTGTTAGCTGAGGAGCTAAATCACTGGATAACGTTGGAAAAACACAAGGTGAGGCAGTTAGACAGACAGATAGCTGTCAATACACTGTTTTTAACTTGCCATTTAACTGCTGTATTGTTTTATTACATTAATCATGATTTGTCACTCCTGACATCTAATTGGCAATTGAGCCACCATTAGTAGAAAGTTACCACAAGTTTGCGCATCCTAATAACAAAATATGGGTTTGGCTAGTTTGCTTTATTCCACTTTCAGGTCGTAGACAATAGATTGTAAACGAATGTGAAGGAAAATAAGATTGAAGCTTATTGATAATGTGGTTGAGGATTCTGTTTATAATAAGTTTATAATTATGTTTATAATAAGATTTTGATAAAATACGTCACATATGAGAAGAATGAATTTTTGTTTAGACAACGTCTGCTGTATCACCAAGAAGGTTGATCTATTTCAGAGTCTGGGAGTGTTGGGGTGTAGTGTTTACAGACTTAATCCCATGCTTAGAGGGTTGTGGGTTCAATTCCCAGTCCAGTAGGTTCCCCTGAGCTTTGAGCTGCCATGAAAAAGGTACCGTCCTCATCCCTGCTCCCTGTGCGCTGGGTGTATGGCTGCCCACTGCTCTCTGTTTGGGTTAAATGCAGTGTTTCATGTAACTACTGAATTAAGCTGTCATCAATATCATATCTTCAGATGATCTGTTTTTTTTTTTTCTCTGAGGAAACTGACAGTTTTGATGTATAATTTTGCATATTTTCATTTGAATACTGTGATTTCAGTATTAAACTACTTGATATTGTGAGGTTCAGTGGAGGCCCAGCCTTGGCCTTGGAGCTCCCTTCTGCCCCATGGGGAAGAGAGGGCAGAACTGCAGCTGTTGTCATATCCACAGCTGCTCTTTTTCCAGGAATGTGTTTCTGTCTTTCTCTGCTCTTATCCAGCCATCCCCTGCATCATCTTGTTGATAGACATATGGCCCCACTGCTTCTACCTGCATTCAGTGTCAGGGTTAGACAGGTGATGAGAGCCACGTCGACCCTCCCCTCCAGCAGTGATTGTGGCCTGGTGGTCTTGACTCTTATGATGCTGCATCTGACTGTTGCTGAGGAGCCTGTTATTGTCAGGTTTGGCATGTCAGAGGAATGCAAAAAATGGTGTAGTGTGAAGTGGTGCCGAGAGCATCAGCTGGTGAGGAGCTGATGACTGTTGTGCTGTGGTGTGGATGTGAAATGATGGCTATAAAGCAGCATGTTGTGCAAATCACTGGACTTAGAGGGACACTTTAATTGAACATGGCAATTAAACATGGTGTAGGATTGTTTGCACTCTAAAAGGGTTGTTGGAGTATTGAGATTTATGTGAAATAATTGGCAATATGCTTACTGGTATAGATGGAGGGTTGTTAGAGTTTGAAAGCTGTGTGTTAGTGAATAGTTTGGTCCTCATATAGTTCCCCATCCATTAATGTTTTTACTTGGAGTTCATGTGTTTTTTTAAAAAAAATTTTATGCAGTTGATTTATTTAATGTAGCAGTTTCCATTAAAATGACTATGCAGTAATGTTAGTTTTATTTCTATTTATGTATGAGCATTGTAGATTACCATCTGTCTCAGAGAGCCTCATGATCTAAGAAATATTATCACTGAAATTTCACTAAATTAAGTACTTATTCAAGCTTAAATAATCTCAGGCACTGTAGTTTTATTTAGCTCACTGGTGTCATCACAGAATAGAATGCTATAATACATTGGTACAATATTATAGAAGTCCTAGAGGCCTGCACTAGCAGGCAATGTGTTTGTCACTGTTTGCCTGGCTATTTTACTGTTCACCTGAGTGTAACCTTCTCCCTGACTGCACTGCTCTCCTGGCAGATTTTACCTCATTTGCCACATCCTAGGCCAGGATTTGTGGGGACATTCTCACCAGGGGACATGATGTTGCCTCAGATAACCTGAAAATTTAAAGCCCTTTTCATTGTCATTATAAGACCTGTTTGAGGAAGAGGATTTGTAACACTGTGACATAACACACCATTATATTACTTTTTTAAAGGTCATTGTAATTAAAATGTTCTATTAATTATTTGACACAACTTACTATTTTTTAGTATTTTTCACCTCACTTACTATTTTTTGTTGTCATTTTTGTCCACTAAAAATGCCTGATATAAAACTGATTTTGCGTTTGACAGATCCTGGCTGGAGTAGTATAAACCGGGGTGTGCTGATCTGTGATGAATGCTGTTCTGTACACCGGAGCCTGGGACGCCACATCTCCATCGTTAAGCATCTGCGCCACAGTGGTTGGCCGCCTTCTTTACTACAGGTACTTTGTACATGGAGTCTCAACTAGATAGAGCTAGGCCCATTAACTCTGTAGCGATATATCATTACATTTTTGTGTGACTGTGTTTCAGATGGTCCAGACTCTGGCCAGTAATGGTGCTAATTCCATTTGGGAACACTCCCTACTGGACCCTGCACAGGTTCAGAGTGGCCGTAGGAAACCTAACCCACAAGATAAAGTGCAGTAAGTCAAAATGAGCAGAGATGAATTTCCTTCATTGTAGTCCCCCATTTACTGAGATCTAAAGTCTATACAGCTATTGGTGGGTTTCTTTTATAGACAATTGTTTATTCTGTCTAAACAGTCTCGACTTTTATATTCACTCTCATGTTACTCATGGTGTCCCTGGGGGATTACTATTAGAGAGCAACAATGTAGCAAACAAAGCTCTAGCGTCTTATCAAATGCAATTTTATAATTTATTTTCCATGGAAATTCAAGCTGTCTTTTACTCATCTTAGATATTTTAAATGCAAGACATATAAACACTGAAAATGTTAGCAGTTGCACAACAATTTTTCAAATAGTTTTATTAGAGCTTGATATACTTAGTTTAGAGTAAGTTCAAGATTCACTTTTGTGTTCTTTTAAAACTTTTTTTTTTGACCCAGAATTTTGCTCTGTTTTCACCTTTTTCCTCACTCTCCCGCAGCTTTCTACTTTCATTAACATAAAAGCTGGCACACTGGATTAATATTTTCATACACTGAGAATCACTAGGTTTCCCCACTGATTTGAAATAATGGCTAATTATTAGTGAATCCAATTACCAATAAGTTCAGGTGTTTTTTTTTGTTTGTTTCTTTTGTTTGTTTTTCCAAAAATATTTTTATAATATTTAGTTGTTCTTTAATCCTACAATCTACCAGCATGAACAAAAGAAAGTTTAGCTATGTATTGGGGTTAACATCAAATCTCAGATTAAAATTTTTACCTCTTTACTCTGTATGGTCTCACTCTTACATCATGTTAGCATCTATCTCAGTCCTTCTTTTAGTTCACAGTGGTCATCCATAGACGTTTTGTATGTCTCTGGAGACCCAGCATATAGTTATATTTTAAGTAAGTCATTCATGCAGAAATATACTTTGTGCAAATGTAATTAGTGGTTAATTGTTAGGTTGTCTGCTGGCCATTCCCTGCTTAATGGATTGAGATGATACTAATGATGTTTTAGTCATATTTTTGTTCTCTCCCTGAAGCCCCACCAAGTCTGAGTTCATTCGTGCCAAGTATCAGATGCTAGCTTTCGTCCACAAGCTGCCCTGCCGTGATGATGATGGGGTCACCACCAAGGACCTCAGTAAGGTGAGGCAGCTCAGAAAGGTCAGCCTAGCCAGAGGAGAGGCAGTGCCATTATCCCCTCTGCACTCTGCTTCCCACTGAGGCATTGAACATGTGGGCCCTGTAGGAAGGCTCTTAACACCTTTAATGATGCTCTGCTTGTTAATAATGGAGCCCACCTCAGCACAGCTGGGAAACCTTAATAAGAAAATTCATCAATGCTCTTTCTTTCTCTCAGCAACTGCATTCGAGTGTGCGGACGGGGAGTCTGGAGACATGTCTCCGGCTACTGTCTCTTGGGGCACAGGCCAACTTCTTTCACCCTGTGAGTCCTCTGTCCTTACTCTTCATACATTACTGCTCTGTAATCTCTTACATACTGTGAAATATACTAGTAGCTTTCTCCATACAAGTCTGAGATCATGACCAAAGCCAGTTGTTGGTTACATGCGTATAAAGCCCCCAGCAAAAGGCTGTAGAGAAGTGGAATTTAATTCTCTGGAGTGAATGCAATTTGAGGAGTTTATTACTGAAATGACAGCATATAAATTTAAGATGTGGAAAAAAAAAAAACATTTGCTCTTAGATTATTAGGTTTCGATACTAACAGTCCCCTGTTAGTATCTAGTCCAGGCAGAGTCCTTTGGTACGGAAACTCACTTTCCCAGATTATCTAGTCAACTGCAAATGGATGCATGATTCCGTTTTTCTGCCTTTCTTACTGAAGGAGAAGGGTACTACTCCTCTACATGTGGCTGCAAAGGCAGGACAGGTCCTGCAGGCTGAATTGCTTGTGGTATATGGAGCTGACCCTGGAGCACCAGATATCAATGGCCGCACACCCATGGACTATGCTAGGTAAATGCACACACCTACCCTCTTCAGAGGGGACTGGGAAGACACTCTTTGGTTCTCTCAGTTCTTCCTCTTACTTATCCTCTTATTACTTACCCTACTTATGCAATGGCTAACCTTCAGTGCCAAAATCCAACTTTTGGCTGTACTTCTAGAAAAATGTGATAATAAAAAAAGGAAGGATAGCCATAGATAAATGGAGACAAAATAGCCAAAAAAATAGGTTGATATTAATCCCCAGTGGAATTGCTTAGCTCTATAATGGACACTGTAATATGAATACACTTAACCAAGACAGCCACAGCAGCATTATAAGAACAGAACATCTTCCTAAAGAGTAGACATAAACCTGAACAGGTGATCATACACACAGTTTTGCTGAAGTTACCCCCCCTCCCTTTTCTTTTTGCTTTTGTTGCTCAGGCAAGCAGGCCAGGTGGAGTTAGCTGAGCGTTTGGTGGAATGTCAGTATGAGCTCACAGACAGGCTGGCTTTCTACCTGTGTGGTCGACGCCCTGGTGAGTGAACTTTCGGTCAACTCTATAACTGAAGCCTGAAGAGTACAGGTTGATATCTCCTGTTCTACTGGCTAGTAGAGCCATAACAATCTGTACACAATTGTTTTCATCATTTGTCTTTTTTTTGTTTTGTTTTTATTTTTCTTTTTTTCCCTGCAGATCACAAGAACGGGCATTATATCATCCCTCAAATGGCTGACAGGTGCGGATTGAATATATATGTATTTGTTCAGGACAGGGCTGTAATTATCCTGTTACATATGTTAGTATATCTGTATGTAAAGGTTTAGGATATTATTCAATTTTAAATGTTTCTTCACAATGAAATGAATGCGTGTGTGTTTTGTAGTATTGTCTTCTCACAACAGACACACACACTAAGGTGTCTTGACTGAGAGTGTATTTGAATTTATTGGCCAGCAGGTTGCGCCATGTCATCAGTCAGTTTGCATTTGGGCTGCAGGTCCACAGACTCCTGCATTGAACAGGGCTAAAAAAAAAAAACTTAAATGATCTGAACTGTAATAGTGTTGATATGGGTTCTATCCACCTGTCTTTCTCTCTGTCTTTTTTCTTTGTGTCTTTCCTTTTGCTCTCTCTCTCTCTCTCTCTCTCTCTCTCTCTCTCTCTCTCTCTCTCTCTCTCTCTGGCTGTCTTTGTCACTCATTTTCTGTTCTCTCCATCTTTGCTGCGCTTTACGGAGGCAGAGCTCGCCCTAAGTGCCCGACTCAGAGGTATCTCTACTTCTACTCATTCCTCTCTTCATAACCTCTTATTTTCTTCATTTACTGTTTAAATGAATGCCAGAGTCTGAAGAGATGAGGTGGGCATATGAAGCACTGGTCTGGTATCAGGTTAAGAAAAAGCTGAAGAAAACTAAACATCTAAACTGATTCACTAAAAAACTTGTTCTGAAACCTCGTCTGTGCCTGTTTTAATATGAATGTAACTTCACATTATTGTTTGTAAGGGCGCATATTAAAAACTAGAAGACAATTCAGGCAGTAGATATTTAGGAAATTGAAACTTGAACAACCAGTGTTGCTCTCCCATCTCATTTTCTTCGTGCCCTGACACCTCTCCTGCCTTGATGCCATGCTCCATCCAGCCAACCCTCAACTTTCCTCTCTCTTTATTGCCTCTCTCCCTCCTCATCTCTCTCTGTTTGTTTGTTTCCGACGTCCTTTTACTCCTGTGTCTGTGTCTCTGTCTCTGTGTAGCCTGGACCTGTCTGAACTGGCCAAGGCTGCCAAGAAGAAGCTGCAAGCGGTGAGTGTTATGGATGCAGACTGGAGAGTTGGACTCTCTGTCATGGTCATCCAGAGAAACATCTGGGTCCTTTAATGGCCCTTAAATGGTTTAATGTCTGTTGAAGGCATCAGTTGTAGATTTTTTTCACATAAATAGCATTGTTTACTTAAATGTTTAGTAAGTACTCAGCGCTGGAACCAGTTCCTTGTCTCTGGTCTTTATTTACTGCTTTGTTTGGTTTCTAGTGCTTATGTTGGGCTTCTCCCAAATGCTTCCCATGTGTGTTCCCGATGTCTGTACAAACCATTCTCCTGTTTTCTGCCTACCTCCTTGCTTGTGGATTGCCTGAGCATTGTGCACTTAATTCTGGCATCCTTTGAATTTTAATGCCACTTACTGACATTTTGTTTGTGTGACACACAGCTGAATAACCGCTTGTTCGAGGAGCTGGCCATGGATGTGTATGATGAGGTGGACCGCAGAGAGAATGATGCTGGTAAGAATTCTCTCTCTCTGTCTCTCTCTCTCTGCATCTTTTCTTTCTTTGCCTCTCTTTTTCTACTACTCTCTCTCTGTCCACATTCTACACTTGTGGTATGAGTGTGAAGTCCTTGGAGAATTGATTGCTTGGTGTTGTATAAACACTGACTATAGAAGGGCACTGGCCAAGCAGTCTGACTGCATGGAAGGGAGGGATGCAGGAGGCAGAGAGAGAAAGTGAGAGTGAGTGAGCTGGTGAAGGAGTGCCTTAGGAGTTTTCTCCTCCTCCTTCTTCTTAGTCTCTCTTTCCCTCCTTACTCCTCTGCGAAGCAGGATCCATAGCATGCTGGTGTGGCAGGCTGAGTCTCTGCAGGTAAGCGCTGTTGGAGGAAGTAGGCATGAGCACACACGCGTGCGCGCGCACACACACACACACACAGACACACACACTCACACACACAGGCATGGGAAAGGGCATGTAGACTGCATTTCTGTGTGCTTTATAGAAAAAAAAGTGTTCTTTTAATGTAGAACTCTGTGTGGGAGTTTCAGTGGGTGATAAGATGACCTTGTTTTTTGTACCTCAATATTCTCTCTCTCTCTCTCTCTCTCTCTCTCTCTCTCTCTCTCTCTCTCTCTCTCCTCTCTCTCTCTCTCTTCTCTCTCTCTCTCTCTCTCTCTCTCTCTCTCTCTCTCTCTCTCTCTCAGTGTGGCTTACAACTCAGAACCACAGCACGCTTGTTACTGAGAGGAGTGCAGTCCCATTTCTTCCTGTCAACCCTGAATACTCAGCCACACGCAACCAGGTAACGTGTGCCTGTCAGAAAGAAAACTGTGGTCCTAAATGTTGGGTCAAAATTTAATTAGGATAAACCAACTTGATATCCAAAATTATCCAAAATGACTAATTAAATAATCTCACATGTGACATTGTTATAAAGTTAAGTATGTTTGCTTTTTCCTTTTTTATAAAGCTTATAAAAGTTTGACAGCAATGTGGGTTTTTTTTTAAACCATGTTGAAGGTCCTGCCCATCACTTTGTACAATAAATTGACCAACAGAGATTTTTGAAAAAATCTTTTGCAATAAATGATGCATTAATAAGTATATTATATATCAGGCATTACATTTTTTCCCCCCTCCTTTTGAAAAGTTACTGTTGCCTCTATGATATCTTAAAGTATACATTTTACTTTGGACACTGGTAATATGTTGCTCAATGGGACTCTTCTTATTGCCTTTGTGTCTGGGTGAAAACCCAGCTGGCTGTGGTGAAGCAGTGGGAGTGATTTGCTGAAGCTGCAGCCCAGACCCAGATGTGAGCCATGCAGCCTGAAGCAGGCATTGAGGAGGAACAGTATGTGTACATCAGGGATTTAAGGAAGAGCCCAACAGGAATAACAAGGGTAGAGCTGGCGTGATGATGTCTGGGCTGTGGCAGAGACAGAGAGGGGGTGGGGTGAATGAAAGCTTTACTTTAAAAATAGAGAGTCTGTGGCTTTGTGACGGCCGAGAACCGCCACTGGCCAGTGCCCAGAGAGAGAGTGAGCAATAGAGAGAAAGAGAGAGAGAGATGTTTTCCAGTTGTTTGAGGGTTGCAGACATTCCCTTCCTTACCATATCGACAAAAGCCTCTTATAAGACTTCCTCACTTTCTTTCCCATCTTCTCTCTCTCTTGCTCTTTCTTATTCTTGAATTAGTAGAACTAAACAGATGTCTAAATATATGCCAAACCTCCTTATGCATATTTTATGTCAAAATGCATGTATGTTAAATTTTTTTTTTTTTAGCTTCTTTATGTAAATGTGTGTGAAAATTAAATAATTAAAAATACATAAATTGCATAGTGATTCTGTCAGTCACAGTAGGCAAAGTAACGGCACTGCAACAGGTCATGATAACGTTGGGAAATTATCAAGGTCAAATAGATTTATTTTATTTTTTTACCAAACTATACAAGTGTTACAAATAGGTTTTGAGAAAAAGGGGGAAAATTTCACTTTTGTATTGTCCATATTTATGTATTTCAAATGGTCTTTTTCTTAGGGTCGACAGAAGTTGGCTCGCTTTAATGCGAGGGAGTTTGCTACCCTCATTATCGACATCCTCAGTGACGCCAAGCGACGGCAGCAAGGCAAAGGCCTGACTAGTCCCACTGGTGAGGGATCCTGCATTCCTCTTTAATGGCCTAACATTACATACCCCTACTTAGGCCCAGAGTTGGTTTAGGAATGAGTGTGGTTGCTGCACGTGTTTGTTAACTCTGCCTAATGTTTCAGAACCTCTAGATGTGGGTCAGGCGGATGACGACCAGCATGACTATGACAGTGTAGCTTCTGACGAAGACACAGACAGTGAGCTTACCACGCAGAACAACACCAACGCCCAGCGCAACAACCGTGCCAAGGTCCGCTCTTCTGCTTTCATACTAAGCAAGTCTGCTCCAGTAGTAGGCATTTATCATAAGCCTGAGTGAGCTTTCTTGGACAGGCTCTTCTTTATTGTCTTACTGTAGGTTTTAGTACTTTAAACCTTGTTTTATCAGCTGTGGTCTGCAGAATAGCGGGCAGTAGTATTACAGCTCTCAACCTGCCCCAGCATGCATTGCGGCTAAATGAGTAGGCCTGCCCATACTTTTAGAATGACCTCAGCACTTAATCAGAGCTCCAATGTGTGGGCCATTGTTCTGCAGCTGGAAAGAGGAAGCAGTGTATGAGCACGCTCCCTCTATATACAGGAAGTCCCTGGCTGAGCCAAAGTACTGCAAGCCTGTGGTCTTGTTTTATAAACTTTTGTTTTGGTTGCAGTAGATTCAGATTTGTGCTATTTCTGTTAGGATTTTAAGGACGCAGTCAAATGAGATTCAATTACTAAGACTTGTATCTGATAATTGCCTTATTTTTATGATCAATATTTTAATGTTGTGACATTATAGAGATGAGTAATACTGCATGTAATTAAACCATGCATAGTTGAGCAGTTTAATGTTTTAATATTTAATTAGCATTTTCATTTAGGATTGCCATAGCTCTAATAAGAGCTGACACAGGACATTTTAAGTTGTAATTTGCATGGATGACGTGTGACATGTTTCTCCTATTCTTAAAGCTTTTTGATGGATCCAATTTATGTAAATTATTGACTGCCTAAAACTGCATTTTGGAAAATGGAGAAATATCCTCCTTTTCTGTGTTGTCCCAACCAGGTGATTTCTGTTTCTATGAAACTCTTGTTGGAAAACAAAAACATCAAATTTTGTCATCTTATTAATCTGTTTGAACACTGCAGCAATGTTACATTGTTAGATTTTTGTGACTTTTTTTTTTTTTTTCCTTTCTTTCCTTCCCTGTTCTTCAATCAGAGCATGGACTCCTCTGACCTGTCTGATGGGCCCATTACACTACAGGAGTACTTGGAGGTGAAGAAAGCCCTTGCATCATCTGAGGCCAAAGTCCAGCAGCTCATGAAGGTCAACAATAACCTAAGTGAAGAGCTGAGGAGGCTTCAGAAAGAGGTATGGAAAAATATGAAGGTGACTTCATAAGGGAAATGTTTGATTGTAGGGGCTAAGTTGTTGATGTTATTGGTAGTGATAAAAATAATAAAGATATGTTTTTAGGTATATTATTTATTTCTAATTTAAATATCAAGTTTAAAAGAAAACATCAGTGTATAAGATCAAATTTTCATCCAAATATTGAGTTCATTCATTCATAAATTGTTTATATATATATATATATATTAGTATTCTATAGATGTCACTACATGTTTGTTTTTTGATATTTCTTTTTTTATTCTGTCACTTACATGTGGGCACACACAAACACAGACAGATGGAGCAAGAAATTGCAGTCACACCCTTCACCTTACTAAATACAGAAGTACATACACTGCAGTATGTGTTTATCCATCTTTGAGAATGACTCCTGTTCATATATATGCTGATGGCCCAGGCTCCCTTCATTTTATCAGTATGCCAGTCGACTCCCTGCATGAAGCAGCTCTTACCTGTATACCACCTTTTAACCCTTGTATTGGAATGATTCCTTCTATTTCTGTATTTGTGTGTATGTGACTCCCGCTGATGCCCCTTCATCCCCTGTAGATCTCTCGGATGCAGACGGAGAACGTAGCGCTGCGGGGGGCCCAGGCTGGGGTGCCGGGGGCTCTGGGTGGGGGTGGCAGCACACCACTGTGGCAAGGCGGGGTAAGAGGAGTGGTGGGGGGAGGTGGTGTGTCAGTCAGTGGGGATTCTGGCCTGGCCCCGCCCTCCTCGGCCCCCCTTCGCAGGGACAGGCAAGCCTTCTCTATGTATGAGCCAGGAGCAGCTGCCCCCAAAGCCCTCGCCCCAGCGCTGGACTCCCTGACTGGCCACCTGCAGGCCCTCGGCCCCAGCGTAAGTCTGTGAGCGCTGGCTTGATCCCTTGCACTCTAACCTTTTAATAAACCTCTGTGTCTTTTTTTTTCATCCTTCCCCCGTCTCTCTCTTCAGACCTGCACCAGCAGTGACATGCTTTATCTGCCTTGGCTATCCCTACTTCACATCTGTATTTTCATGTTCCCTGTTGACTCTCACTACTGCACACTGCTCTGTACTGCCACCTCATGGCTGCACATCAGCACAATCTGCACTTTCTTTACTGAGTCATAATCTTTCACTCCAAAAGACACATTCTGTTGGGAAAAAAAGACACGATCATGGTCAGCAGCATGAACCACTGCTTTTTAGAGGATGTATTTACGTTCAGGGTTTAAATGATGATGACGTATCAGCCATCAGATGCTACGGCTAATGTGCCAAGAGAGGCTTTCTTATCAAGATGAGCTTGTCTTGTGCTTAGGTGCTGTTTGAGCTAGTTGGAAATGTAGACTATAACTGGTTCAAGTGAATGTTCAAATGCCTGATTTTCTGATCAATGGACTTAATAGGTTGAGTGGCTTGAACTGAATGCTCTCATCTGTTAATTTCTGTTTTCTTTGCACTATTACATTTAAAGCCCAAGCTGCCATTGCAAGACACAAATTGTGGATAAGCAACAAGAAAAAATATGCTCTTATCTGTGAGGCTTTATGAATGACACCGCAAAAGTATGAGCGTTGTTCGTTTAAGGTGCTCAAGATGTCCATCTCACAACAATCCAAAACCAAATGCAGAAAGCACAAAAGCATGCATTTCTGGTGTAGCATAACGCAAGATGATTTGATGGGGTTTGTAGATGATGGGTCAACATGGAATAATCGTAGGAAGGAATGAGCAGTCCTGTGATTTGATGCTTACTTGCAAGTTGTGACTTGTACTCATTTAGTCATAATTGCAGGTAGATGAGTTGAAATAAGATGATGAGATGGGTTGAAAGGCATTTATCTTGAATTTTAATTTAGTGAGAGTGCTAATTTCTGATCTGTTTAATTTAATTTAGATCTTTGCTCAGTTTTCTCCAGTTCTAAAGTATAAATTAAAAACTATTTGAAGAAAAAATTCTTGTCTGTTTCTACTGCAGGCTTGTTTATACAGTTATAAAAATTTCCAGGTTTTCCAGTTTGAGGTTTCTTGACTACCTGAAAGCCATCTGTATCATTTTTCTGACTTTAACATTTAACAGAACTTCTGATCTTTTTTTTAATCTTTTCTTTCTTGACTGCTCTGTATTGTTACAAACTGACTGTACACTTGAACCTCCGCAGAAATGTCTCTTTTCCGTTTTCTGCTAGTGTGATGTCTGTTATTTCTGGCTTTTTTTCTGTTTCTTGTCTGAACTTTGTGTTACTTATTCTTGTCCTCAGGTGCGAAAAGGGGCGCCAGTCAGCTCTACCCCTTATGGAGGGTCACATCTATCAGTCTCCATGGAGGTGGGGAGGTACATGGTGAGTTTCTCAAAGCAAGGGAGATGCTGAATTCAGCTACCAGCTAGCATTCAGTAAAGAGAGGAATTTTCATCAATTGTTAAGTGAAATATATTTTTTTTCTAGGCTCCTAAGGCAGAGAAGCATGGTAGTGGCACTGACAGTGACTATGATAACACACAAACATATGACACCTCACTTGGGTAAGTGGAGATTATCTCTATTTGTGGCAAAAGCCTTTAGTAAATAGTTTTCAATTCAAATGTAGTAGATTAGACCAAACGTGTTTGGCTTCCAAAGCTTTTTAAGCTTTTTTTTTTCCTCTGTAATGATTTTTTCTTATATTGTACAGTGTGGGCCGAAGCAGTGAGGAGGAGAGTCGAGGGGAAGTGGAGGAGTGTAGTGATGGGAGTGAACCAGATCCCACCCTGCCCTGCACAGAGGATGTCATCCTGAAGACGGAGCAGGTCACTAAGAACATCCAGGAGCTGCTTAGAGCGGCACAGGAGTTCAAACATGACAGGTAGGAGCATCATTTAACCAAACCTTTTCACAGCTGTAAATATAAAGGGAAATTTATTTCATTTCTGGCTTAACATGGCTTTGCAGATACTTTGTATTATTGCACTTTATTTTAAACCCTTTTTTGTGCATTGTAATAGAATATAGGGAAATACAAAATGTGTCATAACTTCTTTGATCTCTTCAATCTGCTTCTAGTTTTGTGCCATGCTCAGAGAAGATCCATTCAGCTGTGACAGAGATGGCTTCTCTCTTTCCTAAGGTACACCCCCTTCTCACTTGTAACACTTGTGTGGTCAGATCTGCCCATGTCCAATTCTGGAAGAGAATGATACACCCTCCTAATGGTCCTCTGCATTGCCCCCCCCCAAAGTTTTTTGGGTCACACCTCCATGGTGTAGTCACAACTCCATCAACCACCGACATGTAAAATGTTAGCTTGTGTTACCCTGTTAGTAGCTTGCAAACTGTTTAATGTCCATGGTTGCATGAAGGAGTCTAGTCAATTATATTTTTAAATTTGCCAAAGCCCAAACTATGTTTTGCAAGTGAGCACATGTGTTGAGTACACTATATTTGTCAAACATTTTTTGAGGCCTTTTCTACTTGGTGGGTTTAACATTTCAATCACACCCATACTAACAGGTACATACAATTAAGCATAGTCATGCAGTCTTCCTAGACTAATGTTAATAGTAGCATGGCTCATACTGAAGAGCTCAGGGACATTTTAGTGTGCCAGTGTCATAGGTTGCCACCTTTCCAGCAAGTCAATTCATGACATTTCTGCTTTGCTAGACTGTTCTAGACAACTGTAATTGCTATTATGGTGAAGTGGGAACGTTGGGGCCAACAACAGTTCAGCTGCCAGGCAATATGCCACACAAGTCTCAGCTGGAGTTATTTAAAGCATAGTGGAAACTCTTGCCTCAAATGCACAGTTCAAATTGTAAATTTAGGAGGAAGAAAAGATATTGGGGCGCATTGAAGCGACATATTAATGCTTCCGTTGTTCAGAGTTTTATTTAACTTGGGTCATTTAAGTGAAATGTGAAAGTGACCATTCATGTCATTGTGAGTACACAGCACAGCACACCACACAGTGAGATACAATGAAATTGGACTTCTGCAATTTACCCATGCACTCACACACATGCAGCAGGGGACAGCTATTGAATGTGCTTGGGGAGCAGTGACAGGGTCAGTACCTTGCTTAAGGGTACCTCAGGGCAACCTACTGGTCTGGGATTTGAATCCACAACCTTCTGATCCTGGGGCCAACTCCCCTAACCATTAGGCCACTGTGAAAAATGACACAGAAATTGATTTTTCTTTTTTTCCCTGCTTATCCCACAGAGGCCAGCCCTGGATGCTGTTCGCTCCTCGCTGAGGCTGCTTGCAGCCAGTGCCTCTCGGCTACAGGTGGAATGTCGCAAAGCAGCACCAGCTGAGCCATCAGCCAGCACAGTGGACTACCAGCTCCTCACACAGCAGGTCATCCAGTGTGCCTACGATATTGCTAAGGCTGCCAAGCAGCTGGTCACAATCACCACTCGAGAGAAGAAGCAGTGACCCAAGGGGTGAGCAGGGCACATACTTACTGAGAGACAAGCAAAGGGACACACTACAGAAATGGGACAGGAGTGAGCACACTGGTGGTGAAGGAAAGGGTTAGTAAAAAATGGAACTTCTGAAACACATGGATGTTGAATGTAGGGAATAATGAAAATGGTCTTTTCAGAATGAAAGGAAAGCACTCATTTACATATAGTGAAAAACCAATGGAAGAAAAGAAAGAAGCAGCCATCACCACTAAAATGGAGAGATGGTGGCTTCGTGGGAGACTTCTTTTTTTTTTTTTTGGAGCGACAAATCATCTCACTCTGGCTCTTCTGATCTTGGAATCCCTCTCTACCTGTCCATAACACAACCAACTTGTTTTGTTTTCTTTCCTCTCTCACTCTCTTTCTTGCACATGCACACAGTTCGGTGCTTGTGGACTTTTAGCATCCTCATTTCCGCTACTCTGGCTCTCTTTCACATATATTTTCATTCAAAACTAACTCTCTCTCTCTCTCTCTTTCACTTCAACACACACGCCCACACTCTATCTCTCTCTTGCCTTGCTCCAGAGAACCAGACTACAGTCAGTCTTTTTGTGTTATCTTTATCTTTATTTTTAAAAGGTTTTCTTAATCCATCCTCTTCCTTCTATCCATTTTTATTTTTGATTGCCACTCCACTGGCCTGTACCTCTTGGGACAAATGTTTAAAGACTTAAAATGAAAACACTGGAAATATTGTAATGATTATGACAATAGTTTTGTATTGATTATCATTGTTGTAGGTGGGTTCTTTTGACTTGTTTTGTTTTGTTCTTTTACGTTTAACACTTGATAAGGAAAATGGGGAGCTTTTTGGAATGGAACACTCAGCTCTTACAGTATTGGGGTGTTCACATGCCTGTGAAAAGATCCCTATGATCTTACAGAACACACCTTTACTCTGAGGGAACATGTTTGGATCACTATGTGTCACTAAGTGTACAAATGTCTTGCATTCATCATAGCCAAAGGAGAATGAGGAGCGTGAGAACACTGTAGCGATGACCTTTTCCTTTTGAGCTCAAAGACAGCGCTCAACACTGACCCAGCGAGCTGTGTACGCTGATGCCAGAAGGTAAGGTCAGCCTTCGTCCTGATGAGGAGACTGATCCATTTATCTCATCATTGTTCCTTCACAGTGGGCTCATTCGCTACTTTCTCACCCTGCAGCTTTCCGATTAGCAACAAGGAGCTTTGCTCTGGTTGGACGGTTTCCTCTCCAGCTCTTCCATCATTATTTAATTGAGAATCTCAAATGGCGTCTTTACTTGTATGTTGCATTAGGGAACTTTGATGTGATCCCTGTGTGGACCATGTGTTTTTTTTTTTTTTTTTTTTTTTTTTGTATTCTTCATGATTTATTTCCTTTATTGGAAAGCATGTGTACTGTCAATGTAACGACCCTTGTGTTCTATAAGCTACAAGGAAGTGAACGTTGGAGGTTGAAGACCGCCATCAACATTCTCGTCCCAGGCACTTTGGCAGGTTACAGTAATGGGGGGGGAAAGACAGCTGTGCTGTAAAAAGTTCTCCCACAGTTGATCCAGGAGCAGTAACAGCACTGTGGGTGAGACTGTAGGCAGCGGGGGACTACGGGTTACTGCTGAATGGCTCTTAGCACGACCCAGTCATTTCAGCTGAGAAGTACTACTCATGATGTTTGTGGGGGTGGTGAACTGGAGCTTTCAAAGCGCAAAACATGCCAAGCACTACTTAATCTAAACACTATGTTCATCTTGATGCTTCATTTAGACAGCCAGTCATCAGTTGTTCACACGCCTGTCTGGCAGTTCCTTCAACACTAAGAACAGCTTCCATTTGGACCACATTAACATTTCAGCAGAGGATCACATGCAGACAGTGTCTGTACTGAGGTGGAAGCCTATTGTACCTTATTGTCTAGATACAGCCTGAGTCACATCAGCTTTTACATGCCTCCTTAGACACTACATAAGCCTTAAAATGTTTGTTGTAATTTCTTTTTTTTTTTTCACATTTTCTAAGACCCTCTTGTGAGGTTATACCCAGTACATGCACTTGCCTTTTTTTCATTTGGGAAATGGGACGGTCCATTTCCCTTAAAAATGTGTCAAAAAGATTGTTGGAGAGACTGTATCATCATTGCCTTTGCACATCTGCTAGACTGATTCTCCGTAGCATCTATTCTCTTAATATTTGCCATCTCTTCCATCCTCTTTGACCTCTTTGGGTAGCACATAATGTCAGAGTATTTGTCACACGTATTATTAATTTTGCCTTTTTCCTCAAGGCAGCATGTTAAACGGTGGTTCTTGGGAGATATTTAAGCCCAGGTGTTTATTTCTGTGACAGTAGTAAGATATTGGGAGAACCCATGAGGTTGGCACCAACCTGAGAGAAGAGATGGGCGTGTGTGTGTGCGTGTGTGCGCATGCACAGGAGTTTATGGTCACACAGACATGATCTATCCAGCACAATGATTGGCTCCTTTGGTGCGAGTTCTAGAAGCTTAATCATCTGCCTTTTTCCCTTGCAAGCACACACCGTCACACAGGTATGACACACATGAACAAAGCCTACACACACACACACACACACACACACACACACACACACACACACACACACACATGAGCGCCCTTGTCCTACTTATGCCTCATCTCTTCTTCAGTTCAGTCCACCTCACTGCACTGTACTCATTGACTGTTCTGAGATTGCTGATGGGAAAAGTTCTTTTAGAGTTAACTGTATAAAATAAAGAAATAAACAACTAAGCAAAAACAATGAAATCATAATAGAAACTGGTAAGCTGTACATTTGTAATAAAAACAAAAAATGTTAATTGTCCTACAGCAATGTTTATTTGTGTGTCATTTTGAAGGAATAGTGTTTTAATGGGGGTAGTAAATTAAAAATCAGTTTAATAATAAGGGGCAACAGATTTATATCAGTAGGGTGGTTGTTGCATTATTTCTATTTTTCTATCATGAGTGAGTGAAATTGGGCCTTTTTCTTGCATCACAAGAACCTTATTTAAGCTGGAAGAACATCCCCTGCAGTCTTCTTTCTTCCTTCCGCTGTAGTTTATATTCTACAGAGCCTGTTTTGTGTTATTGCTTGTAGACACATTTATCCAGTCTGTGCAGAACAAGGAACTGGACAGGTTGAACTTTTCTACATCTCTAGATGACCGATAATTTAGAACAATTAAGACTGTGTGTGATATCACATGTAATATGATCTGATGAGACATGAAGATTTAGAAACCGAAATTTTAGACTTGAAAGGCCAACAGATGCTTTAATCTACCTTTTTACCAAACCCTACCCGTTTATTACCAGGGTGGTGGCGGCTCTAGAAATGGAGAGCGGTCAGCTGGTCCAGTCGGTGACCACCAGTAGGTCATGAAGAGTAAATGATTTGGTCAAAAGATAAACACTACAGGTCAGCATGTTCACTTTGGTTAAAAGTTATTATTAGAATAGTGCTCTATTTAAAAAAAAAAAAAAATAAATAAAAAATTTAAAGTAATACTTTTTATTCACATATATCTCAACTATATAACTGAACTCGGCCCACTCCTTTTAAATGAATGTAATATTCGTCTGTTAGGGATTGATTTCAGTCTTGTATCTGAAATGTTATTTTTAAATCCGGTAAGATGACCGGTATTTTGTGTGTGCCGTCAGTGCCCTCCTGTGGCCACATGGTGCTATTACACCGCGCGGTTTAAGCGCGTTGGCCGCGGTAACATGGCTGCTGCCTGTGCGTTGTTTGGGACACGTGACCTACAGTGATTTCCTGCTTACGCGTGGAGTCAGCAGATTGTAAGGGAACAAAATCTCATGCATGGAAATGTTCTGTTCTTGAAAAAATATAAGAACATTAGTTTAAAGGTTTAATGATAGTTTTAGTGTCCTTTTCTGCTAAAGTTTTGGGCCTCAAGGGATGAGAGTACATAATGAGAAACTGTCCTGACTGAGCCAGACTCCCTCTGCAAATACAGAGCCCTCTGGAAGGATGAACACGTGCACAGGGTGTTCTTGAAATGTTAGAATGAGTTAAATATCAATTTTCTCTCTTTTTTTTTTTCAGTTTTAAATTGTCTTTCTTTCTTTTCCTTTCCATCCATCCTTTTCTTTCTTTTTAAACTGTCCTTTAGCTTGTATCAGGACAGTAATCAGTGGGTCGATTTTACAGATGGTTTGATCAGCTTATTATTATTCATTCAGTGCTGCTATCAGCAGTTATATAAAGGTCCAGACAAAGTTCACTGGGCAGAGTAATGAGCTCTTGTTAGGGCAAAAAAGCAGAAAGATACATAAAAGTGGTTTCTGGCCCTCCTGGGATTCTAAAGAGCATAGGTAGATACTAAACCTGGGCACAGATGAAGACTTTGCCTTTATTGTCAATCATGGAAAATCATCTACAGTCTGAGACTACAGTTAATTTTGGCCTGAAAAATGGACACTGTGTGCTTTGGTAGTTTGCATGATGGCAGGACAATTCTGTTATACTTGTGCATTGATGGGGCAGAGGTGGCCTAGTAGTTAAGGACCAGGATTGGATGGTCATGGGCTTGAATCCCAGACCAGTAGGTTGCCCTGATGTACAGTACTGTGCAAACGTTTTAGGCTGGTGTGGAAAAAATGCTGTAAACAAAGAATAATTTCAGAAATATAAATAATTGTTTATTTTTATCGATTTACAAAATGCAAAGTAAGCGAACAAAAGAAAAATCTAAATCAGATCAATATTTGGTGTTACTACCTTTTGCCTTCAAACCAGCATCAGCTCTTCTGGCCCCCACAGAGCCCTGATCTCAACATCATCCAGTGTGTCTGGATTGCATGAAGAGACAGAAGCATGTGAGGAAGCCTACATCCACAGAAGATCTGTGGTCAGTTCTCCAAGATGTTTGGAACAACCTACCAGTCAAGCTCCTTCAAAAACTGTGCAAGTGTACCTAGAAGAATTGATGCTGTTTTTAAGGCAAAGGGTGGTCACACCAAATATTGATTTGATTTAGATTTCTCTTTTGTTCATTCACTGCATTTTGTTGATTGATGAAAATAAACGATTAACACTTCCATTTTTGAAAGCATTTTTTGTTTAAAGCCTTTTTTCCACTCCTGCCTAAAACTTTTGCACAGTACTGTACCCTTGAGCAAGGTATGTCCCCATCACCGCTCCCTGGCTGCTTTAAATAGCTCCCCCTGCTGCACGTGTGTATAGGTGAAATGGGACTTTGGTACTATTTTCACTAGCTGAACAGGAACCTGGCATAATGCAAGTACAATACCATGCAGAGAAGCAAGTGAAGCAGAATTTCTTCTAGTTTTTTTATTCATGTTCACATCAATAGTTAACAACCACAACAAAGAATACATCTTTCATAGGCAAAACATCTCAGCACAATGTATCCGGCATAAGGCTCATGCCAGAATGCCATTGAGAGTTGAATAGTACACACACTGAACCCTAACTGATACTGAGGACTCACAGCTGCCTAACTGGAGTGTCTCACAACATTGCATTCCAAAGTGAACCTACCGTTTGGTCTCACGGATACAACATCGACTGACTGACCTTCAAATGCTATGCAATTGGAGCATCTTGCGAGAGGACTAATTGTTTATTGGGGTAGACCTCTAACCTCTGTTCCCAATTCTGCTGCCTAAAGGACACTCAAGGACACATCTGCCTGTCACAAGTCCTTCTCGTTTTTTTTCCTCATAAAAGAAAATGTGGATATGAAAATGTGAAAAGATTTTTAAGATATTTAACACTGATCATGCATGTATAATCGAGTCTAACTGTGCTGTAGGTTTCCATAGTGAGACATCATCTATATGTTAGTGGTGCGGTAATTAATAGTGTTCTATTACTTGATTAAACAGTGTATTATTGTCACTGCTGTGTAATTAGGTTTTAGTGGCCCCCTCTGCTGTGATAAGTGCCGTTGGCTCCAGTTTTATCATGTTTGCCAATCTCATAAATCTTCCTGCTGTGTTTTTCTGGAAGTAAGAGAAATATTCTGCTGATTTTTCTGCAGTTTGCTAAATAGTGACCATTAAAACGAAGCTGTACTTGGTGCATAAAACTCAACTATTTGAGTGTCTTATTCAAAGGCCAAGATAAAACTTAACAAGAAGAACTCCATCATGTATACACTGACCAGAAAACTTTACAATTGAAATATAATCACCATTAAGTGCTATCTCAGTTTAAATGAATTTAAATCAGTTAAATGAGAAAAAAAAAAACCTGGTAGGCAACTTTTAACAACGTTTCATTGGTCAGATTTGTCCATCATTTGGCACAAGCATTCACACAGAGCATGCATATTTCACAAACTATGGCAAGGCTCAGCTTTACTTAGCAGGTACAAATACTTTAATAACTTAACTGTACAACCAGTATCGATTAAGAAACTAATTGAATTTCTTTGTTTCAGGGTCCCAAAGGATGGTGCAGTTATGTATAGTAACTACACACTGCAGTGAAATGATGCATATTTGACTAGTCACACAAGGTGCTTATTTATGTGTATAGCATTAGCACTCTTGACACTTTTGGTCTTAAACTCACAAGGGGGCTCATGCTGGAATGGTGGGACAATTTATTTTTGTGTTTTGCCATATTCAAACATTAATGAAACTCACTGCTACAGCTTCAGGTGAAATTAAAGTGAAATCTGTGTCTTGTAGCTTACAATTTATTGCTGTTTACTTTTTCTGTGCATCATTCTCATCACACTGGCGGGAGTCATGCATACTTTTCAGCACAGTCACTCTCAAGCTGATCCTTAGGGACCCTCAGATTTTTGCTCAACCCAATTTTACAGCAATATGGATAAAACAAAATATACAGTCTGGAGGTCCCTGAGGACACCATGAGAACAAGCTCTTCCCTGCCTTACACAAGATTGTCTCTTTAATTTACAAAATACATCATTGCATCTATACTGCCTTGCTGGCTCCTCCCAGCCCTCAACTCCTGTTAAAAATTTCTCTTTGCTTTGTCACATTAAAAATCATTGTATTGTCTGACCCATAGAACAACATCCAGAGAAAAGATCATGACTGCAAACCTTTTTTTTTTTCCATTGCACAGAGATTATTTAAGGTGAATTAACAAATTTGTGGTGGGTGAATGTGAGCAGGGGGTGACATAGCCTAAAATCACTGTTATTATACATTAGATGTGGACGTTCAATGTTGTGCACATTATCTGCAAGTGTGTGTGCCTATTATTAGCTGAAGCTTATGCAACTCCTTCACTGTACACTAGACACAAAGAGAGCTAAAGACAGGACGACTGTAAATATATTCACTTGCCCACACTAGCTCAGATTTTGCACAGTACTCATACGTTGAGTCCACAAGGGCTGTCACAGTCCATTTTAATAGTTGAGTAATCTAGCAATTATTTTTGATGATTTATTGATTAATTATAAACACCCAATGTAAAATAGCAGACAGTTCATTTTACTTCACACGTCACACAAAATTTGTAACTACAAATACACACACATTTGTAAGGTCCTGCTGTGGGTTTCCTCTCTCTTGGGGATTAATACAAAACCAAATTTGTTTGAACAGCTCCTGGTTGTGGATAATATTTAGCCTGCCAAACGTAGCTATATAAAAACCTGCGGATACCCTGTTTAGCATTCGATTTGCAAACTAATCCCCATTTACTAAAAAGGTATACATTTTAATTGATGCATTTTTTAATCAAGTAATTGTTACAGCCCTAGAATACACTCTGCAGTGCCTTGACATTCAATACAATGTTAATACTCTAAACAGGCCTCCTGGTGATTTACATTGAGACTGTGTCCTCAGAAAGACTTTCAGTATTTCACTACGGAGACAGATTGTTTTAGTTGTAAGGAATGTGCTTGTAATTATATTTGGATGATTTTAAAAGACATATAATAGTCTTGTTTAAATTACTTTACTGCCAACTGAAATTAGGAACTAGTACTGTCCAACAGTTTAGATTTAGAAAAATCACTGAAGGGTTGGGTCAAATATTGATCATGATACACTTCTTTGCCAGATACGCACTTACAAAAAACACTGTATTATGTCTTTAATAACATTGCAGTTCTTTATGATAACAAATGAATAAATAACTAAGGCCAGTACCAGAATTAAAGATTACGGACTCATTTGAATTAAATTCAAATTCAAATTGGCAACATAGGGTTAATAGGGTTAGGCCCTATAGGGAATAGATTGTCTTTCATTCATATTGTCCAATGTTTGATTTTTCAGCTGGTTCTTACCAACCACATCAGTGAATACAAAACCCTCTCCTATTTATGGCCAACTGTATTTTTGTCATACAGAGTCAGCAAGTTTCCCTTCTCTATTCTGTACCTTCATGCGTCCCAATAGCATCTCATGTTGCTTTCTCTTCCATCTAATCCTGCCCCATATAACTTGTGGGACTGAGCTCTGTTTTTGTTTTTTGTTCTTTTCTTAGTGATGTTGGCTAGTATATGATCAACTATAATCCTGTTATTTAACTATTTACTTTGTTTTCCTACAGCACAAAGAAATGCTGATTGGAGAGCAAGACAAGGTAGTGATTTTACTTGTTGTTACTGTAATCTATACACATTACAGTGAAACTGCAAAAGTCCTACTATTCAAACAGCCTACAGGTGTCTAATAGTGTTCTTCCTGGGAGGCAGGTGCCAGTGTGATTTATGTGTGGAGAAAAGATGTTAGGAGTAGATGATGTTTTTTGATTTTTGTTTTGTTGAGAGTTTGGCAGGGTTGACTGCCATCATAATTTAACGACTAAAAAAAAAAGTGATTGCTGGAGTTCTGACTGAAGGATATCTGCTGCCAATGGGAAGGATAGTAGTGATTGTAGGAGCAGTACTTGAGGCAGCCCTACCGAATACAAGTGGCTACTTAAGAGGATAATGGCACTGACCAACTAGACTTAAGCCTGTGCAGCAGTTTTCATATTTGGCATCCAACCTAATAGCCTCAAATAACCATCCTGAAACTACCGACAGTTTTATTTTGGTCTATTTTGTAGACCAAAAGTGTGAGGTTTTTTTTCTCTTACAAATTTCACTGCCAGCATTAGTTATTCACAAAGCTGATTGACCCCCATTGTTCCTTTGAAAAGTTGGAAGAAAAATGAATAAATGTTTCAGGTTGGCTGTATGAGGCTACTAACCATCATTCAGTATTCAGCTAGTCAGCAAGTCAGTCAAAGAAACTAAATCTAGATTATCCCAAAAGCCACAAACCTGTCAAAGCCTTGCCTTGAGATCTGATCTGTGTGTATCTGGGGAAAATAGAGAACATGGTTAAAGAAGAAAGATGAGGCTTTTGAAAATGGTGAGATTAATGCAGGTTTTAAAGGGTCAGCTTGTGTACTGCTAAGTGTACTGGTTTGAACCCATTCTCTGGCAACTAGATGCGACAGGCTGGACTGAGACGAGGGAGACTGTGGACCCCTGCGAAAGGTGTTGCAATGTGGGTGGGAAGTGGCTGCCACTCAGGGGGGACCAGGAGATGATATTGGTGCCACGGTCCGTGTGAGCTTGTGCATCCTCTTGGAAGCTCAGCTTGTAGGACTCAATCTGCAGGATTACAAATATAGAGATACCAAACAAGAGAGTGTAAGTACAGAATGAACTTGGACAGTTATCCATCAAACAAGAGATCTTAGTTGTCCATAAAGGACTAAGTACTGCAAACCTTGACAACATTATTAAACCATAATACTTAGAGGATATGCATAAGGCTTTTTTTTTTGGGTACATTTACTTCTAAAATATGGCAGTTATCCAAATTCGATAATTTACTTTGTTAATTGCTGAAAGTCTGAGATATGCTTTATGAATTTGCAGCTCATAACTCAATTTCTTTTCAGCCATGTTCATTTGCAACAAAATAAAAAAGTAGGGTGAATATTCTTTAAATGTGGTGATTCCATAATTTTTGCCAATGGGCTATATATTTTAGTGCATAAAAAGTTAAAAATAATTTGGGAGACTATAACTGACAAAATTCTCAGAGGGCAATATCTGACAATGTGTAACTCAATAATGCAAACAGCTGTGGCAGCTGTTTTAGTCAATACTGCTACAGTTTTGAAATTTATGAAGTCTCATAAATGTCTACAAATATCAGGATCACAGCCTTTTAGCTTTAGCTAAACTATTAGCTTTAAACACAATTCAATGGTTTTTATCAAGGTTTACTACTTGGTTTTTGTTTCTTTTTTTATCAAACATGCTTTGTAAGTTTCATCTTATTCCAGTCAGGAGCAGTCTTTTGGGAAAGCCATAGTAAGATCAGGGAAAACAAAATAACCTGCAAACTTGCAGGCCAGGTAGCTACAGGGTTACAATACAGCAACAGCAATAGCTTATCATCACTACTGTATTAAAGCCCTAGGAAACTAGAAGAAGAAGAAGAAAAAAAGAGAATGTTCTTAGCTTTACATCTGTATTGTAACTTGCAAAACTGAACATTTTAATCTATTTATACTTTCTCTATTGAGCCTTCATGAAATAATATAAAAATAAATGGTAGCTATTTCTTAAATGTTAAAAACAGGGAAGAACAGGAATTTATAAAGGAAAAACATGCAGTGAAAAGAGAACGATTAAGATGGAACAGTAAGGAAAAAATGTAAAGAAAATGAAAGATGAGTTCAGGAGAATAGGGATGAACAAACTTAACAGAAGATGCCTGATCTGTACTTACTTGTCGCAGGGATACGCTTGTCCAGACCCTGGGAGTTCAATAGCCCGTGTGCTCCAGATGGAACAGCAGAGGAGCTCTCCTTCTGCCCATTCTCCTTTGCCCCCTTTTCTGTCTGAGCTGGGGGAGCTGCTGCAGGGACTGGTTCATTTCCCACAGAGGTCTGCTGATCCCCCCCTGCCTGAAAACATAGTTTGTGAACCTCTAGCATTAGCATTTTTTCAAATGATTTAGTGAAAGTCAAAAACCCCTATATCACCAAAGTTAAAAAGTAAAGGATGAATTCAACCTACTCTACCAGAAATACTAATGGAGAATGTCTGGTCATCAATCCAAATATCTGAAGCTGATTGCTCATCTCCTGTTACCTGAAGTGTTTCATTGCAGTAGTTTCTGATGAAGGTGGCACTATCGATTGTTAAGTTTATGGGATTACTTTATCATAGATATATAGATGGTGGTATAGATGTTGATGAGTTTTTTTTTTTTTAGTTTTTTTTTATAAATTTTTTATAAATCCCAAGATAATTTGAAATTTGTTTACTGAAGTTTGGAGAAACAATTCTGTTTTATGAATAAATAAAATCAGAAAGGGGACACATTTTTTTCCCCCAAAGGGGTTTAGTCCATGGGGTCATACAGAAACCTGGGATATCTTCAAAGCAACTAAAGGCCTCTTTCACACTGGCTTATGTTAAAAATGTTTAATTGAAGACTGAGATTAACACTGATTTTGGTATAAATGAGTACTGTTATCTTTGGAGTGAGAAACCACTGCAGTCCAGTATAAGAACCTTATTCATTCTGTCAAACATAGTAGTGGTAGCTTCCAGTCAATTAATATATTGACTAAAGCACAGGAGCGATCAAAAACTACTGGAATCTTTAATTGCAGTTATTGCTGTACAGCAGGGTCAGATATAAAACATACAAAGGTTCACAGATATGTATTATATATATATAACAATATATGAAAGTGAAAAAAGTGAAAGTGACAACCCTTGTCATTGCGAGGCCACAGCACACGTGAACCACAACAAAATTGGACCTCTGCATTTAACCCATGCAAACACTGTGCAGCAATGGGCAGCTATTGAAAGCGCCTGGGGAGCAGTGACGGGGACGGTACCTTGCTCAAGGGTACCTCAGGGCAATCTACTGGTGAGGAAATTGAACTCCCTAACCACTAGGCCACCGCTGCCTATATGAGCAGTTTATACATCTTCACATTCAAATTAAAATCCTCCATTAAAAATGAGACTTGTAAGTGGCACACCTTAATTTGATTGCCTCCAGGTTCACAGCCTTCATTTTCCTGGTCTGTGTGAGACTCAACTTTCACGTCACTGCCACCTGTCATAAATCAGTGATTATTAACAGGACACCTCATGTCACACTAGAGTACCACAGAATAGACTAGAATTAAAATCTGACACTAGCAGTTACCTGGCTTCTGTTTAATGTTGTCCTTGGAGCCACACTTTGAGGCCACTTTGCTAACATCAACTTTTTTGTTCAAGATTTGAACCTAAAATCATTACATACAGAAGGCAATGAGCTCAAGATGGGTTTTCTGACCTGGTACTGATCTTTTAAACAGTTCTGTCAATACTCAATGACATGCTTGCAGTTTTAACACAAAAATGTGAAATATGCATAAATAATGTTGATAAATGAAGTTTGGGTTATTTTCTATTGACAAGCAACTGCAGAACATACACATTTAGACATGAATTTCCACATAATGTAAAATTATATGATTAAGGGGGGGTTTTATATGTGGTGAGACAATGAGCCCTTACATTTCCTCCTCCTGGGACATGCTTGATGTTGTCTTTGGAACCACAGCGGGAGGTCACATGGCTGAAGTCCAGCTTTTTGTGGACTATCTGGACCTAAATGCAGTGCGGAGTGTAAAGGGTATAATGATCCCTAGATAATGTCTTTAACATTCTGCCATGGCATTATTCTGCTATTTTTAAGGTTATTTGTCTTTTTACTCAATCATAATAGCCAAAATTAATAAAAACCTTTTAATAAATAGATGTATTTAGGCTCTGGAGTAGTACAATGTACAATATGTACAATGTGTATTTTGTTTTATTACCCCAATGAAATGTAACAAATTAAACTTTTGTACTTAACAGTAAAAAAATTGGATCAATGTACCTTGCCTCCACCAGGTTGGTACTTCATGTTGCCTGTGGAGCCGACCTTGGAGGCCACATTTTTTAAATCTGGCAGAGGGACATTAGCAAGCCGAGTGTTACGAGGTGCTCTTGGCACCGGAGGCTTCCTTGGTAGTGGAACCTGTTTGGGCACAGGGGGTTTGGTGATGCGTGAAGGGCGAGGGGTTGAGGTCCCATTGGTGGCTGGTGTGGCAGGAGCACTGGTTGCATTGACAGAGGTAGGGGTTGTCCTTGGTGAAGTTTTGGCTTTTTGGAGGAGTGCAGGTGATCAAAAAGAAAGCGACAAAGGAATTTTATGATGTGACTCTGAGAGGATATGTAATAATGTACATTTTATTGAATAAATGTTATGTTTTATAACTAACTGACCTTTCATTGCACTTCATTATTTTATTCTAGCATTAATCCCAGCCATTTAATTCTCCCATTCACACAACCACATAGGTATCCAAGTGTGTTAAATCAGAAATTTGTAAATAATTAAAAACTGGTGAATGTAAGAGTTTATTATCAGCAAAGCATATGTTAATAGTAAGAGTAAAACACTATGAAGAATATATTGGAAAGGGGGATATTTCTGCCTAATTAATTGGATGAGATGTTAGTAAATTAATTCAGAGTGTTTTGATGTGAAATGATGTTATTTAATTTGACCACTGAAACTAAAGGTCTCTTCTTGGTGTTTATTTGTAATGTTGGTAAAATATTGCCAAATCTGGCAGTTTGTGAGGATGGATAGTTGCTATTTTGCCTTTGCATGTCTTTGCAAAATGTACACATTTGTGATTAACATGTTTTAAACTCCCAGAACAATTGTAAAACAATGTCTCAGGCAGTGGATTGTCTGCATTTCATGCAGTAACTATTTGTGAGGTAATTTATAAAAGCTGTAAAAATGTATCTCTGTATGTTTCTCACTTTGCGTCAGGCCTCTGAATGACTTTTTTTTATATCTTAACACTTTAATTATAAAGAGTGTTTAAAAAAATATTATTTAAACAAGATGTAAATATTAATATTCATTTAAACATAACATTTTTGTAAAACTTTGTAAGTAAATGTCTGCTTACTTCATGCCTTTTGGAGGTAGTGCATGTTAACCATGTCCTCATGTAATAATAATTTATAATCTGGGTGTAAACTAATTTAAGAAGCTAGAATATTATGGTTTAAGTTTAGTTGAGACTCACAAGAGGAACCCCGGGAACTGCGAGTACCAGTTCTTGTGCCCCCATTAAATTTTGGCAATGGAGGTTTACGCTGTGGTGGAGCACCATTCTCCGGAGTCTGCAGAAAAACAAAAAAGAAATGGGAAACTATAACAGAGGTCCTGAGAACTAGCCTGGAAATAATGAAGTGGGTCAGACAGCATTGAATACCAGAAGCAAGAAACTGTTAAGGAAAGTGTCCACCACATGAACAGTAGAACTATACAGGCAATTTAGCCAGTCATTACAGCATCAGATATACTATTCATGATATGTTTAAAACAGGGGGAAACAACCATCTAATCACACAACTGAAGGGAGAGATGGCACAGCAGTGCTTCTTCATGGCATAGAGCAGAGATTCCTAATCATTGTCCTGGCCCTTGTCCTGGTTCTCATCACCTAACAAACCAGTGTCAGTATTGTCCCAAATGGGTATTTATCCAGACCAGATGGTACCATGCCCCATATGCATGTTTCACAAGACCACAAATCCTTTCATTAAGAGTGTGAGACTCATACTCCAGATGATCTTTGTACCCACTGACATACAGATGCGAAAAAAGTCTACTCACCTTGGCCTCACGGGTAGAAGTGGTGCTAGGTGTTTTCTTAGTGACAGTGATAGGTGTTGTCTTGGGCAAAGGACCTTTTTTATTGGCTGAGTTTTCTCCAGTGGAATGTGAGTTTGGCTTTGCTGAATTTTGCTTCTTTTCCTGCATATCACATGAAATACAAAAAGAACATGCTAACCGGCCACTCTTCATTATAGCAGGAAACATTTGATAAAACTTGAGTCATGGAGAAAATATCCCGACATTTACCAAGACTTACCTTAGCCTTGCTGTCAGTGCTGGTCAACTCTTTAGTCCCATTTGTTGTAGTGGGTTTTACCATCCCTTTCCCAGCCTTCTCACTCTTCTCATTTTTTACTGTATCAACTTTTTCACTACCATCCTTCTTCTCCTCATTCCCCTCATTATTTGTTTTTTCAACTTTGCTAACTTTCCCATTGCTCTCAGTTTTACTTTCCTTTTTCTCTGCCTCGTGAATCTTGCCCATATTTTCCATTTTCTTCATGGAGGTATCAGTCTTCTCATGCTCACCATTTTCAGGCTTGCTTACTTTCCCATACATGCTAGAATTGTCTGTTTTAGGTGCTGTGTCCACTTTCTCCGTCTTCTCTTTGCCAGGCAAGCCTTCTTTCACTTGAAAAAAAAAAAAGAAGAGGTCTCCTTTATACAAAAACACACATGCAGCTTATTTTTGAAACATGGCACAGACATACTAAACAAGAACCATTCACAAACATTAGTGCTAATAGCGATAATTTATAATTTGGGAGCTCTCTTTGATCATCAACGAGAGATCATCACTGTAACAAGATGCAAGAATGGTTTATAAAGAATCTACCATGGGAATGTTAGAGAGGCCTGCCCTTATAAAGAAAAAGATGTAGGTCACAGCAACCCAGTTCAGCTTATATCTGCATTTCTCCTCTGTCATGTCAAAGCAGGGAATATGCTGTCTGCAGACAATGTCTCAGCAAATTTTCTTCTCCACTGCTCATGCCATTCTGAACAAGTGTTCAGCTACAGCTAAATAAATGCCAGAGCAAACATGATTTATCAAAAGTGGTAAAGCACAAAAGATCAAATTTTATCCATTACATTACAAGAGCGGACCATCCTAAGAGTGTTTTGCTTGCAAATATTATACACATACACAATAGGCAAATTCTGTATGCAAATGTTAAGATGTATTTGTTGAAGTTTATAGTTGGTATTACATGTGACCTACTAGTAGGTGGAATAATTATTCCTTTATGATGAACAAAACCTTAACTCGTGGGCTGACTATCTTACTATCTCTAGCTTTCAGTAGAGAGCATGTCCAAAATGTTATAAATTCCCTTCTCATTTCTTCCAGAATCAAGAATATTTTTATTCACTTACAGAAGCATTAGTGAGGTCAGG
Source organism: Hepsetus odoe (assembly GCA_017165825.1). Taxonomy (NCBI): domain Eukaryota; kingdom Metazoa; phylum Chordata; class Actinopteri; order Characiformes; family Hepsetidae; genus Hepsetus; species Hepsetus odoe. The sequence goes on from CM029382.1 coordinate 10,373,024, forward strand.
TTCTGATACTGGAAGATAATTTCAGCATCAAAAACACAAACTCTAACTCATCCAGAAGTTATCTAAAGAAATTCTACCATTCTAGAGCAGGAACTGGAGTTTAGTGTCCAACACAGTTTGGTAGCAGCTTCCTCAAACACACTCACTAAACGTGGCATCAGGTGAGCTGTACCAGATGTCTGAACAGGGAAAGCAGCAAATTCTAAAGGACATTGGCTCTCCAGGACCGACGTTGCCCTCCCCCGCGCTAGAGAATCCAGTTTCATAGCTCCACAGTAAATGCACTGAGTTGAGGTGAAGCTGACATTTAATATTCAGATGACTGATGGAACTGCTATAGCTGCATGCTTGGATTATTAGGGAGATGCTGAGAACATCATTATTTTCAAACAACTTTTAGCACCTAAAATAAAACACTTTGAGGAATGCTATAGCAACAACACAAATGGAAAGAATAATTGGTCTTACCTGTTTTAGACAGAGAGTGCATCAATGATTGCGTATGAAGAGAAAAAAAGAAAAGCGTTTTTATTACTAACTGTTGCATTACAATTATTATATTCTATTAGTAAATCCAGATGTTAAGTGGTCAATGAAGAAAAATCAGAAATTGAAGCAGATTCACAGATTAAAAGTTGACTGGGAGAGCTGCAGGTTTAACTCATTTAAACAGCTGTAGATGAGAAAAGATCTAGAGGCACGCAAGGACATATTTAAAATGTGACTGCATGTTTGAGTGTCCAACAAGAAGACACTGACACTAACATCAGCATTCTCTGGTTGAGCAGCACTGAACACCAAACACATGGTCAGACAGCTCATGAGAGCCACGCAAAAGATCAGTGCACTCTAGGAGATGCTGTGAAAAAAGAGAGGCCTGCTTTAAACCAGGAAAAGCTTGGATAGCCAAAAAGCAGTAACATTTTTTGTGTGATACAATATAAAGCAATCAGTGTGTTATGGCAACACTGAAAGTATATTACATGCAGGAAGGATCAGACAGTATAAGGCACAGGGGATATCCAGTCACAGTAATTTTGCAAAGTGAACATTTTTTTGTACTCTTGAAAAAGAAGGGATAAATAGGAATAACAGCAGCCACTGAACCAAACTACGGGCTAGGACTCAATTAAACAGCTCTTTTGCAGCACTGTGCAAAATTCTACTCATTAAAGTTAATTCATTTGTTCGTTAACTTGATTCGTTGGCCACATTCAGGCAAATTCAATTATTTTGAAATATGTTCACCTGGAGTAATGCACTGCATTTTAGAGTTTTCAGGCCTCATCTATTCCTTATAGACTGTCTATAAATTATACATGAATATCTCAGTTTATGTTTTATTTAGTAATGCTGCTCATTTTCCTGAAAATAGCATATAAGAACTGGGCTTCTAGAGTTATGAAATGTTTGTGAAATCACACAGAAATTACTGTCTTACTTTTCCTTATTCCAGAATAGTTTCCTACCATTCCCCCCTTTTCCCTTGATGATGCAAGTCATTCAGGGTCATGTGTTAGGTACCCCAATTGTGAATTTCTTGACCAGTTCTCATTTTTTTACAGTCCAATAGCAGATTCTTTGGCCAATTTTTTTTTGTCTTAATGAACACATAAAAAAGCACAACTTTATTAGGTAAACTACATCCTACTAGCTAAGGTTACATAGTGTGCAACAACATTTGGTTTTTAGTGCACCAAAATTTTCAATGTGGCTACCTATTTCAAGTATTTCCCTGCTTTTAGTCCTGTAAGAAACACCCTGCACTCCTGGTTAGGATAGATGGCATATGAATAGAGGGATGTTCAGTGCCTTATATAATTTTTCCTTTACTTCCCTCTTGTAAATTTTGTCATAATTTTAGGCCAAATTCAGAATAATAAATTAGATGATTGCATGTTTGCATCTTGCCAGCCTTTAACTCAATGTAAATTATATTACTTAAATATGTGAAATGTATATGTATATCTATAGTCAAGCATTGGCAGCAGAATTGTTCATATTGAAGTGCTCAGTGACTTTAAATATGGCCTTTATAGGATGCCACCATTAGTGGCAAAGTTCGCCTAGTGAAATTTCTGCACTGGAAGATCTATACTGGTCAATTTTAAGTGCCGTTATTGTGAAATGGAAGCATATAGGAACAACAACATCTCAGCCACAAATGATGCAGGCCATATTAAGCCAAAGAGATGGGATGGAAAACAGGCAAGTCCATATTAATAGCTATGGTTTAAGAATGGGGCTTCCAGCCAGTTCATCCAGCCACTTCCTCACTACTTTTGGTCATACAGTGTACATGTAAGTTAACAAGAGCCTAATGTAAGAGAGTGGCTCAGTGCTGCACGAGAGACGTTTGTTGGGCTTTTGCTGTGTACTATCAATGATTTGAAGCCAGCTTTCTAGGATTTAGTTTTACAGTAAGTTACTGTGACCTACAATAGGTGTAATATTTCAGTACATTGATATCAGATACAGACACAGCTAGGCAGAAGAAGGCCCACTCCATTGAGCCATGCATTAAGGAAATCATCTTCATATATCCTTCGGTATCACCAACCTTGCAGTTGGGGGGACTTTGCCAGCGGTGGCTCCTGGTGCTTTGTGAGTGAGGTGAGGGGAGCTGTTGCTGGCAGGTTTGGGCTTTCTACAGTGCTGGAGGTGACTGGAAGGGAACAGGTGGGGGTAGATATATTGGAATTGTTCATGGAGGCAATGCTGGTCTTTGGGCTAGCTATGGAATCTGCAGTAGTCTTAAAGCCAGAGGTAAAATCTGGGGATGCATGTGAGGAAGCACATACTACTGGGTTGCTCTGGATAGGGTCTGGAATTGTAGCTGTGGAGATTGCATTTATCTTGTTTGATACTGGGTCTAACGATTGATTGGTGGTTTTGACAGATATAGTGTCTGGCATAAAAGAAGACAATGCACTCCCTTGTTCAATGATACTGGAAGAAGCAGTACAAATGTCCATGTCTGTGGTCAAAGAGGGACTTGGGTCAAGGGGTGGAGATGGACTGCTGGTATTTGTCAGGGTGGCCCACTCCTCAGGAAGCTTTTTTCTACTCTTGCTTTTCTTGGCCTGAATCCGACCTCCCCCCCACTCTCGAATCTCACTTTTCCAGGTCTCCCCTGGGCTTGGTGGTGAAGGGCCTCCCTGGTCAGTGCTTTTTGATGGGCTTTTCTCAGGAGATCGGAGGCTTTCCAAAAGGCCATAAGCCCCCTCCACATCATCACATTTCTTTTTCCTCTTTTGCTGGGATCCTTCATTTGACTCTTCATCAGATGGAGCATCCTGATCCTGATTTCCATGGATAGGCTTAGGGGGACTCTGCTTTGGCTTGTTGGGGGAACAGGACAGCTCTGTGGAGAGCATATCCTCACCTGTCCAAGGGTTTCCCCATACTTCTTGGTGTACAAAGAGGAAGAGGAAGTGTCATTTTCTACCATGCAAATCATTTGTGAACAAAGGTCAAAAATGCATCACCAACAAATAAAGGTCTGAAGGGCAATGAACTGGGGATGAATTCACCATAGATACCTTGCGCCACAAAGAGACAACAAGACAAATCCGATTTTCACCTTTCCTATTAAATGTTTTATAGATTTGACTTTATGACTGTTTTTACAAAATGGTTAAAAGATAAAATAATCATAAGATAAGATGACCACAGCTGTAGAAATTCACTGACTGGAAATGTAGAAGTAAAAGTAATTGTATATTTTTTCCCCCTACAAATGTTTTGGCTCAATAGGGCCTAACAGTATGTACATACAGAAGCTCTGATCAAGACAAGACAAGAGGCCAACTTTGTCCAGTTAATACACTTGCTGGTGACATTTTCCACATAAGTCCAGAGTTTTTAGGGAATGAGTTCCCTCAGCAGCACTGTGGCCTGCTTTAAACATCTGTTTCATATATCCAAGTGCAGACTCTCCATTCTAACTGGTTTAAAGAGATATTCTCATGTGCATACACAATACTACTCAGCGTATGCACACAGTTGTGACTCAAGCTTCAGTTTTTCTTAATGTCTTATCATTGATAACAGGACAAATCAAACAACACAGACCTATACTGTGAAAGAAAAAAAGTTTTCAGACACCTTAAGAAACAAAGTACTGGAACATTTTAGAATGCATCCTCAACATCCATGAAAATTTAGAAGAGGTTTCAACAACAGTATGGGAATGGGTGTTTGTTGTTACTAAGGTGTGTCCTATTAGAATGATTGTTTAAGGATTTGACCTGTGAAAACTGCATTTGCTGTTAAAAAGGGAAAATCAATATGAATACCAAAGAGCTGTCCATGGGAAACAAACATGGCATTTTGTAGCTGAAAAAATTAATTAAAAGCAGTCCATAAATATTGGACACAGCCAGTACTCCTTCATATATAATGTCAAAAATCATTATGTGAATGCATTTTAAATGAATATACCGTTCCTGCTGAAATTTGCTATGCACTGAAGATATTGGGCTTGAGATCAAAAGAAGAGCATAAGCTTTAATTTCTAGGTATTTATATCTTAATGTGTTAAATTACAAAATAGTGAAAGAGAAAAAGAGAGGATGTTGGGTGTTTGTTGTTTTGTTTTAGAATGATTGTTTAAGCTATGAATTGCTGTTGATATTTAGCCCCAGTTGAAATTCTGGGATTTGACCCGTGAAGACTGCCTTTATTGTTAAAAAGGGAAATTGCTATGAATACAAGATTAATATTCATGAGGAAAAAGCATGGCATTTTAAACATGAGAAAAAAACAAGGAAATTCTTTAGAAACATTTCAGAAGCATCCAGTAATACTATTTGGAATGTCCTGAAAAAGGAGAAAACCACAGGTGTACTGAACACCAAACATTAAACGGAAAACAGAAAACTTGAAATCTAATCTTTCATTTAATTTTCTTTTGAACTCAAATGTCTTCAGCACATTACAAAAAAACAGATGAATGCTTGGTGTTCCAGCACTTTTTGTGGGGACTGCATCCACGGGAGGTGTCTGAATACTCCAGCTCCCTCACTGCACATGATTTAAAGCACACATAAGGCTAAGAATTCTGGCTCATTAACCAAACCTGATTCAACTCATCAGCAAATTATAAGTAACTGATTAGCTGAATTCAGAGGGTTAATCAAAGGAAACATTAATCTCCATAGAGATGTGGACAGGAAGGAATTCAGTTAGAGTGCATTGATTTAAAGCTATAAAGAACCTTAGCTGTAGAAGTGAAATTACAAATACAAAGCTGGTCCCTTCAGACTTTAGACCTGAACAGTGTGTGCATGTGTGTTTTACTGACTTTTTCTTCACTTTTGGAAGTTTTATTACTGGTAATGAAACTCTGAAACTATTATCAGTCAGTTGTCCAAGATAAATAAAAAACAAAAATTTCTAATGTTTTAATATATAAACTAAAACTATGCCAGAACATTTAGTTCACTTTACTGTTATCTTTCTGAATATGTTTGCTTTATATTGTATGGGCATATATTGTATGTATATATTGTTTATTGTATATATATTGCATGTATTGTCTGTACACTTTGGAGCAGTTTTTTGAGACAGTTAGCTGATGTAAAATATATTTCTATTCACTGAAGGAAAAAACAGCACCATAACTTGTCATTCGAGAAAATAAAAATGATTGATAATTAATAGTTAACATCTCTCTTACCTGCAGTGAGGTATGTTAAGTAGTGTTGAACTTTACCTGCAGAGTTGTCCGATGTGTTGCGAGAGCTTATGTCAGAAGGTTTACTGGGTGCCTGAAACGGTTTGGGTGCTTCACTGGTGAGCAAACTTGATGCTTTTTGAGGTTCAGTCAAGCTGTGAGGTTTAGAGGACTGGAAAGGGGTCATGCCCACATTCATATTAGCACTCATATTCATTGTTGGTTGGGAGAACCCTGCAGAGAATAACAACAGTACAGTGCATGTGAGACTCCAGGACAAAAGTGACATAACAGACATCAGCATTATTATAGCAGTAACCTGCAAAGTTGTCCATGCTACTCTCCTTCATCTTGAGCCATATCTGCTGAATCGTCCCTTGACACTTGCCCTGGAGGTCTGAAGACTGAACCTTCTTGTGCTAAGGTTGGTTCTCAAAATGCACTCCAATAAACATAGTGTCACATTAGCAGCCATCACCCAGAGTAAGTTGGTGCATGCCCCGGTTGCAGCCAATTCAAACTGATGGCACACAGTAGCTTTATCAACAGACACACACATACATATATACCCTTTTTTTTTTTTTTTTTTTTTTTAACAAACAGTTGCAATCTAGGTATTTTGGTGTATAAATGTTCCTTATTTAGAGCCTGTTTTCAGAAAAACTACCCAGGAGTGGAAGAGCTGATCTAGAATCAGTTCCTATGACATGTGCATCATTAATAGGAAGGATTCTGACGCAACATTCTTATGACTGCTTTGCAAATATCAGCTCTGGTGTTGCCTGAAATGACTGCCTGTGTCAGTGAGGTTTTGTTCATTCAAACAGCTCATGCTGTGTCTTAAGCCACATCGACAGGTCTGCATTGACAAATTGAGACAAATTTTGGAGATGTGTTTACAGAATCTTTTTGCAAGTAATGTTAGTCTTGTAGCTCCTGTTCAAAGCTGAAGAAGCAAGATTTAGACCCCAAATGTGTCTTTGGGATAAGCGGAAAATGTTTTACCCTTAAGAAAGGGTTGCTTAATTTGATTGCTAATAATACATAAAAATGTAATCAAGTAATTAAAATGCACACAATTAGCTTTTGGGTATACATTTATTTCTAAGTTGAGTTCAAATGTAAAACCCTTTTCATTTTCTATCAGACTTTCTTTATTCACTTCCATATGATGTCTTATGTGCTCCATCTCAAAAAAAATTAAGCGAGGATATGCAAATATGATTAACTGACAAAACTAACTACTATTATTTTTAAATCTTTATAGCTGTCATGGTTGACTATACCTGACACATTAGGGCTGAAGAGCTGTTTTTCAGGTGTTCCAGGACGGTTGTCTCCAAGGAAACCCTGAAACTGATTTCCAGTCTGCCCACCAGACCTTCCAGAAATTAATCCAGAGCCTGAGAAAGCTGAGGGAAGAAAAATATAATCACTGGACATTTCACAGAACGTACACAACCTCTTTATCCCCACTAAGTCTAGTCACCTTATTAATGACAGAGTAAGAATAAATGGTATTTCTTTCAGGTCCATTCAGATGGTTTAGTTAGTGATGTGTGATTGACACTTTGAATTAACATCTGCCCTGTCAGTAGCAGCTGAAAGAATCCCTCCGTAAAGTAGTCAAGGCATGGTGAGGAGGAATGAAATTATCTAGCTGGTTCAAGTAATGCTTTCTTATATAAAGACAATTATTACATTTTGGACATAATTGCGGTATGTAACTTTTGCCCTGTAGTGTACAAATGAGCTTAAGTGTTCAGCCCCAGTCAATATGCCTGCACTGACTATTCTAAAATAGATCCTTTTCTAAAATTTTCTCTCATAAGGGTTTATCAATATACTTATTGCTTTATGAATGATGCCAAGTAATGGTCAGTATCCTCAGGGTTCTCCTTCAGAAGCACGCCATGATCAAGCATTTAACAATCAACAGTGCATCCAACCATTTTAGCTGATTTTGCTAATATAATATGCTAGCTCACTAGAAAGAGTTCACCAAAGTTAAAGTCTATAAAAGCAAAGTCTATAAAAACTCCTTTTTTGGAAATGACTTTAGAATAATGTATTTTTTATATGAGCTATTAAGCTCACCTTCACTCTTCCCATCCATCCTGTCACTAGCTTTGTTGTCAAAGCTCTTTGTCCCTGGACTAACCACAGAGTCTTTCTTCAGGAGACTGTCCTGGCCTGGCTTGGGAGCTCCACAAGCATTGTTATCACGGAAGCTGAAATCCATTCTCCTGATCTAGAGGAAAACAACAAACAGAGAAAATTAGACACAACAAAGGTGTATACACCTGTGCAGCTACTGGTAAATTTTGTTTTGCAGTCTAAGTTTTGACAGCATTTTCCCATAGTAACAGCCTTTAGACACTGATTCCTCAAAATAGTTCCAGTGCTTTTATACATTTCACATTTACAATCATAATGCCTTTAACTAACACAAAGCATGTATTTATACGTAAAAGCATAAGCAGTTTAAGACAGGTTTGAAAATGAAATTGATAGGAAAATATCATTCAGATACTTTATACTGCCAGATACTGGCAGCTCCATTTTCAACATCCTCCTCTCAATATAATCCTCGTCTCTCCTCTGGACATCTCCAAACCAACGCAGCCTTGCTTCTCTAACATTTTCTCCAAAGCGTCTAACCTGAGCTGTCCCGTTAATATACTCATTTCTAATCCTGTCGATCCTCGTCACACCCAACGAAAATCTCAGCATCTTAAACTCTGACACCTCCAGCTCTGCTTGCTGTTTTTTTGTCAGTGCCATCGTCTCCAACCCATGCAACATAGCTGGTCTCACTACTGTCCTGTAAACCTTCCCATTTACTCTTGCTGGTACCCATCTGTCACAAACCACTCCAGCCACTCTTCTCCACCCATTCCAACCTGCCTTCACTCTTTTCTTCACCTCTCATCCACACTCGCCGTTACACTGAATTGTTGATACCAAGTATTTAAACTCCTCCACCTTTGTCACCTCTACTCCCTGCATCCTAACCACTCCATTTTCTACCCTTTCATTCACACACATGTATTCCACAGTACAGCAAATATAAAGGTTAAAATACCAATAAATGACATTGCACACATTAATGCTGCAAAAATATTAAGTTTCTCCAGAAATCAAATGAATTTCTAATCATGCTCGCAGGGTGTGCTGGAGCCTATCCAAGCACTCATAGGACTAAAGAAGTAGGAACACCTTAAAAAGTTTACAAGTCCATCACAGGGCATGCACACAGACCCAGGATTCTCCAGTACACCTGACATAAATTAAGAGAATATTAAACAACAAATATGAAAGAGGCTTATTTCTGTGAGTCATGGGTTACTCTCCTTGATCACTGGCATCAAATCATCAGTGTAACAAATGAGAACAACTCTGGAAGTCCAAAAGTGAAGAAAAACAATCAGGGACAAAAGTAATTAAAAAGCATATTGCATGTTTTGGCATGACACTTCATCATGTGTTTCAATGAGATGCATCAATAGGAGTGTTAAGAATTGTTAATACCTAAATAGGGACTGCCCTTCACACACCCATCTATACATCTCTGACCCTTCCAGCCAAGCAGGCAACAGAACAACCTCGCTCTTCTAAAGAAAGCTGAAAGAATGTTCTGTACATTTCAGTTTTATGACAAATAGGGTCAATAAGACACTCAGGCCTTTAATGCATGATCAAATGCAGCCCAACATCATCCAATTATTCATGTGCTGCTGCAGCTGTGGGGGCCAAAAACTGTCTTGACCGTCAATGTCAGACGAGGATGTCTGCTCTGTCTCGTCGTCTTTTTTTCTGACGCAATTTTTATCTCTGACGTCACACACACACACACACACACACACACACACACACACACACACACACACACAGGCCTCTTCTCACTGCTCTGACTGGATGGGCATTAGTGGCGCAGCACAGGCCTGCTGGCCCAGTAGCGCAACACTCATATGGCACCTGTTTACAGCATCAACCATAAAAAAGGAAATTACTCCCATTTACTAATTCCCTGAGCGATCAGTAACAAATCATTATCTTATTTATAATCAGTAAGCTGTGCATGAAGTATGAATGATCTCGCAAGCTAACAGCGATACTTTCTCCTTCATCTAACAACACAGTGCAGTCAAAGACTATAAACACACACACGCACACACGCACTGATGACTGTTCAACACGCCCAAGTGCCATTTTTCCCTTCATCGCGGTCCAGTGAGTTTTTCAGCGGCAATTAGTGCCGCTTCTCCTGCACGGACAGAAGATCATCAGGGTTGTGAAACTCACTCACCGCTGCTGGAGAGTGTGATGCTGTGTTTTCCTCCAGATCTCTTCAGGTGCACCTCGGAGAACAGCGCGTCTGTTTGACCGCAGACACAAACACGCACGAAACCCCGCCCTTCACGCGTCTCCACCAATCACGCCTGGCCGATCTCGCCCGCTACACTGAGTCCGAGGCGCATCAGTGCGGCTACAGCTCCTCGCACGCGCTTTTTTTCTCCTAAAGCGCTTTATCTATGGTAATACCTTTTATTAATACTCCAGCGACTTGCCCAGAAACATGCTCATTTGAAGAACAGCAGCCCCTGACTCTTAAATCACGCGTTGTTTTGGAGGCGAAGTGGGCGTATCGTTAGCGATGGGCGTGGCCTCCTCCGTGTCAGTCCTGCAAATCAGACAAGGGCCCGTGAAGACGAGGCTCACGGAAGCATCCCCCACTGTATGGAGCTGACAGATCTGGAATTTTCCTCCCATCTTAGATCACTTTGGGCTGCTGTTGCAAATAACTAGTATATATATATATTTATATATAATATCCTAAAGCATCAGTGTCTTTACGCACAGTAAATGCACAGTAAACTGCCCAGATAGATTTCCATCATAGATTTCAAAGCTAATGAAAAACAAATATGACTAACACTGAAACAATCTCCTGTTGCAGTTTCAGTGGTGTGTGTGTGTATGGGTGTAAATGCCAGTCATTGGCAAACATGCATGATTAATGAATCATAATGCAAAGCCTTCCAGCGCGTCATACCTGTACATACACCTGGTTAACTACAGCTGGATCAGTTTAGCCAGGGTTTTACCCTGGGGTAGATCTGAGGGAGGCCTAAAGGAAATTCTTTTTCAGATTGTTTCATGAAGGGTCATGGTCCATCTGAGATATTTAAAGCCAGAGACAAGACAATGCTAAGTTAAGTTGTAGACCTCTTATTGACCTTGCAGATTTAACAGGACAGGTAGTGCCTCTGCCTGAGAAGAATTAATTTCACACACTGCACTAAGCATGCCATAGTTCTGGGAATACAGTAGTGAGCTTTATATGGGCAAATGTGAACAAATTCCCCCAAATGTACACACAATCCAGTACCTTTTTAGACAGAAGAACCACTTACTCAAATCCAGCACAACTCAAAAAAGCCGTTATGCAAGATTACAATTAACAAATTGATCATGTAATTTATTTATTTGGAAATAAACCAAACAATTTTTTCCACATATCGTACCTAATATGATAGCTCTCTGTTCAGTTGTGCTTGAGCAATGTTCTGACTTTAAATTCCACCACTTTCAAACTTTATCCAGTTATAGCGAGTTCATCACTTATCACTTTAAAAATGTTAATGTTTAGAATTAGGTGGAACAGACTCTTAATAATACATATAAATTCAGGTTATGCATGCTTATCAAGACAAATGAAGAAACTCTAATGTACATTATGTACATTAGCCAGTCTCTAACTAATCAATAAAACACCTATATTCAAATTTCTACAATGGCATAGACTAGATCATGTCCATACACTTTAACATCCCAACCTACTTAGAAACCTTATTGAAAAAAATGGCTTATTGTTGCAGTGGTATTGGATACTACACATTAAACTAAATATTTATTTAGAGAAAGAGACAAATATCATGTCCAACAGGAGTTACTTTGTATGACCATCTGCTACAACTAGACAAGTTTGTTTTTATTTTTCTACCTGAGTTAGACTGAAAACATATGGCATTGCCAGAAAATGGTTATCATTTAACACTCTCTGAGTGGTCATGCTGCTCTGTATGGGACCTTTTCTATATAAAACAATCAATATTTATGATTAGCACATGTAGTAATAATAATAATAATAATGTAAAACTGTTAATTCTGTTCACACAATTTATCAGTTCATGATTGTTAAATTAAGATAGGTCTTGCCCCTAGAGCAAGAAATAAAATTTAACATCGATAACAGGGGTGGATTTAGACCATAGGACAATGACAACACAAGGAACTGTTAGACCAGCTAACACAAATCGCTTCTGCAACACAAAGGACATCTGTTGCTTCTTTATATTAAACAATTATCTATAATCCATTTAAATGCGAAGTATGACAGTCCGTAAACCATCAAAGTCCCACTGACCAAGGAGGTGAAAATCAACTTCTTTTAACTGTGATAATGAAACAAAACCCTTGTCCTAACAGCCAGGATCAGAGGCATGTCTTTGCTGTGTTGAGAAACTCTTTTCCATTTGGTGCTGCCCTTGCAAAGAAAGACGTCTTCCACACTCAGAAGGCATCAGATCCAGCCACAGCCGAGCATGTTGACTGTTAGTAGTTTCATGGAAGCCCCTTCCTTGGGAATGATTCTCTTGAGAACCAACAGACTGTGTTATGGCTGGGATGTTCCTCTCAGGGTTGTTGGTGGTGCAGAATGTCCCTGTGTCTGTGCAAGGTCTTTGGACATGTGGATCAAACACCAGATTCTCAGGAGAGGAGTCCAGTGGACAGTCCAGGAGCTGGAGCTCCTCAGTAGCATGCAATGAGTCATAAGACTTTGCAGAGATGTCACCAGTGTCCTGAGGGTCAAGTATCTAGAGAAAATAAAGCAAAGGATAAGTAATTCCTCACTCTAATTTCTACATGCATATTAATCATAGGAGTCCTTTATGGTCTTAGTAGTTAATAAAATAATAATTGTAGTTATTCTTCAGATTAATAACTGAATAATAAGCCTCCAAAGTAAAGAACTGAACACTATAAAATATGGTGTAGGTTCAACACTAGTGAGCGCCTACAGTTTATTAATGACCAATTTATGTTACCAGTGAAAGAGTGGGTGGTGTTTCCATTTCTAAAGGGTTTACAGGTTGCACTAGCTTCTGGCCCAGCTTAGGTGGGTTTGTTGAAGACTCAGGAGGAGAGGTCACAGTGCTGTAGGCTGGTGGAACCAAAGACATTTGTCTCTGAAGAAACTGCATGATGGCTCCAATGTCTGTGGACATACGTGTCTCCAGTCTGGAGAGCCACAACATGGAAGACAATTGAGAATTTAATAATAAAAAGTAAACCTCAGCAGTCATTTTGGGTAGGCAAATGATTTAAATGGTTGGAAGTAGTCCCACTGAGCATCGCCACAATGATGAGGAACTATTCTAGACTAAAAAATTATGTCTATTTTACACCTATAATAATATAATATTAAAATGTCTTAAAAATATCAGTAGCCATAATTAATATGGTTTTCAGTTTTATCTCTGTTCTGATAAAATATACAGGGATTCTTTTTTAAATCCCATTGCATTTTGAAATAATTAATCAGGAGTATTACACTAAAACTGGTAAAATCAAAATCTTACGAAATCAAATGTCACCTCCCTCCAAGATAGTTTTACAAAAGGTTCAAATACAAATTGTGTTCTGCATCTGTGTTGTTCTTCATGTAAATCAATATAAATTCAAATTCATGTGAAAAACTGAATAAATCATTTGCCATCATACATTAATTATATGTCATATACAAGTAAACTTGCCTTTCTGCCAGATACATTGCAACGAGATTGCAACAGAAACATTTAGTACAAAACAACTGTACTAAAATAATTTTTTTAAATGATAAAAGAAGTATAAAAACCTAAAACAGTATCATTTTCATTAAATTTTTACTGCAGTACATATAAAACAAATAAGTAATTGCTTCAGTATAAAAAAAAAAGTAATTGCTTCACACCAGTCATAGGCCCTGTTACCTGTTAAGCTGTCTCTGCAGCAGTTCCAGTCTATTTTCCACCTCGCTGCGCTGGCGGTGGTTGATATTCTGTCTGAAAGTGTTGGGTGGGGGTGAGGGAGGAGGGCATAACATGCTGTGAGTGGGAACCTCCTGGTACTGATGGCCCTGGCTCTCTCCCCAAAAATTGAAGATGTTCGAGATCCCTGAAAAAGTTTGTAACTTAATATGTGAGAGATAAAATGCTGTCATAAAATGCTGTCATAAAAGTTTGTTACTTGGTTGTAATAGTAAACCAGCAGTTGTTAATCTTAGCTGGCCAATGGGATCCTGATATCAGCAACTTCAATATGGGTTTACTGTGTTTTACTAGTGATTATGTAATACACAGTTAGCTAAGATTCTTAAGAATCCACCTGAGAGAGTGTTGCAGCTGGTTTGTTCTCTTTTATTGGTGATGTTGAAGTTTGGTGCGTGGCTCCTAAAGAATCCAACTAGATCAGAGGTTTCTCTACTTTGATCCTCATCATCACTGCTGGGGTGAGAGGATGAGGACTCAGAGTCCTCATGATCGTTGTTGTCTTTGTATTCTTCCTGTCTGCTTTTCTTGCTCAGAGGTTGGAGAGTCGCTCTGTTGGGTTTGGTCTCTGCCTTCACTACATGACCTGAAAACAAGACCGGTATTTTGTCAACTGAAGCAAAGTATGTGGACACCAAATGCATTAATTACTAAAGAAAAATTAAACATCAGCAAAATCAGCAAGATTTTACATGATATTGTTGTTATATAAAAAATGTACTAAATTGAACCAAATTTGTTATATAAGAAATAAGTAAACTTTAGATAAAGTAAACTCTATAGTAATATATACAATGATCATTTACAGTGTAGTCATTATAAAACAATATGATATGATACATTTCTATACAAAATTCTGTGCTGAGTTGTTTGTTTTACATTTCTGTTAGTTTTCTTACTTATTTTGTAGAGTAGTTCCAAGAATTAAGCAATTGTGCCGATGTGACATATTTTAACACTTAACATCTTTAAATCATGAGCCAGTTTTTTTCAGTGTAACACCTTTGATTCTTATTCCATATGTTTAGAGGGATACAATACATATTATATACCAATAAGTCTTCTCACAGCATCAATTCTGGAGCTGACCTTTCTCATTGCTGTGACAGAAGGATAATCTTGACCTCTGCAGGTGACGGTTCAGGCAGCCCTTGTCTGAGTCCTCACTGTCCATTGACCCAGAAATAAGGCTGGTCTGTTAGGAGAGATCATTTTATTAAAGCAAATGCTGAAGGATTTTTATTGACTAAAGCTCCAGCAGACTTGTATATGTCAGTGAGGCAGGCATGTACATCTCTGAGATTGAAGGTGATCTCCAGATTGCTCCAGAAGTAATCAGAGAACTCCGGATACATGTCCAGCACCTCCAGTACATCCTCTCTGAGGATCTTGTGCAGGTCACAGTAGGTTAGTGCTCGCACATCAGCACTGGACTTCCCAGGACGTGCAAACAAGTTAATGGGTTCCCCAAATATGTCATTTTTTCCTGCAGGACCATAAGTGGCAAGCATATTAAAAGCTTTAAGTACTGTTAGATTAATGTAAAATCATCCTGATGGTCAAACATGCAAAAACAGCAATTAAGGAGGAAATGGACAGTTTACAAGTAAGGTACAGTATTAAAACAAGAGCTGACATCTTAGTGGCTGAAGACCATTAACAAAGCGCTGAAAATAAAATAAAATAACACTTGGGGATAGTGGTATTAAATATGAAAGTTCATCTAAATGTCCACAAGAGGATGCCCCCTATAAAGACCTCTCAGTGAGTCTACAACATATAAGTAGGAGATGGAAAAAATAATTAATCTCAAACAATTTTATAGAAAATCTTGTCTCATGCTGTGTTGAGAGCCTGAATGAGTCTCACTCAGAGAGTCAATAAAAAGTCTCTGTGTGAAAACATCTGAAATAAGTTAAAGTATGCAATTCTAGCCTTACCCAGGATGGCTACTACCACATCACCCCTTAGGATTTCGATGGATCCTCTGGAGATGAAGTAGAGCGCTGAAATGACATCGCCTGCATGGACCAATGTGTCTCCTGGCGGGGCATGAGTTGTCTTGAACTTCATGGCTAGTGCACGTAAGCAGCCTTTGGTGGAACCTTTAAAAGCCTTGCAGTTCTGCAGCAATGCCCGATTCAGATGCAGACAGATATCTGCCTGCAAGCATTCAGGAAAGCCCTTAAGAACCTGTACAGGGAAGAACAGGAAGAAGTGAAAAGGAAAAGTGAAAACTCTCCCAGGTTTTCTACTGGCTTCACTAAGTGTCTGGCTGATATATGCTATACACTAGTGGAGAGAAACAAAAGCCATGATTATTACACCAAAATGAAAGAAAAAAAGGTATTAAGAAAGTTCTTTTCCTTGTGAAATTCTTTTCAGTGTGAGAACACAGCACAGCACACAGTGAACCACAATGAAATTGGACCTCTGCATTTAACCCATGCACACAGACACACAATGAAGCAGACGGTAGCTATGAAAGCGCCCAGGGAGCAGTAACGGGGATGGTACCTTGCTCATGGGTACCTCAGGGTGACCTACTGGTAAGGGGTTTAAACCCACAATCTTCACAATCTCAAATAGAGGTGTATAAAGAGTAGAAGCTATGAATTTGTTTACAGTAAACAGTAAGCAGCAATTTTAGGGTTAGAATTACAATTAGAGTGTGAATAAATGGGTTCATATCTTACTAAAGCCAATGTATTAAATATGTTTGGGATAATTTTTCAGCCTCTCCATATCCCACTGAAACAAGACTGATTTTGTCCCTGTACCATACACACAGTTGTAAATAAATAGCCTCTATAATGATTGGCTGCCCTGTAGGCTGAGTAGGTGAGTATATGTAAATGTGTTGGTTTTTGTCATTGTACCGTAAAGACAGTTGTACATAAATAACTCCTGTACTGATTGGCTGCCCTGTAGGCTGAGTAGGTGAGTATATGTAAATGTGCTGGTTTTCCATGTCATCATGAAAGACTGAGTTAAAAACACTTTCTGTTTCTGGAATGTTTTGCTCAGGGAAGTGAAGGGATCATTTTTCAGTCTTTATTTTCTACATTAAACATTTTAATAATAAAAAAAAACATTTTTTTATGATATGGGCTATTTGTTTTGACCTTAATTTTTAAACACATTTGTATATTATTCTAAATGTGAAGACCTTTTGAGCAAAACCATTGACCTAACTGCAGTAACAGTGTAATAATAAATATAATAGTAAAAGTACGATTGAACATACAGAATGTCCTCTGAATATACACTTGAAATGGGACTCACAGCATTCATATCAATGCCATTGGTGTAGGACCAGGCGTGCTGGAAATACTCCTCTAGTCTTTGCCTGAGTGGGTTGGGGATCTGATGGAAGCGAATGAATTCTCGCACTCTGAGCATCTGGGTGTGGTAGCGAGCAGTTCCAGAGTAAAGTCTTTGGATTATTGCTGATACATTTCCAAAGATACTGGCGTACATCAGTGCTGTATTGTAAAAAAAAAAGTTTCATTTTGGTAATGCAAAACCACTTATTTCAAAATTCACCACAAAGTCACCAGTGATCCTATTTAGAGGATTTCTAAAACACTCTGTAATGTACTTAAACTTGAACCTATTGACTAAAAACAAACCTGAGCGATCTGTGTGTGGTTTGGCACATTTCAAATGCATGCCCTTATATACCATCATGTAATGGATTATAACAGATTTATAGCAGATACCAAACTACAAACAAATTTTATATAATCTTTTCGTTTTTTCTGTAGGCTGATTGGACTGTACTTATAGATGATAGAATTATATAAAGAATCTCCATAACATGGCATTATAGATGGTTATACAGAGTAATAATATTATTTTGTCTTATTTATTAAATATCTGAATCTGTTTGAATACTAACCACCAATGAGCATAACGCAGATAGAGAAGATCTTCTCAGAGTTGGTGTTGGGGGAGACGTTTCCAAAGCCCACACTAGTCAAGCTACTGAAGGTGAAGTAAAGAGCAGTGACATACTTGTCTTTAGTGGATGGTCCTGAGCCTGGAATAGTCTCATTATAAGGCTTGCCAAGCTGATCACCCAGTGAGTTTAGCCAGCCAATTCGTGATGAACCACTTCTCTCCACGTTCCCTATAGCATACCAGATGCAGGCCAGCCAGTGAGCAATCAGCGCAAAGGTACACATTAACAAGAACAGCACCGCAGCCCCGTACTCTGAGTAGCGGTCCAGTTTGCGTGCCACACGCACCAGACGCAGCAGCCTTGCTGTCTTCAACAGCCCAATCAGGGTCGTTGTCTGGTAAGGCAAGAAGAATGTTACATTTGAAGTGTCCAGTGCTAAAATGTAAACAAAGACATTGTATCAAAGGTTTGAACACACCTATTTATGGAAGGGTTATTATTTTTCATCATTAGAATTTTTCAGTAAAAAAAAAAAAAAAAAAAAAAAAAAAAAAAAATTATATATATATATATATATATATAAAATTCCAAAGTAATTAAACAATGCATTTATTTCACTAATTACATCTGTCTTAAAAAACTGATTTTAAAAATAAGCTGTTACATCGCAATGTCTGGATAATATAACACATGCCTTCAATCAGGTATCAAATTTATGACGATTTACTTTATGCCAGGGAGCATTCTCACCTCCTCTCCAGAGCGATAGATAAGCAAGTCGAATGGAATGGCAGCCACTAAGTCAATAAGGAACCAGCCTTTAAAGTAGTGGACGGCAATGTGGGCAGGCTGGCTGACCACCTCATCATTGGTATTGACATACGTTGTACGAAAGTTAATGACAATGTCAACAACAAACATGATGTCAACAATAAGATCCACTACATTGAGAGGGCTGCAGGAGTAACCACAGCGCTGCATTGCAGCTTCCTCCTCGTCACTGAGCAGAAAAGATGCAGAATAAGGTGTAAAGATGGCTGTATAGATGACCAGCAGCAGAATGACCCAGTCCCACACAGCTTTGAAAGGACTATAGTGCAGGATGGTCCATTTGTGGATGCGAGGAGCCTGGAGCTTGTACTCAGGAAGAACATCATCACCCAGAGACAGAACCTGAAGTTGGATGCAAACATAAAAAAAAATAGGTAAGTCATTAATTAACACAATTACTTCAATGTGCTTCACCTTCAGAATAAAATCAGTCTACTTTGGGGCTGTACAGACTTAAGTTAAGTGCATCTTTACCTTTGGTACCCTACTCAAGGGTAGCTTAGGGCAACCTGCAGGTATGGGATTCAAACCCATAACCTTTCCATTCCTGGGGCCTAGTCCCTAACTACTAGGCCACTGCTGTCGAGTGTGTGAGGAGAAAACATATGAGGCCACCAGAAAGACTAGATATTTGTCGGAATTTCTATAGCTGTGAATAAAACTCCAGAGTAGCCGTCACTAAAATTTCCCCACAACTTTCCAGGATGCAGAAACATCATGCACTTATATAATAAGGAGTTATATAATACCTGTCTCTGAGAAAGATCTTGCCCATATTCCTATTCCCAAAATAATACCAGGATATGTATATTTACAATCAGTTGTTCGTCCTTTCCAGATTTGTAGTAATATTGATAGACAAGGGAGTTAAATTGCTAGGCTAAAAGAAAAGACTGCTCTGAATGAAAGAAAACATATTTTTATATACAAATTATGGAAGCACCATTAATTTGTATTGACAATATTACTTACTATAATTTTTTTTAAATATCACACATCACCTTTTTAGAAAAAATGATCCACTGCAATGAGTAATAATATGGCTCTTATTCTTAAAGAAAATAAAAAATTGCTCTTGGGTTAAATTCTTCCCTGCCTACTTATTTGCTAAGCAAGTAACCACATAACCTGAACACAGGCTCCTAATATCAGTGAGTCACTGGAACACTAAAATCACTGATAAAATCCCACATATTAGACTTAACACATACTCTTTGCTAAAGGGATTAAGGAGTGTCTTGACTGTGACTGAGATTTCCTGATCTGAAGTAACCAAAGATTTGCTCAGGATTGGCCACAGATTCTAATTAATTTATCTTAATGTAATATTTGTCTTACTCCTCATCCCCTAATTAGGAAGGTGAAATGTATCTGCCTGGACCAGAAAAGGAACAGGGAAGCAAAAACAGATATTTGCTAATTATAATTAATTCATGTCTACACAGCACACTAAAATATATAAGGAAACGTGATGATCTCAGTCATTAATTTTAATGGTACACTTTAATGTCACAAATGTCTAAAAAAAAAAAAAAAACAGCTTCTAAACCTGAAAACAGCATTTGCTTATTTGATTGTCTAGAGTTTCAATGAACAAATGGCATTTTTCCTACTTCTTATGCTCCACCTGTTTTTTGCATTTAGGATTAGAATTATCATTATTGTGCCTTTTACACTGATAAATGTAAATAACCTCCCTGACTGCCCAGTATTTCTCATTCACTAAAATGTCCTGATGGAAACACTTCCTATAGCTTTAAAATTAGCAGTTCTGCAGCTATACTGCTGTAGACTGAAAAGATGCATATATGAGTTTTTTGGGGGACATCACTAAAAGCTGTTTCCCTCTTTAAGATTGTGGAATTAATGGTACAATTTGAAACTTTAAGAAGCTTTGCACAGGCTACTTTTGTTTCTCACCAGTATGCACACACACTCTACTAATTCTTCAGATTTGCACTTCTTTTGCACTGGATGACCTGCTGGACATCCAAATAATGATCATCTATTTAAAAAAACAAACAAACAATATATATACAGTACTGTGCAAAAGTTTTAGGCAGGTGTGAAAAAATGCTGTAAACAAAGAATGCTTTCAGAAATAGAAATAATGATTGTTTATTTTTATCAATTTACAAAATGCAAAGTGAGCGAACAAAAGAAAAATCTAAATCAAATCGATATTTGGTGTTACTACCTTTTGCCTTCAAACCAGCATCAATTCTTCTAGGTACACTTGCACAAAGTCAGGGATTTTGTAGGATTATAGTCGGTGTAAGATCAACCAGTTTTACCAAACAGGTACTGGTGATCATCAATGTCACATGTAGGTTGAAACACAGTCATGGTACACATGGTACACTTGCACACAGTTTTTGAAGGAACTCGGCTGGTAGGTTGTTCCAAACATCTCGGAGAACTAAGCACAGATCTTCTGTGGATGTAGGCTTCCTCACATCCTTCTGTCTCTTCATGTAATCCAGACACACTGGATGATGTTGAGATCAGGGCTCTGTGGGGGCCAGAAGAACTGATGCTGGTTTGAAGGCAAAAGGTAGTAACACCAAATATTGATCTGATTTAGATTTTTCTTTTGTTCGCTCACTTTGCATTTTGTAAATTGATAAAAATAAACAATCATTATTTATATTTCTGAAATTATTCTTTGTTTACAGCATTTTCCCACACCTGCCTAAAACCTTTGCACAGTACTGTATATATATAAAACAAGCCTCAGTCACTGAGTTTGTGTAATATGTTATAAATAGAGTCAGGTCTTCCACCATGCCTGCCCTGTCCTTGGTCCCTGTCCAAAAGCTAGGGATCATTTTAGCCCAGGGTAAAAGTGAAATGAGGCAGGGTTGCAGTGGTAATGATGAAGAGAGGGTGATGAGGTGAAGGGACTGGCCTTGGTCATCCAAAGAGCCCCCAGGATTGGGTACCAGCAAAGGACGGCACAAAGTCACTACATTTATCTTTTTTGACCGACAGCGTAATGTTTAATGAGCTTTAATTTGGTGTCAGGTCATCTATTTATGGAGACTGAGCTTCTAAAGAATGACTGTCCTGTAAAACAGTAAGTTTTTAGTACTCTCACAAAGTTACCACAATTTATTTTAGGGCAGTGCTGAGTCATAGTGCTGACAGTCAAATTCATATCAAATTCACCTAAATTTTTGCAAGGTGTTAATTAAAGGTATTAACTAATAGGTATTAACTAAAAGGTATTAACTAATCTTCAATGCTCCTTCAAAAATGACAAGGAATTACACCAACAAATAAAACGATGCAAAAAATCAGGTGCTAATAAATGAATATGTTCTGCTATGTTCCTTCTTCTTCTAGCTTGACAAATTGTGTACCTAATCCTTTTATTAAGTTCCATTTATAAGTGCTGTGGTCATTTGTCCATGATCCAGGCAGGAATATTTACATGTTAATTAAGCTGCTAATTTTAATTCCATAATTTCAAAAGTTTTTATTTTGGCTGAAATGTTAAATTTCAAATGAATGATGACAACGATGATGGGGATGATGACGATGGGGAAGATGATGAAAAGAGTACTCTAAAAATCTAACACGCTGATTGTACTTGACTGACACATACAATAATTCCACAAAAGTTAGCTGGCATTTCAGTTTGATTACTTTTCCTAAATATTATGCTAATACAACCTTAATGTGAAAACAATGTAAACACTTGAAAGTGAAGGAGCTATTTTTGTCTTTAGAAAACATCAACAGACTTAAATACATCCCTTATATGTGACTCTGGTCCCGACTGGTCACTCACCTCTTGAGCCACTACGCTTGAGATACGCACTGCCCTCCTTACCCGTATGTTCTTGTACTCACTGTTCGCTTGGGATTCCTCCTGAGGGACACTGCCTCTCATGCTCCGGGACATGTCTATGCTCTGCTCCGCTACCTCCTCTGATTTGTTATCCTAAACCCGGCACCAGAGCTTTAGCTACAATTTCTAGCACTGAGAAAAAGCATATCCTGCAGGAGTCTTGTCTGTTCTTCTGAAAAACATCTCACTCAACTTTCACTTCCAAAATCTTTCAGCTCCCAGAGAACTGTTAGTTAAACCCCCGGCTGTGCTGCCATACTCCAAGGTGTGGAATCACATGCAATGCTCCTTAAAATTGCCCTGCATGCTCCTTTCCAGTCACGTTTGGTTCAGTTTCTTTTCAGCCTCTGAAAAAAAATAGTTCTTTGAAAGTTGCTGATGTTCACCTCACCCTCCAAAAGCAAATAAAACAAGGCCAAAGACGGTGTGTAAGCTGTACAAACGGAGGATTCACTTTCATGTGTTTGCTTTGCTAACCTGTATCTCACTGTTCCTGCACACTCTTCCTACCTTTCTCTTTGTGTGTATGTGTGTGTGTATGTGTGTCACAAGCAATCCCTCCCTCTCTCTTCTTTGCAGAAGTCCCACTTGAAACAAGCGGTAATTGCAGCTGGCGGTCTAACTGTCCTCTACATCTCTCTGTATTAGTTGGAGGAATTGGTTGCTATGCTCTCAGTAACTCTTGATGCTTAGGAGGGCAGAAATCATGTGATGTATGAACGAGATGAGCAAGTTTAGGTGAATATTCATGTTTAAGCAATTAAAATATGCAAGCATTAAGAAAACAGTTTACCATTGTAAAATGATCATGCTAATTCCTACGTGCAGCCATCCTGAATCCCATGAGTGTTTACTTTATTCTGCTTCATAAATTCAGTCAGTCTTCCGAAATGATTCATAAATTAGCCAAGGGGCCAGAGTGTTAACTGTTTTAAAACCCTTTTCAAGTTAAAGCACAGGCATAAAATAAGTACAGCAAATTAGAACATTTATATAATAAATAATTAAGGGGGAAATAAAACACCTTT
Source organism: Hepsetus odoe (assembly GCA_017165825.1). Lineage (NCBI taxonomy): Eukaryota > Metazoa > Chordata > Actinopteri > Characiformes > Hepsetidae > Hepsetus > Hepsetus odoe. The sequence goes on from CM029382.1 coordinate 10,396,410, forward strand.
AAGATTTAAGTTATATGTGATCAAGTAAATAAAAAATGCAGACTGGAGAAAAGGGAACATTTAAATAGCCAATAATTATTTAAAAATGGAAACTTTTTTGGCAGTAGACAGGAATGAGCAATGCTTAGGAGTACTGAGTGCAAAATCTAAAATCAAAATCTTTAAAGCATATAAACAAAACAGCTGCTTCAACACTTTTTTCTTGTGTTTAACAATTAATCATAAAATTTTGCAGCATGGTCAGCAAGGCTTTTAGAGATATATGAAAATATCAAGCTGCAAAGAGATTTAAAGGAAATAGTGGTGCTACAGTAAGGCTAATATTTTCCTTCTTTCTGGTGTGTGTATAGAATTTTAAATTCTTTATCTTTCACTGCTTAGTGAAATGACCCACGTTGACCATGTGGTGACACTATTTCACAAAAATTGCATGTATGTTCAACAGGGAAATGAGGGTCATTTGCTATTCAGTCATCTTTCTCTTAACTATTTTTTTAAACTGCATCATCAGAACCAGAAAATGAAATTAAACAAATGTCCAAGTAATTGAAAATGTCAAATTACAGCAGCTATGTATAATGGGTCATTTAAAAATGATTGAGTTCAGATTTGCTCTATGTTCTTTTGTTCATGTTCCCATCAGAAAAGTCTTTTTGCACAAAAAGAAACAGGGGGGTCATGGTAAAAGAAATCAGAATTGTAAAATGCCACAGAGTCATGTAAATAAATTATAATGAATAATTAAACAACTGATTAATAACTATAATTCAAGATTTGTCAATAATTTTATGGTAAAATAATTTCCTTTTAAATGGAATTACTAATTGAAAAAAGACACATACATAAAAATGTTTGTGACACTCACACAGCAGTATGATGACTACAGGTCTAGAGAATAAAACAGTTGTTTATGTATTTAATTGATAAATGAATAAGTTTAAGAGTGTATCACATTTAATGGCAGTAACTTTTTTACCACTGAGAACATAAATAAACTCAAATCCTTTGTTTTATGTGCCGATGGTACTTTCATTACTGCTATAAAAGGGTACACTGATCAGATATTACCAATCAAACAGAGACTGATGTAATGCAGAGGTTAATAGAGCATTAATGTTTTTGAGTCTTATTGTTCACTCCATCAGTTTCTGAGTTTAAATTCTGTTGCCTGAAAGAATTGAAAGGCCAGGTTACAGTTTCTGAAAAGGTCTGTAGAGTTATAATGCAAAGTCTGATGAACAGAGGTAAAGATTAGCCTGTACCTGTGGGATGGAGTGAGGAAAAAAGAACTGGGCATGATCCAAAGCACACCATTTCATGTGGAACTGAGTCAGTTGTTTTTGCTGGGTGTGTGACTGACAGCAGAACCAGCAGGATCAGTTCTGAATTCTGAAGTGTGCAAAAGCATCTTAACAGCTCAGATCCAGTTCAGCGAACAGCATTTTGTCTGACAGCATGACAAATACCTCATATAATACAACTAAAGTAAAGGAATATATTAGGTCCAAAAAAGTGGAACATCCTTGATATAAACATTCAAATCATATAGAAACTAAAAACAGCTCCTTTAGACACATTAAGAAAACTCCTGAGCATCAGATGATGTCTGTGTGTATTTGGCAGGCACTTACTGGCCTCCTGAACTGAAAGTATAGCACAACTCTAACAGGTAATATACAGCTCCAGAACGTATCACCGCCAATGTTTTAGTTACAGAATTTAACAAAATATCCAGCACAAATAAAACTGTGTCTATTTAATGCACAATTAACTGTTCATCTCTTTATAAATAAAACAAATAAACAGACCATCAATATATCTAAAAGCTAAAAAGTAAGACAAGAATGTAATTGTATGGAACATTTTTTTCCCAGAATTGCATTACTGAAGTTTATTCTGTTTATTCATAGAAATCTTTTATTTACAACATGATCAACCACTCTGCATGCACCAACTGACCATTAGACTTAAGACTCCCTCTGTGTTTGCTTCAATCTGGCCCTTGTTTTATCAGGTTGATTTTGGTCCTGTTTTACTGCAATCATTAGTTTTCCTCCAGTAAACTGGCTGCTATACAGGCAGTGGTATATTTACACTCAGACCAACGACACAACAAACACACTGTTTAAAATCATATAACTGAATTCATGAACTTTGAATCGTCAAAATGTTAAATTACATTCTAAATATAGGTTCATTTGCAAATGTTGCAAAAATAGTTCACTGTTTTAAGTGAAAATATTGATAATTTTAATATAGCGTCATTTATATTTATTTTCTATTAATGTTGTAGAACATAATAAAACATGAAACATAAAAAGTGCCATAACATTTCCACAGGCTGTCATTATATGTTTTTTGAAATGTACAGAAGTTTTTTCTCTGTAGAGAAGGTGTATTTATTTTCACTCAGCAAAACAACATGTAATCAACATGAATAAAATCTTTTGCATGCACATATAAATATTAAGAAAGCAGATGAATTCAGAGTTTGTCATGGTAGGCGGTGCTCTGCTCTGACTGGACACACCTGTGGTCTCAGCAAGGACGTCAGGTGTGTCTCATTGGAAAAGGGTTTAAAGGCCCCAGTTAGTCAGAGCACAGCGTCAGTCATTCTTGGTGTAGTTCACACAAGTGCGGGTGTGTCTATGTTTGTTATGTTGAATAAAGTCATGTCACAGATCCCTGGCTAGACGTTTACGTCCGGAACACACCACCCAAGTGGTACAGGCTGGTTAGATTAGAAGTGGCATGGGTGAAAAAGCTGTTCTACAGGCAGGCATAGACACTGACAATTAAATAAAAACTGAGAAAAATGAGAACAGTTAAAAACTTTTGTTGCTTAATTTTTACTGCAAAGAGACTTTTGATGATAAAAAGGGAGACAGGACAACATAAACACTTGCAATGACAAACATGAAAACATGTTCCATGACTGCATCCTCATGCTAAAACCTCCAGTGGCTGTCAAAGTGATCAATGGGATAATGGCTCTTAAAGTGGGCCAGGACTCTAGAGAGAAGTGTTACAGGATTAATTGTGCTATGAGAGATGGGGATGGGGTACCCTTCTCTTTCCTCTGCAGTATTACATCCACCACCAAGCTCTATTTATTCACAGTATGGAATTTCTGAGACTGGTATAGTTATCAGACATTCAAAATTCATAAAGAATGCAACCTGATTGTCTTGGTCAACCTGCCCTGGCCTCACAAATGTGATGGCTATTCACAAGCATGTGAAGTAAACACTGGCAAACAAAACCACTTGACAGTGACTTTGGAAACTATTGTTAATGACATTGCTAGACAAATATAATATATTGGAATCCTTATATAATCCTTATATATCCTTATATATATCCTTATATCCTTATATATCCTTATATATCCTTATATAATCCTTTCCTGCGCAGACTGAGGAAAGCCCATCTCCCACCTTCCATCCTCACCATCTTCTACAGAGGAACCATCGAGAGCATCCTGAGCGGCTGCATTACTGCCTGGTACGGGAATTGCAACGTCTTAGACCGCAAGTCCCTACAACGGGTAGTGAGAACAGCTGAGAAGATCATCGGGGTCTCTCTGCCCTCTGTACAGGACATTTTCACCACTCGCTGCATCCGCAAAGCAACCAGCATTGTGGATGATCCCACTCACCCATCCCACACTCTCTTCTCCCTCCCACCCGTCCCACACTCTCTTCTCCCTCCTGCCATCTGGGAAAAGTTTCCGCAGCATACGGGCCTCCACTTCCAGGATGGGAAATAGTTTCTTCCCCCTGGCCATCAGACTCTTGAACTCTTAAACCGCCAATATCTGCCCAGTCCACCATTTTCATCTTGTATTTATTTATTTATCTCATGTTGCACTCTGCACTTTACCAATAACACTGCTCCACCACACTGCGGCCCTCTGCGGATGTATGTACTGTCTGTCGTGCCGTCTGTTGTTGTCTGTCTTGTCTGCACTTGTTGCCCCGTTTTGTGTATTATGTTGTGTCATATGTTGTCTTGTGTCTTGTGTCTTGTCTTGTGTGTAGCACCAGGGTCCTGGAGGAACGTTATTTCGTTTCACTGTGTACTGTGTATATGGCTGAAATGACAATAAAATCCTACTTGACTTGAAATCCTTATATATTTTAACTTATTTCTAGACAAATATTGCCATTGAATTGTCATTGAATTTCTTTTTCCTGTCTGAACTGGATTATTAGAAAACCGTGATGGGATTTAGCTACAGGCTGAAATGGGCAGTCTAAATACAAAATGTTTGTCATGTAAGAAAATTTGACCTTGCCTGTCATGGTTTTAAGGGTTTGTTACTAAACAGAAGAGAATATTATGTTTCTGTATAGAACCATGAACACATGAACCATTTAATTGCATGAACGATTACTTGCCAGCTTAAAAAGTTTTTTCTTTTTAAATATATGATGGAAAGCCTGATTCTCTCAACTGTTTAGAACTTTAGAACTTCATCTTTTCTTAGTCAAGTTGCAGGGACAATAAACAGCTAATTTTATATCACAGCAGAAGTTAGACCAAGGTTGACAAGAAACTAAACAGTAGAAAAATGTACAAATCCAATAATTATATTTGACATTTCAGCAAAATATAGATGCGATTCCCCAACTAGGCAGTAAACCACACAACACCAATAACAGTCCCTAGACAAAACTCCTAATGCTGCATCAACATCTGTAATGAGATTGTAAATTACTCTGAATATTTATTATAATAAAGAATATTTACTAACCTACTTTGTAAACTATGTGACATTGCAATTTACTTTATTGCTTGGAAAAACAACACTTTTAAATTTCAGTTGAATAAACAATAAATTAATTATTTTACTCACCTGAGTAACCTTTTCTGTCACGTTGTGGGTGCGGTCTATCAGCTTGCAGGGGGCAATGATATCAATTTCACTTGGAGGAAGAGTTATCATGGTATCAGTCTTGAAGTCTATTAAGTTGTGCATTGCTGCAGGACCCATATTTAAAGTGCGAAAGCGCATCAGGTCCGTGTCTGATGAAGGGTTGGGCATGCTGGCTTTACGTCGCATGGTACCTTAGCAAACACAAAGGATGTAAACACTGTCACATTGCTCTTAGTGAATGGAAAATGATCCAGAATTCATATGGAATAGATTACACACTTATAGTACTATGCTATATTTTGAGGAGACTGTGGTAGATGTAGAAGTGCTATTCTGTTATAGATTAAATTAAAAATAATAATTTGATGATGTTTATTGGATTTATCTAAACAGTTTAGCTGTTCCAAACTTATTTCACTGAAAGCTAAATATACTTTTATTCAAAATGTACAAAAAATATGTTTTTGCATTCTGCCACCCAAAAGTGGATTCTCAATCATTTTTTATGCACTATTTAAAAAATGGCTTTTTGATGCTACAGAGGAGCTGTCATTGGCTGCCAAAAGCATAGCTTCTGAACCTTTTTTAGCCAGAGACCCCTTCCAATGTGGAAAAGTAATAATGGTAATAATTTCTTGAAATTGTGAACTTTGCAGTTGTTGCACTTAGCACACCTTTTGAGCACGCTGAGAATTTTGACAGCTGCAAGTATCCTTATGAGAAAAGTATAGTTATGACTTTTTTACTAAATTTATTGATTGAGATGCTAAAAAGGTCATAATGTACTTTTATACTTTTAGTCTATAATGACTTATCAAACAAAATATAAATATCAATTAAAATATTTTCATGCATATTATTTACACCAAAAAAGTGATGTATTGAAAACTAGAGCCTAAAGTACTTGTCACTGAAAGATTGAAAAAAAAATACTACTACTCTCTAAATGAGATGTGAAGTCAATTTCTTAAACCTGAAGAACCTTTACAGGTTTTTAAATAAGATCTATTTATGTTTACAACAGTGTACTAACAGCAAGTGTTTTTTTTTTTTATTGAAAATTGATAAGACCTTGCCATCTGTTGGACTGTGCACTCACCTGTGCTGTGGGGCCTGATGGGCAGCTTTTTGTCCCAGTTGAAATCGTAGGAGGGTGAGCGGCGCATGCTGCAGAGGCTTTCACAGGAACGACTGTGGGACATGCTGCAGTTGGATGGTGAAGCCTCTGGCTTGGGACAGTGCAACCAGGGGGAGGACTGAGAGAAACCCTGGGTCAGGGCAGGGGCTGGTATAGTTGGCTGCAGCTCACAGTGAGGCTCCAGCGGGGGTTCTTCCTCCCAAAGGAGCAATGAAGGACCGTCTAGAGCAGCACGTTCTGGGAGGGACAGCAGCTTGTCCAGGGCCACTGACTCATGGCCCATGTGAGGCATCTCCCGCATGTGACCCATTTCAGCATCATCACGAAGAGATTGCTTACTGCTGCTCAGAGAGTGCAGCAAAGGCCGGACAAGCCTGAACCTGTTTCTGCTGCAAGCTGGAAATAGAGTATTATTTATTTACCACATTTCTAACTGCCCTGTCCATGCTCTGCCTGCAAATACTTTTCACTGAAAATTTTTTTGGCCTGTTGTGTAGGTTTGATAGGTATAAAACCCATTTAATCTAAAGCAAAAGGGTAGCTATCTTTCTTTAGTTATGTTTCCAGTCTAAAGAATTACAAACAAGATGGCATCAGTCCTATAATAATCATGTGGCCTTTCACGTTCTACAAAAATCATATGAAATGAATAATGCACCTTAAATAGAATTATTGGAATAATTATTCATTAGGTTGAAAAACCTCCCCGCAAAATACAGAGCACACACTTTTTGTTGCCTCTGAACAGTTGTTGAGATTTCTGATCTGGATTGCTCATTGACTTTTCTTTAAAGTCAATAATATCTAAGATACATTTTATAGTTAACCATAAATGCAATGTAAAAAAACGTTAATCAATATGCGGCTGTGGTTTCTGATGTGTAAAAAAACAAATGACTCATTTTATTTACCTGCTTTTATCAAACATACATTCATGTAAGGTATTTGAACTTTTAATATTGTGATGTTTAGCAACACCATCATATGAGACTGCATCTTTACTGTGATATTGGTCTTCTAGCTATGGTCTTGATATCAGAAATTGCAAGTAAATGTATTTGGAACATCATTATAGATAACATTTTTCCTATTACTGATGTCAGAAAAAATAAGACTACTCTATATGTTTAAAAGAACAAGATAGTGAGGGTATAAATGTCAGCATCCCTGAAAACATCTCACCAACTCAGGGAGGTTCATCCTGGTGTCGCATACACCAAATTTAATCTCAAACAACTCAGATCAGAAAGAAGAAAACACCAGAAAAAATTATTTAAAATCTTTTTGAAATATCTCATCTGAAATTACTAACAACATTTGTACCCTGCCAGTTCAAAGTACCCACAAAAACTATACATAATAGTTAAACGTCTATCAGCAAAATGAGCAGGCAGGAGCTTCAATAAAACAAAGGAATTACATTTTAATGTTGATGTTGATAGTTCAGATTTATATTGATAGTCCAGAATTTTCAGAGTTTTCAACCTCAGTAGTCAGTCAGGGTGTTTGCTTATATATTAGATATCTTAGGAAGAGTCAAAAACCCCATAAACGTGATGATTTGAGATTACTCATCATTCCTCTGCAGCCTTAGAAATTATGCCTACAGCTTTTATGTTATTTGTTGGGGTAAGAGCTTATGTAGCTCAGTAGCTCCAGTTCAAAGTTACAGAAGCAAACTTCAGGTGCCAAACACATTTTGTCTGACTGACTTCATTTGTTTTAAGGGGGATTTAAACAAATGTGACTTGTAGGTGAATCATCCTAATCGATAAAAATTAGCTGAGTAAGAAGAGTAAGTGATGGTTACTGCAGTACCTTTAGAGAGCCAGGGAATGGGCAGTTTGAGGTTGTGTGATTTTATCGGTGAGCTGTTTGCACCTCTCTCCTGCTGGTCTGCAAGCTCAAAGTTCAGAATAAACATGATGACCATTCCATCCTCATTTTTTACTGGAACCACATCCACCAAGCATGGGAAACAAACCCCTATAGAGAAAACACAAATCCAGATCTACACATCAAAGTTTGTATTATAACATATAATTTTATAGTATAAGATGCATTTGTAGCTGTTTTCAAATAAAAAGCCTTCCTCCACTAGAGGGTGATAAATTACAAAATTCAAATGGGTTTCTAAATTTTTGAAACTGGCTCAGCATTTCACATATTCAGACCCACTTCTTGAAGCTTGCAGCTTAAACCATACATTAAAACTTGCATGTAAATAATTAATATGATGCTAATATATTTTTCTTCCTTCCTTTCTGTTTTAAGCCTAACTCGGTTAGAAGTGTTACTTAATAGATCAGTATGGGTTTTGAAACATGTTTACATACTGATGAAGCTGTGGTACTGCTTTTCCAGTTTCCTGAACTTCTTAAATATTCTTTAACAGAATGTAAAACAGATTTGTGGTATGTTTAAAAGGTCCCTACAAATATGAGTAGTAGGTATAAGATGCCTAATGTTATTCCATAGCAACCTAAACACTTTTTAAACCATTAATTCATTTTATACCATTATAAAATGTCCAGGATTACTACTGTACTACTACTCCTCTACTTCTCTCTACCTCTGCACTATGGGGTGTTTTACCATTTTACAAATGTAGTAGTCAAGGGCAAAGTGTGAACTGCTTTATATATTCTCCACAAACTTCACTGGCTGCCCATATCGTATCGTATTCAGTACAAGCAGCTACTGATCACGTTTAAAGCCCTTCATGGAGCTGCTCCTTCATACCTCACTGAATTACTCCATTCATACACTCCCACCCGCTTACTGCGTTCTTCCAGTACTGGGTTACTCACAGTTCCTAAATTCAGGTTAGCTACCATGGGTGGTAGATCATTTAGTGTTGCTGCCCCTGAACTCTTGAATTCCCTCCCTCAAAACTTGCGCCTAACGTCCTCTCTGTCCCTCTTCAAAACTCAGTTGAAAATATATCTATTCAGTCTGTGCTATTTCACTTCTCCCTGTTCTTGATTTCCTAATTCTGCTGTTTGTTTTTCTGTCTTTGTGTTTTGTGTTAACCGTTTTAATTTAAATTGCTTTTTAATTTATATCTTCTGCTCTGTAAAGTGACCTTGGGTTTGAGAAAGGTGCTATATATAAATAACAACTATTATTATTATTATTATTATTATTATTATTATATATTTATTATATATATAACAAATAAGTAACTGCTGTGTAAAGTTCAGTTGGTCGTCTTGAAATCTGTAACAGTCAATGACAGATTTTATCTTTAGCACCACAGAGGCAAAGTAAAGTAGCATGCCCAGCTTCGGCACTTTCCCTTTCCCTTTTTCAACTTCTTCAGAATTACATAGGCATTACGGATTCATATCTCCCTATAGTGCCCCAGCAACAATATCCTCTGCTTTCCCAGTGTTTAGGGCAGTGGGAATATCTAGGCTGATGGACTCTGAAGGACAGAGAGGACATATGTGGGACTGAGGACATGTTTTAGTCTTATGGGATTAAAGCAGGAGACATGCCTGTCTGTTTTTCTCTCAATAATTTCATTCACATCACCAGCATCTGCGACTGTATAACATCATCCTGTACCATCTGCTGCTGAATGCTGCATAACCCCAGAAGCCCCTCATCATAATCTTACAGTGGCAACGTGACGGCCGACCAATACAGGTGAGAATGGATTGTGTCATGTAAATATACCTCCATGCACACTACGCTTATGTATTTGAACCGTTTGTAAATGCACAAGGCAAATGAGGGAGAGGATTAAACGGCCTGTGTGCCTCAGGGAGATGATTTGCAAACAATTATATCCCTCTGTCCTTGGTGCTGAAGAAGCAGGGGGCTTTGGTTTCTTCAGCACCAAGGACAGAGATGTCAGGACCACAGAGGTTAATGCCCCAAGAGGAAAGGATCATAGCTTTTCTAAGACCATAAGCACCATATACAAATCAAATTACCAATGGGATTTAAAACTCCAGAAGTCAAACCAGAGTACCCTGTCTTGCACTTCACACACTCTTTTCCCTGCTCACTCTCTTCTGGTCCCTTGTGATCCTTTGGACTCTAGAGGGCAAGATATTGGCAGGTCCTTTAGGTTTTTAATTCACTCCTGGGATCAAACCTTGTTTGTCCAAAAGTGATAACTCTACAGTAAAAATACCCTTAACTTCATTTAACTTATTGTAAAATACTGTAGCCCAAGTACATTTTGACTGTTTTTCTGACTCACACAATGTATAGGCTAAGCAGGTATTTTTGCATTAACTAACAAATGAATAAATAATACATGAATTAACACATTAAGTACACATTCAAGAAGATACATTTTAAAGAATCATTTTTCTCATGACATGTTTTAAAAGAAAGTTAGGTAATAAGACTATTAAGGGTGAATTTTTAAGCTAAAAAAAGAAAAGAAAAAGAAAAACATGTTAGATATTTCAATTAGATATTTGTATTTTAAATACTATTATTACTGTACAACGGTGATAACAATTTCCTATTTAGCATATGTATTGTATTGTACTGCATTTTTTTTGAATACTATTTGAAAAGATAAATAATTGCATGAATCCAAAAACATAAACCATTTGATTAATTTAGTGATTTCTTGGGTGCTTTTGATTGAAGTTTTATCAAATATTTTTTTGTTAAAAATATTTGCATATATAGGCAAGCTCCTTTTGCAATACAGTGTGCTCTTTGAGTGCTATGATGTGGAGAAACGCTGCCTCAGTTTAATAAAAAGGACAAAGGTAAATGAAAACTGTTTATTGTACACCAAAGATAATAGTCATTTGTATCAGATTAGCATATATATTTGTAAGTACAGCTGGTAAACATGGGCAAGTAGAGTTTCATTTTCGATATCACATTGATTTAATGACAATTTGGACCTCTGTGGATATGAATTTGCCAAGATGGGGCTTTTGATCATTTAGCTCTTACATCAAATATTGAACTTGCTGCTGCTGAATATATGAAATACTTCACAATCAGTCATAACAATGTATTTTAGAAAAAACATTCCAGTCAGAATGGTGACTGAAATAGCTATTAGGGTGTCTCTAATTTAAGACGGTATTTGAAGACCTGCAGACTAATTGAAAAAATAATCAATTTACTTAGACAAAGTGTAATGAATTCATGCCACTCTGAGCTGAGAGCAAATTAAAGGAAAATGTCTGGTTGTGGTCCAACTGACAAGCCCTACTGTCCTACTGTACAAGTGACCTGAAATGAATAATTAACTCCCTAAGATGGCCTCAGTCATTACTCTGTCTAATTATAGCAATGGAGACTATTACCAGAATATAAAGACGGATGACTAGGGTATTTCTCTATCTCTAGTAGATGATTTGAAGCAAAGGCTTTTATTGCACAGTTCTATCATATTCATCAAACAAACTAATCACTTGCCCAGAAATAGTCTGTTAGTAGTAATATAATTTGCAAACAATTGTCTTTTTGTAAGTTTAACAAAATTTCATGTTTTTTTTCTTCATTTTATTTAATAGTCTTTATATATGTTTTGCTGTGGTGGACAGCACGCTCAGAATGGTTTGCCAGAACAAAATCTCACTAGACTTATCTTAATAACTTCAGTAAAGCTGTGGATAAAATTATTAATTAACAACTAAAATAACATTTTTCTCTGAATAATGGGTGTTCAGAAATGGAACAATGCTAAGAATTTTTCTGTTTCAGGAAATTATTGAGAATATATTATTGCACTAGGTTACAAAATGTGGTCCTATAGCCTGAATGGCATAACCAATGTCACAGTATAAGTGATTAACACAGCACAATACTATGCCCCAATGTTATGAGGAAGGGGGATCTGCTATCCTATATGTTTTTATGTTTTAAATCATTTCCTCCGGGTTGCCCTGAGGCATCAACAATCAGGCTTATGACTCACATGGGCTTTCACAAAATCACTCAAATGTTTGAAAATTAAAGCTTATTAAAGCTTCCTGGGATCCTCAGTGGCAGTGTTGTGTGTTTTACATATCCTTCCTATGAAGTCTTTTTTAATGCAATGGACTTTAATTATCTTCAGTCAGCAGCTTTAGTTTTGTTGATTGTTCAGGCTCTTCAGTAGAGAACATTGAAATTTTGTTGTCTGCGTAACAGCATGCAACAAGACAAATAGAAGGGAGGAAGTGACCTGAAACTCAAAGCAAGGAAACCTAAATTAAATATTTGGATTTTTCAAATCAGTTTCCTGTGTTCTGGCCAATTATGCATGCATTTCAGTAATGAAAAAGAACTACTGCAATTGCAGCAAATGCAACAAAGATGACACAATGAAACGTATCATTACAGACTTTGATCTTATGCTCAAGGAACAAAATACAGGACAGACAACCTCAGCAGCTTTTTAAGTTTCTCCGTGTAGATTTAATGACCTGATTTTACCCACATCTATGAAGATCTGGCACACCAAATGTTTGATATGTGTGAAAAACTGAAGTGTTGAGAACACACTTCAGAATTCCGCACAGCATATTAGAAGCAGATCGGATGTTTTTTAGTTCCAGATTTGGTTTTAAGTCTAAGGAACTCATTCATGCTAAGAGGACTTAGCTATTTCAGAACATCTCTGGGAAGGATATATGTGACACTTTATTACAGAGAAAATGTACAGAACTGTGTGATATTGTTTGACATGGATTTTTTTCTCTTATTAATTTCATATGGAACTAACTGAACTCCCCTGTGTTACCCGGAACTGGAGCACAAGTGTGACTTTTTCTATTGTTAACCTCCATTTAATCTTAAAAGCTGGATTCCTGCCATTTCATTCTTCACTAAGATTATCTCCATGGGTTATCCATACCACTCTGAGGAAGGGTGTAATATTTAATGGTTTACTCATCTAATTAGGGATTTTGCTTAAGAGGATTATATTCAATTGGTGGTATCATACCCTGCTAACCTCAAGGGGAATCCCATGAAAATAACTACAAATAACCAGTAATGACCTGAAAATGATGTTTCAATGAATTTATCTTTATCAATAGTTCATCCTTCTTGTAAATTAACATACATACCAGATGTATCTCTGTTTGGCTTTACTACTATACACATTTTTTCTAATATCATTTGGTGATTAAAGGGGAGCCTGTCTGTCTATGACTTTCTTGGTTTAAATGTCTGCAACCCAACATTTATAATTAAAGTACTGGCACACATATATCAGATATCTTTTATGTAGTTAAACATATTAAAGAAGAACATGCTTTGTTTAAGTTACAAAAATTCAGTAACATGAACAACTACTGGAATTTTCTTCATGAAGATATGAAAAACATTCAGTACTTTTTCAAGTTTGATGGATATAAACAACATTTAACTTAATTAAACATGTTTGCATTAAGATTTATTAAACCTGTCACCTAACCCTATCTCCAGGAAGAGGAGTAACATTTACAGTAACACCACTTTTGGTGTGAAAAGGTAGGTTTTTTTAAAGTAATGTTTTCTTTAGGAGAAATGTAGTTGTTCATCATTTTTAAAATGTTTTAAATTCTGCCACCCTCTTGACTATATGGCAATGTGACTGGGTGACAATGAGTTACTCTTACCATCTTTCCTATACAGGGAGATTTCCACCTTCCTCTCCTCTGAGCCTAGGAGGGCTTTAGCCATCTGAGCCACAGCGGACCTCCCTGTGTGGGGTCCATACAGGAAGCTGCAGGTACAAGGTTTCTGCATGACCTCAGCACGTGTGTAGCCACACATGAGGCAGAAGCCGTCATTGCAGAAGATGATGGCACAGTTCTCCACCCGTGCATTGGCAATGATGAATTTACGATCTGTTGAGGCAGGAGAAGGATTAAAGTTATAAACTACATTCCATCCAGGAATGACAGTGACGATGTATAAATAGTAACATGGATACAGCCTGAGTATATTCAGAATTAATTCATTAATGCATTGATTAATACATTCTAAAAACATTTATACATTTCACTAGCTCTGCTAAAGTATTTAGGTGCATCATCTTTGTTTCTGTAAACTCATCATCTCAGCTCCCCCATGAAGGTTCATTAAATATAATTTACTGTAGTTGATGTAAAAAATTCATTTTTAATATGAAGCTCCAATTTGTTTCAATTTTGTTGCTTTTAAAGAAGCCACTATAATGCCCTGTTAGTTTGGAAACACAGTTAATGCAGAGCATGACAACCCATTCTTAAAGACTTTATTTGGATATGAGTCTTGTGATGCCAGGTGAAAATCCCATGGGTTGTGAGCACTGGCTAATTTATTTTGATAAATTTTATTTGTTCTTTCATCACCAGTAAATTCCTAAAAATCATTCTATGAAATCTTTCTGATTTGTTTCCTTAATAAGTATGACAACCGTTTATATGAAAATTAATCATTTTATTTTGGTCCAGTATCGTATAAAATATCTTTGTCAAAAAAGGGCTTGATCTTTCACAGTCTCTGAAGTTGCAGCCAGCCGAAAAGGCACTCTCTTCCTCAACATCTCTTACAAGCAGTTACACCTAGGTAGTCAGATGCTTCACAATTTTAGGCAAAAGAAAACTTAATACCAACATTTCTGCATATTCACCAGTTTAAGGTGAAGAAGTTAAACTATATATTTCTAATAGAGCTATTAAAAATGTGTGCATTATAATTAAACTTGCAACACAGAAATGTCATTTCAGATAGTGAAAGCTCTTTTCACTGTGTAAATGGCAGTATAAGAGTTCTAACAATACAAAGAAAAACACACAAACAATAAAGAGCAACAACAAAAATACTAACAATAAACAATACAAACAAAAAAAGAAAGTTTAGCCAAGACTTTAAGAAGCTTTAAAAGTCATTTTTATCTGTATTTAAAAAAAAAAAGTTAAGAAAAGCTCTTTTAAACGGTATTGATGAGGATGAAGAAGAATGATGATTATAATGGTCACCAAAGACAATCTGAACACACCGGGCTTATGATAACAGTAAAAACAGTAGCAGTGTCCTCTTACTTTGCCCCTCGAATTTCCGAATGATGGTGTCCAGGAAAGTGTTCTGGGGAGCGACGTGTCCTCGTCTCACCGGCATTATTCTCCTTTTAAACTGGCGTAACTCCTTAAACTCTGTTCACCGCCTGAAGCGGCTTCAACGTGTCTCTTTCATCGCTTTCTCTCCATCCTGACCAACTGTGATCAACTCTGTGGCTTAGTCTTTAAACCCCGCTCTGAGCTCAGCCGCTCTCCTCTCTGCTCCAGTCTAATCTGCCGTCTGTGGAAACACGTGGCTGACTGTGAGAATGAGGAGTCCAGCAGTTGGGAGGACCACTTTCACATCCAGAAAACAGTTATCATGCAACATATCCATAATTGTTGCCCCTCTCCTGTCTAGTTTTTTTTTTTTTTCCTGTAGCGATCATCCTTGTGAGGTTAAGCATCACCCCCCCCTCCATGAGGAGGTGATGGGCAGATATGGTGTTAAGGGGAGGAATGCTCTCAGATGGAGCTTTGCGAAAAGGATGGAAACGGATGTAGTTAGAGCTTATTTTAAGAAAAGGGAGGAGCACAGGGTGACATAAGAGTGGAGGAAGAAGCTCACAGGTGGATTATGTCCTTTGCAGGAGGGTCAGTCTGAAGGAGACTACAAAGTAGTAACAGTGGAGAGTGTAGCTAAACAGCATAGGATGATGGTCTGTAGGATAATGACGAAAGTGAGGGAAGAGTTGAGGATGGCCTAGTGATTAGGGAGTTGGCCCCAGGATCAGCAGATTTTGGGTTGAATCCCAGACCAGTAGGTTGCCCTGAGGTACCTTTGAACATGGTACTGTCCCCATCACTGCTCCCCCGATGCTTTCAATAGCTGCCCCCTGCTGCATGTGTGCGTGGGTAAAATGCAGAGGTCACTGTGTGCTGTGCTGTGCTGTGTGTTTCACAATAACGAGAATGGTCACTTTCGTTTTCACTGTAAGGACTGAAAGACTGTAAGGTGGGATTCAGGCAGGAGTTAAGATGGGCAGTGGGGGGTAGTGAAAAGTTACCAGATTGTTAGGCAACTACTGCAAAAGTGGTAAGGGAGACAGCTAGAAAGGTAGTAGGTGTGACATCTGGAAAGAAGAAGTAGGATAAGGAAACCTGGAGGTGGAACCCAGAAGTTATACAGGATAAGAGGCAGGTGAAGAAGAAATGGAATAGTCAGAGAGATAAAGAAAGTAGACAGGAGTACAAGGACATGAAGCACAGAGTGAAGAAAGCAGTATCGAAGGCTAAAAATAACGTGAGTGGCGAATTGTATGAGAGGTTGGACAGTAAGGAGGGAGAAAAGAACCTGTACCTATTAGCTAGACAAAGAGACAGAGCTGGGAAAGATATACAGCAGATCAGGGCGATAAAGGACAGAAATGGAAAAATACTCGCAAACAAGCAGAGCATGCAGATGGACAGAGTACTTTGAAGGGCCGATGAATGAAGAGAATGAGAGCAAGAGAAGATTGGATGATGTGAGGATACTGAACCAGGAAGTGCAGCAAATTAGCAAGATGGAAGTAAGGGCAACAATCAAGAGGATGAAGAATGGAAAGGCTGTTGGTCCAGATGACATACCTGAGGCATGGAGATGTTTAGGAGATATGGCAAAAGAGTTTCTAACCAGATTGTTTAACACAGTCTAGGAAAGTGAGAGGATGCCTGAGGAGTAGTAGAGGAAGATGCAGAGTACAGGAAGAAATGGAGACTGTTGTGGCGACCCCTAACGGTAGCAGACAAAAGAAGAAGAAGATTTAATGTTAATGTTAATTTCCAAAACAATCTGTGGAGCTACACTTATTTCTTGAATTTAATTAAAGGTAAGATAATGGAAGCATTGTAAATTCTAAATGTTTTCTATTTTTCCATAGAACTATCCTTTCTCAGGGATCAGACCATGTATTGGTAATTTTTTTTATGATAATGAGCAGCATGCTTTGGAGGTCTGTTCCAGGGTTAGGGTATTGGTGTGAAAAGTTCATAAAGTTTAGATCAAATGAATAACTAACTAACTGCTGTAATTTGATCATAATTTGACACTAATACCCTAACCCTGGAACAGACCTGCAAAGAATGTTTCTCAATATCATAAAAAATTCCTGATCTCTGAGAAATGGAAGTTCTATGGAAAAATAGAAAACATCTGGAATTTACAATGCTTCCATTATCTGCGGAGGCAGTGCTATGATCTGGGGTTGCTGCAGTTGGTCAGGTCAACGTTATGTGCCCAAAGAATGAGGTCAGCTGACCACCTGAATATACTGAATGACCAGATTAATCCATCATTGAATTTCTTCTTCCCTGATGGCACGAGCATATTCCAAGATGACAATGCCAGGATTCAATGGCTCATATTCTGAAAGAGTGGAACAGGGAGCATGAGACATCATTTTCGCACATGGATTGGCCACCACAAAGTCCAGACCTTCACGCCATTGAGAATCTTTGGGATGTGATGGAGAAGAGTTTGCACAGTGGTCCAACTCTTCCATCATCTCTACAAGATTCTGGCAAAAAATGAATGCAACTCTGGATGGAAATAAATGTGACATTGCAGAAGCTTATTGAAATGATGCCACAGCGCATGCATGTGTGTGGGAATTTTTTTTGGATGGGCAGTGTATTTATTCCTTAGAGAGAAAAGTGTATGTGTTATAAAAGTCTGAAAAGTGATTTTGTGTATGTGTGCTTATGCACGTGTGTGTGATTAATAAATAATACCTAATACCAAGTAAATGAGTAAATACATAAACTACTTTTGTTCCTAATGTCCACCTAACAGTTTTATATGGGTTATCGGCTGCTGGCCTGTAGTAGAAAAAAAATCTTAGGATTTTGATTGCTTCATTAAGACTCTGCTTGATCACCCAGATTATTTTCATCATTTAACAGATAAGGAGTAAAATCAAAAGGGAGGTAACAGCTCATTCTGTTCTATCAGTCCCAATTTATAGCCCAGTGAATATCCAGCAAATACTGTTGACAACACTCAGGAAAACCTGATTGGCAGACTATTTCATGTTCTTTACAACAAAGATTGTAAGTTATTCATAAGAAGTTATTCATAAGAAGAAAGTTATTCATTCTTCCTCAGGTCACTAAGTTTGAGTAACTAACTGCAAAGCTTTGCCTTACTAACTAAAAGCCTTGAGTCTTATAATATTTTTTGCTGAGTCAGTAGTGATCTATGCGTTGCTTTCCTTCTGCTAAAAAGCAACTCCAGTGAAACGCTAACAAAAGCAGTACTTCAAGGTAGATAATCTGCTACATTACTTAAATTTTCTTATTTATTTGGGCAGCACGGTTGAACACTGGGCAGCACTGTTGCCTCACAGTGAATGGGTTTCCTCCATGTGCTCTGGTTTCCTCTCAACGTCCAAAGACATGCATGTCAGGTGGATTGGCGATGCTAAATAGCCTTGTGAGAGCTGGGATAGGCCCCAGCATTGTTTGTGACCCTTCTCATGAAAAAATGGTTAAGAAAATGAGTGAGTGAGCGTATGGAAATTTTTCACTTTAGGAAGGCAGAGACTGTTCTTAGGTCAGTTAAAGTTTGCATGGTTTGGCTGTTGAACCATTCCCATTTTAGCAGACAGGGGGCAGAGTTCAGTTGAAAAGAAAAGAATCAGAATAAGAATCTGGGCAGCAGCTGCTGTAGAGGAGGCTGTGAAAACAACACATCATGGATTTCTTTTGCAAAACATGTATTTTTGAATAGGTTTTCTGTTTCCAAAAGGACAGGTTACTTTAAAATGATGTGAATTTTAGTACAGGTGCAGCACAGCTTGTCCAACGGTTGATTCTTAAGATTTAACTTCGTTTAATTTGGGTGTGTCTTTTAAGATTATTAATTGATAAATTTGGTATCCAACTAGGTTGCCTCACAGTGAAATGGTTTTGGGTTCATTTCACATTCAAGGCAGTCTGAGTCACTTTTTGAAGATTAGATTATCAACTTAATTGGAGATGCAGAATTGTAAACTAAGTCATAATGTGTGTGCATGGCCTGTGATGGACTGGTGGACTGTGCAGAGTGTTTCTCTGCCTTTCACTCCATGAACAGTGTGATAGAAAGCAGGCCTGAGAGTTGGTGGTAATTGCTAATATCATGTGATATTACAGGGAACCACTAAAGAGCTAAAGATGAATATAGATCATATCTTTTGTATTGAAAAAAATAAAGCAAAAGCCCAGAACATTGCATCAAGTATGCTTTAATTTCGGCAGCTTCATCCAGTAAGAAAGTGACTGTTTTGCAGCACATATGGAGCCCTAAAATGATTTATGTTAGGCTTGCTCAGCTTGCTGTTTATTTACTAGATTTACATTAATGTCATGTAACTGTGTGAGTGTGGGTAAAACCTTTCTCAGCCAAATAGATGGTGCAATCTGAACTAACTTTTGTATAATGTATAATAAAATTAATAGTGTTGGGTGTTCTCTACACTTTTTACACTTTTTCCCACCGACTGAGCAGCTTCCCCTCTTAGGCAAGGAACTCCCGTCAACCAAGGAAACTATAAAATCTCCCGACTCTTTCTGAACTTGAGAGCTTTGCTCCATTACGTTCACTGTTGCTTTTGCAAGAATTTCCTTCAAGCTGTGTCAAATGGTGCCATGCTGCATATCTTATCAGCAGCCATCCTCCTTGGACTGCTTTTATAGTTCTGTTATCAGAGTGCACACCCTTGCAGCCACAAGGCAGAGTGACAGTGTGTTGTTGCTCCTGTTCATTTCAAGCAGTCTTTTGAAGCAACTTCTTCAGATAAACTCTCCTTCTACATTAAACTGTACCCTGGTGCACAGGCCTGAGCTGCTGTGTGAGGAAGAAAAACACAAATCTGTAGTGCCAGGAAACTGTTCTTGTGTAAAAAGGGAACGTTACTGTGTAACAAGCTTTAATTATTTAAGGGAGTATTGTTTTCCAGTTTTTCCCAAGCTGCAGTAAGCGTATGTGAGAATTGGATTGAGGGGTGGTAGGAAGCATGCATGGTTTTTATTTGCTAATTTTTTTAGTATTGTACCCTCTCAGGCAATACACAGGAAGAAACAAACTTGTTCTCAGTTTTCTCTCTAAATCCTGCCAGGTATATTAGTGATGCCATTTCAGAAGCAGGAAACGCCACCCTTGGGCATTACATATGGAGTACCAAGGTTAAAATTTAACAGGAAACATCTGGTTATGCATGTTTTCTTTAATCGTTACATGTGCAGGAAGTCATTTGACAGGAGGAAACAATAGGATGCGAGGACAAGAAAATGATGTTGTATAAAATAATTAAATTTTCTGGTTTTAATATTCTAGATCCTGTTGTTTTTGAGTGGAATTTTGACAGGGAATCTGTTTTTGGCTAATTTCCTGTCTGAAACTGGAAGTATAAATTCATAGTTTGCATGCACAGTTTCTTATTACTCCCTTATTTTGGGGGGTAGTATGAAAATTGTATTATGCAAACTATTGCTTTTTAATTGGACTGTAGATATATTTAAATGTGAAACAGCATACGTCAAGTCAGTCTTGAAAAAAAATAAATACAATTCACTTTTTACCCCAAATGCCAATTTTCACATACTTTCACAAGCACATCACTGACCCATTCACACTATATGAGCACACATCTTGGACATGTGTAAAAATGTATTACTGAGCTGTGTAGTCTAAGAACAGTATAAAAGACCCCTCCCAACTAAAAAGTTCTGTATACTCAGCTTTTTAAAAAAATCACCAGGAAACTGCATGCATAAATAATCACACTTGTCTCAGACTATACGCAGATATATGAAAGCTGGAAAATTTGTTTGTAATTTTGTTAATCGTCAGAAACTAACCAAGCAAGTCTTCTAGCTGCCTAACAACTTGTCCCTTTGAGGCAAGTGTATAATGAGGTTCCGACAATACTCCAGAGATAGCTGTTAGATTCTGTTACTTGTGAACTTTAGTAGACAGAACTTTAGTAGAGTGAACTTTTTTGCAAGTCATGTAGTGCAAAACTAAAGATACAAGCGTGTTGGTTATTGGGGTACATCTAGTTATGGGTGAATTGTGTTTATTTGGTTTTTGTCCAGGTGCTGTTTAACATTTAAAGTTACAATACATGCATGTTGAATGGATTTGACAGTTAAACACTGTTTATGAGATTGTTTCAGTTCTTTACTGCTGCACTGCTAGAGGAGCATATGAGTGTGAATGTCAGTCTCTGCCCTCTGCTTGGGAGTGTCTGGCAATTGCCCAGAGGGATGGATGAGTTGCGTTGGGAGGGGTTGGGCAATGCTCCCTATTTGGTGGAAAAGATCACATGGGTTGCAGGGCCCAAATGGTAGTGGTAAGGAAGTGGAAGGGGGTGGGGGGAAGAGAACTTAAAAAACTTTTGTGAAAAGCCCTTAGAGGGAGGTGGGGGTGTTTGTGAATGTGGGTAAGTGTGTGTGTGTGTCTGTGAAAGAAACAGAGGAACAAGGATCTCACACACACAAGAAGCACATGTTCTAAGGAAAATGCCCACCAACTTCACAGTGGTGCCGGTGGAGGATGGTCAGACCACAAGCCCAGACTGTGATTTTAAAACTCATGGAAATGAAGAAGAGGAGAGGCCTGGACATTACCCAGGTAATTACTATTTTAGAAAACATTACAGGTTGTCTTTTACTTTCTGAGTTTGAGTACTGGCTCAGACAAGTACTGCCACTACACACGGAAGAGTTTTCTTTGTGTAAGCCTGGAATCTCAATGGCTGGGATGTTTTGTAGATCTATGGTGAGTTCAGATATCTGTGTGCCATAAACAAGCAGCGATTTCCTGAGTCTTTCTCTCTCTCTCTCTCTCTCTCTCTCTCTCTCTCTCACTCACACACACACACGCACAACACTTCTTTAATGTTCCCCAAATTTAGCATAGAATTTGTTAAATTTCAAAAAATGAGTATAAATGTGTATATACGTGTTCTCTCTGAATGTGTTTTAAATAGGAACATCAACATGCTTTGGCCAGGATGCTCAAATTTTAGCATAAGACTGTTACAATTAACATGTAACTTGAAAGTTTTATTCACTGAGACTTTCTCAGCTACTAAACAAGTGAACTGATAGGGCAAAATGTAAGTTGTGTTAATATTTCTAAATATTTTGTTTGTATTTGCTCATGTGCACTCCTTAGAATTTGAGTCTGTTGAAGCAAACCCAGATCTTTACAGGATCTCATGCTTGCATGGTTTTCACACAAGAGTAAAACATTATGTAAGGTGAAAGTTCATCGTTTTTGGATAGTTGTACGTTTTTGGAAGCCAGTACTTTTAACTTTAACTTAAAACTTTATATGTATGAAACAAAACAAATTTGTAGATGTTGATGTTGCCACAAAATCTTCCTTGGCTTCCTGTACAGTGTATTTATTTTAGTTTGTGAGACTAAAGAGGTAGACTGAGTAGAGTTGTTAGTGTACTATGTTTATGTCACTAGTGTGTAATTATTGTTTACAGAGTCTCTCTAAATGATGGTGTGTGTGTGTGTGTGTGTGTGTGTGTGTGTGTGTGGCTTTTTGGGAAAAGGACCATCAGATATATTTGCGTAAAGTGCCCAAGAGACTTGTGGAATTTTGGAAAGCAGTGTTTGGTGTTTACTTTAGGGTAATTAGTTGTTAAATCTGGGAAAATGTTTCCACTTAAATTGTATCAAATTATAAAAATAAAATCAGGGAATAATAGACAGTTGAAAGTGACAATCCTTGTCATTGCAAGGTCACAGCACAGCAAGCGTGAACCACAATGAAATTGGACCCATGCACACAAACACTGTGCAGCAGTGGGTAGCTATTGAAAGCGCCCAGGGAGCAGTGATGGGGATGGTACCTTGCTCAGGGGTACCTCAGTGCTACCTACTTGTGAGGGAATTGAACCCACAATCTTCTGATGCAGGGCAACTCCCTAACCACTAGGCCACCGCTGCCACTAGGCCAGTTGCTGCAGATATATGTTTATATGTATATAATGATTAACAACTGATTTTTTATCATTTGTATTCTCCTGTTTTGGGGATTTTTTTCAGTGAATTTGGCAGCATGTTGTCTCATGGCTGTTTTTATGTTTTTAACAGTAGATGTTTACTTGTTTAGGAACTTGCTTATAACTTTCTATATCAAGAAGGACATGGTTAAAGTGCTGCAGGATTTATTGGTGCACTTTCTCTGTTTAGCTTGTTTACAAATTGAATTATTGTAATATTTCACAATGTCATATATATCACATGGTTTCAGGCCATATAAACCTTTTTCTTTGTCACCCTATGAAATAGATAAATTCTAGTCACATAATTTCTTTTCTAATTATATTTACAAGAACTCTCTATACACTGGTGTAATCACAACAAACTGCAAATTTAAATGACACATTTGTTTTTTCAGATAAATGGGTGAAAACTGAGCAACAATCTTTTTAATAAGTGCAACAAGTCACACAGCAATTTTCACATATCTAAGACAACGCTTAATTTTTTTTTTCTGATTCAGGCATAAGTCTAAGACAAAGAGGAAAGGCAATGACCAATCAAGTGATTACTTACTTATGCCAAGTGCCAACAGCAATACACCACTCTCTGCAGACAATAACTAGGCCTATCACCAATCCCAGCAGACCTTTGATCACTGAGTGGGGGAGGTTTTCAGAAAGTGCTCCTGCAACCTTTCCAGTCCAGTTCCAGGGGTGAGAACTTTCTGTAAAACCCAAAGTCATTTTTTTTCAAGCCACAGCTAATACTTTTTGCTTACTCTTTGTTGTTGTAAGTGGAGATACCGTCATAATACGTGGTCCGAACCTCAGTTTCATTATAGCAATGGGCACTTGACCAAACATGTTTAATGGCTCTGACTGAAAGAATGCTCCGAGGCACATTAACAAGCAACTCATGCCAGAGCAGGGAGCCAAGCTACGGGGTCAGTAGTTTTAAATCAACAAAGAGAAACATAAACATAACAAAACAGCTAATATCTTACAATTTTCTTGCATTAAACATTTTATCACTCTTGGCATTGCATGATTTTATTTACCAAAAACATTTGTATTTTATTTTGTAATATTTCACCATAATCACCTTTATATCTTGATGTGAAGCAAGCTGTTTTGTTTACATTTACATTTACATTTGCGGCATTTAGCAGACAGCCTTATCCAGAGCGACTTCCATGTCCTAATTACAGGGACAGTCCCCCTGGAGCAACTCAGGGTTAAGGGTCTTGCTCAGGGACCCAGTGGTGGTAGTGCCAGAGGTGGGATTTGAACCTGGGAACTCTTGAGCCATCGGTCCATGGACGGTGTGCTTTAAACTGATATATGTAATTAATGGGTCTAAACTACTGAACTGTCTGATATATGTACATGCACTGGATTTCAAGATATTACAAAAACAATTAATCATACTTGGGAGTGAAAAGTATATGTTAAAGCGTTTTTAAAATTAGTTTTCCAGGAAAACAATAAAACAATTGATCGTGGAGAGTAAAGGCTGAACCATTGGTGTATTTAACAGATTAAAATGGTTAGTTGCGAGAAGTGGATTTATAGCATTAAAGTGGACAGAGAGGGGTTATCTGTCCATAATCTAATATTGAAAAAAGACTGGAAAGAAGTTCTACAGAATACTTCATGTACAAGTCATGGAGCAGTGTCTTGTCCCGTCATGCAGGGCAGCCTCTAAAGTGAAAGTGGAAAAAAAGTGAAAAGAAAGTTTTTTTTTTTATTTAAATGTAAGTGTACAGCTTCTTGTAACAGCAGGCATTAACCATCAACATTTTAAGTCTAATCTTAAGCATCTGAAGATGTGTGTGTTAGTGTTAAAGGAAACCACAGTTTGAACAGTCATGACGTGCTGAGACTGAAGCAGGACCTGCCCTCTAGGTATGAAAGAGCTGTTGTAATAGCTGTTTGTTTCCTGTGCTGCTGAAAGGTGGTACTGAGAAGGTTTTCTGGAACTTCTAAGTTCTCTAAATGGTTTAATTGTGTAAATGCTTAATAATAGTATATTTTATGAATCTTGCAGGAGCCAATGGTTTGCCTTGTCTGCAAGCATAAAAAATGTTTCCTACCAAACAAATCTTTACAGCCTTTATAGTCATGTTTTTACTGCATATACAGTGCCATTTAGTCTAATAAATCTAAATATCATTATGAAAACAGGAATAAAATGAAAAGCCAATGAAGACTGCTATTACTACAGACTGAGAAGTTGGGTATAACATGTTTTTGATGTGCCAAAAATGGACATTTTACCAGTAAAGAGTGAGTATTAGCTGAAGTGGTGTAACTTCCATCCATCCATTTTCTGCCGCTTGTCCCAAACGGGGTCGTGCTGGTGTCCAACCCAGCGCACACAGGGCGAGGATGGGGGACGGACCCTGGACAGGTCTCCAGCCCATCGCAGGGAGGAGCGGGACGGGGACGGCACCTCGCTCAAGGGTACCTCAGGGCAACCCATTGGGAAGGGGTTCGAACCCCCGATCCGCCGATCATGTGGCCAACGCCCTAACCACTAGGCCACCGCTGGTGGTGTAACTTATACAAATATTTTATGTATTTTTTATAAATGTATGTATGATATTAATTACGCCAATGTTTCCCAAACCTTATTCTAAAAATAGATAAAATACATAAACATAAATACCATTTATGTTCAGAGAATAAAGAATCAGTGGAATAGAACACTTGGGCATCTTTAGGTACTGGGCTAAGAAATGCTGGAAAAAAGTAGTGTTTCAGGCTGCATTCAGAACATGATAAAAAACATCTAGTGTCTTTGTAAAGACTGGAGCAAAAGAACAGTTTTTAAAGGATGCTTTAAGTACTTTTTATGTTATTTCTGTATAAAGCTGTGTTAAAAAACAGTTTTCAGATTTTTTGAAAGTTTAGTTCTTTCATTTGTAAAACCACTGCTACCTAAATTTACCATGACATATACCAAAACAATATACTGTGATGTAAAGTTTGGCCAATACTGCCCACTACTGAGCCAAAGTTTTATAAGGAAATCACATGTCTGCATGGGCTAATAGTTGGGAAAACATTTTAACAGTATATTAAAAATATATGGACGATATATGGGCAATCTGCGTATCTTCAGCTGCTTCCAAGCGCTGCAATCACGTAAGTGCTCATCTCAATCAGGAGACCATAAGGTTGCAACAGCCATCCATTACTGGGAGCCAAAGAAGACATAATGCCTGATGGTGCTGTTTGATACTACACTCATGGCAAGTAGTTTCTGGGTTCGACTCCCAGGTGGGGCTCCCCAATGTTCTCCTTGTGTCTGTGTGGCTCCCACAGTCCAAAGACCTGCATATAAAGCAGATTGGAAATGCTAAATTCCCTCCTAGGTGTGAGTGTGTTTGTGTTTCTGCCCTGTGATGGACTGACGACCTGTCCAGGATGTCTTCCTGCCGTTCATCAAAGTAGGCCAAAGAAAGACAGAATACTGCAGGTTAACAGGCAAGAAGAATGATTGATGCCTAACAAATGCTTTCTTTCAATCATGCTGAACTCTCCAATGCTATTAAAGTTTCAACTACTGTAGGCTGTGTTCCAGTCAGACAGCCTTCTCACACTTGTTTTTTGCTGTTAGCACAAAATACTAATGTTCTCATTTCTCAATGTCTGTTCTAGCACTGTACTGTACTGTACGGTACTTGGACTACGAAATTGTCTTCATCAAAGGCACTGTATTTGTTAAAACACTGGAGGCATGCTTTGTTGATTAGTCATGCATGGTGCATGATGTAAAATGAGAAAGAGAGGTCATACTGGTCTTTCCATCATCATCAAAAAAAAAGCTGACTCATGTACCAGTGGAAGACTTGACACTCTTTATCACGTGTTGCTCCTGTTGTGGTAAAACTTAACAGCAACTCAGTGCTGAGCATATAAAATATGAACTGATCTAACAAAGCTAAATGTCAAAATGTTTGATGTCGCAGGTGACGAAACCCCTGGTGAAGACAGTCCCTTCCTTACAACTAGTGACTATGAGAGGAGCTGTGACGGGACAAATATGGCTTTGTTTGAGGTAAAGATCAAATTTATCCAAAGTTTATTCTTGTACTGTAGAATGATGAGAAATGAACAGTTAAATGGCTCATGTTCCATATTTAAAATCTTTTAAGCTTTTGACATTCATGTAGTTTTATGTACCAAAAATGTTACTGTGCCTTTAAGACTGACAAATGTTAATGACCTCTGTTCTGATTGGCTGTACTATTGTGTGTAAAATCAAATATATTTATAGCAGCATTTAATTTAATAAAATGTTTTGGCTTTCCAAAGACCTTTTTGAAACAGTTTAGTTTCCATGCCTCACATGGACTGATAGTCATGAATTATGCTTTAAGTCTTAACAGTATATTACATTTAATATGGAAAAATAATGACTTATAATGACATGGACTTTTTAAATGATAAATGCTAAATCTCAGGCAAACAATACAAGTAGCTCAAAAATAAACAACGTTCTTGACCAGAGCATGTTGCAATAAACTTGATTCTCTGCCCTTTTTTTTTTTTTACATTTTGTAACTAGTCATGATATATTATTACATATTACATTTTTTTTTTTGGATAATGTTTGATTGTGTACAATCATGCATGTTTCTTAACAATGTTAACCTATTTAAATTTCCATTAAAATAAAAAAACAAATGGTATCAGCATTAAATAAAACATTTTTAATCCGCTCCGCACACAGGAAGAAATGGACAGCACTCCAATGGTGTCATCCCTCCTTAACAAACTGGCCAATTACACCAACCTGACACAGGGGGTTGTTGATCATGAGAAAGCTGAGAGTGAGGATGGCGTAAAGAGGGTCAATATCAAGGTCAGTATCAAACCATTATTCTGTTGTTAAAGAAATATAATGCAAAACACAATAACTACTGAAAATGATCTGCTAAATAAAATATCTCAAAATCAAAAATTCTCTTAGGCTTCAGAAGATTTAGAGCAGATTCCAGTTTAATCCCAGTTCTCTGTATATTTGTGTCCTTCAGGACCCTCAGATGGGGACGTTTATAGGTGTGTACATGCCCTGCATGCAGAACATCTTGGGTGTCATTCTGTTCCTGCGCCTTACGTGGATCGTGGGTACAGTTGGAATTCTGGGTTCCTTTGCCATCGTCTTCATTTGCTGTACTTGTGTGAGCCTTGTTAAATATTATCTAATTTGCTAAAGCTTCACTGCTATCTAATTGTCGCAACAAATTTTAGTCACTAATTAAATTTTTTATGCACCCTCTGTCCTCCAGACTCTGCTGACTGCAATATCAATGAGTGCGATCGCCACTAATGGTGTGGTGCCAGGTATGTTGGACAATATTTTTTTTTTTGACAATCATTTTTGCGCATATCTTCAGTCAAATAAACTCACTTTTAAAAATTATTCAGTCGACAGGAGGTTAGCACCACCCATTCACACGGATGTTATGAAATGTGTTTTAGTTTTAACTGCTTTTTCAATATGGCTCAGTACAAGGCACCCAGACAGAACCAAAATTGCTTAGATTTGTCTAGACATACAAAAGTGAATTGTGAGTAGTTTGGCATGTAAAACCATCATAATCATTGATCTTATTATTTTGCAGCTGGTGGCTCATATTACATGATCTCCCGGTCACTGGGTCCAGAGTTTGGAGGTGCTGTTGGCCTATGCTTCTACTTAGGTACAACCTTTGCTGGATCCATGTATATACTGGGTACCATTGAGATCCTTTTGGTGGGTACATTCTCTCAAACTTGCACAGCAACACTATGTTTTAAAACCAGTGTACTGTTTTAATTAAACTTTAAGCTGATTTTGACA
Organism: Hepsetus odoe; assembly: GCA_017165825.1. Lineage (NCBI taxonomy): Eukaryota > Metazoa > Chordata > Actinopteri > Characiformes > Hepsetidae > Hepsetus > Hepsetus odoe. Next base: position 10,425,244 of record CM029382.1, read on the forward strand.
GATCAGATTTAGGATTTAGTAGTAGTCTATTTTATAGTGCAAAGAATTAAAGTACACATTCTAGTTAGTCAAGTGGGTTTTAAGGTTTGGTTCATGTTAAGTTGTTAGGGTTACCATATTTACAACAGTCGTATAGGTATAAATCTACTTAAACAATATGTGTAACTATATGTCTGTTCTGTCTTGTCTGCAGCTGTACATCATACCAAATGCAGCAGTGGTTGGGGGACAAGACGAGCCAGTGAGTCCAAATAACATGCGTTTATATGGAACCTGCTGCTTGGCACTCATGGCTCTGATGGTGTTTGTGGGGGTGAAATATGTTAATAAACTGGCGCTTGTCTTTCTCTCCTGTGTGATACTGTCCATTATGGCCATCTATGCTGGAGTCATCAATCCTCGAGACTACCGGTGAGTAACACTATGCACACACACACACACACACACACACACACACACACACACACACACACACAGGCTTGTCTGTCTCATCTGGAACATTGCCATATCTTATCCAGAGCTAATTCAAATTACAGTTATTGAATAATAAGCCTTAAACATATACCTTTTGTCTAACCCGTGAAGCTTTTTTATAAGTGTTGAAACAGACCATTCTTTTTCTTTCTTGTCATATGAATGTTTTTTTTTAATTTAAATTACAAATTCATGGATAAGATCTGACAAACTAAGGCCTGATTTAGCAGATTCATCCTTTTATGTGTGTAGGCTGATGACTGCTGATTTATACAACAATCAGTACTACACCTGCCTCTCACTAGACTTGGTTCCATGCCTCTTCATGCTAGAATGACCTCATTGCTGAAGATTAGTAGATAGTATTTCAAGGAGTGAGTTGCAGTAGTCCAATCTTTAGGTTGCTGTTTGAATGGCTGAGTGATTGTTTTTCTCTCTCTCCAACATCCACACTCCTGTTTGACCCTCTTTTTGATCTTTACCTTGTAATACATTAAACGGAACTCTTGCAAGAAGCTGATTTTTGAACTCTGAATGTAATCAATGTAATCAATTTCCATACTGTTGGTATTTTCGGCATTTCTTGGATATTGTGTTAGTGGAATTTTTTCTCTTCACTAGAATCTGTGTACTTGGCAACCACCCGCTAAAAAACCACAACTTTGATAAATGTCTGAAGACAGAAGGCACCAATGACTCAGTGAAAACAGAGCTGTGGCAGCTGTTCTGTAACAGAACTTCTCTCAATGCGAGTTGTGATGCTTACTTCAACGACAACAACCTGACTGAGTTAAAAGCCTTCCCAGGCCTGCTCAGTGGCCGTATCTCAGGTGACACACCAGCAAATGTTATGGTTGTACTTTCAACTGTATAGAAGCATTAATGCAATAAGGTTATGTCTATTTTCTAGAGAACCTATGGGGAGCTTATGGTTTACAAGCGAGGCCAATAGAGAAAAATCCTTCTTCAGGATCAGTGGAGTCTAACTTCGCAGGGAAGCCCTATGTTTTCAATGACATCACCACCTACTTCACGTTGATGGTGGGCATCTTCTTTCCCTCAGTTACAGGTATGAGAAGGGAGACACAACGGTGCTTTTTTTGGTATATTTGGGACACTTTTACTTATAAAAATATACTGGGAGCATTTCTCTTTGGAAGCATTGGGCTAGACTCATGACCAACTGTGGGCCATTTTGCTAAGAAGGGAGGAAATGAGATGAACTTGCTTTGAGAAACAAATTTAAAGTACTAACAGCTAAATTAATAGCAGACATTTAGTTACCATAGCAACTATTCAATTGATTCGAATCAATTGAATCAATTGTATGAACAGGTATGCCTGTTATGTTTTTACATATGTTTTTAGGGATTTTAGCTGGGTCAAACAGATCAGGAGATTTGAGGGACGCTCAGAGATCAATCCCGATTGGCACCATTCTGGCTATTGTTACCACTTCCATCATCTGTATCCTTTTGTTACCATCATCTCCCCCCACAGAACCTTATGACTTGAGATAATGATATCTATTTTTCAGATATTCAGATAAACCTTAACGTTTTCAATTTAGACATGTCCTGTGTGGTGTTGTTTGGTGCCTGTGTAGAGGGAGTGGTACTGAGAGACAAGTAAGTGTTATTTTGGGGTGCAAAATATCAAGACCATGCTACATTAGTCAAGCTCAACACAGTTGCAATGTGTAATGTTTTGCTTTGAATATAAAAACCTGTCAGTGGCAATATAGTATAGAATCTGCAAATCAGTATGCAAAAAGCCAGACTGTCATTATAGCTTTTCTGTTTTAGCTTACTTGTTTATGTAACCCCTTGAACATTAGGGTTATTATTTGGCTATTACTCTCAAAGTGTTCAAAGTTACAGTTATTAATCAAAGGCATATTATTCAGTAACTATTACTATTTGGTAACTACGACAAAATATATTTTTTTGTTATCAGTGTGATAAATTAAGATTTATTGATGTACTGACTATATTTTTAATGTTGGTTGTATAAATAGGTATGGTTACTCTTTAAAGAGAGTTCCAGTGATCGGTGCTCTGGCTTGGCCTTCTCCTTGGGTGCTTGTCATTGGCTCTTTCTTCTCCTGCTGTGGAGCAGGTCTACAAAGCCTTACTAGTGCCCCCAGGCTTCTGCAGGCTATTGCACGTGATGCAATTGTGCCCTTTTTACAGGTAACACACAGTCTTTTATCATTCTTTAGCAAAAATTTGATGATGTGAAATACAATCTTGGTTGCAGTATCAGCATGAAGAAAGGTGTGTGTGTGTGTGTTTGTGTTTGTGTGTGTAATCTTCTTATAGGTGTTTGGTCATAGCAAATCCAATGGTGAACCTACATGGGCATTGCTACTTACTGCAGGAATATGTGAGATTGGGATTCTTATTGGCTCTTTGGATGATGTTGCTCGAATCCTTTCAATGTAAGTGTGGGCTTCCTGTTTTCTTATCTGTTATCCCATTACTTCCACCAGAAGTCCTAATGCAGAACAGTTTTTTTTTTTTAGTTTTTAAGTTGTTACCTCATTTTGAACTTAACTACATACTTATTCATCAAAAAATGGTTGGTTAGCTATCAACACTTGGCCATATTCACTCGGAAACAAAAATTTAATATAGAAATACCCTTGTCTCAGACACCCAGGACATAAAATGTAAAGGTTTTCAGTTATCACAGGCTGAAACATCCCATTTGTATGGTCACACCTTATTTCTCTTGTACAAGTTAACTTCTGACTGATTTCTTATTTTGTTTTCATGATATACAGGTTTTTCTTGATGTGTTACTTGTTTGTCAACCTGGCTTGTGCTGTCCAAACATTACTGCGCACTCCAAACTGGAGACCAAGGTTTAAATTCTATCACTGGTAGGTAAACTAACCATTTATGTAATTGAATATTATAACATTATACCTCAGTGATTTCTGAATTGCACCTAATTGTGCTTTTGAAACATTTTTTTCAGTAAATAAACAAATTAACACAAATCTCTACTTACCTACTGGTAGGCAATCACACAAAACATGCATGCTTATTCGCGTCCAGATGTTGAGTCCCAAATTAGCTAATTTAGTCAAGTACTTTAGTAAAATCTGTTCAATTTTAGAACTTAGAACTTTATAATTATACCTGAAATTGGGTAAATACATTTTTTTCAATAGTACTTTAACTGCATTTAATTTTCCTAAAAAAATATAAAGACTTTTTCAGTGTCACCATCTGTCGTGCCCGATCGGAACCACGGGCACGACAGACCGTGACAGTCAGTCATAGTCTGTTCCTTGTCCTAGAAAATATTGCTACAGAATGTCAGACTAATTACAGCAGGCAGCTGAGCTTTAAAACACATTTTACCACTTTGTGCCTACACAAGATCTATTTCTGTTTTAATCTACTCTTAGAGGGGACATAAAATTGTTTTTTATATAATTGAGTGTGTTTGTGATTTATTTTGTGTTTTTTATGCTTTACACGTAATTTGATTACATTGTGATATTATATTTATTTTAATATCCAGTGTCGCATGTTGTTATTGCATTTTGAAGCATCATGTTTTTTAATTTAGAAATAAAATACTCAGAAGTACACAGGCTCCAATTTCAGATGTTAATTTATTTTACTGTGTCATGGCCACTGTAGGCATGCGCACATTCAAACTTCTCTGGAGGCATAAAGCCCTAAACCCTCTAAATTTGTTGCTGGAAATATTTTGATTGGAAATATGAAAAACATCAATCCATCCTGTTGGTTTCAACTGACAGAAATGGTATAAAATTAAACTAATAGAATATAAACATAATCAGACATAATCACTTTACACAACAAAAAAGTGAAAGTGCATGCCAGTCTTTCCAGTGTGCTGTGATTCTAGCAATGCCTTTTATGTTAATCTGTTTTTACTGCTGATTTTCTTGCCAAATACAGAACTCAGAATAATTAATTTGCCTTTTTTCCTGTAGGTGTCTTTCATTCCTGGGAATGAGCCTTTGTCTTTCTCTTATGTTTGTTTCATCTTGGATCTATGGCTTGGTTGGCATGTTGATTGCTGGGTGCATTTATAAATACATTGAATACAGAGGGTGAGTCCCTTTCCCATCAGTTATGACCTGCCATGTTATGTTCCACAGTACACATATTGTTATGAAAATAATAAAAGTAGTCAAAATACTTTTACTGAGAGGAGATGGTCTTTTCCTTCACATTAGCTTAGATGTGGTGTTTCTGAATTCTGCAGGGCAGAGAAGGAGTGGGGAGATGGAATCAGAGGGTTATCCCTAAATGCTGCACGCTATGCTCTCATCAAGCTGGAGGAAGCACCGCCACATACTAAGAACTGGAGGTAAAAACAGGGATAGAAAGTATTTTTATTTATTTACAACATGAAATTGTGTCTGATATCTGAACATGTAATATAATATAATATGGGCAATTTAATATAATATGGGCAGCGGTGGTCTAGTGGTTAGGGAGTTGGCCCCGCATCGGAAGATTGTGGGCTTGATTCCCTCACAAGTAGGTTGCCCTAAGGTACCCCTGAGCAAGGTACCGTCCCCATCACTGCTCCCCAGGCGCTTTCAATAGCTGCCCACTGCTGCACGATGTTTTTGTGCCTGGGTTACAAGCAGAGGTCCAGTTTCGTTGTGGTTCACGCTTGCTGTGCTGTGACCTCGCAATGACGAAGGTTGTCACTTTCACTTTCTTTTTAATACAAAAAACAACCTGAGGAAAGAAAATACACATTTTCTATTCATTTTTTTGCAATTTATTGATGGCCAAAAGCCAAAACTTATCACCCATGTGAAATAGAAATTTCCCCTTTTCTGCTTTGCATTAGCTACTTGCAACAGTAGAGAAAAAAGATAAATTCAGATCTCTGCAAGAAATTGGTGAAGGAAAATAATGGGTCATTAGTTTTTGATCTGAAGCTTAAGCACAATGCTTAAATGCTTATGTTTTGGAATTAAAAGCATAAGAGCAAGTCCATCTCTGAAAAACATTTTGGAGTGGTCTGGTCAAAGCCCTGACCTGAACCCTGTTGGTATGTCACTGCAGAATCTAAAATGGGCAAATCCCTTTAATGTGGCTTCATTCAAACAATTTGGTAGAAAAGTGTGGACCAGAATTTGAATTAAAAACTTTGTTTTTTAGGTTTTTTTCATCAAGGTTGTATTGTTAAGAATAAACAAAAACAAAAATATAGCAATATATACTTTTTCACTGCACTGTACAACTGTGGCAATATAAAATAAATCAATGATATAGTATATATTTGTTTTAAAGTGCAAAAATGTACATCCGTTTTGCCGTTAATTATTCATAAATGTCACCAGAAAGTCCATATTACCTCAACAAAGGATGAACTGTCTCATTTCTATCACCTACAAAATCAAAACCCTTTAACTCTTTTATGATCTGTTGATGCTGAGTATTGAGTAAAGTAGAATTAGGTCTGTCTTGACAGACTTAATGCATCTCTTATATGTCTCCTTCAGACCTCAGCTACTTGTGCTGCTGAATTTAGACTCTGACATGGTGGTGAAGCACCCACGACTCCTGTCTTTCACCTCCCAGCTGAAGGCAGGGAAAGGCCTGACCATTGTTTGCTCAGTGCTGCAGGGAACCTATATGACCCGTGGTGCTGATGCTAAGCATGCTGAAGCGGTAAGCATAAGATTAACACATGTACTTGTCATTAATTTTTTTATATTTGATATTGTAGAAAGAGATAATGTTAGCTATACCATGCTTTGTACATTTGGAAAGTGGTTATGAATTTAATAGAAATTTTTTTATTTAATTGGCTTGTTGATGCCTTAAACAGAAGATCAAGTTCAGTTTAATCCATGGGGCTTGCATTGTGCTCAGCAGTCAAGAGAGTTAAACCAGTGCCCAAAGTAAGGGCTCTACCACAGCGGACACCCAGCAGTGACAAACATTGGAGTCTGTCAGAAATCATTCTGTGAATTCTATAAAAATACTATAAAAATGAAAGATGTTGAAGTTGTTTTTTATTTTTTGAAAAGTTCTCAAATTTGTAACAGAAAATGCACAGTAAATTCATTGCTGATTTAATTGACTTACTGCCGAAGTATTACATAAACTCTGTATATAATAATAGGTAACGTATAATAATTAAGTGAAATATCTGCCCTTTTGGGAAACCACTTAAGAATAACAGACAAGTCTTTTAATACCAGCTCTCTGTTTATTTGTAGAATATTAAGGCATCCATGATGGCAGAAAAGACAAAAGGCTTTTGTCATGCTGTGGTATGCTCTAATCTGCGAGATGGTTTCTCAAACCTGATCCAGACCGCTGGCCTGGGAGGCATGAAGCACAATACTGTTCTAACAGCCTGGCCCAGTAACTGGAGACAGGCTGAAGACTCCTCCTGGAAGAACTTTATTGGTATGTGTATATAAACCCTCCATTGCCACTCTTAGGTATTAGGCTATTTGTTCAGTTCATGTTCAGGATTATCATATACAAACTATGAGCAACTCTTACTCAAATGAACATGCTGCTGGCAGATTAAAGGATTAACGTGCATTAATGTTATTAGGCAGCTTCCTTAAAGTGATGCAAGAGTGACATGGTCATGGTGACATGGTGACTAATGGTAACATGAATTTATTATAACCTGTTGAGATAAATTGCAATTTAATTACTGTTGTATACCATTTTATTAAACAGTACAACAAAGGGTGGTGTATTTTAACTGATCCTTAGAGTTTGCTTGGCCCTGCTTCTCTCTGCACTGACTCTTCATGCTGATTTTGGCCTTCATTGCCATCCACTGCAGCTCATGCTCCTGTGTGGTGGATTGCAAATATCTCATTTAAATTCAGATTTGTACTTTGAATGTCGTTGCAGTCTTGAATCAAACAAACTGATAAAAAATCTCTCTTTCGACAGAGACAGTAAGAGAGACGACTGCTGCTCATCAGGCACTGCTTGTGGCAAAAAACATCGATCATTTTCCTAGCAACACGGAGCGTCTGACTGAGGGCACAATAGACGTGTGGTGGATCGTCCATGATGGAGGCCTGCTTATGCTTCTGCCTTTCTTACTCCGCCAGCACAAGGTGATAACAAGTGACTATCAATTTAGATTGCCATAGCAATTGGGACTGACTTGGGTGTTTTCTTTAGGTGTGGAAAAAGTGTAAGATGCGCATCTTCACTGTGGCTCACATGGATGACAACAGCATTCAGATGAAGAAAGATCTATACATGTTTATGTACCAGCTGCGCCTAGATGCTGAAGTGGAGGTGGTAGAGATGGTAAGACACTATTGCATTAGTGGGCTCAAGATCTTAAAGGAACTGTTGGGGAAATTCAGGGAAAAAATCTATGAATCTATCTATTCTTGGCAAATAAATGGTTGGATATTGATGTTAAATGTTTATATGAACACATTTACAAAAACTACAGATTGTAATATATTTTTATTGTCTGCATTTTTAGAATCCAAGTGATATCTCAGCCTTCACCTATGAAAAAACCCTTGTGATGGAGCAGCGTTCTCAAATGCTCAAGCAGATGCAGCTGTCCAAAACAGAGATGGAGAGAGAGGTAATATATGTCCTCGATTGTGTCCCTGATGTTTAAAATTGATCAACATTCTATCAGAGAACTTTTCACAACTTAACAACAGTAGGTGAACCTGTGATTATGTTTAATAAGAAAACTGATTTGTCCTGTCCAGGGTGCGTCCCCCGTCCTCGCCCTGTGTGCGCTGGGTTGGACACCGGCACTCCCCCGCGACCCCGTTTGGGACAAGCGGCAGATAATGAATGAATGAATGAACTGATTTGCTCATCTAGCACTGATGATCTCAGAGGAGACAATGACCTGTTTAGCTTTTTCATTTGCCTCTCTGCGTCAAGAGAGAGGAAAACCTTTTTTTAGTCATTTGAAAAGTATATAAGAATATTGTCCTTAAGTCATAAGACAAGTGTGATTAGGTTAAAGGTTATATGTAAATCACTTCTCTGTATAAGATCTTTAGTAAAGTTAAGGTGTTGAATGTTCTGTTTTGGTTGACAGATTCAAAGTATTACAGATGAATCCAGGAGCTCCATTAAGAGAAAGAACCCTGCTTCTAACTCCCTACAAGTTCCAGGAATGGCATCCCCAGGGAATGAGGTACCTGCTTTGTTATTTGTTAATTATCATGATCATAATGATCATAATCCTGATCATCATCTTCATCATTTTTATCTGAACAAATACATGGAACTTTGATGATGTTCTGAAGATACTATAAACTTTCTGCCATACTAGCAAATATTTTCATGCAGGTCTTTAAGACCAGCCTGATCTCACACACCTCAAACTTTCAAAAGTAGCAGTTTCCAAAGTAATAATACCCTCCAAAATTCATCCAACAACTAGGAAACAGCTGGCCTGGTGTCAGCATAATGGTAATTGCTTGGTAAAAGCATGTTTGTTAGCTCCTTACTGCATTCTTGGAGAAGTACAACATTATAGAGGACCTACTCTAAGTGTGTTGGTTAAATTTGTGTAATACTGTATACTGCTACTCTCTATAGTAGGGTAAGTTTATATGTTTTGGTCTGTGCAGCATCATGTTCCTGGAAAAATGTTGTGATGATACATTGTATAGTGTACATGAATAAATGACTATAATATCTGCTTGAATTAACTTGATGTCATGATATTCCTGCTTATTAGCTTGGTCTTCAGGGCAGCTCACTAAGGCCCTCTTGTGGTCCACTCGCAAGTGTGTTGTAATAAATTGTAACAATAACTTGTTGAAATAAATTCATTAACTCCTCATAGTTTGCATAGTTTATTTGCAACAGTATTTTTTTCCTGATATATAACCCAGTTCTTATTCACCCAGGCTGACATGTTTCATGAGAAGAATGCTAGATCTCATGCTGGCCACCAAGAAAGAAACAGTCCCATTTCTGATCATATCCACATGACCTGGACCAAAGAGAAGTTGATCAGTGAGAGGAACCGTCAACGTGAACCAAGCCCCTGTATACGGGACCTCTTCAATATGAAGCCGTGAGTACTTCTCCTTAGACAAAGGATAACCATTGTTTCTAGTATATATGTAAGTCTTACATTTGAATATGTATGTGTGCTTTTGTTCAAAACACTTTATAATTTTAAAAATGACAAATGAATAAAAATACAGTTAAAAAGTGAAGATGACTTGTTTTTTAAATGTAGCTAGAAGAGCACAAAGTTTTCTCTCTCGCATACCATCAAATGAGTTGAATCAATCCACCACCAGCAGAATTGATTGACTTACCAGGTTTTAAATGTTGACTGCAAGTAATACTGTCTTGTGGACAGTTAGAAATTGCTAAACAAGCACATTACCACCAAAAAATGACAACTTTTCTATTAGTTATTTGTATTTATTACAAAATATAGTGTTTTTCTGTGCACATAAATGTTTACTTTGTCTCTTAAAATAGTTACTGCCTAAAACTCATCCACTGTAATATGTGTTTGGTTGTTTGACCTGAAAATCTAATACCACTTTTTGGCTTTTTCCTTTCTAGAGAGTGGGAGAATCTGTAAGTCACTTTTTTCATCTTTTTAAGTGTGAAGTCTATGTGTGAGTGTGAACTAATTAACTTTGGGAACATTAAATATAAGATTTGTTGTTTTCCTATCTGGCATGCTGTCATTTAAGTGTTCCATGTGTCACATAAATTACAGTATGTTAGATTGAAAAACATCAAATCTTAAATTCAAAGGTTCCCAAAGTGTCTGCAGAAAGCTAGTGGGGAAGTGATTAGCTGCTTCTGAGAATGATTTGTTACTTAGCTAGCTGCTAAAGAAAGTATTGAATGTTGAATCATTCTATGGATTGGCATTCATCATTTATGTTCAGAAGTTGCATATGTCCCTCATTGTGGACTTTTAATATATGTAGAAATGTTTTAGACACTGATACATCAACATTTATTAAGAAAATCAAGTAAATTTTCATACTGGATCTTGAAATATTGTTGTTGCATTTTGCCACAAGGTCATTACTGAAGTCAGGTAATGATGTGGGATGATTAGTTTTCAGGCATAAGCACCACTTCAGTGCATCCCAAAAGTACTGGACTGACCTCCATTACAAGGAACACGATTCTTTGCTCTGTAATCCAATAAGGGGTTCGTACCCCTCTTGACAATGCTTTGAATTGGGCAGAATGACCTAAAAGATCGGGAGGTGGTGTTTAAATCGGATTTTTTTATTGTTTCATGTAGAAACCAGTCCAATGTAAGAAGAATGCACACTGCGGTAAAACTGAATGAAGTTGTGGTCAAGAAATCTCAGGGGGCTCATCTTGTCTTACTGAACATGCCTGGACCACCTAAAAACAAGGGTGGAGATGAGAACTGTATCCTTTTTCAGTACAATATTTTGTGTCAGATATTACATTTCATTAAAGAATTCTGGTTATTAAGTAGCGAAATGGGTAGGACCTGTAATGAGGAGCTCACATTTTAGCTGGCAAGCTGTAATAGCAGCAGTACTTTGTGGAGAGATTAAACTTCACAAAGTTAATGAACATTTTTATGTAATACTTAAGTGTTAGGAGTGCTGATGTAAGAGATCATTCAAGGATCTGGAACCCCCTTTCTCTATCTGTGCTTTGCTCTTTAACACAATTCTTCTAGACATGGAGTTTTTGGAGGTTTTAATGGAGGGTTTGGATCGGGTCCTGCTCATACGAGGTGGAGGCAGAGAGGTCATCACCATCTACTCTTAGCCCCATGGCAGGACATGCACTGTGGGCCATGTATGTGCACAGTACTCAGGGTAGGAAAAAGACAGATCTGCCTTCTGTCAATGATTATTTAAAAAGCTAACCCATTTAACCAAACAGGGCCTTTTCTATGCCAGTGTATTTTACATGGTTAAATGGGTCAAAGTGATGAACATGTAGCCAGCATCTTTAAGTTTAAAAAATGTGTCTACATATTGATAGTGAGATTTTAAAGTACATGGTCTTCCATGCTTAGAACTGGAATTGCACCCGTGACATAACTGAATGCTAAGAAAGCACTGGGTGCTAAGAAAACTGCTAAGAAAAAAGCTGATTTTATTTATGTGATGTGATACCAGTGCTGACTGATGCACTACAAAAACAGACAAACATTTTCCATTTTTTTACCTTTATGATACTCTTATGATACAAAGGGTGTTTTGTTCTGGTAAATTATTATAATACAAATATGGGAATTATTCAGTTGGTAAATTAACAACTGAAATACTAGTTCATATTTTAGTACCAAAAGTACCAAAATAACACATTTCATCACACAGATTTTTAACTACTTCATTGACCATATAAATTGATCACTTTTTGTCACGTATAACTGCTAAAAAAAAGTTTATAGCTATACTACATTTCACCAGTTCACACCAACACAACAAACTGTCTGATTTCATTAGTGTTTATATCTAAGGACTTAACATATGCATGTTATGTTATTTGTATGTAATATAACATTTGTAAGAAGGGTCTTTTAACAGAATGAAATATGCAGTATGTAGTACTTTACATGCTTACCTGGAGGCAGTTTTTGGATGATCTAATTTTTAAAATTAGTGAGTAATGACTCTATAATGTACTGTAAGACAGTATAAAAGCAGTGTTAGATTATTCAATACATATTTGTATCCTTTCCATTTCTAGCCTGTCCTGCTGTTTTAACTGGAAATTACAAATCACTGGCTCAAACTATATTATTAACATAAGTATCATAAATACATACAATTCATTCCACCAACAAAACGTTGCCTGATCTTCAGCATAAATGAAGACTGAATGGTGTTATCTCTGCTTGGAAACATGCAAGTAAAAACCCTGGTCAAGCTTAAGGCAAAAAACTGTGCATTAATGGGGTAGAAGTGGCTTAATGGTTCACAGTGCATAAGTATTATTTAGTCTATCCAAAATAACAGATTCAAACCACTGATGAGGAGTGTGATAACCTTTTCAGTAAATGTACATTACTTTCATTTCAAAATACAACTGTTAAAATGAACAGTTGCTGCTAATCACTGTTTCAGTTGAAAAGACCCTTTAGGTTTGTGTTTTGTCTCTTGATTCAAGACAGAGACCAAAGTGTTGTAGCCTTGAATATGTATTTGCAGTCTGGAATCATCTTGGAATATTGCCTGGCCTGGGTTTCTGCCATAAAAAAATAGGGCATAACTAATTGCTTTGTCGATTTTTGAACTTCAAAAATCAATCTGATAAACCAGTGCATATCAGGTAAATCTTTATTGCATTGATACCTTGATGTTTCTTCATTACACTAAACCATTCTTGATTCTTGAGTGCCAATGTGGCATTTAGCAAATGAGTGGTGATGAAGGCAAATCTCTTTCTTATGCTCTGTATTATTGACAAGGCTCCTATGCTTATCCTATGGATAGAATATATATATATTTGAGGAAGCATATTTGTCTATTTCATCTCTCTTAGACAGACATGTCAGGTTTTTAAATGTAAGTTAATAAGACAAAGATTCATTAAGAAATTCTGAACAAACTTTTATGTTCTGAGGGAGATTTTTTTGGAGGATTGGGGACTGTATTTAAACATGTATTGTAGATAAACTAACATTTTGTTGGAAAAGATCAATAAAAATGGAGACTTCAACTTGATTACTGTTTTGCTTTTGTTCTATTACATTTTACCAATATAATCACAAAGTTAAGACAAAATCAGTTGTCATTTTCTGCTGCTTGTTCCAAACGGGGTCACGGAGTGCAACCCAGCTCACACACCCTGGACAGGTTGCAGCCCATCTCGGGGAGGAGCAAAACAGGGACAACACCTTGCTCAAGGGTACCTCAGGGAAACCTTTCGGGAAGGGGTTCAAACCCCCGATCCTCCGATCATGTGGCCAACGCCCTAACCACTAGGCCACCGCTGCCCGAAATCAGTTGTTTAAATAGAAATTAAAAAGAAAATGAATGACTTGATTTATTCTTTAATTGGTAAATCAGTCCCCTAAGTATATATTTGTATACGTTAAAAACTCTTGAGCTGTTACCCACTGCAGAGTAATCCCATGTTACTAGTTAATACATGTAAATGAAAGTACACATTATAAAGGCAACCCGTTGCTAACAGGCACATTACATGATCTGTAAAACTTTGGATACCTGCTAAAGCTGCCCATTAACACACATAGGAACAACTCACAATTCTTTGAAAATGCCCAATTTTTTAAAAGAATTATGATCACTGACCCACACAGGGGCTTGAACTTAACACCATCCCAAACCTTTGGCATCAATTGTGAACCAGATCTTATCGGCCAACATGAATAATTGATCTCATTATCGCTGCTGTGGCTGAACGCAAGTGAAAACCCACAGTCATGTTCCAAACCTAGTGGAGCATCTTGCCAGAAATGGAAATGCAATTGAACAGAGAAGGACCAACTCTTTAACAGCACATCAGAACGAGAATAAGCACATATGAAAGTAATTTTCTGGCATCCGCATACCTTTTGCTACATAGTTTACTTGTAAAGCATCTGCTCCATGCAATTTTCTAACGCTGGCATTGCTTATCACTACATTAATTCTTGTATCTGGCCTCGGGTAGTGCTATTCCTCCCTTAAACAAACTGCAATCTCTTCAATCTCTCCTCAGATAAAGAAAAAAAAAAGGTTTACTTGTCCAAACAGGACTTACAAGGTTAGCAGATCCAACCTTGAGTCTGTTTAAAGAGTATTCTCTCTGGTTTGTGTGAGTCAAAGTGCTGTATGCATTCAACAAAGGTGAAGGTCTTCTGTAGCTTGCTGTTGTAATTGTATTCTCAAACCAAAACCTATTTAAAAACTAGCACTATAAAATAAAGTAAGCACACATTTGTAAGAGATGGAGAAGCTCAATTTCATTCATTTCGGCGCACACTAAGTTATAGTCCCAAACAATTAGAAATGGTTTTATTTATCTAGTTTTAAAAATTTTACATGTTTTACAATTAATCCATCTATTATCCAGGAAAACATAGCAGGTTGTATGCATTTTACATGTTAGATAAGTACAGAATATGTTGTAAATAAAGAAGGAATGAAAGATACATGAAAGACTAAAGGCAGATGTGGATTTGTGGTTCCATGAAGCATCCAGTGTGAAAGGCTGAAATAAACAGAGCATGAAATTCCACATCTGAAAACTCAACATGATCCACAATTTTTTTTTTTAAATCTACACAATTTATTCCAGGAGGTGTGTGCTTTCAACATTCTAATATTTTTCATCTATGCTCTTTATGCTTTATTTGCAAAAATATGTGTTAATAATTCTTATTTATGAAAAAGAAATAATAAAACTGAACTGAACTGAAATAATGTAACTGTTGCCAACTAGCAACCCAGGCCGCTTTTTACCCTTTTTTTCAACTTTATTATAAGAACATGGAGTAAGGGTTTAAAAGGAAAAGTCTAGTTCAGTCAGACAAAGCAAAAGGAGGAAGAATCTGAACAAGCCCTTTCTGTCCTGATCAAATGCTGGTGCTAAATCTTATCTTGACTTCTTGACCAATTCACTGAGAGCTTATTAACACTGAAATTTCATTTGGATTTCTGCGCTCCTGGTATTAATTACCCTTGAAACCTTTTGGGGTCACATGGTCTATTTTATTTTCAATGGATAACAGTATAAATTCACAAAAGGTAAGGTGTAAATGAAGTCCCTTTAATTTCTCTGGAGCAGTAAAGCATGTTTGTTTCTACAGCTTTTAATATTAGTTTAATTTGTGCTAAATGAACAGAAGTTATACATACATACACACACACACAAACACACACACACACAAACAAAAACAATACAGGAGTCCGTTGAAAGGGATGGGACAGCTGCTCTGTGTTGGTTTTCAAACGAAGGGTTTAGATGGAGGACATGTTTCTTTCTTTCTTAATAGTAAGCTTCCTTTTCTCCTGATATTGGGATGCCTGTGCAGAAGACACATCCTCTAATTAACTGAAGAAATGTACAGATTTAAAAGCAGGCAGACAGATGTAGCGAGTTGTGGCACAAACTGTGGGAAGATATAGTCATTAGCATGTTCTAGTAACGTTGTAGTAAAATAAGAAAATAGAAGCAGCAAAGTATTTTTAAGTTCAACAAGAGCACTACAGCACAATAAGAGCCTTTATTACTTCTATACAAACAAGACAGCTACAAAAAATGAATGTGCTTTTTGTACACTGGCCACATTTTCACCACCTCATCAGATTTTTTTTCCCATGTTATTACTAGACACATCAGTGCTTACCTTACATGAAACCCAGTTCGTGATATATTTGTCAGAATCAAGAAGAACAGTCCAATAAATGCAGCCATTATGATCCACAGTATTATGACAATCGTATCTGTAGTAAAGAGAACAGATCAACATGTCAGGAAATCTGCAACCAAATGATCAACCACTGTTCAATATTAACAAAGGAAAACTCACGTCTGCTGTATCTTAGCTTTCTGGCATCAACAATGACCGGATCCATGTAATCATAGTAATAATCATATGTCACTTCATATGCTGAGGAGTTGTTGGACGGCTCCATTATGACTTTGATAAAAGACAGACTCAACGAAGAAGAAAATACCAAAATAAAAACCTGCTGACTATGTTCTTCCATTAAAAGCTCCACCCATGACACCATAAGGGATTTCTGAAGGACGAATAATGAAGGCCAGAAACCTGTTTGCTTGCCCACAGTGCCCGTCAGCAAAAATAAAATTCCTATTTCTTCCACCCAAACCCCCTTCTGACTAAAAAGGCTCTCAGAGATTCTAACTCAGAGATTCCAACACACACATTTCATTTGGAAATATGACATGATAAAGAAAGCTTTATGAAGGAAATACAAAAAATATCAAATGATTTATTCATCATCTGAGCCACTTGTCCTAAGCTGGGTCCCAGGTGGTGCTGGTTCCATCCAGTCCTCTTGGTCAGAAAGGACCCAGGACGCCCCAGCTGGGAACTGACCTCAGAATCTTCTCGCTGTGAGGCGGGTATGATGCAGTGTAATTCCTTAACGATTGATCTTTTGGGACAGATATGTAGACCCAGATTAAATTTAGGCTAAGCCTGGACTAAATACTGAAGTCCAACATTAAGCCTAATTCTGGTTTAGGAAAGCAGACCTAAGTTAGGAAAAACCTTTTTCCTAACTGTGTATTAAAAGTGAAAGTGACAACCCTTGTCATTGCGAGGTCACAGCACAGCAACCCAAAACCTCTGCATTTAACCCATGCAAACACCGTGCAGCAGTGGGCAGCTACTGAAAGCCCCCGGGGAGCCGTGAAGGGGACGGTACCTTGCTCAAGAGTACCTCAGGCCAACCTACTGGTGAGGGACTTGAACCCACAATCTTCCGATGCAGGGGCAACTCCCTAACCACTAGACCACCTCTGCCCTGCACACCGGCCATGTTGCACGCCTTCCTGCACCAGAGCGGAGGCAGGAGTGTGTATGAACTTGGATGCTCCAGAGAGGCCAAAACTGGTTGTAACTTTGGGGTTCAAACAATGCAGCTGCATTAAAATGGCAAAGCTATTAAACGGGTCACTTTCCACATTATGTATGTTTACACCCAGAGGTATTCTTTATGACATTTGCTGATGTCAGCTGAATAAGCATCAATATTTATTTATGTTGACAAATCATTTTCTGCTTCACTTTAGCAGAAAAATGTTTGTCGCTGCCTAAACTCTCAAAAGCTTGTGCTGGAAACCTTTATTGTAAAATGTGCATGAGGAAAATATGTCACACAAGGGTTTAGTTGGAGTGTGGGGGAGATGAGCATGTTTTATTAGTTTGATTTTAATGAGAAAGCTGTTCAAAAATGACCGCAGATTTATCAAAGTGCTCAAGACGCCCTATGTGGCAGTCTAAATTACATTACTAAATTACATTACTACACCTTTTTTTAATTTTTCTGATAAAAATAAAGAATGTGTAACTTGTGTAACTGTGTCCCAGTAGTTGAATAAAACCTCTATCCCTAATTTTAACTGATCAGCTAGTCAAGTGGATCCACATTCCCGTGGAGCGAGCTACTTCACGTTGTTTGAACGCAGCTGCTGAAGCCGCCATTTCTTATACTGTCCTGTAGGTGGCGATGACGGGCCTTTCACGTTGCGCCATAGAAGAAGAAAAACAGCAACAACATCCCTAACGCGGCCAACCTATGTTCACTTCCCCTAGACACTTATTCTAGGGAGAGTCCATGTTGAGGGGTTCCTCTACTTATAGATTACGCAATTTCTGTTTTTCTATATTTGACATTTACTTTCCGTGTACAATTATTATTTACATTTACATTTATTTTGGTATTTAATGAATATGAATCATGATTCGTGTTTTCAATCAGCCTCTACATGAACCTCCACATATAGGTTTACGATACACCCCCCTGTAATTATAGGTCACCCCCTAAAAAGGGGTTGAGGGAGGGAGCGTGGGCTACGTTGATATATTGTATCGGAACAGGGCCTCTGTTTAAAACTGCGTACCGCCATATCAAATAACGCCGCACAGATTGGCTTTTCTATTTTTTTAATCAGTTACGCTGCTCTGGACGTGTCGTTTTTTTAAAGTCAAAATACTCCCACGACTTTTTTTGTCGTCAGAGTAGATAAAGTTAATAACGGGCGACTCTGCGGTGAAACATACTGTCTAGAGTCTAATACCGTACCGTTATGAATTTGAACGACTTTTTGAGTAAAGTTACTCTTTAAAGTTGTTGTTCGGACCAGAGTAGGAGATTGCTGATCCCGGAAACCAAATTGAAGCTTCTGGTTTGGCAAATCAGCTGTTTTATGAGCGACTTTAAAGAGAGCTTTCCATTGAAAGGACTGAAAGCTTTATCGGGTCTGTTTTGTTTTGGTTCTGTGCGAACTCGACATGGCGGAAGGAATAAACTGCACTTCTTTCACCTCCCGCCCGAAGAAAACCTCGAGCAGCAACACGAGCGGCAGCTTGAGGAGAAGCAGCCGCCAGAAGAGGGATATTCAGGGCCGGGTACGGGCTTTTCCTCCACTTTATTAACTAAGCTTCAGTGCTGCTTGCTTAAGTGGGAAGGCGGCTGTGGATGCAGTGATCCGGCCGAAGCAGCGCTCAGAGGCTCTTCAGGGGGGTGATCACTTCTGAGCGCTTCTCTGTTAAACATGCATTGCTTTAAGTCTATGTTTTCTGGCTAGCTCAGAAATCCTGGGGGTATTTGACAAAGCAGGATATTTGTGCGCCAGATAACTTCAGCCTAAAGTTGAGGATCGTTCATATGGAAGATCTCTCTGCTCTTTTCCTATTGGACAGATTTGATTTGGGCTTAAATGATCATATGTGACCATATATGTGACAATGGGGCGTCCTTCCGAAGAAGTGAAAGTGACTGTCACTGAGAAACATCGCAGCACACAGTTCAACACTGCAAAATACAAGCTCTGGTTTTCAGCCACACACACCCTCCAGCTGGAGGCAGGTGTTTAACGCGCCTGCGGAGCATGATGGGCACGATACCTTGCTCATAGGGGCAAGTACTGGTGTGGTATTCGAACCGTAGGATCCTGGGGCCACGTCCCTAACCACTAGGCCATAGCTGCCCCAAAGAACCTGAAACCTCTCACCGCCGTGAAGTTCTTAACCTGACTGTGATTTGGATCATAGTCTTGCTGCATGATGAAGTTCTTCTAGATTAGCTTGGATGATTTTCTCTTTACATTTGCAGACAAATTGTTTCTGTAGACCTCAGAGGTCATTGTGCTATTACCATTGCACTGAATGATGTAAGCAGTAAAGATTGTTGAGTTTTTCCATAAGCAGCCACAAGTCCAGGCCATGACACTCCCTCCATTGCTTCGCATATTCTTTTGTTATCTGCACTTTGGCCTTTTTATTAGAGGAGGAGGAGTCACACCAAAAAATATTAAAAAGCAGATAAGAATCTAAAGATAATTACAACTGTAGTTATTGTTATATAATATTAATCACAATGCTTGTTGGATATTCCCATATATATATATATATATATATATATATACACACATACACACGTGTGTGTGTGTGTGTGTATATATATGTATGTGTGTATATGTGTGTGTATATGTATGTATGTGTGTGTATATATATATATATATATTATATACCCAATATTTAACAGTGAACCTGCCTATTCAGCAAGGAAACCTGCTTAACACCAATGTTGCATTAGCTGTCTGATCTTTTTTTTTTTTTTTCCCCACCCCCACTGAGCCTTATGAAACTTTTTGACTTTTTTATATATACTTGTATATTCTTCAGTTATTGCAGTTATTTCTAATTACCATGGTACATGCAGATGAACTGGTACGTGAGGGTAACACTCATAAGGGGTGTCTAGATTCTCTACATCTGTATACTAAATAAATAGGTTTAACCTAAGTGTGTGTGCCATTTTAGTCAATTAAATAAAAAGAAAAACTTGTTTTGCTGAAGAAGTTCTTTCTTTCATTGCAGGTTGTGTTAGAGAAAGTCTTGGGTATCACCACCTCGAACAGCAGTGGTTTGGCTTGTGATCCCAACACAGGATCTGTTGCATACCCTGCAGGGTATGATCAAGCAGCCGTGTGTTTATTAGCATATTTTATGGCGACAGTGAATGTCATTTTTAAGTATAAAACAAATGCATTGTTTTTTTTTTTTTTTTTTGCAGATGTGTTATTGTCATCCTCAATCCAAAGATAAACAAACAAAGCCACATCTTCAATACATCAAGGTACATGAACTGTAAATTGTAAGACACTGTAAATTGTATGCAGTAAAGTTGTTTGCAAAGATTCTCTCTCTGCAGATTGCTTTTGCTCTTTGTAAGAGTGCATGAATAAGGATCCTCTTAACTTTTCTCTGAATTTATTACACAGAAAAACCTTCAGTGCCTTAGCATTCTCTCACAATGGAAAGTATTTGGTCACTGGTGAGGTAAGTGGTTGGAAATGCATTAAAGAGGCTCAGTTAGCCTTTTGGGAACTGCTTTTGATATCTGCTGGAGTACCGTACTGATCTCTTGCATGTGTGAATATATTTGTGAAGAACGCATTGCTGTTTGATGCCAGAATGTTATTCCAGTGCTTCTAAAGTTTAAAAAAAAAACAAAAAAAAAACTTGTGATCAAAAAGTTTTAGTGTGATAAGTCTCTATATGCTGGGATGAGAAAGATGGGGCCTGGTTGATATGGCAGAGGTCTGATTATCACATTTTTGAGGTTTGTGTGAGACACATTCAGGTTGTCAAATGCTATGACAGGACATGCCTATTATTATTATTTTTTTTAACCAAGAGGTATTCGCTATGTTTGGAAATGTCTTTACTGCACCACTAAAGGTATTAATTATTATTCATAATTAAGAATTAATTATGATTATTCAGAATTAATTATTGCTGATTACAATCTAGTTTGCAGCATGGTTTTAATAAACCTTAATAAGAAAGTCTTTATGCTGCTGTCATCTTTGAAATTTATGCCGGAATTGAACCCACAATCTTCCGATGCTGGGGCAACGCCCTAACCACTAGGCCACCGCTGCCCCACACACTGTCCATGTTGCATGCCTTCCTGCACCAGTAAAAAAGAAAAGTTTTTAACTACCTGTAACAGTTTGAAGTGTAATTTTTTTTTCTTGTTAGACTTTGAAATTAGACAGACCACAACAACAAAAAATAAGTCTTCATGTGTTTCTTTGTCTTGACAGAGTGGGCATATGCCATGTGTGAGGGTTTGGGACGCGATGGAGTGTACACGGGTGGCAGAGGTCCAATGTCACAAGTATGGAGTGGCCTGTGTTGCTTTTTCTACCAATGGGAGCTACATTGTGTCTGTAGGATACCAGCATGACAGAACTGTTAGTGTGTGGGAGTGGAAGGTAAGTTTACAATTAAAGTGGCCCATTCCAAATTACAAATCTCAAACTATGAGAACTACTCAGTAAATGCTTTATTTGAAATAATATTGGAAAGGATTTTTTCTCTTTCTTTGTATTTGCAGCGAGGGACAGTTATTGCATCAAACAAAGTATCTAGTCGAGTGCTGGCCGTCTCCTTCTCCGAAGACAGCAGTTACTTTGTCACTGCAGGAAACAGACATGTTAAGTTCTGGTACTTGGATGCCTCCAAGGAGAGAAGGGTGAGCCTTAAAGCTCCTTGGAACACTTGGAACTCAGATTTAATTAATTCTACTATTTCATTTGGTTTATTTTCTAATTAAGCGCTTGTGTTATCTGAAGTGATTCAAATTGGCTGACTGCTGAGTAATTGTAGACTCTTGAACTGAGTCTGCTTTTCCCACATCCTTTCTTAATGTGTGTGTCAGTTTGCTATAGAAGGGGGAAAAAAGCATAGCTTTTTGATTAGTGCATACAAACATGCAAATTAATGAACACCTTTACCTTGTAGATTAGAAGTATGAAAAAAAAACAATAGATATAAATTTGGCACAATTAGTCAGATTGCATATTTTCATCTGCTGGCTCTGCTTTTAAGATTATTGGTCTTCCATAACATAAACAACTAAAGCATAATTATTCATTTCAAGCTTCTGTGATATGCAGAATGTGGTATTTGTGTTTATAAGCATTTATAAGGAACTTTATGCCATTAGATGTATAGGAAAGACCTTGTGAAATTTTACAGTAGTGTGTTGGAAAGTTTTTAATTTGAGTGGTTTACTATTCCAGGTGAACAGCACAGTGCCTCTGATTGGTCGATCAGGGCTGCTAGGAGAACATCAAAACAGCGAATTCTGTGACTTAGCTTGCGGCCGTGGCGCCATGGCGAGCAGCACCTATTGTATAACCCACACAGGTCTGCTGTGCCAGTTCAACAGCAACAGGCAGTTGGATTTGTGGGTTGACCTCAAAGTAAGTCACACTTTTCTGAAAGATTTCAGCAGTGAAGGAATATATATACTCTCCTCTTTAATTGCTTTAACACCATTAGCAGATTTTTTTCAAAAAAACATCATGCTCTTAAGTCATTTTCAGCCATAGCTTTCCTTAAATTTGTAGTTCTGAGTTCCACCAACTTATAGCCATACTTCATTGGCCTGTTTTATGCCCAGCATGAATGGCAGTGGCTGGCAATTTAAATACAGATCTCTGATCAGTTTTGACTTTGGATTTTTGTCCAGTGCTAATAGCATCTGTTATTGGTCCTTTTGATAGCAAATTTTACAACTGAGAGTATGATTCATGTGGTGCAGTTTTAGGATTATTCTTATGGTAAGTCTAATGCATGTACATATATCATGTGGGGAGAAGTACTGTTCAGTGTAATGCTGCAAAATGTCCTTGTCTGTTGTTTTTATTGTGTGTTCTGCAGACCTCCTCAGCATGGTGTCTGTCTGTGAGTGAAACCTTCATCTTCTGTGGCTGTGCGGATGGTATAGTGCGAGTGTTTAGCCCACAAAACTTGAACTATATCACAACCCTGCACCGGCCCCATTGTCTGGGGGTGGATGTCTCGCAGGGCATGCAGGCAGGGTAAGAGCCTTGCCTCAAATTGATTAGATTTAGAGCGAGATATATACTATCAGTTAAAACTTGCTAAGATTCTTCAAAGCTTGAAAGTAATTATACATTCACAAGCTCTTGGAATTATGGTAGAATTATGTTGACTTAGAAGTTGCACAGTTGCCTTCTCAACTTCTTATTAATTTTGATTGATAAAAGGTCCTGATTTAGGTTGACCTTTTGACATTGTGAAGATGAGGGTAACTTTAGTAATGGATAGTAATTCTTTATTTTTAAAAATGCAGCTACTTTAGTTACTGCTCGTGTAAATTACTTGATTTTGTAATTTACATGCTCTTAACTCGATAGACGTTCTTTCAGTAGCAAATG
This sequence comes from Hepsetus odoe, assembly GCA_017165825.1. NCBI lineage: Eukaryota > Metazoa > Chordata > Actinopteri > Characiformes > Hepsetidae > Hepsetus > Hepsetus odoe. Next base: position 10,448,631 of record CM029382.1, read on the forward strand.
ATCTACTCTGCTTGTGTGCTGCAAAGTAATAATTATTGCTTATGTACAGCTTTAGTTTACATCATTTATTTATTTCTAGTATTTGCAATATGAATGCTTGCCATTTATTTTTTGTTTCGCTCTGACAAAAAAGCACTTGAACATGGCATACTTATACTTCAGGCTTCATAAGAATCTTCTGTTCAGCACCTGAAGACAGCATATTTGTATCCAGTTATATTAATTCCAAGTCTTCTTGCATTCTACCTGATTGGTCTTCTCTGTTCAAATATTAAAGGATTAGTGGTTCTTTGCTCAAAGTGTTGAACTGCTTGCATCCTGCGGCTTTATGAAGACATAAATAATTTATCAGAAACAATTCATGAAACCATCTTTTATTTTTTCCCCGGCTCACAAGTTGGCTCATGATTGCTATGTGTGAACTATTCAAAGATGCCATTCGAGAGACTCCCCAATGTCTTGCAGACATTCGGCAGATATCTACAATGTTAAATATCTGTGCCTGTCAACGAGTCTAAATCCTGTAGTTTTAAATTCTTATTTTTTGCTTTTCCTTAATCAGCACAAGACTTTGAATTCTCCTTGTTTAAGATCTTGTAAGGTAGATGCAGTTGCCTCTATTATACTGCTGTTGTGTTCAGAAGTACAGTTTTGTTCCTTCAATGCATTTTTAGTTTTATCCATGAACATCTAACCTAGAATATAAAACTACCTTTTCTGTTTAGTTTACAAAGTGTTGTAGAAAGTGTTGACTTTCTGGAATAAACTGAACATTTTTCTACTTTTAAATGACCTTGTCTACTTTTACAAAACCCGTTTATCCTTCTTTTGACCTTTACTGAATTATAAGTTGCTGCTGTATGGTTGTTGGTTATTATATAAGAAGAAACAGTTGAATTATTTAGAATTATTTTGCCTTTTGGGTTTATAGATAAACAATACTTTATCATCAGATCTTTCTGCTGAACACTTTTCCATTCCCCCTCTTGTATAGACACCTTTTCTCCACATTGCCTGACACTGAGTATCCAGATGCTCTGGCCCTTACACATGACCCCGTCACCGGCCACTTGACATGTGTATATAATGACCACAGTGTGTATGTGTGGGATGTTCATGACATCAGCAATGTGGAGAAGGTCTACTCTGCCATCTACCACAGTGGCTGTGTCTGGAGTGTTGAGGTATGTTTTATTCATGAGGTTTTTACTTAGCAGGCTGTTGAGTAATATAGTTCTAGAGTTCTTTTCACATAGTGATTACCAAAACACTCTTTAACAAGTATATACACTCTTCAGACGTACCCAGAGCTGGAGGATTCAGCTGCAGCTCTCCCCACTGGCTCATTCCTCACCTGTTCATCTGATAACACCATTCGCCTTTGGAGCAGTGACTTTCTACAGAGCCACAATCCAAACACTGCCCTCCATCACAACCTCTACAGTCAGGCAAGTTCATTGTAAATCTTAAGGATGTTTCAATTTTGTTTTTTCTTAATTGATCATATTGCTGGAATTTCTGGTAGTAGATTTGTCATTGGAGTTTGAGTTTGTGTGTATTTGTGTTTGTATTAAAGGACTTGGTAAGGATTGTGTATGTGGATGAGGACACCCAGCACTTAAAAGCTTTCGCAGATAGAGTAGAAGGCAGCCTGGATGGCAAATTTGGAATCCGAGTGCTGGGAATTAGTCCAGATGGCCAGCATCTGGCTGCTGGAGATCGTAGTGGGAACCTGCGGTGAGAGAGACATGCACGCATACATACTCCGTCTTTTTTGTGTCATTTCCAAGTCCAATTGTGGGCAAATAAGGTGCCCACCTTAAGGTTTCCCTGTCCTACTCTTAGCTTAAATGGGCTGTATAAATAATGTACCTAAACATGTAAACATTTGTGATAAGTTTTAGCTCCAGACTGTAGCTTTTTGATTTACTTGAATTATTCTTTTGGGAATGTTCATTTTTCTTTTCTTCCTTTCTCCCTTATTAGTATCTTTGGACTTCACTTCATGGATGAGATTCTGAAGATTGAGGCTCATGATTCTGAAGTCTTATGTCTAGCCTTCTCCCCTGCTGAGACGGGTGAGGTATTATATTGATTGATTTGAAAGCATGGACTTTGGTTTATGATTTTATTTATCTTATTTGGATGTTATCAACTGCCATAGCCTTTACATATGTAGTAATAAAATCTGAGAACATAAGCTTTGTTTTCTGCACTTTATGGGCCTAAAACATTTCACATCTAAGTCCTTTGCTTGCAGGTCAGATTGGATGAGTTTTGGTGAAGGGTGGATAAAAGCTTTAACTATTTTGAGGTGGCTGTCTAACTTTTTGACTTGTCATGTTACAGTTACATGTGACATTGCAATTCTATAACCTTCTGAATGATTCAAAGGGTAGCTGTGGGGAACTATGGCTGGAACAGAGCCTTTCTGCTGCTCTGTTGTGTAATGTTTCTCAAAATACCTATATTCTCTTCTGCTAGGTTTGCGTCTGCTGGCCTCAGCCAGTCGTGATCGACTCATACACATTTTTAACATGGAGAATAACTACAGCCTTCTGCAGACTGTCTATGACCATTCATCATCTGTCACTGCAATGAAGTTTACAGGTTAGTTGGACGATACTACTCATACCTTGTTCTGTACTTATTCTGCTTCTCTTTGAATGTTGTGAATTCCTCACACTAGTAATGCCTTTTTCACAGGTGTGGGGTCAAAGGTGTGCATGGTAAGCTGTGGTGCTGACAAGAGCATCTACTTTCGCTCAGCTGAAAAGGTTTGTGCCGCAAAATAATTTTTATTATATTACATATAATTTTGAAATAAAGTTTAATTAATTATCTAATGCTGTAACTATGTGTCAATTGTTTTTGTGTTGAATTGCAGTCCTCTGAGGGCCTGGCTTTCTCAAGGTCCCATCATGTGGTAGAAAAAAGTACATTATATGACATGGACCTTGATTCTACAAGCACACATACTGCTATTGCTTGCCAAGACCGCAACATTAGGTAATGTTAATTTATAAGGAGAGAAAGTACCTGAAAACTATTTTTTAGGAAAGAATTCTGCACGTTATAAAATCCCAGATTTCCCCACTGTTTTCACCATTGTTTTGGCTTGAATTTCCTTTGAATATGCACTTGATTTTACAAAAGATAATGAGCAATTATTTTGAGTATTTTGAAATGGGTTATATCATCACACCTAAGTGCATCAGTACTTTAAAAATCATTTGTGTCTGAAATAAAATTTTTCCCATTTGCTTGCTTTTTTAGGGTGTACAATGTGAAAACTGGCAAAATGAAAAAGTGCTTTAAGGGCTCTATAACTGATGATGGCACTTTGCTCAAGGTATGTCTGTGTTTCTGCATGTGTTTGTGTCTGAGTTTGAGAAAGGAAGGATGTGTAGCCATTTTAAGGTAAATAATGGATATGTTTGCATATCAAGTAATGTGCTTGATGGAAAAAAGGTGCATAGTGTTAAAATAAAACTGATACAAAAACATCAAGTTTTTGTATCAGCATCTAATCAAATATTGACCTCAAAATTGCTTATTACTGCAGGATTAATGAAAACATTTTAAAAGTTTATTCCTGGCACTAAAAATTAGTCCAAAAATCTAATCTAAGTTAGTCAAATAATCATCCATTATACATAGACATGAAACTAATACTGTATCACACTGTAAAAAAAGTAAAGAATATATCATGTTAAATCTATCTAAATGTACAATTATTAGTCAGATAAACTGCATGGAATTCAGGGTGAATCTCATGGCTCCTAAAATAATTACCTATTTTGCCCTCATTGTGTACCTATTATGTGCTTTACTACATTGATTATAGTTTATTGCTAAATTTTTGTATAACTTTCTCCAAATTCTTCTTTCAGGTTCAGCTGGATCCTTCTGGGATGTTCTTGGCCACTAGCTGCTCAGACAAAAGTATCTGTATTTTTGATTATGAGTCTGGGGAGTGTGTGGCAACATTATTTGGGCACTCTGGTAACTTTTTTTTCATCCAACTATAATACTTAAGTATTTACATTTTATTATTATTTGTTTTTTGCAATTTTTGCTTTCCTTTTTGCTAAGTTGCCTGCTGTTATTTCTGTAGAAATTGTGACAAGTATGAAGTTCAGTCCAGACTGCAGACACCTCATCACTGTTTGTGGTGACAGGTATATACTTCCACATCTCCCTCTTCCCATTTACCAATAAGGAAGTCAAATTGCTTTCACTTAAATTGCATATAATGTGATTCATGCTTTGCTTATATGCTGACATGGTCCAAATGTATGTAACACACATTATGTCTTGCATTGTTTTGTAAGAAAGTTTTTGACATTTAGAGTAATGTTTTTGTTACTAATTAATTTCATTCATTCTTTGTCAGTAATTCAGCGATGGTCATCTAATGTGGGTTGTGTGTGAATGTTTTTGTTTGCTAGCTGTGTGTTTGTGTGGCAGCTCTGCTCTCAGATGACAAACTCCATGAGGAAGAGACTAGCAGAGAAGAGACGGAGAGCAGGGCAGAGAAACTTGAGCCGAGTCACTTGCAAAGAGGAAACTATCAGGTTGAATTAAAATGCGCTACATTCTTAACAGCTTTTTCTTTATACCCATTATAATAAATCAGGCTTTAAAAAATGCTTTAATAAGCACGCATTTAAGCTGAGTGATGTTTAAAACAAAATTAATAAATGAATGATATTCTCTTGATTTGGTTTAGATCTTAAAGGAGAACATGAGGAAATGCAATAAATAAAACTATCATTTAAAAAATTTTAATTAAAATAAGCAGTGGTAGTCTAGTGGTTAGGGACTAGGCCTCAGAATCAGAAGAGCTTGGGTTTGAATACAAGACCAGTTGATTGCCCTGAGGTACCCTTGAGCAAGGTACGGTCCCCATCACTGCTCTCCAGGCAACTTTAAAGAGCTGCCTCCTGCTGCACGGTCTGTATGGGTGAAAAGCAGAAGTTCAATTTATTTGTGGTTCACTGTGTGTTGTGCCATGTTTCACGATGACAAAAGTAGTCACTTTCACCTTATTTAGCAAGAAGGCTGTTTTGCAACCCATCGTCACCTACACAACCCATTTGGGAAAAAATCCTCGCTCCAACTGGTTCTGTCACCTTTATCAGCAGACAAACTAGCTGTTTCAAATAAGCACAGATCACTCTTTCACACAATATAGAAAATATATTAGCCTATTTTTAAGTGTAGAGAAACCTTGAAGGACATTCAAGCATGCACTGCTTGTTAAAGGTCTTACAACAGGATCCCTATCAGTGGAATCCAGGATAAGGCAGATGTTCTTGGCGAGTATTTTTTCACGACACTGTAATAGGTGGCTATTTATGTATAAAAGATTTGCTATACTTTTAAAATTAAGATGCAGTTTATGTAGATCTTAATAAATCTATAGATTAAAAGTACCCCCATAATCTACTCCTTCCCCATCTACAATGTTAGGCTTTTCTACTATGATGTAGAAAATGGCAAGCGGATATGTATTACTCCACAACTGAACCATATTGTGATATTTTTGTGCAATTAATTTTGTTTGTTTAGTTTTCAGGGTCTGTTTGGCACACCAAATCCCATCTCTTTATTTTTGCTTGGTCATATTTGAGTCTTTATCAAACATTGTGAAGCACTATATGCAGACTAGATCTTAGGCATTTAGTCCTAGGTCACTAACTTGCATTGCTATACCATGCATTATACACATTATACTCATTTCCTCGTTTTTCTTTGATGCCAAATTGTTGTTTTATAGACCATAAGTAGTCTTAAATCTTGTTTACAATATCATTTTCCCCAGCTGTACTGTGCCCTTAAGACTGCTGGAAGTCAATAATCTCTGTTCTGTTTCAGGTGCATCGTGCTGTTCTTTATTCAGCTAATGTAGTCTGGGCTAAAGCACTTAATCACTTAATGTAAACTGACACTGGTAACCTAATTCCAGACTGAACAGGCAGATATACAGAAATATATAAGCTAAGAACACAAAATGTATTTTGTTTGGTCTTTATTTAGGAGAGAGACTTACATTGCTGTACCTCATAGTCAGCTCAACCAAACAGATGATGGAAGAATAGAAAGCACATTGGAGGACATCCCCCAGACCCCAGCTAGGGTGGATACCACTATAGGTGAGTCAAATGTAACGTCTGTCTGTCTGTCTGTCTGTCTGTCTGTCTGTCTGTCTGTCTGTCTGTCTGTGCTTGTTAAATTAATTAATGAACATGTTGACTGTTTTAGAGAGTCTAGACCTCATGATGCCACAGACAAATGGTCGCCTGCCCATGTGGGCCCGCAGATTGGTATGTACCTTTTAGTGGTGTGTTAGTTTTCCTTCAAATTAACTTCAAAATTTCACAGTTTTATTTGAACAATAGTGTATGTAGTTCAGTTATCCTGTTGGACCAAAGATATATAATGCTATATGCTTTTTGTGAAAAAGCAATGTGCAGGTTTTATAATGAGGCTGTACAGGCAGTTACTTGTAATGTCATGGTTTACATGACACAGGTCTGTTTTTTTCAGATTATCAGTTTGTTGGGAATGCAAAATTTTTGCTTTTAAAACTTTAACAACACTACATAAGACATTATAGTATTTTAAACATTGTGAAAAGATTTGTATTTTTGTATTTTTATTTTTTTTAAATAACACCTAGGAATAGGTTTATTGAGTGCTAAATGCTGGCCACTGTGGTTTGTGTATTTAGGGTGCTGGAGTTGGCAACAGTGTGAACCCTACTGGCCCTAGTGTCGCTCAGTATCAGCCACAAGGGCGATGGGCTGTACATGCTGACCCATTGGCTATTCGGTCAGTGTTGGAGACCCGGAGCCTTCAGCTACCCCTCTCTCACACTCCCAGCAGAGCAGAGGATGATGAGGAAGACTATGAAGAAGAGAAGGATAAACACGAAGCTGCAGATTTTCATCCTCAGAGTCTAGATAGTCTACTGGATGAAGAGGAAGAGGGTGATGTAGAAGAAGAGGATGGGATTGAGAGGGTTTGTAAAGTACAATTAAGTTACATCAGTGTATAATTGGTGTTTAAACCTCTTTAATAGTAAAGCCAAAAGTCGTACCTATATTTTCGTGTGATTAAGTGAGAAAATTTGTTTTTCTGTTTGTGATTTAACTTCCAGTGGGCTTACAGATTAATAATGCTGTACATGGTACAGTTTGTTCTGTTTTGGTACAGCTCCAGTATGGCCATTTCCCTTATAACCCTTAACATTTCCCATGACCCTTAAAAGAGCCCTGTAACGCCCAAATTTCCCATTCGTGGGATAATAAAAGATTACTCTACTCTACCTCTTAACATGAGCAGCTGTTCCACAATCAAACATGGCCTTTTTATTCCCAGCTACTTTTTATTGAAAATTTGATCAATGAAATCCTGAGGTTATATACTTATGGAACATTTATATTTCTTATGTGCTATTTCTATTTGGCTGTTTAATATAGGATTCTGAACAATTTAGCTCTGTGCTTCAAGAAACAGACTCGCAGTTGCTGGAGGTTGATAAACAGTTCAACCCAAGGCTCAGCTCTTCAGAGAACAATGACTATATAATCTATCCGGCCAACAGCACTGCCCTGTCCACCACCGTAGAAGGGTGAGCAACATAAAACTGAAGAGCCTCGTATCTATTTTATTTTTAATTTTAATTTTTTTAACTTATTTTATTTATTTATTTATTTATTTATTTATTTATTTTTAATAGGGAGTTTGATGTGAAAGCTCTTTGTGAGGGTGTCGATACTGATCCTGATGAGGAGGAACTGAGTCCAGATAGTGCCTGCTCAGCTGAAAGTGACCAAGTGCACAGTGATCAGGCCCATGACCGTGAGTTACCACCACTATTGACTCCAAATGATAAATGTTACAGAACTATTCTTAGTTTAAGATTGATTAAATTGCTTCATTCACAGCAATCCTAGTGTGATTTATAATCTGTACTGTTTAATCTAGGTCACTTAGTAATTTTGTGACTTGAAAATAATGGTGTGATTATTTTCATGATAATTGGTACCAGTGGGTGATATTGCAGCACTGATAACATTTGTTTGTTTCATTGAACATTATTATTTTTTGCGTTTAAGAGGATACCGACTCGCTCAGTCAGGCGAGCTCCGTGGGTAGTTCTGGAGTGGAAGAGGATGACCAGCCTGCAACACTTCTACATCAGCACTTTAACACTCTAGGGATTGCAGCTAATGGTAAAACACATTTTCTCTCTTAAAAAATTTGCCGTCATCACTGGGTTTTTAACAAGCTGTTTTTGTATTATTGTAAACGTTTATACGAAGGTATTATCTCTGTAACAGTGGTGGTCTTTGTCATTCCTGCTTAAATATACCTGAAACCTGTTAAATCCCAGATTTACTGCATGTGTTTTAAAAGGGGAACTGCCAAAGCGTGCAGGTTACCAGCCATAATAGACTAGTGCTTGGTCCCTCATCTACAATTAGAATGTAATGTCTAAAACTTTTGTAGGTTTGAAAACCTTTTTCTGAAACCATATTTAATAATAGCATGTCAAGAATACACCATATGTAAGTGAAACAGAAGGCTATTTAAAAGTCCTTTCTGTCCTGGCTGTCTGACCTGTTAATGTCTCATAGAAAAGTTCAACACAGACCTACGCAGTCTGCAGCCTGCCAATGAGAGTAACTTCCTCAACCCTCGACTGAGCCTCTCTGCACGCTTCCTCTCGCGCTTCCAGAGCCGGATTCGGTCAGTTCATGCAACACAAAACTAAATATATGTGAATTTTAAAGAACTGCTGTTGTCAATAATTTCCTGCCAAGTTGCTATGCCTCTAGCAGAGGCGGAGTGTGCCATTTGTTTTGACTCTTGCTGTGTAACTACACATTTTAAATCAAAGAGAACATACATACCACTTCATGACTGATAGAATTGTAAAACCTGTTCCAGGTTAAAACAGCTAAGGAGTTAATTAGCAGAAACCATGCTTTTTATATGATCAGTAATTCATAACTCTGTTATGAATTCATAAGTAATAGCTCTGTAATGTTGTGTGAAACAATCACTTGCAGGTCTTTTTGATGCCTATTGCTTATATCCAAACATCAGTCATACACGCTGGGCAAACTTTATACCAGAAATGAACAGTATGTTGTACAAAACTTGTAAATGTCAAATATGCGATTAATCACAGTGCTATTCATTTAAATTTTCTGAGAAGATGCAGGGAGGTACTCCATTACTAGCTTCAAGCAAAGCAGGATTGTATTAAAAGTTGATTGTTTTGTCTGCTAACATTTCCAGAGGTACAGGAGCAGGAAGCATTTCTGTGTGCCGGCCTGGAGCTTGCTTGCCCAGCATTCAGGATGAACCCAGTTTAAGCCTGGACAACACTGAGGTATAACAAAAACGCATCAGACTTGTGTTTACAATGGCTCCGGTAAGGATTCCGACCCCCTTTAATTTTTCAATATTATGTTGCAACCTGATACTGCAATTGTCTAAATTCATTTTTTTTTTCTAATGAATCTAAACTCCGTACCCCATAATGCCAAAGTGAAAACTTAATTTTAGACATTTGTGCAAATGTATTAAAAAGAAAAAACTGATATCACATTTAAGTTAGTATTTAGACCTGACTGGAATACACCTGTGGTAAATTAAGTCGATTGGAAATTATTTGGACACACCTCTCTTTGGAAGGCCTCATAGCTGACAATGCATATTGGAGCAAACTCAAGTCATGACGACAAAGGAACTGTCGGCAGAGCTCAGGGACAGGATAGTTGCAAAGCATAGATCTTGGGCAAGCTACATTTACATCTGCATTTAGCAGACGCTCTTAGCCAGAGCGACTTCCAATTCCTAATTACAGGGATGGTCTCCCTGGAGCAAATCAGGGTTAAGGGTCTTGCTCAGGAACACAATGGTAGTGCTGGAGGTGGGATTCAAACCTGCGGCCTCTTGATCCATAGGTACCCTACTGCTAGACCACCACCTCCTACAAAAAAAGCTACAAAAATCTGTACTGAAGGTTCCCAAGAGCATAGAGGCCTCCGTAATTCTTAAATGGAAGACGTTTGGCAGAACTAGGACTCCAAGAGCTGGTCACTCGGCCAAACCAAGCAATTGGTGGAAAGTGAAGCAAAAAAGTAAGCAAGAACCAGCAAGGGATCCTGTGTGGAGAATGGAATTCCATACTGGCCAACTCTGGGGGAACTATTCTAGAGTGGCTCACCCAGAGTCCTCACTTGAACCCCGTTGAACATCTTTGGAGAAAAAATGGCTGTCCACTGACCTTCCCCATCCAACCTAAAGAATGGAAGAAATTCCCCCAATCCAGGTGTGCAAAGCTTGTTGCATCAAACCCAAACAGGACTCGAGGCTGTAATTGCTGCACTTGGAGCTTCAACTAAGTACTTGGTAAAAGGTCTAAATACTTATGTAAAACTGATATTTCATTTTTCTTTTTAATACATTAACAAAAATGTCTAACATGTAAGTTTTCTCATTGTCATTGTGGTGCTGAATGTAGATTGAGAGAAAAATTTAAACGATTGTAGTATCAATATAAGCTGAAACATAAAATTGAAAAAGTGAAGGGTGTCTGAATACTTTCTCAAGCAACTGCACATTGCAATTTATGGTGATTGAGTTTCTTAAAATATCTAAAAATATTAATTAACAATTTAAGGGATTTTAATTATTTCATGCTCTGTTGTCAAATACAAAATTTGAAGCTGTAAGAAACAAATTAATAAAATCGCTAAGAATACTATTTTCATTTACATTTTAAGGAAAATGTTCAAGAATAAGAGCAAGAAAGTTATTTTCCCCTCTAACATTCTAACAGCAAAAGTTTAAAAGATGCTACCAAGCTGAGTAACAAAGCCATGGGTGCTTATAGTATTTTTCATCCATGCTTGTCTGCTGTGCTTAAGGACGATTTCATGCTGAACACAAGATCTGAGCGGAAGAAAAGCCAAAAAAGTGGTAAGTTTCTTTTTAAGTACAATTGTTAATCAGTGTTCATAAATAATTTGTTTGTTTATTTATTTATTTTTTAACATTTTTTTAATGGAAGTCAGTGCAATAACTATTACATATAATGTAAATTTACACTTAAGATCTACTGAACTCTTATCCTTCAGCCAACAAGAAACACTTCTCGGTTACTGAAACGAAATACCGCCTCAGCTGCAAAAAGATTCTTAGAGGTGTGTGTATGAAGGCTAAATGATTCTGGTAAAATTTAATGAGCTGGGAAATAAGATGATTTCACATGGGAGATGCTTGGTGGCCATTGGTGGCACATTGGTTGTGCTAGCTGATGAAAGATCTTTGTTTTGCTATTTATATTTTTTGGTTTTTATGTTTTTGAATTTGCAGTTGTCAGTTGCATGTTAGAATTCTCTGCAAATATATATATTTTTTTCATATTTTTCTTTTCCAGAGAAAATTTCAAATATAAATGGCCAAAATTCTACCAACAATCAAAGACTGTCTGACACCAAATCTGCCTGCCTCTACATTAATGAAGTCTCATCTGCAATAGGGACCACAAATTTCTCCAGCCAAAGTGAAATTGGTTCTATAGCCAGTTCCACGGTCAAAAGTAAATCCATGGATGAGAACCTCAATTCATGCCCAATCGACGAACACTCTGTAAGCAAGATGCTCAGGAAAACTTCATTGTCTATACAGGACCTCAATACAGAGTCTCAGGAAAATCTTCCGCCTCCGTGTTCCCCAGAAGTGTTTTCTCTCATTCCTGAAAAGCCAGCTTCCCCTCTAGCAGCCCCTGCTCTTGGTAACCACAGTGCCCGGGCTGTGCTCCACTTAGACCTGTCGGCTCCTACCTGTAAAACAAAGGTACCTGCTTCTCTTCAAAATCGTAGGAGCCAAGTAAAATTTATTGACCCTACTAGTAGGCAGGCTTTGGTGAGCCCGACAGAGATGCGTTCACTGGGAAAGGACAGTCGGAAGCGGATCAGTAATATTGAGGAGAATCTGACGCCAAAGTCAACCCACAGGCTTTCATCTGCAATGAAAAGCAGCCTGCATGCATCCCCAAAGAAGAGTTTTGGAAATGTGCAACCCTTGTCTCAGTGCAAAGCAGCAAAATCAACCACATCAGAGGATGCTAACTTTGCAGACTCAGGTAATGGTATGGTTTTTTACATGATTTTCTGATGTAAAGCAGACTTTTGAGGCTTCTTTTATCTTAGATTACATTTTATTAAATGAAAAGCTTTCATAAGTAATAAACAGCACTGTTTGAATTTTCACATTGTTGATTTTAGAATGCACACTTGTATTTTAACATTGCGCACACATGGAGTCACAGACGTAATGCATGGACGGGAATTAAACTGATGTTTATGGTTTAGTTAGCACAAAGATGTGTTTTTGTAGGCATTTCAGTTTAAAGATCAGTTGGTTTTATTAGCATTTAAAAAGTTAAATTATTAATTCAATACAATTGCTGTCTCTCCACCTTATTTTTTAGATGAGGCCATGACTCTGCAGACATGTAAGAAGATTGTGAATGAACTTCAACACACCATGCAAAAAGCATCTGGCTTTTACAGCAAAGTAAGCTCATTTTCTTCATTAACTCTGCTAGTTTCGTACGTAGTTTACGTTTAGTGTGTTAGACCACTTTTTTTAAAAAATAAAAATAAATTTTTTTTAGAATGGAAAGGTTTAATAATACACCTATTTTAATGCATACACCAAGTATCCATGGCTTTAGGTTGTAGTAAAAATAAAGATCATGTTCTTCAGCCCCAGGCATTAACTATGCCAAAGTTTACATACACTGCAACAAAAAAAAAAAAAAAAGTAAAGCCCTTACAGAAAAACCGAAAATGCATGGACAAGATGACCTTTTTGGTTTGTTTCCTTTTTAAGTCACACCCACCCATATTCTGTTTGTTTCTGTTTGAGTTCTGTTTGTGTCTGGTAATAGCTGTTAAGCAAGTAAATTGAGTGACCATGAGAAAACAGCATGTGGTAAATCGCTAACAACACAGATGATGGGTAGTAGTTTGTATGCACAGCCAAAAAAAAAGCAATGCAGGTGTAAATGATGACCGCTTTCTGCTAAATATATTATTGTTAATAGTATTACCATTATTTTTATTATCCTGTGGAGCTCAAACAGAATAATTAGTGTGGATGGTGTATTGCAGCAATACATTGTAAAATGCCAGGATGTAACTGGGAGAATAGGAATTTTTCAGTATTTATATAAATATCTAGTTAAATGATACTGCTGTATCATTATTATTATTATTATTTTTTCCCCCAAATGTTTTTCATACATTTGAAACAAGAAAAGGCACATATGCAGAATCATGCCTTACTGATTAGTTCATGCTGTAACACATCTAATAGCTGTTAACAAGATGTCTGTCATTATTACAAAGAGGTTCTTACTTTTTCATGACTCGTCCTCAGCTTTAATGTAACAATTTTTGCAAGTGTCGATCTTTTGTTCATCATTTGTAGTGCGCCTAATTTTTTCCACCCACTCCTAGAGCTGATGTGTTGTCTGGAATAGCCAGATTTGGAAACTTGCTACATAGCATTAAACTACTGTGACAAAGAAAGTCACAGGATCTGTAGGATGATAAGTTTCCATGCTTCTGAATCTACCAACTTCTGATTTGTGTGGTTTGTCGATGACACTTAAAAACCACAAGGGCTATTACATTTAACACTGACACAAGGTAAAAGTGTGTAGGAAATGTCTGTTCATGTTTTAGTTCCTCAGTTGATAAACTGAAAAGGCATTGTCAATTTGTTTGCTTTGTTAACGTTCCTCTCCTTGTAGCTTCAGTCCATCAGAGAGCTGTCTGAGCAGCAGGTGCAAATGAAGAGCATCCTACAGGAGGCGTTTGCTGGGATTCTGCAAGAGCTAGACTCCCTGTGCCCCCAGAACCCCAGTATAGCTGCCCACCAAACAGCCCATCAACCTCCTGAAGACTCCCCCAGCCGGCAGCTGAGGGATGACCGGGCCATTGCCCTTCTGGAAAAATACTCAGAGATGCTCCTGATGCGCATGGCTGAAAAGACGACGGACTGCAGTTGAAGTTTTGCATGCAAATTGTTATTAGACAGTTGAGGGGGATTTTTCCTTGTTCTGCAGGTTTGTAGCCAGTCGTTCACTTAGCACAATAGCCATTACTTCTCTGATAACGTTATCACTCTAACTTCCTGAAATTGCTCACTAATTTCTGTCATTTGTGAAAGCATATAGTGTATATAAGTCTATAATTATATTATAAGTGGGTAAAACTATACCAGTATGTTCCAGCTTGTCCGGTCAGGGGAGGCCTTTGTAACTATGTGCCTGTTTAGAAAGTAATTTTCACTTTTGGATGTGTTTTACAAAAAAACAGGTGAGGTTTTCTTGAATTATGGTACACAACCAGTGCTTGAATTGGTCTCTCTAGTTTTTTTTCCAAATGTCCTGAAAGTTTCACTTTTGGGAGTATTAGTTAAACTTTGGTCGCATTGTCACCAATTATTTATTACCACATAATTTTTTAGGACCAATGAGGATCATTTATGCAATTGATACAATTTGGTTTCTGTTATTACATATTTTACTGATTTTAAAGTCGAAAGAGAAAGTGGTCCATCAGAGCTTCATTTTTCAGTGAGTTCTTTAGGGTAAATTACAAGAGCCTTTCTTCATCAAGTAAGTGGCTTGGACCAGGAAACTTTCCAAGCAATTTTTTTTTTTTTGTCACAGAAGTTGACCAGGCATTCAGTTTGTTTATTTGAAAGCAGTATTACATGCTCATTGAGTGAAGTTCTCATTACTTGTCACAAGTTTACAGTCGTGGTTTTTAAGTTTGTTTCTTTTTATCACGGTGTTATCTTTGATAAGGTATCCATCACTTGTTCTACCTTTTCTTGTCTCAGAGGATGACCGAGTTGCACTTGTTTAATTTTCACAGTGTCTTTAAGCACAAGTGTTACAGAAGTGTGTGATGCTTTGGCTCTGTCCGTTGTCAGCTTGTATTTTATGAATGTGTGTAAATACCTTTTTACCAGTCTTTGTAATAAAGGATTTTCAAGATTTTGTCTAGTCTTCGTTTTTTGGCGTATTGGGGCGTTATATTTTTCTGCCACATCATTTTTGTTCCGTTAAGATGCTGTTTTTTTTTTTTATTCCTCCCTCTTTTCTGTGTATTTGGTGTAATTACTAGCGGAGTGTGGCACCACTGCCAAACGTCTTTCTGCTTTCGTGGCTTCTATCTGCTGTTCTTCTGTAAAAGCCATGTGGCATGCCATAGTCGACTGAGGAAAAGCTGCTGACCTTGCCAAAAGTCTGGAAGTTTGGTGAAGGAGCTTTCGTTAATTTGTAATGTTAGGGTGGGCTAAAGTGCAGCGCTGGGATGAGAGTTCACTACAAACTAGCCGAGTGTTCTGCTTCAGAGAAAATGACCAAGATGGAAACTATTAACCTATGATGAGACTAGATCACCAAAATCAACCCTGACTACTTCCCCGTGCCTGATTTCGTGCAGAGACCAGTGTCATTTTCCGCTTGCCTGAGGGGCGGGACATCGAGTGACGTACCCACCTTTCTCGGCGCTGATTGGCTGACACGACTCTGTAACTTGTTTGCGCTTGTGTTGACAGAGGCAGTGTCCGACAGGTTTAAAGAGCTGATTAACATCAGGCGCCGTCATGAGTACATCCATCATCGGCAACCCTTCCTGACCGAAGCGCTGTTGATCATGGCCACGTTGGATCCGCAGGATCGAGGCTGCAAGAGAAGCGCTCAACACCCCGAGAGCTGGAAACGCCATATCGTGCGGCAGCTGAAGCGACGGGATAAAGCGCAGAAGATCCTCTTCCAGGATGTGATCAGATCCTGTAAGCCGTGTTTAATCTCACACTAATGTACTTAGTGTTACTAATGTAACACTTTCCCTGTTGCGGAAAGTTTCACAGCTTCTGAAATGTGGCTCCTCCACAGAGTTGGATCAGTGTAGCAAAAATAGAGTTTTGAAGTAACTTCAGGTGTTTTGAATGGTTTCAGATCTATCCAGTTGTATTTTCTGTGTCAAACTGAAGATGAGAGGTGAGGAAGAGTGTAAAACATGTGGAGGGTCAGCGTCCCAGGCGGGCTGCAGTGTGAGCACACCTGAGTTTCACTCAGGAGTGAACACAAAAGATCAACACGTGGCTCACCTGTGAAATCAGTCCAGTTTGGGCTAAACAAAGCAATCTGTTTCAGATGTCAATCTGCTGGAGAGGTGTACCCAGAAAACCTTCATCACCCAAGGAATCCTCTCAGCGACAAGGTAATCTCCCTGTTAATCAGCCGTTTATCCAGCTGTGTTTCAGGATTCAAAACAGTGGCATTAATGGAGTGTTCATAAGAGAAAATCTTTCTGAAGTGTGTGTGAAGTTTGACATTTAGAGAGAGAGAGAGAGAGAGAGATTGGCCGTGGAAGCTTGTGTAATAGATGTTTTATTATTTTGTAATTCTTGGTTGTGCAGACAGGTGACATGCAGTATACAGAGAAAATAAGCTCCTTCTTGATTTCAGATAGACTACTTCTGCTGTGACCGTCCTCAATTATGCATCTTGTTTTGTTTTTCAAATTCTGTTCAGTTCAGTGCAAGTTCTGTTGACCCTGCCCTGTTGATGTTGTAAAATTATATGAATGACATCATCTTTGTTCATTATTTCCACCACTGGTTGTCTAGTGGTAGAATACTCACCTGTTGACCAAAATGTTACAGGTTCAAATTTTGGTCTAGTGTTTAGGGACTTGGCCCCAGGATCAGAAGGTCATGGGTTTGAATCCCAGACCAGTGGTTTCCCCTGAGATACCCCTGAGCAAGGTATCAATCGCCCCGATTACTGCACCCCAGGCGCTGAAAATAGATGCCACCTGCTGCGCATATGTATGGGTTAAATGCTGAGGTTGTGTTTCACAATGACAAGTAGTCACTTTCATATTCACTTATCATTGCTTAGTTTAATCTTTCTCTGCAAAATGTTTTATTCACAGCATAGCGGTTTCACTTATGTAGTGAATATGGTGAGCGTAATCCACCATTCCAAAATATCCAGTTAAAAGTATCCCTCTAGGCTGATTAAGGTCTAGAGGACAAGTGAAGCAACCTGTGCAGCATTAACTATCTATACATTACGTTTGCAAGGTGGGCCATTGAGTTGGGCTGGATTTGTTTGGTTGGTGAACTATTCTCAGTCCAATTTTGCCACTGAGGTGTTTGATTTGCAGTAGCACTGCTGTGTGTGCACCAATCTGCAGCGCACAACCTAATATCTCACTACCGTGTGAGGTCTAATGCTGTGCTGACAATGATCAACCACCAAAATAATACCTGCTAACTGGAATTCCTGTGGGGTCCTGGTTATTGATGAAAGGGGGCTGATAAAGAGCTGAGAACTGTATAGTCAGTGGAGCTAAATTAAAGGATATACAGTGTAGCTGTGTCTGTCAAATTGACTCTTCTATGTAGATGTTAGTTTTGATATAACATTTTTGCAAACAGTGTTTTACATTTCACATGCAGGCCGCTGCTGCTTCCCACATCTGAAGATTCGCTCTCATCCCTTAAAACAGCCACTGGTGAGGTAAGGTCTAACACTCATTATAAGCCAATACAATCTTTCACTGTGCATATATACATCTGGGCATTTTCTGCACTCTCTAGCAAAGTTTTTCTATTTGAACATGTTGAACATCACTGTCCTCTGGAAGCAGAAGAAAAGCAGGTTTCTGAGCAGATGACTGTCAATATAAAGAGCAAAATGAGTATTTAATCATCAGGTAAATGTCAAAAAGAGACACTGAGATTTGCAGTTTGACTGTGAAGTGCTGTTTGACCCTTGTGGTCACCTGTAGACTGAATGTACAAAAAAAACAAAAAACCCATGAAACAATGGCCTGCTTGCTCAGACACATACTTTTTGCCATGTTTTGTTAAACGAAGTCAGTGCAAAATTAAGCTGCTGCAGTTTCCTGAATGCATGTTTTTTTATGTTCATTTTCTAGCTTGCTTATCAAGTAGTTGAGCTGCAGCAGGAGATAAAAATCAAAGAAGCTTTTCTTGACGAACAACATGCCAGGTAAGCCTCCTTGTCAACATGTTACATTCTTGTTCAAACATATTTTATTCTGGAAAAAAGCTGTTCTTTTAATTAATTAGCAATATTTTCATTTCTATTCAGCATATATGTTTGACTCTTGCAATAACGCTGTTTTTACCTTTGAGTAGCATTGATATCCAAGTCATTTAATCAGTTTTGCTTGATCATGTAATAAAGATAAAAGAAAAAAAAAAAGTTTGTAAGGAATGTGAGTAATAAGATCAAACCTGCATGTCTAACACGATACAACTAACAAAATAATGGCTGTAGGCTCACCCTTTTTTCTCTCTTTTTCTTTCTGCTTGATAAATAAACTTGCCCTCTTTGTTTTCTTGAATCCCAAACATGGGAGCTTATTGGGTAGTGATGCTGTATCATAGCAAAAAGGTCATGGGTAAGATTGCCATCCGGGGCAGCCTGGTTCACCAAGTGTCTGCTTGGTTTTCTGTAGGGAACTCCAGAACTCTGGTGACTGGTAGAGACTGGTAGTGACACTGGTTAGAATAAACAAATTAATGGATGAAAAGGTGAATGTTTGTACATAAATATGTGTATATACACTGTCTATCAAAAGGAACTGCTCACAAGCATGTATATTATTACAAAAGTATTTCTGGTGTTGTTTTTACCTTTAAATGCTCAAAAGCTGATTCTAGAACAGAGCAAATTAGCCCTTAGAAACTAAAGGCAATGGTTTTTGGACAAATTGCATGATTGTGTTTTGGCTTTGTTACTTGGGAAACTTAAGGCATAATGCGCACACATACACACAACAGCTGGCACCAGTTATTAAGGAGCAGTGAAAGTGATTATTCTGTCATTGTGAAACACGACATAGCACGTAGTGATGCACAACAAAATGCCTGGGGAGCAGTGAAGGGGACAATGCCTTGATCAAAGGTACCTCAGGGCAACCTACTGGTCTGGGATTCAAACCCATGACTTTCCAATCCTACATCCTAGTCCCTAACCACTAGCCACCACTGCTATTGCATGAAATGTTAGTTTTTGAGGGACTTGGCTCTTAAACAGACCCAAATTCCACTTTATATGATTTATTTCTAATGTTCATAACAGAGGTTTGTAATGTAGCAGTTGATAACCCTGAATGAACCAACCTAATAGCCGA
The DNA here is from genome assembly GCA_017165825.1 of Hepsetus odoe. Lineage (NCBI taxonomy): Eukaryota > Metazoa > Chordata > Actinopteri > Characiformes > Hepsetidae > Hepsetus > Hepsetus odoe. Next base: position 10,467,920 of record CM029382.1, read on the forward strand.
TGAGTCACACTGACAGAAAATGTTTAGCCCAAGGTCTGTGCATGTACGTACGTGTTGGTGTTAATATTAGCTAGCAGTTCATATTTAACAATGTGTTGTGTTCCTGTTTAACTGCTTGAGCAGTCATTATTTACATTTCTGAAAGCATTCTTTGTTTACAGCATTTTTTCCACACCTGCCTAAAACATTTGCACAGTACTGTATATAATATAAAATATGGCTGCAAAATAGCACAGTGGGTTTTAAATTGTGCCTTAAATGCACTTAATGAACTGTGTGGCAACTTTTTGAAATCTTTTTGTGTTGTGTCTTTTAGAAATATCAGCCATTTTTTGTGGTTTACTCCTGTGAAAAGACAGAATCTACAGAGTAAACAGATTAAACAGGTTCTGAAAATCTGGCTCAACTAAAGGAGTAAGCATTATGCAATTTTCTAGGATGTGTGGTGCATGTGTTTAGACCTGTCCTTTATAATGACATCATACTTACATGGTGGAAAAACACAACAACAGATAGTGACCTGTCTCACTGATTTGTTGTGATATGAAACCTTTCACCAATGTACAGATTTAGATGTTGTAGCTTCATTTGGACAGATTGATATGATATGGCCAGATTTGTTTTAATCAAAGACACATTGGGACTGATTATTTACCCAGGTTACAACACAGTTTGCTATCAGTCAATTTACAGTTTGTTTTGCGTTTGTTTCTCTTGATTCAGTGGAAGCTTTATGCTTGAGTGCGATTTCTCACTGATCAGCCATAACATTTAAATCTCTGTCAGGTGACGTGAACTACATTGATTATCTTGTGACAATCTCCACAACCACAGGTCTTCCCAGGTCAACTGGGGACAGGGTGATGGACTTCCAATGGACTTTCCACTGATGTGGAAAGGGAAATCTAGTATGGTTTGATCCCACAGAGGAGTCATTTTAGTGCAAATTGTTGAAAAGGTTCATGCTGGCTGTGACCGAAAGGTGTCAGAATCTATAGTGCATCACCATTTGCTGCCTTTGTGGCTACATAGTGGCAGACAGGTCAGAGAGCCTTGCTGACCTTGGCCTTCTGTTATATACAAAGGGAGAGTTTTTTATTTATGTTATCAGGTGTTCTAGATTCTGTTATTGTGTTATGTATTTCTTTGTTAAAAGTATTTGAGGATATAACCCTGAAGATTTTAGTTAACAATATTTTTAACGCTTACAGCATTGTGATGTTGTGTGTTGTTAGGTTGAGGGAAGCTCAGAATAATCTGGGGACTGTACAGTCTGAGCGTAGCAGACTGCAGGCACGTGTCCTGGAAGTGCAAGAGCGGAACCAGTCACTGAAGGGTGAATATTATACCCTGCTTGAGTGCTGCCAGCACAAAGATGCGGTTTTCCGTAAGGAGAAGCTCCAAGGCTATGAGCTGGTGGAGGACATGATCCGCTGGAAGCAACAGGCTGCTGCCCGCATGAACTGCCGCAATGAGAAGAGAGTGAGGTGAGAGGGGTGATGAGGGCAAAACAATCCTGAATCTTTTCTGTGGTAACATTTTAGACTATGCTCTAGTTTTGGAGAGGTTTTGTTGTCTCAGTATACCCCAAGATCATGCTAAAAATGTTAGGCTTACTGCTCTAATAACATTTATACATAATAAATAAGTAACACAAGGGTTTTCATCTGCTTCTATAGGGCCAGAGAGGCTGGTCTTCATAAAGAGCTTGAAGCGGCTGCCAATAAGAAGCTGAACATTGATGAGTAGGTGTTTTTGGGACCTCACATCTAAACATTTCAAAATCATACTTTTATTAAGCCTTTTTGAGAGATTGCTACCCATATATTAATATTAATATTAATATTAATATTCATACACTCAATAGAATAAAATAAACATAATACACATAATACTCAGTACACTAAAATCCCATAAGTTATACCCCTTAACTCTGAGTAGTAGATCCAGACGGGCAGCATCAATCACTCAATAACATGAGTCTGCTTATTTTTTATGGAGCTATTGAGAACTTTTTTATGTTTTGTGGAGTTTGTGAGTGAGGGGTACAGGTGGACAGACAGTAAATGAAATGTTTAAGTCAATAGAAAGCCAAGCCTGACATTTAAGTTATCATGAGCAGTGAGTGATGATGTGAGTGTGTGAGGTATGTCACTGTTGTATCTGTTTGACTTTATAGTCCAAACAAAAGTGCAGCTAAAATATTAATGTTAATGTATAAATTAAATAAAGATTATGTACAGTTTTTACAGTGTTTGAATGTCAGAATGATATGTAGTGCACATATTCCCTTTGCATTGCATTATTTTAATGACAAGCTTGTGGCAAAAGGCATTAAAGAACTAAACAAAAATAATAATGATTTAGCAGTAATTAATTATTTTCATTTTTGAATATGAATATATATATATAAATATAGGTGCTGTACTGTTTCAGTGATGAGTCATGGAGGAGAGCACAGTGACTTAACGATCACCCTAAAAACACTTCTTGTTCAGCTCTTGACAATTAAGGGGAGTTATCATGTGTTTAAGATGTTAAAAGATGTATACCAAAGCATTAGTCACAGCATGACTAGGGTAGTGGTGGTCTACTGGTAGGGTACTTGCCTTTTGGCTCAAGAGGTCCCAGGTTCGAATCCCACCTCTGGCACTACCATCACTGGCTCCCTGAGCAAGACCCTTAACCCTGAGTTGCTCCAGGGGGATTAATTAGGAAATGTGAGTCGCTCTGGATAAGAGCGTCTGCTAAATGTTGTAAAATGTAAATGTAAATGATTAAACTGTTAAGAAACAAGCAGCTAGCCAGCACTCTCATTCAGCAGGGAATAGGTAAACTCAGCTCTCCATGCAGATGTACTGTGTACTGCACTCATGCTATTGAGATCTGTTTGCATGTCTTAGTAAACAAAGCTTTTGATAAAACATAAGTAAATGATACAGCAAATGAGATGAGAGTGCTGAATGTTTGGCAGAATAAGTAATGTATGGTGTAATAAGTGTCTTACCTATCAACCACACAATAAACTGAATGAAAAAATCTCAAATTTTTGTGACCTATTTTCTCAGAGTACCCCAAAGTGCATCATTGCCATCTTCACCTTCATCTACAAGGAGTGAGAGAGTGGAGAAAAGCCAAGGAAGACTTTTCAGGTAATTATACAAATCCGAATAAGAATGTAAAAGCTCACATTAGGAACAGTACTTGATAATCATCCACTATTTTATGCAGATTATTGGAACAGAAGTAACTTGCAGAAATACTGAATCATAAAATGCCAATTTTGCAATCTGATTTGCTAGGCTATGTTCACTGTCAATTTAGAATATTCAAGATACACACCAATGACCAAAGATCTGAAACTGCCTGATTGACATAGCATGTTGAAAATGAACTACAGTGCTTAACACAAGATTTGTTTTTAGTAAATATTACCAATAGTAAATGACAAATTATTTTATATACTTCTTCAGGTTATTTGTTGTAGTTTTATGAAACCTCCTTTTTCTATCCTGCATTACAATACTTTTATCTTATAAATTATAACACACAGCCTCATTTGGTTTGCCCACTAAGTTATAAAATTGTTCTGGAAGCAGAAACACTCCTTTAAGACTTGGAGAAAAATGTTTGATGCATGGAAGTGACAGTTGTGACAGTGTCCCTGTCTGAGACACTGATTATCAGGACACAGTCTATCCTTCCTGCAGATTCTTGCCATGTCATTTTTATTTATGCTTATGTAGGTCTCCCCATCATATTATGCATACCAACCCTCAAGGGCATATCTCTTGCATGTGTCTATATAACCCCTTATTTTCATGTCTCCTCTTTTTTTTTTTTCTTTACACCTGATTTAATCTTTTTTCCCCACAGGTCTGCTTCAGCTACCTCACCTCGAATTCTCGGCTCCCTGAGGGATCTATTTGAGTAAGCTGTTTTCTCAATATAAGTGCCACTGTCTACCTGTATTGACATTTAATCTCATAGAACTACTATGGAAATTAAACCACTTTCAAAATGTGTTTCTAAGAATAGGTCAGTGTCTTCTTCTTTCGTCTGCCCCCGTTTAGGCTTCACCACAGCAGATCATCCGTTTTCATGACTTACGGTCCTCTGCATCTTCCCCATTCAAACCGACATGTCCTCTCTCACCACGTCCATAAACCTCTTCTTTGGTCTTCCTCTTTTCCTCTTTCCTGGCAGCTCCATATTGAACATTCTTTTTCCAATATAATCCTTATCTCTCATCTGGGCATGTCCAGACCAGCGCAATCTTGCTTCTCTAACTTTGCCTCCTAAATATCCAGCCTGAGCTAACCCTCTAATATACTCATTTCTAATCCTGTCCATCCTCATCACACTCAATGAAAATTTCAGCATCTTTAACTTTGACCTCCAGCTCTGCCTCCTGACTTTTTGTCAGCACCAACGTCTCCAACCCGTATAGCTAGTCTCACTACCCTCCTGTAAACCTTCCCTCGCAGATCAAGGAATATTCTTGAATAGTCAAGGAATAGTCAAGAAATGTCTTGAAGGTGGCAACACCAGTCAGTGTTTCTCCCAAAAAAACAGATATTAAACCTCATTAGGGTTTAAGTGTTTTTGAGCAAATGCTTAAGAGGAGCTGTTAAAACAAACAAAAATAAGTTACAGCTTGTGTTATTTCATGACAAAATCGATAGTCTTTATAAATGTCTGAGACAGCTTTTACAAGGTAATACAAATGTCAACATCTATTAATATAACAAGATGTAAGCATTTGAGCAATCAAAAACTAGAAAAGTAAATCATGAAAAGTCCCATTTACTGCCAAAAAAAAAACAAACTAGAAAACCTTCAGAACTAAGCTAGCTTTATTACTTTCTATAGTTTGAACTACAGACTATCTGGCATATTTGTCTGTCGGTTTTATTGTTTTTTTTTAATTATTACTCCTTTTTTAAATTATGAACTATTGTTATTATTTATTTTTAAATATATGGTTTTAAGTTGGGCGAGGTATTGGTTGTGTCGATCACAAGGTTTTGTAATCGATTCACAGGTAGGCACCCTGGGATCCTTCCGTGTGAGGTTTTTATGTTCTCTCAGATGGATGGATGGATGGTTATAGAACAAAAACCTTAAATACAATTTTCTCAGAATAACTCTCTCATCTGGTTTTGTGTGAGAAGACACAACACTGAACATGCAATGATGTGGCAAATGTACAGTTTGTGTAATATTTCACAAACTTGTTTTGTTGCTGGATAGGGACTAAATCCCTGGAGAATGTATTGGTAAATATTTTGTATTGGTTCAGTTTCATTATGGACGCATATTTCGGTCACATTAAGGCATGTTTGGTGATGTTGCTGAGCTCAGACCTATATGTGACCTTGAGTCCTCTTTTGACAAGTAGGTTGCTTGCTATGATTTTAACATTGCTGTGTGATTTTAACAGCAAAAATTTTGTCATTAAAAAATATTTTTGTTATTGTCACCTAATTGCTAGTTTTTATACCTATTACATAATAATAATTGCACTTATACAGTATTCTTGGTTCATTGAGTCAATCCCTGTAGTAAATCTAACCATATCTGGAACCTAAAATTCCAGGACAACAAATAAAAATAATATGACATGCCTCATAAACTAAATAGTTTCATTAAACAACAATAAGTGTAATTTCAATGTCAGATTATTAAAGGACACAGCTTCAGGGATAATCTTAATGGGATTGTCTATGCCAATGTCTGTATGTTCTTTCTTGCATAACTATGTGGTAAACAGTTTTAGACCAGTCTTGCCAGAATGCTGACTTCTCATGGTCCTGCTTGTAAACACTTCAGAATAAATTTAAGCAAGGAACCACATTTGTCAGACTGCTCTGTGTCTGCGTGTGTGTTTGTGTGTGTGTGTGCGTGCATGTGTTCTGTTTTCAGGAAGAAGAGGCGAGGCAGTTCAATTGGTAGTGTGGAGGAAGACCTCCATACCCCTCTAGGAATATGTGTAGCTGCTAGAGTTCCGGCCAGAGCTGTTTACTCACTAGTAAGTGTTTTATTGTAGAAGGAGTGTGCCAATAAACATGCTTTCTTGTTAAAGAGTGTGTAATACTCTGTAAACATGTATAGTAGAAAGTAACCAAGTAACCTTCATCAGAACAGAGTGATGGATATCTGTGTAGGCCAAATTTTTGATCTCATATCTGAGCTTCAGTTCAAAAACATAAATTATTAGGATTTTTATGTTTAAAAATATGATGAGAATTTGTGAATTAGATTTTTTTTTTATGTATGTACAATTTAATTATTGTAACTGAGTACAAATGACTACAAATATGAATCACCACCTTAAGATCAGTACATTACTTTGCATCATTGAGTTTTCAACCTATATAAATGGCGATAGTGACATTTGATTATTTAAGTTGAATGATAAATGAATGGATTGACTGGTTGATGTGTAAGTAGAGAACAACATAGAGAAGATAGATGAGACCTGTGTTTTGCTGATGGTGCCTGGTCAGTATGGCAGTGGTGGGACAAAGGACCGTGTGTGTTTCTGCAGAACAGTGTCCCTCTGTGCCACACTGCAGCTCTGTCACACACAGCACCGGGCACACAGGGCCATTTTCATTTCAGTTGCGCACTCAAGCATTAGAGCAACCAGCCATGAACTGTGGGAGCTGCAAAGAGGTCATGACTTCCCTAATTGCACAAATGTCACGATTTGCATATGCAGTTATGTGCTATTTTCAGGAGTGAGAATTAGACTTGTGATTTCACTCTTTTTTTTTTTAATGTTTCAAAGCTAAAACAATGTCATTGTAAGTTAGAAAAAGCTTGATACTGATTTTACTCTGTAGAAATTTGGGTTTTAAAAAGCATTATAAATGCAAACTACTGCTACTATTGCTACTGATATAAATAATCATAACAACAATTGGGATTCATTTAATGATTTTATTATGCAAGACTTTGCATTTCTAGGCTGATGAAATGGTCATGAAAACATGGGCTATATTCCCTTTAAATTGACTAGTGTAACTGATTGCACACCAAAAACATGAACATAAAATGTTGTAATATCCAAACCTCAGATTTAAAAGTTTTTCTGTGTTGGCACAGGATGCTCATGAACAGGGAATCAATGCAGCAAGATTCAGCCCAGGATCAAACCTGTTGGCTACTGGAGGCACAGACAGAGTCATCAAACTTTGGGACATTAGGGCAGGTACTGTAAATAACATAAGAAATAACTGCTGTATTCCTGATTAACATGAATAGTTAACACACAAGTATTTTTATTTTCACATAAGTACAAATGTTGATGGCCCTGGTTGATTATCGATTAATAGAAACCTGCACTGCAAAATGGTGCAGTAAATTTTCTAGTAATATGTTAGCTTTGACAATGTTGTCCAGTATTTCCTATCCAATTGAGTAATTTTAGGATAAGAAAGCAGATGAACACAGCTCAGAAAAGCTGTCTAGTTTATAAGACATTAATATAGTTTCTAGTTTAAGTGAGTTTATTAATGAAAACATAAATATCATCTGTTAACCAAGACACTAGGGATGCACAAGCCAGTGTCTTTGTAAGGGCCTAGTGGTTAGGGGAGTTGGCCCCCGGATCGGAAGACTGGGTTCGAATCCCTTACCAGTAGGTTGCCCTGAGGTACCCTTGATCAAGGTACCATCCCCCTGGGCACGTGTATGAGTGTATGGGTAAAATGCAGAGGTGTAATTTTGTTGTGGTGTATGTTGTGCTGTGTACTAATAGTCCTAAACATAGTCACTTTCACATTCCGTGTAAAACTTTTGCCAAATTAAATATGCGGACACACTTCCATAATGGATTGTCAGAGACTCGGGTTAACAACAACCACCACCAGTACTCAACAGAATGTAGGTGGAAATTGGGAAATTGGAAATTGAAGCAAGACAACACAGGATGGTTGATTCAGGCAGGAGTTAACACCGGCTCTGAGGGATAGTGAAGAGTTACCAGATTGCTGGATTACTACAGCAGAAGTGGTAAGGGAGACAGCTAGAAAGATATTAGATGTGATCTGGACATCTGGACAGAAGAAGGAGGATAAGTATACCTGGTGGTGGAACCAAGAAGTCCAGGAGTGTATATAGAAGAAGAAGCGGTTGAAGATGAAATGGGATAACCATGGAGATATTTAGGAGAGATGGCAATGGAGTTTTTAACTCGATAAATTAACACAATCTTGGAAAGTAAGAGGATGCCTGAGGAGTGTAGATGAAGTGTACTGGAACCAATTTTCAAGAATAAGGGTGATGCACGAACTGTTGTAACTATAGATGGAAAAAGTTGATCAGCTACAGCATGAAGTTATGGGAAAGAGTAGTGGAAGCTAGGTTAAGACGATTAGTGAACAGCAGTATGATTTCATGCTGAGAAAGAGCACTACAGTTGCATTGTGCCTTTGTGGACTTGGAGAAAGCATATGACAGTGTGCTTTAAGAGAAGTTGTGATTTTGTATGAGGAAGTCAGGAGTGGCAGAGAAGTATGTCAGAGTAGTACAGAATATGTATGATGGCAGTGTGACAGTGGTGAGGTCTGCAGTAGGTGTGATGGTTGCATTAAAATAGGTGGAAATACATCAAGGATTAGTGCTGAGCCCATTCTTGTTTGCCATATTAATGGACAGGTTGATGGATAATGTTAGACAGTCCCTTGTTGATTATGATGTTTGCTGAGGATATTGTGATCTGTAATGAGAGTTGGGAGCAGCTTGATGAGATCCTGGTGAGGTAGAGATATGCTCTAAAGAGTAGTGGAATGAAAATTAGTAGGATAAATGCCAAATACATGCGTGTGAATGAAAAGGAGGACTGTAGAATAGATAGGATGCAGGGAGTAGAGGTGACACAGGTGGTGAAATATAATATAATATATATATATATATATAATATATACACATACACACACACACACACACACTTGGGGAGGTTTACTAGGGAAGATATACAGGACGATAGTGAGACCAGCTAAGCTATACTCACAGTGGTGCTGAGCTGACAAAAAAGACAGGAGGAGGTGCTGGAGGTAGCAGAGATAAATATGCGAGATTATGTGAATATATGAGATTTTCATGGGAAGTGACGAGGATAGAGAGCATTAGAAATGAGTATATTAGAGGCACAGGTCAGATTAGATATTTTGGAGACAAAGTTAAAGAAGCAAGATTGTGTTGGTTTGGACATGTCCAGAGGAGAGATGAGGATTTTATTGGGAGAAGGGTGCTGAGGATGGAGCTATCTGGCAAAAGGAAAAGAGGAAGACCAAAGAGGAGCTTTATGGATGTGGTGAGAGGACATACAAGTAGTTGGTGTGAATGAGGAAGTTTCAGAGAACTGGAAGAAATGGAAATAGATGATCTCCTGTGGTGACCCCTAACAGTAGCAGTTGAAAGAAGAAGAAAAATATCATCTATTGTTCTGAGAATATAAGAACCAGAGAAATGAGGTGCTGCGTGGCTTGTTGTATGTGGATGTTTGTGCATGTGGCAGTCTCAAGGGCCCACTGAAACAAAGTGGTTGTAAAAGAATTTGCTGAAATTTGCAATTTGTCTTCTAGGTATGCTGCACAACAGAGGGACACTAGATGGGAGTAATGAGGGCATCACCAGCATTGAGTTTGACCCAACGGTATGAATAAACACCATATAATTTCTTTTGAAAGGCACTCACTTGCAAAGTTGATTACACATTTAGCTTATTTGAATCTAGTTTATTGGAAGGATTTTCATCTCTGCTGTAATGTAGCCTTTCTGGGTGATGTGATTGCTCTTGGCCATTAGACTGTGTGTGTGCCTGGCTTGGTATTAATGTACATATGTTCATGTTATATCCTACCTTTATTAGGGCACCCGAATTTTAGCTGCGTCATACGACAAGTCAGCTCTGTTTTGGCGGCTGGACGACTGCGTTCCCAAGGTAACAGCACACCCCCCTCACACTCCCACCCTTCCTGCTTGAGTGGTCCTAATATCTGCTGCACTGTACTGTCTCACTGAATCACTATATACAGAGTTTCATTCAAACAAAGCCATTCCTGCTTACATTCAAAGGTGTCACTTGAGTAGATACAACACTGACAATGCAGAAAATAATCACAGTTATAGGTTCTTAGAAACACCTACAAAAAAAAGAAGTTTTATATTAATTTGTTAAATTAACTGGGGAATGATGCATAGCCATTTAGCAATTTTTTAGTTTTCCCACTATCTCCATACATCAACATACATGCAAACGACATACAGAACAGTAAGTCACCCTGAGTCAGCCTCACTCAAAGATCCTTCTTAAAGGAAAAGTCCTCTAATTCTTCACAATGTAATGGTTAGAAATAATGCGACACAGTGGCCTAGTGGTTAGTGAAGAGGCTCCAGGATCATAAGGTCATGGGGTTCGAATTCCAGACTGGTAGGTTGCACTAAGGTATTACTGAGCAAGGTACTGTCCCCATCACTGCTGCCAGTGCGCTTACATGGTGTATATGGGTGAAAAATAGAGGGTAAATTTAATTGTGGTTCACTGTGGGCTTTGCCTTGTTTCACAATGTCAATTAGTCACCTTCACTTTCACTTTAGATGTTAAACACATCATTGTAGAGAAACTGACAGAGACAGTGATAGGATAAAATGGCCTGCTTTTGATGGGTTTTTGCAAAAAGGAATTTAGATGAGGGCCAGAGGCTTTTTTTTTTTTTTTTTTTTACCTACGACGCCAGCCATTTTACGCAGTTAACACACCTTGTTTACATAACATGTAATACTATTTCCGGTTTTGAGTGTATTTGTATGGAATGGAAAATAAATTTGTCCCATCAGTTGGGACTTATGACGCGATAACTACCGCAACCATGTATGTCCCACACAGTGGGACACTCGACTGCAACAGGATAACTGAAATATCCCACTGGGTGGGACAGTTGAGTGGTAAGGATTAAGAAGTATTAACTTTTCTGATGTAGAATTTCTGTCACAGCTGTGAAAACTTCTGACTTGGTAATTCTTGGCTTGTTTGGAACACATCTCCATTCTGGTTTACTTTGTTTTCATTCAAAGAACTTATTTTTTCAATCCAGTCATGTCCAAATGGAACTGTCTCAAATCCAGTTTGAATGCAGGTGCCTTCATCATGCAATCTGGCCCCTAAGGCTGTGACTATTTAGGTAACAAAGCATTGAACCAGCTGCCTCCAGTTTTTGAAGTAGCTTGTGATCCTTATTCAAATATTAAGGATCAGTACACCGGGAGTCCATATCACTATTATGCTGCAAGTAAAACAGACTTTTTTTGCTTTGATTGTGCAAGTAGGTGTTGGAGGAGTCAACATTAAAAAGTAATGTCCTGGAAGACTGTGTTGGAGAGACAGACTATAAATATGTGCTCTGGTTAATTTTACATCTGTGATCTGTTATTTTAGTTCACACTGACAGGTCATTCTCGCAAAGTGACAGCAGCCAGGTTTAAGTGCAACCTCAGGCAGGTGGTGACGGGGAGCGCGGATAGAACAGTAAAGATCTGGGATCTGCACCGGGCTGCCTGTGAGTCTCTCATGTGCCCACAAGCACGCACACACACACACGCACGCACGCACACACACACACACACACACACACACACACACACACACACACACACACACACACACACACACACACACACACACACACACACACACACACACACACACACACACACACACTCCCTGACACACACACACACTCCCTGACACACCAGAACATAATATTAGTCTGACATCTTCATATGGATGTCAAACTGACAGATATATAGCGATGAGTTGGGACGCAGAAGAAATCCTATATTTCTCACACACAGAGGGTGGTTTTTTTTGTTTTTGCTATTAAATGCAAAGGATATGTACCTGAAGGACGTTATGCCTTCAGTACTAATAGTCTAATGGACATGTAGGTTTGTATTTCTAAATGTTGGATACTAATGATGAGGAAGCTATACTAGAAATATTGTATCCAAAAGTATAGCATTAAGAATAGTGCCTGACATATAAGAGAGAGACACATAGACTGGGAGATGACACAAGCCCAAAGAAGGTCTTTCCTGATTTTTCTAAGAATCTACGTCCTCAGAGAATGTTTTTTCTCCATAAAGTTTCCAAGCTAAACCCAGAATAAAGGGAAATGGTTCTCCAAAAACTTCATCTTACCCCTATTGTAGTTGTTCGACCAAAATGTCTTACCCTAAGTGATCTGCCTAATTGATCTTTGCTGTCTCGAGTTGGCTTTCTATTTTGCACCAGAGCTGTGAGACTGATAAAAGTCTATAATATCCAAAAAGTTTGGTGAAATTAACACTTCCATTGCTTGTTAGATTTATTGGAAATGTATTCACTTGTTCTTGCTTGGTTTCTCTCAGGTACACAAACCATTGAGGCGTTATCCTACTGCAGTGATGTGGTGTGCTCTGAGTATTACATCATTAGTGGCCATTATGACAGAAAAATACGTTTCTGGGACAGCAGGTAAGATGGCAAAATCAAATAATGACAGCAGTTTATCACTCAGAAAAAGTTTTTCCGGGGGCAGAGTAGGCTAGGTAATTGTATAATACAAAACTCTGAACTATGTATTTATCAAAGTGTTCAGCCCATGGCTTCAGAGAGACAGTCCTCAGGGTATTTGGGTTTAACAGCTATGTTGCATATTAGGTACCATCCCACCGCTGAGACATTTTATTTACACATTTTCAGGTTGCTTTTTTTTTTTTTTCCTTTCCATGTTTTTTCTATCTGTCTTTTATCAAGTTAATAGTGTTCATGTATGTGGCTGAGTAAGAAAGAACTCTAGTTCATATGTCCCAATGCTGTTCTGCTGGCCGGGTCAGTATTTTCATAATCTCATTAAATGTAACTTGAAATGTAGCAATAGATATGTGCCTAGGCCTGGTTTTGCTCAGATGAGCATCTTTTAAGAAATTAGAAGTTAAGGCTTTGAGGTATTCTATTATGATTTCTGTCTTTGTGACAGCCCTTGAATTACAAATCATGACCTTGTGCTGTTCAACTAAAGTAAACTTTGGGACAGTCAGCCTCTGTAAATTGCACTGCCTGGTAACCCCCACTGTTCATCTCTCTTTGTGTACTAGATGGGCAGAAAAGTTGCATAGCCTTAGGTGTTAACGGAATTATCTCGAGTGAGAGACTGCTTGTTAACACTTTGCTCTTATTGCAGTAGACGAAAGCCCTGTAGGTGTGTTCATAGCAGGATAACAGCCATAACAGCTGCTCCTCACTCTTCCTGTTATAGAACACATCTCTGGTGGTTAGGAATGTTCAGAGGTGAAGAGACAGTAGTTGTAACCTCCTTTGAGCTGTACTTAGTTTTTGTAGAAAAGTTAATTAATTTGACCTCTTTTACTCAGACTTTGTTTATACAAAGTCTAAAGGTCTGAGCCTTTAGTTACTCAGACCTTTAGTTATAGCAGTTATTATTAACCTACTAGGACTAACCATACAACTAGTCATTTGCAACATTCTTGGTCAACTAACAGAAAACAGTTGTTTTATTTGATTTAGCAGCTCATTATAACAGTTATGTCAAACACATTGTTCCATTTCCATCATGGACAGTTGTATAGCTGACAGGGATAGCAGTACAGAGAGTTAGGTGGATGCAACACCGCAAGATAAGTGCTATAAACAATAGGTACACTGCACTGTGTGCACAATTATTGGGCAAGGGAGTATTTCAAGGATTCATTTTTAATATGGAACAAATACAGTTCAATCAGTCAATCCAAAATGTTAATAACCCTGAAACCTGAAAGTTTTACAAAGGAAATGTGAGTGTGAACATTCTCAGGGGAATACATATGTGTGCAGAATACTAGTCAACTGTTCGACCTGCTTAAAAATCATAGTCACCTTGAAAGATACAGACTTTTGGACCTGAACCACTGCTTGAAGAAAGTGTCTTCTAAAAACAGGCAGTAGGTTTGGGAGGTGATTTTTTTTAAAATTCCATCTTCAACCTGAAAAGGTCCAGCCCATACCAGTACCCCTGCTCCAACTTGCTGGCATCTGAGTGGAAGTGGAGTGAAGTGCCTGTTACTGATTCAGCCAGGGGCCCATATATCTGCTCCATCACGGGTCACTCTCATCTCTTCAGTCCAGAAACCTTGAGTCTTGAGATATTTCTTGGGAACAGTCTTGATGTTTCAAATTATGTGTCTTGTTCAGTGGTGGTTGGGTTTCAGCCTTCCTCACCTTGGCCATGTCTCTGAGCACTGAACACGTACTTCTGGACACTCCAGGTAGGTAGTTCTGGAATATGACCGCACTGGAGGATCATGGGTTCCTGGTAGCTTCATGTCTGATTCTTCTCAAATCTTTGGCAGTTAATTTGCATCTTTTTTTCCTCAACAAATTTCTTGTGACCCTGTTGACTATTTGAAACAAACCGTTTGATGGATCTTTGATCATGCCCCAATATCTTAGCAATTTCAAAAGTGCAGTATCCCACTGAAAGACTTTTTTTTTAATAATATCTGACTTTTCAGAGTCAATTATATTTTTTGGCCCATTTTGCCTGAGGAAAAGCAGCTGCCTAATAATTATAATTAATTACCTTGATCTCCTAAGGTCACACATTCCTCCCACATTACACAAATACACCTGATCTGCTTAAATCCAATTGGCATTCAAGTTTATATAGCTTGGATGGACCTCGGTGGTCCGGGGTGCAGGCTTCAAACCTGTAGCTGCTTAGCAGCAGAATGGTTCAATTCCACCTTTTGGGCGAACACCAGCTGCAAATATATCTCCAAGAGGAACGCTTTGGACGGGAGGGAGTCATGCCTGTGTAGATAAAATCATTAATAAATGTAGCTGGACCACCACATTTGTGTCATTAAGAAATGTAAAATGTGCAGTAAAACATTTTGGGAACACACAGAGATAAATGAAAACCACTTTTTAAAGTACTACTATTTTTTTTTATGTGGAAGAGAGGAGAGAGAGAGAGATTAGTTATATTTTGTCAAATGACAAAATTTAATACTACAGTTGTTTAGAGGAGCAATTATTATTGGATAATAATTAGTAATTATCTGTTTTAATTCTAAGTCTAAGGAACAATAGTATTTGGGTGAGTAAGGAGACTAGGGAATGCACAAAGAACTCTCATAATTGGCAATAATGAAATGATGAGTATATTAACAGCTAAGTGGCAGAAAAAAATTTATAGCTTGCGCATAACAGACAGACAACTGGCCAGCTTTCCAGGGGCAGGCATATGTGAAAAGAAAACACAACAATAAATGAAATAGTTTTACTTCTTTGACAGTCTTTTTTGATCAAAAGCAGTAAAAAGGACACTTACCCCCTGCTGGCAGGGATAACAAATACAAAGATATTAGTTTCTTACATAAAAAAGCAGTGATATCAAGAAGGCAAATTAACAAGGCCAAAAGTACATGGAACCAATGCAATTAGCATGCAATTAGAGATGGTCTGGGGCTCCCCCTTTTCAGGATTCTTTAAAGGATTATTTAAAAGGATTATTCTATGTATACATTTATATTCTCCTCTCTAGTATTTCACAGCTCCACTTAAGAACAAGAAGCACAAAAACACTCACAGAGCATGCATATGGTTTGAGGAAGTGATAGAAAAAAATGTAGCTCATTTTATAAGCATCCTTCACATTCAGGTTTTTTTGTTTTTTTTTGTAACTGAGGCACAAAGTTTGTTGTTTTGGCTCATTGGGTTAAATTAAATGATAACTAAAATGTTAAAATGATGAATTATGGGTATTTAACCATAGAATCTTAGAAAATTCATACTGTTTTCTATGCAGTTTGTAGCACTACATGAAAACAGTGGTTTATATGCCGTGATGTGCCTTTTATTGAGAGATATATATGGATACTTTTTAGTCGTGAATATGATCTGGGTAAACTGCTATAATGAATCAATAAGGAAAAATGATCAACATTATTAACATTATTGATGTAGTTGATTTTTTTATTTCAATTGTTATTGATTGAATTGCAACCTCTTCACCACTGCACGTAATGCATGTTGTGTGTCACACCCAGACTCAGATCAGATATCAAATTAGGCAAGGGTTAGAGTTAGCAGCCCAAATAACACAGATAAAAGTAAATGAATGTGAAATTAAAAGTAAAATATTTGTAACACTAGTGTGGTTGAACAGGTCTGTGTTTAATCAGTGAGTATAATGATTCAGAATTAATTTAATAATAATAAAAATACTGCATTATATCATTAAGTCAAGAAACAATTGCTTTCACATTGCTTTTCAGTGGATGTGGTGGTGGTCAGCTTAGCCAAAAAATCAGCAGAACAACCATGTGATCCCTGTGTGTTGCCAAGTTGCAAATCAGCATGCTTCTGCTTCTGCACATTTTAAGGTTTAAAAATGAGTCTATTATTCACACCGTAGCCCTTGACATCTCTCATTCACTCCCAGCAACAGTAACCTCCAGCTGCTACCGTGCCAGAAACTCGTCTGTCGCCTAGCAACTATCGGCCCACATACTAATTGTCTCCTCAACTCTCAGTAATAGGTGATTTGTGCTGTGTTATGACATTTGTTAAAAAAAATGCAGCACTTTGCTGATTTGTCAGATTTGCTGGAGATTGATGTGGTGGATTTACAGACTCAGGATTTCACCATTATAAATAGCTTGTTTCTTGATGCTGCATGTTTTAAGTAAAATAATTCTAAGTGTAACATTACTATGCTCTGTGATTTAAGGATGCATGACTGGCAGACTATGTGCTGTAAGGCTTCTTTAAGCAACTAAGCAGCACTGCTATGGACTTATCTTGCCAATTGAACGAATTCTTCATTGACACAAAGCTATCAGGCTGAATTGCACATAAACACCATCACATGGCTCCCCTGCTCTGTTCAAGTAAATCAATTAGGATCCAGTGACACAGAACACCATGAAATCAATTGGTTAAAAGACATGAGGGGGCATAGGTGCTGAGAGACTTCAAATCGCCAGTGAACATCAGCATTTGTTATCTTTTGAATTTTTTGGATAAATGTGCCTCAGCAGCAGTGCTAGAGAGCACCTTCATGGAATAGACTTTTAGCAAAATAAGTGAAGGTAGCTTATTTTATAATTATATATTTTGTGTAATACTTTGTATAATACTTAATATTTTTATTACCTAAAAAAAACTGACAAATAATTAAGCTTCATTTGTATAGTGATTCTACTGTTAATAATTAACATTTGTTTCTATGTTTTTATCCTTTTGGAATATATGCCTCCAAGCCCCGCTGGCTGCTGCATTTTGAACATGTTGAATCTGACTGCAGGATTCTTTTGAAGTAATCTTCAGACAGTGCATTATAGCAGTCTAGATGGAAAATACAAATGCATGAGTCAGCTAATTGGCATTTTGCAATGTGAGTGTTAGTGACATTATAAATGTCTGATTTACAAATCTAATTAGAATATTGTTTAACACCTAAGTTAAGGCTGCTACTGAAGCATGTTGGAGAATCTTTTCCCTTGTTTGTTGTAAAGAAATAACTGCTTAAATAAATTATAGTATCATACAGAGCTTTGGTGTTTTGGAGATGAAGAGTGTTAGATAGGGTGATGGTTTAAAGCTGGAAGCTGAAGGTGTGATGGTTGTTGTTAGTGCTTATGCCCCACAAGTTGGTTAATGAGATGAATGAAAGAAACATTGTGAAATGAGTTATATTGACGTGATAGAGAGTGTTCACAGGGGAGAGAGAGTGATGATTGGTGTGGACTTTAATGGACATGTTGGTGAAGGGAACATAGGTGATGAGGAGGTGATGGGTAGGTATGGTGTGAAGGAAAGGAATGCAGAAGGTCAGATGGTTGTAGATTTTGTGAAAAGAATGGAAATAGTTGTAGCAAATACTTTTTATTTTTATATAAAGAAGAACGAGGAGCACAGAGTGCCATGCAAGATGCACACAGGTGGATAATATCCTTTGCAGAAGGGTCAGTCTGAAGGAGACTGGAGACTGCAAAGTAGTGACAGAGGAGAGTATAGCTAAACAGCATAGGATGATGGTCTGTAGGATGACCTTGTAGGTCAAGAAGAGGAGAAAACTGAGGGCAGAGTTAAGGATCAAGTGGTGGAAGCTGATGAAGGAATATTGTAAAGTGGAATTCAGGCAAGAGTTAACACGTGAGCTGGGAGGTAGTGAAGAGTTACCACATTGTTGGGGAACTACTGCAAAAGTAATTAGGGAAACAGTAAGAAAGTTACTAGTTGTGACATCTGGACATAAAATGGAGGATAAGGAAACCTGGTGGTGGAACTCAGAAGTTCATGAGTGCATAGAGAAGAAGAGGCAGTCAAAAAATAAATGGGATGGTCAGAGAGATGAAGAAAGTAGACAGAAAGTGAAAGTGACTGTTCTTGTAATTGTGAGTACACACAGCACAGCACACTACAAAGAAATTTAACCCATGCTCATAAACACACACCGTGCAGCAGGGGAAAAGCATGAGGGGAGCAGTGACGGGGATGGTACCTTGCTCAAGGGTACTTCAGGGCAAACCTACTGGTATGGGGTTTGAACCCACAATCTTCTGATTCGGTGGCCAACTCCCTAACCACTAGGCCACTGCTGCCCCCTTTTTTTTATTTAGTACAAGGAGATGAAGCACAGGGTCAAAGAAAACATTGGTGAAGGCTAAAGCATGGATGTGTTTAGGAGAGGTGGCAGTAGATTTTCAAACAAGATTGTTTAACAGAATCTTGGAAAGTGAGAGGATAGAGAATTTAACTAGTAGCGATTTTCAAGAAGATAATCAAGCGGTTTTCAAGAAGAGTGATTTGCAAAGCTTTAGTAACTATAGAGAGATCAAGTTTATCAACCACAGCATGAAGTTATGAGAAAGAGTAGTGGAAGCTAGAGTAAGAAAAAAGGTGATGATTAGTGAGCAGTAGTGTGTTTTATGCTGAAAAAATGCACTACAGATGCAATGTTTGCTCTGAGGGTGTTGATAGAAAAGTACAAAGATGGTCAGGAAGAGTTGCATTGTGCCTTTGTGGAAAACATTTGACAAAGTGCTTAGAGAAGAGTTGTGGTTTTGTATGAGGAAGCCAGGAGTGGCAGAGAAGCATATGAGAGTAGTACAGGATATGTATGAGGAGATTGTGACAGTGGCGAGATCTGCAGTGGGAGTGGCTGATGCATTTAAACAAGAGGTGGGATTACATCAAGGATCAGCGCTGAGCCCATTCTTGGTTACTATTGTAATGAACAGGTTGACAGACAAGGTTAGATAGAAATCCCCATGGACAATGATGTTTGCTGATGATCTGTAGTGAGAGTAGGAGCAGATTGAGGAGATTCTGGATGGATGGAGGTATGCTCTACAGAAGAGAGGAATAAAAGTGAATAGGAGAATGACAGAATACATGAGTGTGAACAAAAGAGGAAAGTGGAGTGGTTAGGAGGTGAAGAAGAGAGTGCATTGAGGTAGGAATAGTTGGAGACAAATGGCAGGAGTGATCTGTGACAGACGGGTATATGCAAGAATGAAAAAGGTTTACAGAGTGGTAGTGAGACAGTGACACTGACTAAAAGACAGCAAGCTGAGCTGGAGGTGTCAAGAGTTAAGGATGCTAAGATTTTTTCATTGGGTGTGACAAGGATGGACAGGCTTATAAATAACTATATTAGAGGGACAGCTCAGGTTGGACATTTGGGAGACAAAGTTAAAGAAGCAAGGTTGCATTGGTTTGGATATGTACAGAGAGATGAGGAATTATCTGATGCAGTAGAAATACTGTTTTTATAATGTCAGTTTTCTGCCCTTTGAAGGCGATACTAGGATTGAATGCCTTACATGTGCATTTTAAATCGTGGTAAAAATAGTAATATTGCTAACATGACTAGAATCACTGTTGAAACAAAATATTTTTTATTCATATTTTCATAAGATGTGAACAAATATAAATTAACCTAAGTTCTGAATTCATAATAAAAGCTAATGGATAAAGTTTTTATTTCTGGTCATTCTGGACCATTTCTATTGGTCTGTTTACTGTTAAACTATGGAAAAATGGAGAGATAAAGTTTTTAGATGTGTGTGTACAATATAACATGCCTAAATTGGAAACTTTCTGGTAAATGCACTTTCTGGTTTATGACAAAAAAGTATTTTTGTCATAAAATCTAATGTTTTTTTGAAAATATGTGTAACCCCCTTTTTTTTTAATTTCGTTTATGGTGGGTATTCGGTTTGGTGTTACACTAAGAATTAAACTTAGGATTTGCACCTGTGGTATAGATGAATGCAACATGATTGATCATGATCATCATTTGATTTTTCTACCACCATCTTTCTCTTGATCACTAATGTTTCTTTAGGGCAGCAAGCTGCACGCAGGAAGTTCCCTTGCAGGGCAAAGTTACTTCCTTAGACATCTCTCCCAACCACAGGGAGCTGTTAAGCTGCTCAAGGGATGAAAGTCTGCAGTTGGTGGACCTGCGAATGAGCAACACCAGGATGGCCTTCAGGTACAGTTTAGTTCACAGTATTGTATTTGTATGACTTATGTTGTTTAATTGACTAAACATGTACAGACTCAGAACAGTTTATAGTCTGTATACAAGTAATCACTTAATAGGCTTACCCATTTTAATTGAAACAATAATGGATCAAATCACATCAGACCTCTTACATTCCCAAGTACATTTTAGAGATGCTTCCTAATTTTCCTTTTCCAATTTGTGAGAATACAGGCCCTTTGGCTTTTTGGAGAAGGTTCACCAGTCTTATACCTTTTAGTACTTACATGGATAGAAATACTGTAGCAGAAACTGTTTTTAGTTATTTGTTCTGTGTGTCCATTCTAGGTCAGAGGGTTTCAAATGTGGAAGTGACAGCACCAAGGCCATCTTCAGGTCAGATAAAAAAAAAAACAAAAAAACAACACTACCAATGGGACTTTTTCATTCTCACAAAAGCAGTGTGCCTTGCAGTTTGACTGGAGATATTTGTGTCAGTAAAGGGATTTTGAGAAATATGTGCTCATGCTTGCAGCTTTTGTTAAGTAAGATTAGACTAGCTGTTTTAGAGTCAGCTCAATAATTATTGCCCTCTTGATAAAGATGGGTGTTAAAGGTCATAAAATCTCTTTGTGATTAATTATTAAAATAATAATAAATGTGAAAACAGAAAATAACAATTCTGATCATTTTTAAATCCTTAAGCAGTCTTCATTAACTTCATGTTTAAATGTGGTGACGAACAGCTGAGGGAGATGTTAAATGTCCTTCATTCATCAACACAGGGTATATTACACATCCTAGAGAATACACAAACAGCAAATACATTCAAATTCACACCGAAATTGTTCAATGACCACAGGTTTAAGCTGTTAACATGGCCATCCCAGTCTCCTGACCCAGGAGAGTCTCAAAGGGTGACATTGGAGGGGTCTCCAGTTTTAATTGCCAAATAAAGGTTTCCAGGTTTAGACCCAGTCATGATAATATGATGATATTAGGAATTAGCTTAAGGGGTTTGAAGGAGGAAGATGCAGAGGACCGGAAGAAATGAAGATGGTTGATCCGCTGTGGCGACCACGAAACAGGAGCAGCCGAAAGAAAAAGAAGAAGAAGGAATTAGCTTAAGGATTAACAATGTCAATAAATTTGCATTTTTTATGTTCCATACAGGCTGCATGTTCACTGTGTAGGATTGCTTCAAACCTAGATCTGAAAGTCTTGCTGCATTTGTTTCACTTAGAATGAATCACTGAGCAAGAATATCGTATTGCTGTAGCACTCAAGCCCATTCATCTCAAATGCTAGATCAATAGGAAGACACTGTCCTCTGATTATTTAAGGCCAGTTTAAATAGAAACGATAATGACAGTTTGAAAAAGCTTGTGGAACCAATAGCAAGTATTATGTGTGCTATAAGATTTCAGAGAAGGGCCTTGCATGATATTCCAGGTGCTTTTGGAAAGGTCAATGTAAAAAAAAAAACCACAAACAAAAAAAGAAAATTGCTAGAAGTCTTTATTGGAAACACACACACACACACGCGCTTTTATTTAGTACACCATTTAGTAGCACAACCCTGCTATTTTCTGTGCCTGATGACTGAATGGAGTGTAAATGCTCCATGTGATGTAAGATGAGAGAAGAAAAGGGAGATGGAGAGCAATATAGAAATAAAGAAGGCTGAGGCCCCATTTGTGTTTCTGGTGAGTGGCTGACTCCCAGTTGAGTCATACACTTAGCAGTTTCTATGGCAACAGTAAAACCAGAATGCATTGCGTCATTTTTTAAGGTTGTGTCTGCCTCAGTAATGTGTGCGAGGAGAGGGAGGGGCCTAATGGAAGATTTATCACCCCTCGACATTTTCCTCATTGTCCAGAGCCCAGTGCTGGGCTGAATATGTTGAACAAGGCTCTGGCAATACACCACTGCTGTCAAGAAGCTGAACACATTGCTGAGGAAGGGAGTTTTACAGACAATGATTGAGCTTAGTCCTTTAGTAAATGATGCTTGAATGAAAGGTCTAATGAACTAATGAGAGCATAGCAAATTGGTTAGAATCATTAGATGGGGTAAAAAATCATTCAAAATCATTTGACCAACATTTATCAGACATTAAAAGGCACACTGGCAGACAGACTAAATTATTAAATAAGAGCTTTCAGAATTAAACAGTAGATGGATAGATAACTGATTTTAATTTTAGCTTTCAGGATTTAAATATATTAGCTTTTTTCAATCAGAGTGAGATAATATCTGAAAATATTAATTGACTGAAGCAGGGTTAACTGATGCATTGCTGATGCAAGTTCTTGTTGTCAGTTAATGTAAACTGGCTGACACCAGCATGATTATCCAAGCATTCTTGCTGAGCGTAAAAATCAGTTTTTATATATTTAGAGTACTGGTGATTCTTATTATGATATTAATTATGATTAGTTTTTATTTATTATTATTTATTCCTTTCTTCCTCTGTCTTTAGTCCAGACGGATGTTACCTGGCGGCGGGCTCTGCAGATGGAGCTGTGTACATCTGGAATATTAGCACAGGCAAGCTGGAAACACGGCTCCCAGACATGCACAGGTATCCAGAATCCCTCTCTCCCTAGCTTAAATAGGAGTTCATAGTTTGAACATGTCCTAGCCATATCAATGTGTATAATAGATATATCCATTCATACTATTTACCCTGCTTTTTGCCAGACAGTATACATTTTTATTGCATCCCAGCTTCTAGGACAATTGTACCAGGTATTCTGTTTGTCATTGTTTAATTCATGTGTGATAGTAGCAGAGAGTAATTAAAACATGTATTTGTATAGAAACCCTGGTTGGTTCTGGTTGGTTTATACTGCTGTAGACTAACTAGTGGGTTGCTAAATAAACCTTTCTGAAGGATGACACTAAGCCTGAATAGTGTCTCCACTGAATATCAGCTTATCCTCTTACGTTGTTTTCACTGAAGACATGAAATAAGAGACCGAATGAAGTCTCAGTGTGTTTGCTGTTCATTTATGTTGAATTAACAAGTTCTTGCTTGCCTTTAGGTAAAGGCTGCCCTTTTATTTTAGCTGACATGTCCTGCTGGTCTGATTTGTTAAATGCACCAGAGCATATCATGAAATGAAACTCTTCTAAGCCCTTGAACAGTGATAATTATGAAGTAAATTTACTTTTGTTGTTTAAGTATTGTTTTAAAAGATGTGTTGCTTTATCTTTCACTGAAATTGAGTATTCTTTCTAAATTACATTTTCAAGGGAAGCACATACTTTTTATTCTTTACATTTAGAAAGTATTTGTTATAAATATTAAAAGTCCTGATATGTTTTCTTGTAAGTTATTGTGTGATAAAAACAAAAACATATAACCATAAATCACGCTGACAACAGTCAGTATCAATTCAATTAACACCACCAATATATTGATGCCACTGGTTAAATTATATCCCATTGTGGAACTTATTTCTTTCCTTGTAGCTTTGATTTTAATTAACATTCTTTTATAATGCTAAATCATACAGATGAACAATCCTGGTTATAGACTCAACTGTTTGTTTCAGATGCTCAGTTAACGCAGTGGCATGGTCGCTGTCGGGCGAGTATGTGGTGAGTGTGGATAAGAGCCGACGGGCCATTCTCTGGAGTGACATCTGAGCCTTGGAGGCACGCGAATGTCTTCAGTTGGATTGACTACGAGACTCAAAATGCAGCCATCTAGCATGCGAGGAATGGTCCAGCCTGCTGTGCATACTTCTCATACTTCAGTGTTTTCACTGCTAGTAGAACCAAAGCTCCAAAAACCAGCATGCTAACATTGTGTTAGTATGACTGTGTACGGTGGTTTAAATCCCTTTGATACTTCCCTATTTATTTTTACACAGATTGTACAGTGTGTGTAAAATGTTTTTTTTTTGTTTTTTATCCCCTACTATCTGAGAAAAAGTAATTCTACATATGAACAACAACTTATGGAACACACTAAGTCATTTAGGAGGACCTTTTGTGCCCATATCTCATGAGGTTCAGCAGTAAACAGTTGGCTTTTTGAAGTCAAAATTGTACAGGAACTGAACCACAATTTTGTTCCATTGATTGGTGTGAATTTTGACACCAATAATTTGCTTCCTGACATTATCTTTTCTGAAAAATACTAGTCAAGCTCTATGAAGACGTTACAGTACTTTTCGTGGTGTTCATATCTGCATTGTTAATAGTAACTGTATGCAGAAATATTCAAATTCTGTTATTTAATATATTTCTGTATTTATAATGGAACTATGGGCATTGCTTAAGCCACCTTTCCGAAGACTTTCTGGTAGACTTTTTGGCAAGATTTTTTTCTAGATTTGGCCAGGGCTTAGGACTCCCCCAATCACTTCACTGAGTTACATGAGCCACAGTTGCTGCTAATGTAACACCATTGGACAGCTTAAAGTGCTTGGAGGAGATTGCCAACTGCCACTTCTGTTATGGTAGATGCCTGTGGCTAGCATAGCTAGTCTCTTGGAACCAGTATGGATTTCTTTGGAACCATGGGGAAGTGAACTCGTGATTTTTAGATGATAGTGCCACTTAGGCACTTCTGCCTCTTGGAAACACTCTTATTTGTGAAAGACTTTTAGTGATGTTTTTTTAAGGGAAAAATATGATATTTGTTTACATTCTACTTTTCAACCCAGTGGACTGTGCCTCTTGTTGGTGACTAAATTAAAAGGTGAATAAATTTCTTACTATAATACAGAGTGGTTTTTTTCATGTCTAGCAGGATCTGGAAACTGAACTTTTCAGAAACATTATGACTTGTATGTGTTTGAATGATTAAGGTGAGGTCCTGCTTGTTTGCGATGTAGAATTGCTCCAAAACTGGTCCCTTGTGCATAAGATTTCATACCACTGCCTTGACCTACGACTGAATATAGAAATGTAGTATATTTGTTAATATTATGTCATATAATTTAGGTAAATGATCATTTAACTGGACCATATTAAAGCAACATCTGACGCTGTTACCAAGTTAGGTAGTTCAAGTCTGCACAGGAGGGCACATTTGAATATTTTAGTATTCATTTACATTTATTTATTCTAAGACCACTGGGAGTTTTTTTGGGAAGAGTAAATTAAGTTTCTTTAGCTCATGTGTTCTAGCAATAACGATTTGAAGGCTGAATTTGCCCGGATGCATATTTTAATGCAAAGTGATTTGTTGATGTTTTTTTTTTAACTGAGGTGTAAATCCCTGTGATGTGTGCGCATGTGCATGTGTGCATACATTTTTATAAGTGTTGCCTGTTCACCTGGACTCCCTGTAAACTAATATTACTTTCAGCAATATTAAAACGTTCCATTTGTTTCTGGCAAAGTGTGCAGCTGAGACTGTATGTTACATTACAATGCTGGAAAGTATTGACACCAGCTACTAAAAATGTCAAAGTGCTGTTGATCTTACTATTATGTATTTTGTTAATGTTATATTTAATAGTATTTGTTTAAATTCTTATTAGTCCACAGAAGGAAATGTTGGATTTTAATAGACATTACTAGAATTTTTTAAATAGATCAACATGTTTTGGGTAGAGGAAGCCGGGCTGAAACACATGGACGTTTATCACCAGAAAAGCTGAACAGAAGACTGAATAAAGAGTTTTAAGATAAGTAAGAATTAAAGCTTATATCAAAATAGGCTTTTTTGGTGCATGTGGATTAGTTTAAATATGCTTCTGCCAGCTTGCTGAGAATCTGGCTTTTTAATGGAATTAAAAAAAAAAAAGAAATAGTCTGCATAGTCAAATATGCTTCACGTTAAGAACACATTTTTTCAGTATTAAATTAGTGGCTGAAAAAATTGCATATTTACCAAAATACATGTGTAATGGATTTGCATACAAGACACAGTACATTTGTGGTACATTTTTTTTCTTCTCCATTTCTCCATTGTTTCTTAAGCAGTTAATAGTGCATATGGAAGAGTGAATGTTCCTAAGTGGTTCCTAAAATGTAAAATGATACATACATATTTATAATAATCAACTGTAATCAAATGGTAATGGTCATTTTCCCTAGATATCCAGCTCTTAACATTTTCTGGGGTCTATATGGCTGTTGTAGAATTCTGTTAAGATTAAAAAAAAAAAGAAAAAAATCTTTATAGGATTTTCAATTAAACGGTTCATTAAAGAACCAAAAGCAGTCTTTTGAAAGCTCTAATTCTAGACTTCTTTCTAGGCAATTTATTTTTCAGATTATTGGGCATTTCATTAATTCTTTGAAATCCTCACCCTGCAGTACATGCTAAATCTGTATTTTTCTGTTTCTGTCATGACAGGGCTGTATACTTTGAGGAGAATCTGCACTGAAATTTGCTACTCTGTCATCCCTGTCAGAGTCTGCAGAATAAGGGTGAGCAAAAATGTCTCTTCCCCCATGCAAGATATCAGCTTATATACATCCCCTCTTACTTCAAAAGAGGAGAGCTGGAGAGGGAGGGATATTGTGTGTGCATGAGAGAGAGAGTGTGTGTATGTGTGTGTGTGTGTGCGTGTGTTTGCATGTGACAGAGGGAGAGAGCGGAAGAGAGTGTGGGAGGGAGATGGAGATGTAGCGAAAGGCAGCAGCAGCAGCAGCAGCTCTGCTTTATAGTGTACCTCACACTCAGGATCCTCAGAAACCTCAGGATTTCTTACACACGCTTTTTTTTCAGTCCAAATCCATCTGAAGAATGCTTTAGCATTAACTGAATAGTGACGGAGTGGGACGTGTCCAGCAGAAGAAGAGGGATCATCAGTTTTTGCTTTATCTTTGGGGTGAGGGGCCTCATTTGACAAAAAAGCAGAAGGGATGCTTCTGTAATCAAATTCAGCTGGACAGCATTCAAATTGCAGGGAAGACATCTACATGACAGAGGCTGTTCTGCACAACCTGTGCCCATAAGTGAATCAAAATCTCTCTCTCTCTCTCTCTCTCTCTCTCTCTCTCTCTCTCTCTCTCTCTCTCTCTCTCCCCCTCCGTCTCTCTCCTCCTGTTTTTCTCTCCAGCTTTTTCTTCAACCTGAAAGCAGTAAATCTGCATCATACAAATCTTCATCATGGGTGACAAAGGCACAAGGTAAGCATTTGGTGCATCTTCTTATGTTGATTAATGCTGTGAATGTCAACTAAATTGAGTGTTAAATCACTGCACATTTCATCACTCTTCACTGAAAGCTAAATATTTTTTATCTGACGTCTGACAAAAGGAATACATGAAATGTGAAAAAAGCATATGCACCCATTTGTCTCAGTATAAATGTGTTTCCTGCACATAGCAGCCAAAGGTTGGGAAATATGGATGTGAAACTTTGAGTTGCATGTGGCCCTGCTCCCTGCTGTATCAGTATTTTGTTCATTTTAAACCACAAAGTTCCACAAAGGGTTATTTGGAGTGACTCTGTTGATTTTTGGTTCACTGTAGAACCTTTCAGTGGGTGTTTTTTTTTTTTTAATAATGTGGGAGAATAGTATCTGACAAACTTCCCCTAGTGCTGAGGTTCAAAATGAAGACATTTTTTGTGCTAGAACTTAAGGCAACAGTATTTCCACCCATTTATGCAAATGAAAGCATCTACTGTTGTTCAGTACTCTTACACATTTCTCTCATTCTTCTGAGCTTGCTTTTGTTAGAGAACCATCTTTTAAGATTTTAGATGTCAGCCAAAGTATCTGCTGCATTTTGACTCATTTGGTCATTTCTTGGCTGTTGACATTTCACACATAGCTTTGTAGCAAAACAGTCCTGAAGTACTTGAACCTCTCCAATGAGGAAGTAGGCTATTCACCATATCTTTGCTCTCAGCAGGATAATGAGGCAATTATCCTCTTTCAGTAATACCTCAGCTCTCTGCTCTGGCTGCATTGTGCACTGTAAAATATCACCAACAGCTGGAGAGGAATTCCCTAGTGATCTGTGATGCATCCTTCCACCAGACAGGGATTTGGCAGTTAACAGTCTCTCAGAATATGACTACATTGTGCCTAAGCTAATAGGGGAAGGGATACTACTGCTAAGTCCAGCAACTGGTTCTAATTGTGTGTAATAGTGCAGCACTGATGCGGTGTCTGGTTTGTTTTACGCAGTCAGTATCAGGGTGGGTTTGAAATTTAATATAAAGAAACATGAAAGATGTGTTTTTCACAATCTGTGGCAATTATCACAGCCTTCTGTGATATCGGTTTTCCAAAAGCAATCCCAGAACATAGCAGCTGCTGTATTGCTCCTTTAAGATAATTTTGGTGAACATTTCAGGCAGTACGAAACATAAAGCTGCAGAGCTGGATGAAGCTTTTAAACAGAGTCTTAAACAGTCTTCAAGTTCAAGATAAAGATTTGTAAATTGGCCATATATCTTAACAGCCCTGGATTTTTGGAATTATTTGTAGTACATTGTGATGTATTTACTAAATAATTAAAGAAAGGAATTAATGAATAAATGGGGGTTGTTATGTAAAATTATGAAGTTATTCTTTCCTTTTTAAAACTTAAAAATATGTCATAAATTCTGCTTCTTTTACACTGAAGCCTTTGAGTTCTGTCCACTGTAGTCTTTATTCCTGAATCAAAGGTTGACTCCCTCTGATCTCTGTGATTTGTATTTAAAAATGGGTTGGCCAATTCTAGTTAATCACTTATAAGTTATGAGGTTCTTTTCCTTAATTTAAGACTTTAGTGAGGATGCTAAGCATATGGGCATTTAATATTCATGACACAGTGTGCTTTTGACTGCTTCTGTCACAGTTGAAAATAGAAAATCAGTATCATTGCTTACAGGCTTGAGTGAAGTTCAGGGTTGGGCCACAGGAACATGTATCTTGTGGGCACACACAGGTAACAGAGGATCAAAAAGCTGTAACAGGTTCAAAGAGCTTCAAAAGATTTGAAATATCTTTAAAGCACTTATCTTATTAGCATGAAAAGGAAATCTTTTGACCTTTCTCATGGAATCCTTACATAAGCTATTTTTTTAGTCTGACATTTAACTTAAATTAATACTTTAAAGGAATAAATAAAATGAATAAAGGAGTTGTAAAATCTTTAAATGAAATAGACAGTAAATATTAAAGTTCATTTACAGCCAAGTTCTTGCTGTAGCTCATCTGCTGTTTGTTGTTTCAAAACTGGCACACAGCAGACTCACGCAGACCAGATGGGAAGGAGTGATCATACAGGCTAAAGATTAATCTTGTAACATATTTAACTTATCAAAATCAGTCTCTCTTGAAACATAATCTGTCTTTTGTTTAATCTTACACACACTACCCTGTGAGTTCATGCTTTATGCTCCAACAATTTTTTATTTATTTATTTATTTTTTTAAATAGATTTTTTTTCAGTCACAGGATGCACAGAAGTGACAGATGTACTTGGCTACACAAGCTGTTACATGACTGTTTTTCATTGTGAACACTTTGGTCTTATTCCAATTCAGGGACAAAAGAATCTCTCCCTCCATCTCCCCATGACCACATCCATTGAAAAAGGTTTTGTGTCTTTTTTATTTGGATATATTTATTGCTTTCCATAAAAAAAAAAAACTACATCGGTGGGGATTATTGATCCTGCAGAAAAATCGTAATTGTCATATAGAAATGACCTTTAATCATATTATCCAGTTGATTCATTGTTTTTAAGTTTTTAAGTTTTATTATTTGGACTCTACCCATTTGTTTGCTTTTCCTTCATGTTAATTCTAAAGAGTCATGTTAAAGAGAAAAAAACATGAGAGGCACTGTTAACTGAAAGCCAAATGTCTATTAAAATGTGTATTAGATCAAGAAAAATCAGGGCTGGGTTTAAATTTGACTGCTATAGTAGTGCATACAGCATGCAGAGGAGAGAATGGTCCTACACACTCTCTAAAGCACTAATGAGAGTGTCGCTTCTCCTCTCTATAAACAACACAGCACAGCAAACAGGCCTTCTACAGATTTGATTTAATTTCCAGTAGTCTCTGGCTTTGCTGAAAGCATGTAGCACAATAGCATAGTCAATTGTTATTTTGGTGGGTTTTTTTCTCTCAGACAGTCTCTCAGACAGCATAATTTTGCCTTAGGGATGTTTAACGCTATTAAGGAATAGAACAATATGAAAGCAATAAACCATGAGGCAGGGTGTTTTTGATTTTAAACATGGTTTTAGATGAGGAGTAAAACCACTACAACCCGTAGCCTTGAGTGGCTTTTATAAAAGGGCAGCAGAATGCAATACGTATACAAATGTTCAATAAATATGTTAGATATGAAAGATTGTGGGGAGACACACCTGTAGTCCACATTTACAGCAAACAGTGATGCACTGTGTTGGTTTGACATTATATCATAGCCAGGATAAACTTTTTCAGCAATTTGTGCTTTAGTAGTTCTTCTTTGGCATCAGACCAGATTGGCTAGCCTCTACTCCCCATGCATACCAATGAGCACTCATAACCCTCTCATCACTCCAATGATGGCCCTTTCTTGAACCTCTTTTGGTAGGTACTAATCACTGCATTGAGAACACAAAGCAAAATTTGCCATTGTGGAGATGCTCAGATATTGCCACCTTGTTTTCAGAATTTGGCTTGTGTCAAAGTCACTCAAATCTGTTCCCTTGCTGCCTAATATATATCACCCCTTTCACAGGTGCTATTATAAGGTGAAGATCAATGTCATTTTCTTCACCTGTTAGTAGTTTCAATGTTGTGGCTGATCAGTGTACACTAATTGACCCCTGATCCTTGTGACAAGATGAAGCCATTGGACTTGTCATGTGCCAGAACAGATCACACAAAGTGCTCTGACAGCAGTAGACCCAGCTGACAGTCAGTGAACTACAGTGCTATACCTGCACACACACACACACACACACACACACACACACACACACACACACACACACACACACTTCCTCAGCATTCTCTTTCACCCCAAATACTCTCCATTGCTCATTTAAATTTCTGCTGCACAAAGCAAGTTAGTCACCATATGACAACAGTATCTAAAGGCTTTAGCTTTCTTTTTCACATTTTAAATGTGTGTTTACCTTTACAATAGTTTTAGCTCTGTTTGTCAAAGTAATGCTCATAATGTGTAATTTGAGAGCATAGCTAGAGCACATATAGTTTTTTAGTTTAGCTTGAAAAGGATGTGAAGGAGTATTTGTCTGGACTTTGAAATCATTTATTGATTTGGCTTGAAAGCATCTGACTGGTGCAAAAATACACATCTGCTGTTGAAATGTCTCAAGGCACTACTCAAATTGGTTGTCTTTTACTAGTGTCTTGGCTTATCATTCAGTGTGCAGGGTATCATGTTCAAAGGATAATGTAGTCTGAAATGAAACCCTACTCATAACTTGTGAACAAACTTGGATGAATTAGATGATACGCGTTTTGGGTTTCCAAGACCTGCTGAAAATCGGACATTAAAAGCTGTCTGGTTTTGCTGCTTAATTTGCATAAATGCGCCATCAATGAAGAAGCAACTTTTAAATTTTAATACTGTTCGTATATCACATCAACCTATTTCATTAGAAAGAACTAGAACATTCTGGTTTACATTGACACATCTGCTGCTTGCAATTATTTCAGTACTTTCCTCTATACTTGCAAAAACAGCAGGGGATCATTTAACTCAAAGTTCTAAGTAGAGCCTAATACTCTGTTGACTCACAAATACAATGTAACTAAAAAAAAAACCAACAAAACAAATAAACATAAAAACGAGTTAGGTAGAGGTTTTGCAAATGTGATCACCAGTGCACTTGTCCATTGAATTGATATGATGGTGATGTGTAGGGTCAAAGGGCCACATTCGTCTATGAACGCTTTTTTTTTTTCTTTTCTTAAATGCAAACTTCTCGTTGATTCTTTCAGTTTTGACTGATAGTAAAACATTAATATTGACCTAATGGGGTCTTGCAAAATCCTTACATAACTATCTTTTTCTTAATTTCATAAGAATTGGCCTGGATCTCATTCATGGTTTTGTGTACTTTTGGATTGCATATTGATTGCCTTAAACCTGTATTTGTGGTCTGCAAACAAATGAATGATGTTGTTATAAATTTTTGCCAAACTACGAACTACCAGCTTGTCATAAAATAAGTTTAGTGGTGCTTTTAAAAAAATTTTTCTATTTTCAGTATTCTAAATAAATGTGGCCTAAAATATCACCATACAAGTACTAAAAGTAGATACCAAATCCCGAATAAATAAATGATACAAAAAATGTATTTAAGAAGCAAGTTTTTATTGTTTTGTAAATAATTTTTATTATAATTTTTATTGAAGAAAATGAGCAAAAACGGGCAGAACAACGGCACAGAAGGTCTCACAGCAAGAAGGTCTGGGGTTATAATTCCCAGATGGGGCAAGGGTCCTTTCTTTGTTTTTGTGGGTTTCCCCAAAGTGCTCCAGTTTCCTCCCTCAGGCCAAACCATGTCAGGTGGACTGGAGATGCTAAATTGCCCACGAGGCGTGACTGTGTGCGTGAGTGCGTTGGTCTGTGTGTCTGCCCTACAATGAACTGCTGAACTGTCTGGGATGTTCCTCTGCCTTTTGCTGTTTATGTGCTGGGTTAGGTTCTGGCACCATACCAAAAACTGGTGGTGGCAGAATTATGGTTAGGGTCGGTTTTGTAGATCTAGTCCAGGATATCTTACCCTCATTGGTGAATTCTGAATTGTATGAAAGAATTCAAGAAAAATGTTGGGACATCTGTCCATGAACTCAATCTAAAGAGAAAGTGAGAAAGAAAGACGACTTATGTTAAGCACAAAAGTGTTCTACCAGAGAATGGTTCAAGAGCAACAGTTACTAGAAACATTTATTTACTGAAAGAAAATGTTCAATCACATAAACTAGCAACTGTAATTTTTTTTTTTATCTAAATGGTATAATTTGGTGGTTATGATGTACTTTCAGGAACAAAATTAATGTCTGATGATGATTTGGGATAGATTTATGCAGAACCATAATGTTCTAAGGGGTTCATTTACAAATTTACAGCATTTAGCAGACACTCTTATCCAGAGCGACTTCCAGGTCCTAATTACAGGGACAGTCCTGGGACAGCAACTCTGGGTTAAGGGTCTTGCTCAGGGACCCAGTGGTGGTAGTTCTAGAGGTGGGATTTGAACCTGGGACCTTCATAGGCAAGTATCCTACCACAAGTATCCTACCACTGGACCACTGCTACCACCGGTTCACAAACTTTCAAGCATCTCTGTTTATTAGGCAAGCATGCAGCCAAACCTGGGCCTAATGTTGAAACCCTAAAAGCAAAGCTGAGTAATGAACTATGTTGATCCCAGTTTTAGTGGTCTTTGTGAACATCCTTTAGGCACATGGAGCAACAGGCAGTACTTTCATACTTAATTAAAGCTCATATTTATAAAAACAATGTATCTGACAGTATACGTGGGGATTTAGACTGCAATGTGAAAATTATGCTTGAACTCTGGTGATAAAGTGGTTCTTCCACATCATTGCTCCAGAAACCCTTTTGGAAAATTTATTTACATGATATATTATCAGTTACGTAAAGTGTAAAATCAAAAATAAACTTTTTTTTTTTTTCTCCTCATTTTTTCTTGTCATTTAATGTATCTATAACATATATACAGTACTGTGCAAAAGTTTTAGGCAGGTATGAAAAAATGCTGTACACAAAGAATGCTTTCAGAAATATAAATAGTGATTGTTTATTTTTATCAGTTTACAAAATGCAAAGTGAGCGAACAAAAGAAAAACCTAAATCAAATCAATATTTGGTGTTACTACCTTTTGCCTTCAAACCAGCATCAGTTCTTCTAGGTACACTTGCACAAAGTCAGGGATTTTGTAGGAATATAGTCGGTGTATGATCAACCAGTTTTACCAAACAGGTGCTGATGATCATCAATGTCACACGGAGGTTGAAACACAGTCATGTTTGGAACAACCTACCAGCCGAGTTCCTTCAAAAACTGTGTGCAAGTGTACCTAGAAGAATTGGTGCTGTTTTGAAGGCAAAGGGTGGTCACACCAAATATAGATTTGATTTAGATTTCTCTTTTGTTCATTCACTGCATTTTGTTGATTGATGAAAATAAATGATGAACACTACCATTTCTGAAAGCATTCTTTGTTTACAGCATTTTTTCACACCTGCCTAAAACATTTGCACAGTGCTGTTTGTGTGTGTGTATATATATATATATATATAGTATAAAATAGGAGAGACCTCAGTTTCTCCATGAGACAGGCAGTCATTCAGCTGATTCAGCTCCGCAACATGATAGAGATGGTCTGTGCATTACTCCTGCATACACTCATTTAAAAATTCATACACACTTTAAAGTCACTTACTGTATGTTCCTGTGCTATTAAAACCCAGAGTGAAAGAAAGAACGGAAGAGCTTAAAAGCTTTCCTGAGTTTATGGTACCTCTTAGGTTAAATTTTGTGCAAGCATTTTTTTCTTGTTAGCACATCATATGGTGAACGGAAAACATGTGTGATACATTACACTTATCAGTAGTCCTTTTGGGGATTGCATGTTAGCATTAAGCTTGTTTGCCACGTGGTTTTAAAACTGCACCTTGCACAAAAAGAAATGAACTCTCATTCATTGCTAGCCAAATAATAATAATAATAAAACTTTTATATATATTTTTCTATATATATATTAGATATTTCTACTCTCTGAAATAACTGTGCTATTTAATGTTTAAATTTAGTAAAAATTATATTAGTAGAGTCCTTAAGCATGAATTAGTTGATTTGCAAGCTCAAATGTTAGGCCTTTTTCATTTTTTACATTTGATTACTGGTGTACTTAGCTTCACTAATGACCTGTTCTGTAGTTCTACTGGAAAGATTTCCAATCTGATTCCTGTTGCTAAATTTGCATTTCTTTCCTCAGTTTGTTGAATAAAGAATATCTTTTGGAAATAAAATAACTGAAACATGCTTTCAGGGATAAACTATTTCCCCCAAAATCCCAAAGGAAAATCAAAAAGATCTACTCTTGAGAAGAGAAAAGAGAAACACAGTCTAGTAAAGCAATGTATTTACCTCTAATTAACATTTATTTGAATTTGAATCAGAGTTTGGGGGGAAAAAGGCCCATATATCGGTTTGGGTTTATAAAACATGAAAAATGGAAACATGATCTCTGTTAATCTCTGTTTAACATATATGGATAAGGATGGCGAGTAGTAAGAATAAAATGCATTCATACAAATCCGTTCTGGCATTCAGTTATTCGTTGGATCAGTTTTTGCTTTTGTGCTTTGATATTTTTACTTTCCTCATTGTCTTGTCAAACCCAGTGTTATATGAAGTTCAACACTTACTTACTCATTAACATTTATAACTCAAGCTGGTAGGAATATATAAACCTTTGTTCTTTAATTTGTCCTGACATCAATCTTTATTCTAGATGGCACAATTTTGTCAAGGAGGAAAGGATGAAAGAAAGCCGTAGGGTTTGTTGTCTATGTCTGGATATTCCTTTTATTCCCTTGAAGAATATGCAGACTGCAAAGCCTGCCTCTTTCATAAGAGAGAGACTCTGAAGGGTTTATTCAAATTAGACAAAATGTAGGTCAAAGAGAAAACCCGCATATACAGCTTGATTAAACTTTAAAACGTAGCCAGCACCCGTTTACTGTGCATCAAGAAACCCAGGTGAAGTTCCAATTACTCAGAACGTGGCATGATTTAACCTTTATTTTTGAAATCTATTTATTGGCTCTCATTCATTTTTTCAGGATAAGGAAATCAAAATCTTTCCGTGTCTCATGATGTCTTCTTTTTTTAGAGGAATTGCTCAAAATTATTCAAGCACAAAAGAATAAAATAGGGAGAATAAAGACAGAATTGTTTTAACAGGCTTTAACATTTCATCAGTTACATGCTAACCAGTTGATATTAAGGCTGAAAAAATATCTTCTTTACCAATATACAAACACCTTTTAGTGTTTTGTCATTCTTTTTCAGATAAAAACTTCATTGTCTTTGTTTGCTTGATCCGCTGAAGCATAGATAGATATTTTCAATTCTTCTTGTGCACACTACACTTGATTGCCATTCTCTGAACAGGAAAGTTCATGATTTCTCGAACTGGAGTCCAACCTTTTGCATCAGAGAGGCTGATGTTTAGCTGACTGGCTCTGTAGTAACAAATGGGAGAATTTGCATATGAAGGCATATGGTAACTAAACAAATCAGGCTCTAAGATGAGTGTGTTAAAAAGACTTTTACACATCTCGATCTTTATATCTGAATATTAAAAGTAGTATAAAGTCAGTGTGCATGTTGGAGTTTAATGTGAATTTACTGTTTGCTATATCAGTCATACTTGAAAGAGAATAGCCTTTCATTACACAGTCTCTCTCCTGAGTCACACTCAAGTCATTTCCAGGCTTGTGAGAGCATGAATCATTTCAGTCTACAATGAAATGCAAAAACATAATCTTGGAAAGCAAGTACGCAGCATATATAATGTTTTTTTATGAGATTTCTTCAAGAATTTCTCGCAAGATTACTCCAGTTTTCTTTGTATAATGGGAATTATGTAGGTAAAATGATCTTACTGCACTGGCAGATTAATGTATTTAATTTTGAGAAGGAACATTATTTGCCAATAAGTAATTTGATCAAATAACTCTTTTTATGAGCTATCAAATACATATTTCAAGTCAGATATGAAAATAAAAAGAACAAAGAATTTTCAAGAATATTCAATTCACTCATAATAAACCTAGAACATTACAAACTACTCTTAGTAGAGATATTTAATGTTTCACAATAGGGTAGGTATTGAGTAAAATATATTTT
The DNA here is from genome assembly GCA_017165825.1 of Hepsetus odoe. Taxonomy (NCBI): domain Eukaryota; kingdom Metazoa; phylum Chordata; class Actinopteri; order Characiformes; family Hepsetidae; genus Hepsetus; species Hepsetus odoe. Next base: position 10,505,296 of record CM029382.1, read on the forward strand.
TAAATGTCACTCAAATATAACATCTGTTTAAACTGCTGAAACTTTATGTATTTCGGTTTCATTCATGCTTTCTTTTTATTATGGTTCAAAGTCTAGTCAAAGAGACCAGAGAACATAACAGAGTGTACTTATAAAGTACCATGACATTTATTTTGGAGGGATGACAGTAGAATAATTTATGGTTTCCTTAAAAGTCAGTTGAGAGGTTTAGATGATAATGTTTTTAAGGAACCACCCTTTTTTAGGAGGTTGTAGAGAATCTCAGCTAGGCTGGAATGTGTCCAGCCATCCAAAGCTTTGGAAGTCATTAGGAGGAAATGTAATAAATGCAGGCTGAGAAGGCTAATCACTGTTACTTGCAGGGAATGTGAGAGTTGTACTAATGGTTCTGTATGTGTGAAGGTTTAAGAAACTGAGCTGTGAATATGTTCTATATAGTACTGAAACAGCTCCTTATTTATTTATTTATTTATTTATTTATTCATCCATTTATTTATTTATTTTTTAACCAAAAAAAAAAAAAACAATTTCCAATTCCAATTTTGAGGATGCTCTTTTTACTCAAAAGAGAAGAAAGGATGTCAAGAGAAAGTAGGAGGAGACACCAGGGCTAATTTATGGCAGCATTAGGGCTTAACAGATAAGAGGCCTGCATAATTGCATCTGAAATCATTATCTGGACTAAAGGAAATGTTACTGTTGTGCTGTAATAGATAACATACTCTCAGTTTGAGTAAGGAATTCCATTTTTTTATGTATGATTTATATTGTTATGATGTTCTATTTATATAAATTAATCAAAATATGGTTTCCCCACTCATATTTCTACAGAAAATGTGTTGATAAAAAAATTAATAAATAAAATTGTTCTTCAGTATGATTGCTCCTATTTGCTGAGCATTCAATCCACTGTTGGGGAAGAAGAATAATAACATTATTGACTGAAATAGCCTCGTGTGAAAGATGGCAATACCAAATTTTTACATTGATACTGTGAGAGATGGACCACTTGGCTAGAATAGTCTTAGTTTAGTCTTTGAATTGAATTGAATCTTAGTTTAGTCTTAGAGAGATTAAGTTGAAATTACTATTCTTCTTCCAAGGATATTGCAATCACAGGCTTAGATACGTGATGATATAGCAGTGTCTAGTTTGAATGACGGATACAACACGTGAGTGGATAACCTAGTCCAAAGAGGTAGTGTAAACTACAAAGAGAAGGGACCCCAGCACAGAGCCTTGGGTTCCCCCTTTGGAGAGGCAATCTAATGTTCGTCCTTGCCATCTAACCTTAAAAGAACACCCACTGAGGTAGGATCTAAACCAAGTATGTTCTTTGCCTGAGATGCCAATTTCAGACAGTGTGTGTAGCAGGATGCTGTGATAGGCAGTAACCTGATAGGCCCAGAAGTATGGGAACTGAAGACTGAGCTGCAGCTCAGGGTGATCTGGCTGGTTCTATATTCTGTGCTGAACCGTTTTAGTATGAGAGGAATACATATACTCTGCTATTATCAAATTATCTGTTTTTGTTGAATGTAATTCAGATTAACCTCAAATGAAATCATATACTGCTATTTTGTGTCAATGATGCCTGTATTGGAGATCCATGTAAAAGTTTTTTTGAATGTGTGAGTTAACTTTTCTGTTGAGCCAAACCAAAAAAATGTTATTATATGAAAGCAATAATTATAGTAGATGGTAATAATTGTTTCCAGGCCATTATCAGGGAAACGTTCAACCAGTATTGCGTGTGAATGTGCTAAATACATATATTTTTCTTTGCAAACAAATCAAACTTTCCAGTCCATACATTATATATATATTAGAAGATAATGTGACAACATGGCCCGTTTTTAATTCATTACTTTAATGTAATGTATTTTAAAAAAAGATAATTTTTTTGTAAAAATGAATTGTATTTTTAATACATACACATATAACTAAAAAAGTGGTCCATAACACCGGTGCCAGAAAATTGAAAAAATAGAAACCCAGAATAATTGTTTATTGTCTTGCATTTACATACATCAATAGTGTGCAACATCTCCCTGACAACAGAAAGCTTTACACAGCCATTCTTACAAACTGGAAGGATGAACTATATTATATTATATTATATTATATTATATTATATCCATATAGCATAACATATTCAGTCTATGCTCACTCTTCCAGAAGTTTGCTTGGTTTACTTCACTAGGATGCCTCTGGTGTTAACAAAATGGTATTTTACCAGAGGCCCATGACACCATGATAATAAATGTAGTACCTCTGAGAGGAGATGCTGTGTCAATCTGTGAAGCTACCTGTACTGAAATCTACCTCTCTGTCCCTCTTCAAAACTCAGTTGAAAACGTATCTATTCAGTCTGTGCTATTCCACTTCTCCCCATTCTTAATTTCCAAATTATGCTGTTTGTTTTTCTTTGTCTTTGTGTTTTGTGTTAACTGTTTTAATTTATATTGTTTTTTACATTTATATCTTCTGCTCTGTAAAGTGACCTTGGGTTTGAGAAAGGTGCAATATAAATAAAAGTTATTATTATTATTATTATTATTATTAATATTACCCAAGAAAAGGCAGAAAGTAGGAGGGATCAGAGAAACATTTACAATGAAATGGGTCAGGCCCCCTCCATCTTCCCTAATGACATCATTATATATTCAAGAATAAAACAATTACTATGCAAATAGTTCATCCATCCATCCATCCATCCATTTTCTTCCGCTTATACGAGGTCGGGTCGCGGGGGCAGCAGCTCCAGCAGGGATGCCCAGACTTCCCTCTCTCCGGCCACTTCTTCCAGCTCCTCCGGACGGATCCCAAGGCATTCCCAGGCCAGCCGAGAGACATAGTCTCTCCAGCGTGTCCTGGGTCTTCCCTGGGGTCTCTTTCCGGTGGGACGTGCCCGGAACACCTCACCAGGGAGGCGTCCAGGGGGCATCCTAATCAGATGCCCGAGCCACCTCATCTGACTCCTCTCGATGCGGAGGAGCAGCGGCTCTACTTTGAGCCCCTCTCGGATGGCTGAGCTTCTCACCCTATCTCTAAGGGAGAGTCCAGACACCCTGCAGAGGAAACTTTCGGCCGCTTGTATTCGCGATCTCGTTCTTTCGTTCACTACAAACAGCTAGTGACCATAGGTGAGGGTGGGAACGTAGATCGACTGGTAAATTGAGAGCTTTGCCTTCTGGCTCAGCTCCTTCTTCACCATGACGGACCGATGCAGAGCCCGCATCACTGCAGAAGCTGCCCCGATCCGCCTGTCGATCTCCCGCTCCATCTTACCCTCACTTGTGAACAAGATCCCAAGATACTTAAACTCCTCCACTTGGGGCAAGGTCTCACTCCCAATCCTGAGAGGGCATTCCACCCTTTTCCGACTGAGGACCATGGCCTTAGATTTAGAGGTGCTGATTCTCATCCCAGCCGCTTCACACTCGGCTGCGAACCGATCCAGAGAGTGCTGAAGGTCACGGCATGATGAGGCCAACAGGACAACGTCATCTGCAAAAAGCAGAGACCCAATCCTGAGCCCACCAAACCGGACCCCCTCAATGCCCTGGCTGCGCCTAGAAATCCTGTCCATAAAAGTTATGAACAGGGTCGGTGACAAAGGGCAGCCCTGGCGGAGTCCAACCCTCACCGGGAACAGGTCCGACTTACTGCCGGCAATGCGGACCAAGCTCTGACACCGGTTGTACAGGGACCGGACAGCCCTTAACAGGGAATCCGATACCCCATACTCCCGGAGTACCCCCCACAGGAGCCCCCGAGGGACACGGTCGAATGCCTTCTCCAAGTCCACAAAGCACATGTAAACTGGTTGGGCAAACTCCCATGCACCCTCCAGGACCCTGCTAAGGGTGTAGAGATGGTCCACTGTTCCGCGACCTGGACGAAAACCACATTGCTCCTCCTGGATCTGAGGTTCGACTATCCGACGGACCCTCCTTTCCAGGACCCCTGAATAGACTTTCCCCGGGAGGCTGAGAAGTGTGATCCCTCGATAACTGGAACACACCCTCCGGTCCCCTTTCTTAAAGAGGGGGACCACCACCCCGGTTTGCCAATCCAGAGGCACCGTCCCCGATGTCCATGCGATGTTGCAGAGGCGTGTCAGCCATGACAGTCCTACAACATCCAGAGCCTTGAGGAACTCTGGGCGGATCTCATCCACTCCCGGAGCCCTGCCACCAAGGAGCTTTTTGACCACCTTGGCAACCTTGACCCCAGAGATGGAAGAGTCCACCTCGATGTCCCCAGGCTCTGCTTCCTCCTCGGAAGGCATGTTGGTGGAATTAAGGAGATCTTCGAAGTACTCCCCCCACCGACCCACAACGTCCCGAGTCAAGGTCAGCAGCGCACCATCCCCACTATACACTGTGTTGACCGTGCACTGCTTTCCCCTCCTGAGATGCCGGATGGTGGACCAGAATTTCCTCGAAGCCGTCTGGAAGTCCTTCTCCATGGCCTCTCCAAACTCCTCCCATGCCCGAGTTTTTGCCTCAGCAACAACCAGAGCCGCATTCCGCTTGGCCTGTCGGTACCTATCAGCTGCCTCCGGAGCCCCACTGGCCAAAAAGGCTTCTTCAGCTTGATGGCATCCCTCACCGCTGGTGTTCACCAACGGGTCCTAGGGTTGCCACCGCGACAGGCACCGACCACCTCCCGGCCACAGCTCCGGTCAGCCGCCTTGACAATGGAGGCGCGGAACATAGTTCATTCAGACTCAATGTCCCCCAGCTCCCCCAGGACGTGGTTAAAGCTTTGACGGAGGTGGGAGTTGAAGCTTGTCCTGACAGGGGACTCTGCCAGACGTTCCCAGCAGACTCTCACGATGCGTTTGGGCCTACCAGGTCTGACCGGCATCCTCCCCCACCAACGAAGCCAACTCACCACCAGGTGATGGTCGGTTGACAGCTCCGCCCCTCTCTTTACCTGAGTGTCCAAGACATGGGGCCGCAAGTCCAATGACACGACCACAAAGTCGATCATTGAACTGCGGCCTAGGGTGTCCTGGTGCCAGGTGCACATGTGGACATCCTTATGCCTGAACATGGTGTTTGTTATGGACAATCCATGACGAGCACAAAAGTCCAATAACAAAACACCGCTCTGGTTCAGATCGGGGGGGCCATTCCTCACAATTACGCCCTTCCAGGTGTCACTGTCATTACCCACGTGAGCATTGAAGTCCCCCACTAGCTCGGCTCCTTCCCTACCAGAGAGGTGACGTTCCACGTCCCTAGAGCCAGCTTCTGCAGCCGAGGATCGGACCGCCAAGGCCCCCGTTTTCGGCCACCGCCCAGCTCACAACGCACTGAAATAGTTCAGTTAGGTTATATATTAGCTTTATTTAATACTAAATTAAGCTGAATAAAACAAATTTAAGCCATGGTAATTGAATCTTGAGAAAACTTAATAGTTTACAAGACTAAAATAAACACACAGCTGCAATATAGTAATATTTCTTCAGAATACGTCTGTGGTGAGTGCTGTGTTTTTAATGACTTTTTCTTGCTGAAGGTGGAAAGGGTCTAACCTTAAGGGAAAAAAGCAAGTGATCTAGTACATGTATATGTACTAGTATATGATAATACCCACCCTTAGAGTGTTTTTCTATCTTTACGGCTTCACCAATATCTGTATATAAGCCCTTGATAGATTATTGTTAAGGTCTGCTAACCAAAATAAGATCTTTAGCTGTTTACATAATTCTATGATTATATATATATATCATGGATGATCATCAATGTCACACGGAGGTTGAAACACAGTCGTTTGGAACAACCTACCAGCCGAATTCCTTCAAAAACTGTGTGCAAGTGTACCTAGAATTGATGCTGTTTTGAAGGCAAAGGGTGGTCACACCAAATATTGATTTGATTTGATTTAGATTTCTCTTTTGTTCATTCACTGCATTTTGTTGATTGATGAAAATAAATGATTCACACTTCCATTTCAGAAGGGATTCTTTGTTTACAGCATTTTTATATATATATAAAATGTGATCCAAACTGTGTACAACTTGTGTATGAGATGGCTGCCATTTGTCTTGGTTACCTAATGTCTAGTTTGTTAAACCCAGTGAAGTCATGATCACATGATCATGATAGCATGATCACAAGTAAATGAGTCCATGTTCATGAGGCACCATGAAGCAGAAAAGAATTATGGTGGAAATTAAAACTTGTCAGAATGCAGAATATTCTTTTCAAATATTTCCAGTTGTTTATCACTGACCTTTGCTGGATGGCCTTGTTAGTAAAAGTAAAGGCTAAAGCTGAAAATGTTTTGAAAAATGCTTTATAATGTTAATGTTTTTAAAAGGGTATTACATTTTGTTGCACATTTATTTCATGCTTTTTTTTTTTTTACACAGGGTTTTTAAGAAGGCCAGTCCAAATGCAAAGGTAAGTTAAGGGTGTTATTCACAGGAGTGTAATGGTAAAACCCGCTTGAATTTATGACTCAGTGCTGTTTGCATTGTTGCATTATTGGTCTTTAAACAGTAAAAGGCATGTGAGACATGACTCAGGTTTAGTGCTGTTGTTTCGGTTGAACCGAGACAAGAGACTTTACAGAGACAATGCTCCATTACAGTACCTCCAGAATATTAACAAAAATGACATTATTTAAGCAAATAGTTACATATTTATTAACAGATTATCTGTATGTAATTAAATAGCTCAAAGCAGTAAATTAAGATGGATGTTGCGTTAGTCTGTGTCTGAGATCATCTTGTCTGATGTAATTTGTGAACACATTTGTTGTTTGATTAACCGGTTTCTGCTGTTCTTTTTGAAGTTAACTGTATACCTTGGTAAGAGGGACTTTGTTGACCATGTGGACCTCGTAGAGCCTGTTGGTATGCTTTAAAAGTTCAAATCTTTCAATGTTAATAGTGTTATATTAACATATTTAGATAAAAAATATAAAAACAACAGAACACATTTTGTCTCTCAAATTTCTACCATTTGCTAAATTGCATTATGTATACTGGCTGCTTCCTGACTAAGCATTTTAGACTCAGACTGTAGAGTGCCCTTTGGACCTATAACTCATCTTCCTGATCCATTTTGCAGACGGTGTGGTTTTAATTGATCCAGAGTACTTAAAGGAGAGAAAAGGTGAGGAGAAATCCTTTGCAATAAGTGCATCTTTGCCCAGTTTATTCTTTTCAGTGTGTTTCTACCTTCATGAATAGCAGTGTTCCACTGTTGTTTAGACTGATAATCAAACATGTCACTGAGCAAGTTGAATACTAAGTGGCTCTGGCCTCCTTATCATTCATCCACAGTTTTTGTAACGCTGACATGTGCCTTCCGCTATGGGCGGGAGGACTTAGATGTTCTTGGCTTGACATTTCGAAAGGACCTCTTTGTGGCCAATATACAGGCATTCCCTCCTGTGCCTGAGGAGAAGAAAAGCCTGACACGATTACAAGAGCGGTTGATTAAAAAGCTTGGAGAGCATGCTTATCCCTTCACCTTTGAGGTTACTTCCTAGTCTTCATATCATTCATTACACATGCTGTTCATAATATTAAACATACCAATGCTAAAGATGAATAAGATACAAAAAAAACATGATAATTCACTTTAAAGCTTCTGATACTTTTATTTCATGGTCAACCAAATGATTTAATCTCATATTTTTGAACAGATACCTCCAAATTTACCCTGTTCAGTCACTTTGCAACCAGGCCCTGAAGACACTGGAAAGGTGTGCTTTTTAGATTTTATGTGAACCAAGGTGTGTGAGGTATGGAACACTGTAGGCTAAACTTCTCTTTTTCCTTCTACTTTAAAGGCATGTGGGGTTGACTTTGAAGTAAAAGCTTTCTGTGCTGAAAATGTTGAAGAGAAAATTCACAAAAGGTACAGAACCTGTATGTAGTTGCCCCTGTTTATGAAAACAAAATATTTTATTATATTTTGCCAGGTTGTCATTTTCAGCTGCAAGTTTAATAGGACACTTCAGTATTAAAAAGCATTTAATTCTGAACCAGTGAGTCACCATAACTGTGAATATTTTGCTTCCTTACATCACATTATCATTCTCTGCACAGGACCTTGCAAACAAGTGACTTTACATATGTACAGATTTCATTTATATGCTTTTTTATTTAATGGAAGATAAATAGGGTTTATTATACCCAGCTGCATATTTAGACTTGGAAAGGTCTTATCACATTATCTTAATGTACAATTTTTAAGATCGTATATCTTCTCAGTATCTTGCTGAAAAATATTAAGATGCACTATCATATTTTATGGCATAGGAACTCTGTGCGTCTCATAATCAGAAAAGTACAATATGCTCCAGAAAAGCCAGGTCCACAGCCAATGGCAGAGACAACAAGGCAGTTCCTCATGTCGGACAAGCCCTTACACCTAGAGGCTTCGCTGGACAAAGAGGTGACTGGCTCTAGTGTTTTATCTGCTCTACCCAAGCATAACTATTATTTTCCTAAATGTGTGTTAACTTCAGAGAAAAAACAAAATTATGCTTTAAAAAGAGACTCCAGGATGGATTATGAAAAGCAAGACTGGAAATGGATTTTTCTACAACGATGCCACCATCTAGTGGTTAAGAACAGCTAATAAACTTTAAAAATTTTAAAGGATATCTCCTCCAAAGTAGATAAGAGGCATAAGCCTTGATTCTGTTTAAATTAAAATGACTAAAAAACAGATTTGACAGATATACATTTAAACTGTCTCCCCCCCACTCATCATTCAGATTTACTACCATGGCGAGCCAATAAGCGTTAATGTTCATGTCACAAACAACACAAACAAGACTGTGAAGAAAATGAAGATTTCAGGTGAACACTAGCTCACAGTATTTTAAGTACATATTAAATTCCAACCGAATATTTGAGAAAGGACCTTGACATGACACTATTTTCACTGTTACAGTGCGGCAGTATGCTGACATTTGTCTCTTCAACAATGCTCAATACAAATGTCCAGTGGCGACAGAGGAGTCTGAGTATGTACACAACACACTTCATGAAGAAAAAAAATACTGATCCAAAAAAATCATATGACTGATTTCTACACGCTGTGCCTCTGATGATCTGATTTTCTAGTGACATTGTGGCCCCAAGTGCAACATTCTGTAAAGTGTATACTCTCACCCCTTTCCTTGCCAACAACCGAGAGAAGCGTGGCTTAGCCCTTGATGGAAAGCTCAAACACGAAGACACAAATTTAGCCTCAAGTACATTGTGAGTACACCAACATATGAACAACCCACTTATTTTATATAAAATAAAAGCTTATAAGTAGTTCTCAGTTTGTACAGTTCCAAGAGACACATTTAACTGCTATGCAATCTCTTTACAATGTGCATCTTCTTGATACTGCTGGTTGGTTATTTTGCTCTCTTGTGATACTGGCCTGTCATTTCATTGTCCCAATAAAGGTTACGAGAGGGAGCCAATAAAGAAATTCTGGGCATCATTGTGTCCTATAAAGTCAAAGTGAAACTGGTGGTATCTCGTGGTGGGTAAGTTTGACATTAATTAGTTAATCTTTGTTTTATGTTTTTAATCATCACTATTAACGGATTTTTAGTTCTTTAGAAAGAAATGTGAAAAAAAGTCCTTTAAGTTGACTGTAAAAAGTATCTTGTTTAATACATTAATACATTGTATGAGGAGCTGCAATATAAATGAAAATATAATGTATAAGTCTCTCAATAAATGGTGATTTATATGTCATTTGAGAAAGTGATTTCACCTAAAATTATTGCATTGTCCCTTGCATTTATCAAATCGTAAAACAACTGCCTCAAAACACATCATTTCCGATTTTTCTCTAATTTTCTATTCCTTTGTTGAGGAAGGTGAGGAAATTTGCAAAACGCCTCTCACAATGATTCTGCAGCCTCATACTTTCCCCTGGATATATTTCATTTATATAAGCTATATAGCTCTACAGTAGTAGAATGTAGGTTCCTTTCAGGATGAATAAAAAGCTACATCTTGCCTTTAAACACCACTTCCAGTTAGTTTCTCTTATTAGTTGCAGCTGCTGTTCTCAAAAATACAATGACCTTTTTTTGGAAATTCTGAAATCCTTATTCTTATTCCTCTCAGGCTCCTGGGAGATCTTGCCTCCAGGTAATTTAAATATGATATTGTCACTCAGTTATTTTACTAAGTGTGTGAGAATAGCCATGCCAAGATACTGCAGAAAGAGACTGCATTTAAAACGGGAAAATCCCAAGTTGAGCATGAGCAGGTAGTGAATGCTAGAGAGCGTCTGTGCATTCACAGCTTTTTTCAAGCTTGTCTTGTTGAATTTTTTGTTTTCTCATTTTGTTACCTTTGTCTAGTGATGTTGCCGTAGAGTTACCCTTCACGTTAATGCACCCTAAACCACTTGAGGAATCCACCTACAAAGATGGTGGGTAGGACAGTGTTTATTTGAACTCACTGAATATGCACATTTGTTAAAACATTTTTTAAATAAGTAAAAAAAAAAAAATACCTGTGTTACTTAAACAACACAGCATCAGAGGTAATAATAGATTTAACATTCCTTTATATAAGTATACATATGTGCAACCATCATCTATGTGCATTTTTTATTTTAAAACAGTTGTACAACGAACCTGTTAAAGTTCCGTCTGCATCCTTCCTTGTTTTAGTTTTACTGAATAATTATGCAGTTTACCTTTCAGAGAACTAGCAAGGATTGGAACAATGTTATGTTAACCAGAATTATTGTCTCCCATTGTAAAGATAGACATTAAAAATGTCTTTTTGATCCGTTTGTTCCTCTTCACCAAAGCTGAGATAAATCCAGACCTTCAGTGAGGACTCCTCTCTTTGGGTCTCTTCAGATATTTAGTGGAGTTAATAGATGACTATGATGGCCACTGCAGGAATTTTATCACCTTGAACCATTTTGTATACACTTTGAGATATTCTTCAGGTAGCTTCCAAGCCCAAACAACCATATTTGGAACCTGATACCAAAATCTTTTTATCGTAATAAATTAATCTAAAAATAAAAACAGCACCACATCATCAAAGACTCACCACCAGACTTTCCATCAGCCTTGTTTCAGTATAAATCTAAATATAATGTGTTTAGTTGTAGGCAAAGGATATCCTCTGGAAAGGCATCCAGATAGGATGTTAGAATGAAGTCTAATTGTAGTTTTCCAGACTTGATTACACAGGCAGCAATCAGCTCCCAAAACTGTCCACAAAACATTGCTTCTCAAGCCACACTGGCTTTTTTGGCACTGCTTCCTTATTTTGGGAAATGGGATTATTGTATAATAAACTTAAAGTGAAAAAATTCTATCTAGTCTCCTACAAACAACCCATCTCTTTCTGAAACACATGACTGCACTTTGCAAACATTGAATTTTCTCAATTCTTCAATCAATTGCTTCACTCAGAAACAGTAAATATTACAATTTCAGATCATTTGGTACGTTTGCCCTGGTTTTTGCACTTAACTTTCATGCTTTCCGCACTGTTTTTATGTTTTGTTTTGGAAATTGACAAAGCGTACTGTAACTGTTGCTTAATTGCCATTTACTCTGTTTTGCTTCTTTCCTCCCCATGGTAGCTCCAGAAAATGATGCACCCATTGACACAAACTTAATTGAGTTTGATACAAAGTAAGTAAATCTTTATTTCTTTTTTCAGATTGACAAGGTGCACATGAATATTCCAGTGAGGTTACCTATAACAAATTAGATGAGCTTTGCTCTGCCAAACAAAGATTCATGAAGCACAATATAGGGTAGAAAAGGTAAACATCTTTAAACATTTCATTACATTTTTTATGCCACCATTTTTTTTTTTTTTTTTGTTGCAGTGATGATGATATCATCTTTGAAGACTTTGCACGGCAGCGACTAATTGGGGCAAAAGATGACAAAGATGAGGATGAGGAAGGTACAGATTCACCTAAGCTGAATGACAGATAGACAGTGAAGACAAATGTTCTGCTGTATCACAGCATTAGAAATCAAGTGGGAACCCCTTGGAGAAAAAACCTAAATTTTGGGATGCCCTTTAACACACTCGCTGTGGTGCAGTTGTTGTGCTCCTGTTTACATATGTCTTCTCCATTCTGAAGGGTGTAAAATGTGTTGAAAACATGACCTTGTAGTCAAAGTATTTAGCAGGTGAGATTTTGGTTTGCTGGCCATCTAAGAGTGCCTATGATGTTTTGAGGGTTTCACATGGAAAGAGGAATAGATTTTCATCCCATTTAAAATGAACTACAGTGGTAGCATGCCTTTGTCGTTAGTTTGTTTCTACATGATCTTATTTTCATTAGAATGAAAATGAACTTTAGAGACCATAACTTTGTATTTAAAAATATTAAGTGCATCTGTTCTGAAAAATATGAAAAAAATTGGTATTCTTAATAAGTGCTAACTGGTATTTTTTTAAATGATGGTTTTATTCTGATAACTGAATAAATTGAAAATCTGAAACAGCTGCAGACTGAAATTCAACAATATTTTTTTGCACTGATTCAATCCTGAACCAATCCTGAATCCAACTCTCAAAACTAACATAAATAAAAGCTTTTGATGCCCATAGTATTCATCAAAAAGTCAAGGCCTTTTAATGATGTGGCATTTGTGTCTTTTTCTTTATAATCAATTCCTAATTCCCAGACATTGTTTCCCTTTAAAATAAATGTATTTTAAAAGTTTATACAGAATTAATTGGTATATAATTGTTGTACTGAAATACTGTTTTTCAAATGTTTAAAATGCATAGTAAACAGAGCTTTAACACTAGCAAAATTATTCTTATTGGCTTGTGGTGGTCAGAACAGAGTATGAACAGCTGACCCAAACACTGTTTAAAGTCTCTCAGGCTATTGTCCACCACAAAGCCTCATTTCACATAAACATGCAGCGTATATTACTATTCTTTAAGAACCTCTGTAGTATCAGTTTCTCTTTGGGCATTTCTCTTGGAACAAAGTCACACAGGTTTTTCTTTAAGCAGATGTATTATAAGAGAGACCACTGAGATCATATTACTTGTGATGGTAGAGGTATATATGATAGTATTATGGTATTTCACTAGATTAGCTTTCTTAATAAATGGAGGCCTTGATTTACCGCATGAAACACGCCAGTACTTTCTATGTTTCAGTATTATGGTTATCTTTCTTTTTTTTATTTTATTTCATTTTATTTATTTATTTTTTTTTTATTTTTAAACATGATGACTGATATTCCACTGTTTGATATTTTGTCCAATGATCAGAAAACAGGACGTTTATAGGACTATATGTTACGTACAAGCCTAATTTATACAAAATGAGATAGGAAACATGTAAATGAATAAAGTGTTCATAATATGAAGATAAACTACACTATATATTAAATATATGTTATGTTGGATATATTAAAGTGTGTGTTTTTTTGAAGTGCCTTTTTTCGAGGTGTGTTTGCCTGATATGCTTTAAAGATATACTGTATGAATCTCATAATCTCACCCACAGCAAGTCAGTCTATAGTATAAAGTTCATGCTGTGTCCATGTTTTTACCAGCAGGTGGAACATGGATACTGTCAGCTGCTGTGTCTATAATTAGATTCAGACTGAATTGCTTCCAGCTACTGCTATTTTCCATTATACAGACATTATGCATCATACTTTAGACAAAACAAGATTATTGTGGGACATCTCACAAAGCAGCATACTGTAAATGGAACAATGAGCACTTTGCTTTCACTTTGTTTTTGTGTTTTTGCAAATCACCACAGTATAAAAAGGATAAAATTATAAAATTGTACTCGTCAAGTTCAAAAAGTAGATTTCCTCTAAGCTTTGATTTAGAACTTTTTATAAACTTGTCATTAGCCCAGCTTTTCTACACATTCACTATTATTAATAACAAAACAACTACAGATTCCTGACTCTGTTAGGTTGAACACTAAAATAACTTTAGATTTTATGTGTTTTATAATAGATCAACACAAAAGCTAGCATGATGTCTGGTTCTTTTTAGAACCAAAATTTCTTTATTTTCTTTAAATTTCTGTCATGGAAACTAGGTCATTAAAATATAGCTATACAATCTCGGCAGCACTATCCATAAAGAACGAATCAGACCATGACTAATACAAAATTATAAAGTTCAGAATTAAGTGGAAGAAAGAATTCATACTGTTGTAATATGAAGGACATTACAATGGTGTTTGAAAGATTATGAACCCTTCAGATTTTTTCCCTATGGAAAAAAAAACCTAATCATCACAAAGTCCTACAAATAGATTAAACAAATGAAACAAAAATAATATACTTGGCTTTTTATTTGTCCTTTCAGATTTTATTTATTCAGAAAATCCTAGTCAGGATGATATTCAGGTATAAGTGGTCACCATGTTTTCTTTAAGATGGTGGTGGGTGGCAGTGGTCTAGTAGTAGGGTACTTGCCTATGGACCTTTGGGCTCAAGAGGTCCCAGGTTCGAATCCCACCACTGGCACTATCACCACTGGGTACCTGAGCAAGACCCTTAACCCTGAATGCTACAGGGGGACTGTCCCTGAAATTAGGGCATGTAAGTCGCTCTGAATAAGAGCGTCTGCTAAATACCGTAAATGTTAATGTAAGATTAGGGATCTTTCAAAGTCTGATTTTCACAGTATATGTTTGTGTATTATGGTTCAGACAAAGGAAAGTCCTGTTAACCTCAGAAATGTAGAAATGAAAGCATAGAAGAAAATCAAAATCTTTGTTATCCTAACCAGATGTGAATGACCTAAACGGATCAGTCCAAGAGCAAGGTGTATAATGACCTCAGATTAAATTCTAAACCACTTACTATCTGGTCCACTGGTGCAGTTGAACAGCACAAATTTTTCTTTACAAAGTGTATTTGTTAAGAAAGCACACCATTCAGCATTCGACAGTATGTTAGCATTATGATCTTTATTCAAAATCAAGAACAGAAAAGAATATAGCATGGCATATTAAAGATGGAGATGAGTCACCAGGATAAAAAAATCAGTCTGGCTTGGAAATGTGACACAAAAAATATTAAGGAGCTCTTAATTTTATCTCCTGGTTTGACAGGTAAAATAAAAAAAACAAACAAAAAAAAACAGAGGGAATGTGCCAATGCTTTTTAAAGGTGAGTCTTGATAATCCATCAATAATTCTAACTTCATTTTGCTTGCCAGTGTTTTTACCTGTATTTAAACAGGATTAACACAGCTCCAGCCCAGAGGCAGTAAACATGGCTACACATAGATTAGAAGCTTGTAGCATGAATCTTCTTTTTCTTTTGGCTGCTCCCGTTTAGGGGTCGCCACAGCAGAACAACTGTCTCCATTTCTTTCGGTCCTCTGCATCTTTCTGCTTCAAACCACCCACCTGCATGTCCTCTCTCACCACATCGATAAACCTCCTCTTTGGTCTTCCTCTTTTCCTCTTTCCTGGCAGCTCCATCTTTAACATCCTCCATCCAAAATAACCCCATTCCTCCTTCTATCCACACCATGGTAGAACAGTTTAAACCCTCCTCCAATACACCTGGCCTTACTACCCTTCCATCTAGTCTCTTGCAAACACAAAATGTCAACCTTCCTTTTCTCCATCATATCAGCTAATTCTCTACCTTCACCAGTCAGGCTGCCAACATTCAAAGTCCCTACCCTCACTTCCACTCTCCTCCACTTCTTTCTCTCCTCCTCCCTCTGGACATGCCTCCCTTCTCTTCTTTTTCTTCTCCTTTGGCCAACAGTAGTTCAATTTCCACCTGCACCCTGTAGGCTAACAGATCTAGGTGAATTTGGATTCAGTTTAAATGGTATTTTGGCTTACAGTCATTTCAAGCCCCATTCAGTGTTAATCATGTCTCCCTCTCTAATTGATAATGCCTTTTGTATGTGGTCAAATCTTGAAAATGTTTTTTTTTTTAACAAGTTTGCCACTTGTTTAGTATTTACAATTTTATACTCTTACTCATTGGTTTCTAAAAAGGCTCTTTGGAAGATTTTGGGTAGGTAATTTCTGAACAGATATTGAAATGCATATATAATCCTGTGTGTGCAAGACATGATCTTATTCAAATTAGAATTGTCATAGCTGTCATAGTTTTGTGATATTGTGTCTAAGGGTGCCAACAATCTCCCGCAAAACACGTATACATACTTTGGCTTTGTCAACCCTCAAAAACAACTACAGGATAGAGGTATCTGACATCTGTCGAACAGCTACTGTCAGACTTACTAAAGAAAACAATTTAGTCGAAGGCCTGTAGTGCTCTGTTTGGGGTTTCTCCCTCACTATCTTCCCATTCTGCTACCTAAAAGGATGTTATAGCCTTTGCTACCCCACTTGCAGGAATATTGATTTTGATTAAGTGGAAATTGACCTCTCATGTCCAGTGGATAAGAGAGACAGCTTTATTTTTTTCAATGGGAAAAGATTAGACTTTCACATAGAGCATCCCTTGATTAAAAAAAAAAAAAAGTGAATTTTTTACATCTGATTCCCCTGATTGAGGTAAGGGTTTAAGGGCTTGCTGGCTATTGTGTTTGCAGTGGTAGGTCTTGCACTGCTTTTCTGAATGTCTGTGTTCACTGCAGACACATCTGACTGTTGCTTTTTTTGAGTAGACCGTTGATATTTTATTTTTTTGTGTTCTTGTATTTGTTTTGTCCAATATTAGTTCCTATGTTTATCGGAGTCTGAAAGGTTTCATATTTACATTACATGTCCTAATTACAGGGACAGTCCCTCTGGAGCAATTCAGGGTTAAGGGTCTTGCTCAGGGACCAAGTGGTGGTAGGGCCAGGTAGTGGAATTCGAACATGGGACTTGAACCATAGGTCCATAGGCAAGTATCCTACCACTAGACCACCACCGCCCGGTGGTTTCATATAGTTCATGACAGTTTCTTTTATAGCAAAATACAAAAAAGGCTTCAATTTGCTAGGGAACAAAATTATTAGACTCTGGAGCAATGGAAAAGGTGGTCTTGAAAAGGTTTAGAAGAGAAATGAATATAGTGATTCACCCGTCATGTTTTGTGCCTACCATACAAACCCCAGTTGTTCTGGTCCAGGTTAGCACAAATATGTGCCCAAAAACATTGAGGTCAGCCTTTGTTGACAATGTGAGGATTCATGTGGCCTAGGTTGTGAAAGAGTGGATCAAGGAGCATGAAACATCTTTTTCATACATGTATTGGCTTCCACAGAGTCCAGACATTTACACAGAAGCCTGACTCTACCATCATTAATTAAAAAAAAAGATTAATGCAGCTTTGGATAGACACAAATGTTGTGACATACTATAAGCTTATTGAAATGATGCCACAGTGAATGTATATCTGTGTGTGTATATCAAGCTTACCTTGAATACACTTTTTTTCAGAATTTTAATGTGTGGGTACCTGGTGCTGACAAAATCTTAAATGAAAGGGCTTGAATAATTACTTTCCTTCGCATAGATAAGCACGGTCTGAAAAACATGGATAATGTGTCTTGGTCATTACAATTATTTCTTATTATTAGACTTTGCTCATTTGACGAGGGTTGTCTCAAGGGCCTTTTTAGTTCATGTTGCTATGTCAATGCGGTCAATTTAACCCTAAGTGCTTTAGAAGAAAACATGATAAATAGCCCCCAGGGGACACAGGACAAGATCAGAGTGGACTTAACACAGCAGGTACTATCAGGAGACCAATTAGGCCAGTGTCTTGTTTGACCACTTATTCAAAACAACACTCAGGCCTTTGGAACATACATCATTAATCTTGGCCTCTGTTGTGAGAGTGTTTTTCTTATTGTTTTTTTCTTTTTAAATGTTAGCAAAATATTTTTTTGACATGGACAATATGTTTTACAGTGCTGTGAGAAAATCAGCTCAGTTTTATTTATATAGTGCTGTTTACAACTGTTGTTGTGACAAAGCAGCTTTAGAATCCGCGTCTGAGCCCCAAGTGAGTAAGCCGAGGGCGACAGAGGCAAAATTCCCTAAAACTGGAGGAAGAAACCTCTTGACAAACCAAGACTCCAAAGGGGAACCCACCTCCTCTGGTCGACACTGAATAATCAAGAAACAAAAGAAAGAAAAAGTGCATTTTCTAATTTAATAGATTTAACAATCAAAAAAAAATAATAATACTCATACGTTTCAAACTCATAAATGGCTTTATCACAGATGTAAAAATATATCCATAAAATGAATCCTTTGAATCCTTTTGCATTTCTGCTCCTAGGCCACTCCTAAATCTTTTTCCAATTCAAAATTTCTCTTATACTTCAGGCCATTGTTCTGCTGATCATGGAATGATGAGCAGTTATTCTCTTTTTCTCATTTTCTGGAAGAGTGCAGAATTTTATTATTCTTTTAATTTTGGCAAGATGCCCAGGGTATGAAGCAGCAAAGCATCCGCTCTTTTGACCTATCAATCTGTAGGTTCAAAAAAAAAGGAAACGTGTTTTCTTCATTTAGATGACTCTTATGGTGTTTTGCTGGACTCTCTCCTTGCTAATTTATTTAAGTAGCTTTCTCAACTCTTTTTAATGACCATTTCATTGAGGGATAGTATGTTACCTGTTGAGACCTTTAGGAATCTTTATATTTCTGGAAAAGTTGTATTTAACTGATGTCCAAACTCAGCAGGGATGGGATAAATCAGTACTGGTGTAGCTAGACTAATTTAACCCTTTATTGATTACATTTGTTTGAGATTTTAAAGGATGTCATTTCCATGGACATCCTTTCATGTTTTAAACAAGAACATGCAAAATAACATTCTGCACACATTATAAGGGCAAGGCTTTGAAAGAAAAGGGTAGAGGTACCTTACTGTATTGTACTGGCCTCCTGATAGTCCTGATCTGACCTCAGGAGAGCATGTATGGAGAACTTCGAAATGAAAAATGTGAAGACTACTCCATACTGTTGTACACCTTAAGACTCATCATCAGAAGAATTAGTCAAAATAACTCCTAAATCATTTAATTACTCGGTTATCATCAGTGCCGAAACAACTTTTATGTGTCGTCAAAAGAAATGCTAGCATTAAACATTGATAAATGCTTTACTTTTCTAACTTTTTAAATGTCTTTTGGACCTCAAAAGCCGTAATGGATGTAATATAACAAATGCAATTATATTGACTGGACAAAAATATATTGGGCTTATAATGTCTGCAATGAAATAAATGTCAGAGTAAAATAAATAGTCATTGTTTTTTATTTCAATAAAAAATCTTTTCAAAAGCATTTTGTTTTGCTACTCCCTTATAGCTGCAGGTTTCACAAATGGAATTCAGAAGTGGAGTTATTGAAAGAATAATAAAATCCATATCATGCAACATTATTAAGGATTAATCTGAAATTCCAAATTCTATTGTAAATTACAATTTTGTAGATATTTTACTTCTCTGTAATTTTGTGTAAAGCAAGAAGATTGTATAAATCAAACAGGACATTGACTGTTCTGCATAATAGTGCAACAGAAGAACAGAGAGAGGCACATTTGCCTGGTTTGATCTCATGTCCTGATGAATATTTCTACAGCTATCAGACTTTTTCTGAAGCCACTCAAAATAGTTGCAGAATCACTTAAGCCTAGCATTAAAACTCATTGATGCTTTTTCTTTGTATCGGCTTAAGGTCAGAATTCTCACTTTTCTATGTCTGAGACACAGTGAACACTTAATTCAGGATCTTTAAATGACCCTTTTTGTGACCTGGATCAAAAGGTTTAACTTAGCAAGGAATTAAACCAGAATGTTTGATATTTGTGTCAGTCAGTTATTTTGTCATTCCAACATCAGTAACAATTCCAAAGAATTCCAAAAAAAGGAAAACACACAAGCAAAAACTACATAACTACCATAAAACTACACAGCTACATGATCATGTGTTGAGGTCTTTTTTCATGCCTTTAATGTTATTTTTCATTCTAAACCTATTATTCAGGTCCACCATCAGAGACCAGGATAAAACCCATGTTTTACGTGCTTCCATCTGGAAAATGACATAACAGCGAAAAAAGTTGAAGTGAAATCATTGCCCAACCAATCAGTGTGGATGTTACTTCACAATAATTCTGGTCCTATGGAATCATGTATTGAGGTGGTGACCGCTGCATGGCTTGGTAGTTGTTTGTGGAAATTGAGTCTTATGGGAACAGTTGGTGGTATTTCAAGCCACAGAGGCTTTATAAGCTTTCATTCAGCATTGCAAAATTTAAGAATATGCTTCACAACTTTTATCAGTAGTTGTTGACACAAAGAATTACTATTAAGAACTTTTATCCATCTTTTTTTCTGTTCAGCTGAAATGTCTGCCATTTCATATAATTTACTAAAGCATGTGTATTACTTAAATTATGCAAAATAAATCATAAGTAATATGTCTGAGAAGTTATATACTCAGAAGGTTAAAAAACATGCAGGATGTTTTTGTGCAAAACATTTCTTTTACAGAATTCAAACTGGTTGGCTTTTATGCCTTGGGAGAATGGAGGCCTCTGCTATTTATTCCCTATTTTCTGATGTTTTTGATATCTGTCATAGCAAACTCCATGCTGTTGTATGTCATAATATCTAGCAGGTCTCTACATTCTCCTATGTTTGTGCTGATTGGTCTTATGGCAGTGGTGGATTTGTGTGGACCAGTGCTTTTTGTACCACATATGTTGCTTAGCTTTTTATTTGACTGGAATGGGATTTCCCTTCTTGGCTGTTTGATACAAATGCTTTGCATTCATTATTCTGGATCATGTCAGTCTACACTATTGTTGTGCATGGCACTGGATCGTTACTTTGCTATATGCAGACCACTGCTTTATAATAAGCATATGGAAATCTCCAACTTTTTAAAGCTCATTATTGTGCCATTAATCAGAAATGTAGTCATGATTACCACAGTAGTCTGTCTGGCAGGAAGACTGTCTTACTGTGCAACAAATGTGATAGATCACTGTTTTTGTGAGCACATGGCACTGGTTCAGTTGGCATGTGGAGACATTTCTGTTAACAATTTGGTTGGTCTTTTGACTGCTTTCTTTGTACCAACTGTGGATTTTGTTTTGATTACTGTGTCTTATATAATAATTTTCATCTCTGTTCTAAAATCCGGCAAAACCCATGCAAGGGCTGTTAACACTTGTATTACTCATATAATTGTCATCACATTTACTATAATGTTTGCCTTATGGGCATTTATGTCCTATAGAATAAGAAATAATTTCTCTCCAAGCAGCCATGTCTTTCTAAGTACAATGTACTTGCTTTTTCCAAGCTGCTGCAACCCAATCATTTATGGGCTGAGAACAAAGGAAATAAGACACAAATTTCTGAAATTATTAAAGCATGTGAGGATCATACCCTTCTAATGTAATATTAATTGTAGCATTGTGGTTTGAAATGATATGCTGACATTTTTAAAACTTCCAAATCAATTGGTATGTAAATACTAATGTAGTATGGAATTAATTAAAATATTTTTCTGGACCTGATTCAGACATTTGTAGTTATGTATTACAGACAGAATCATGGAGAGTGGTGTCACAACAAGGCACTGATGGACACACCAACCCAGATTGAGACCTGGCGCAAACAATCTTTTTCTGTTCAACAAGGGCAGGATGAACTCAAGGTGAAATGCTGGCATACACCAAAAACAAGCCCTACAGCTCTGCCTCAGACAGTGCACTTCCCCATGCAATTGTGCTGCCTAGATTTTTCCTGTCCTAGTCATATGAATGGCCAACATTTATGAACTGTTCTCTTCATTTGAGACCACAGATTTTCATTTGAGTTAAAATCTGGAGACTGAGAGAGCCTTTGCAAGACCTTGATTCTGTGTTTGAACAACCAATTTTTTGTTGACTGTGATGTATTTGGTACTATTGTACCATGTACTTTTAAGTGTTCTTAACATGAGCCTTTGGACTCTTGGCTGCAGAAAAGCCCCAATGCATCAAAAAGCCACCATCATATTTTGTGTGTGCGGTGCTTTGCTTAGTTCCCTATTTTGTTGAACATGGGGATACAGTGTGTGGCTAAAAAGCTCAGTTGTGTTCATGTTCCGTTCCAGTGTGATTAGACAACAAATACATTCATTTGGAAAGTAAAAGAAACACAAACACATTTCTTTTTACATGAATAGAATGAATTATCCTGTTGAAGATGGAGCTGCCAGGAAAGAGGAGAAGAGGAAGACCAAAGAGGAGGTTTATGGACGTGGTGAGAGAGGACATGCAGTTGGTCGGTTTGAAGCAGGAAGATGCAGAGGACCGGAAGAAATGGAGACAGTTGATCCGCTGTGGTGACCCCTTAACGGGAGCAGCCAAAAGAAAAAGAAGAAGAAGAATGAATTACGCTGTCATGTATTGTTTTGGGGCATGTTGAAGGTAAATATTTCGAACAAAAAAATTGATACTCAAAATTTTAGTGCACCTACAAAATATATTAAGTTCACATTGCATTTTATATATGGTGGGGGTGGTCTAGTGGTAGCATGCTTGCCTGTGGACCTATGGCTCAAGAGGTCCCAGGTTCGAATCCCACCTCTAGCACTACCACCACTGGGTCCCTGAGCAAGACCCTTAACCCAGAGTTGCTCCTGAGACACTGTCCCTGTAATCAGGACATGGAAGTCGCTCTGGATAAGATCGTCTGCTAAATGCCGTAAATGTAAATATGTATTTAATGATAAATAAGCCATTTATCAAAAAGCAATGCTGCTAAGCTTGTTAATAGTAGATTGTTGCCACTATTTTACTAAAAATACAATCATAGATTAATTGAAATAAATGAATTGAACTAATTCCGCAAGGGGATTTTTTTGAAGTGCGGCCAAAAAAACAAGATATCAGGAATCATGAATCCAATGCAAATCTGACAAAACCTATTTTCTTTACACTAACAAACTTTGTACAATAAAGTGCATTATACTGGTAACCGCTGCCCCACATGTTATTTGCATATGTGATTAAATTAAACAATAAAGTGATTGACTAAATTGGGAACTGCCTGCTGTGTAACCCAAGATAACTAAAAGCTTATCATTTATAACAGATCATTCAGAAATCAGACCCTTCATAGAAACTGAAAGTTTACTTAAACTGTTATACCTCAGTTTATTGACAAGGTCTCTCTATTGATAAAAGTAAAGTGAATATACGATGATGATGATGACTAATGTATCTTAGCTTAATTGATTATATTCAGTATACAGGTAAGTGCATTTAAAGTAAATGATTTTATGTCGCTATGTTTGTGCAACAAGTGTTTGAAAGAATGTATAAATGACATGAAAAATTACATAAAAATGCAATTTAGTCAACACACTTTTTGTGTGTTGGATTTCATCACTGCTGATGAATGGAAAATGTCTGTAGAGTTCGCACCTCGCGGGAACAAATCGGATCATTTAGAGCCAGAGACAGTTAAAAAGCCTTCATTAACAGCCATCGACAGCTGTTGTTCATCAGTAACATTTAGAATTAAATTGCATACGCTGAACTCTCATTCTTCCTCATATCTGTTTAATCCATCCTTTATTAATACAACTAAATTTGTAGTTAAATTCCTAATATTTTATATTTTCTAAATGATTATATATTAAATAAATGATAAATCAAGCAAAATTATCAAAATACTTTTTAAGTACTGTTTATATTTGAGGACAATAATGTTTGCACCAGAAAATTGAGAAACATGCAGGATATTTTTGTGCAAAACATTTCTTTTACAGAATTCAAACTGGTTGGCTTTTATGCTTTGGGAGAATGGAGGCCTCTGCTATTTATTCCCTATTTTCTGATGTTTTTGATATCTGTCATAGCAAACTCCATGCTGTTGTATGTCATAATATCTAACAGTGGTTTACATTCTCCTATGTTTGTGCTGATTGGTCTTTTGGCAGTGGTGGATTTATGTGGACCAGTGCTTTTTGTGCCACATATGTTGCTTAGCTTTTTATTTGACTGGAATGGGATTTCCCTTCTTGGCTGTTTGATACAAATGTTTTGCATTCATTATAATGAATCATGTCAGTCTACATTATTGTTGTGCATGGCACTGGATCGTTACTTTGCTATATGCAGACCACTGCTTTATAATAAGCATATGGAAATCTCCAACTTTTTAAAGCTCATTATTGTGCCATTAATCAGAAATGTAGTCATGATTACCACAATCGTCTGTTTGGCTAGAAGACTGTCTTACTGTGCAACAAATATAATGGATCACTGTTTTTGTGAGCACATGGCACTGGTTCAGTTGGCATGTGGAGACATTTCTGTTAACAGCATGGTTGGACTTTTGACAGCTTTCCTGATACTGCCAGTGGATTTTGTTTTGATTACTGTGTCTTATATAATAATTTTCATCTCTGTTCTAAAATCTGGCAAAACCCATTTGAAGGCTCTACATACTTGTATTACTCATATAATTGTCATCACATTTACCATTGTATTTGCCTTAATGGCATTTATGTTCTATAGAATAAGAAATGATTTCTCTCCAAGCAGTCGTGTGTTTCTCAGTACAATGTACTTACTTTTTCCAAGCTGCTGCAACCCAGTTGTTTATGGGCTGAGAACAAAGGAAATAAGACACAAATTTCAGAAATTAATAAAAAATGTGAAGATCATGCCTTTTTAATGCAATTTGAACTGTAGCACCGTTAACATTTTAAAAATGTTATTATTATTAAAACACCAAGAAACAGCTATATAAAAATAAAGCTGTAAATATTTTATTTTTTTGATGGGGTCATCAAATTTAATCTATACAATATATAATGCTTTATGTTAGATTCATACATTTCTCAGTTGGTGGGTTGCAGTAGCAATGTAGTTTATAAAATATGAGTATCATACATTGCGCTATTATATACTCATTTTATCAGGGACATTAATGGCATTATTATTATTATTATTATTATTAGTAGTAGTCGTAGTAGTAATAGTATGAAATAATAAAGCATTTATACTTAAATTGGAACAATACTGAGAAGATTAGCATGCTCCCAGGGCAAGAATGACGAACATTGTAAAGCATTTCTTATTTTTGGCAGATTGGTGGGTTGTGGGTTTCTTGTCCCTTGTAAGTTATCCTGACATACCCTTGAGCAAGGTATCATCTTCCAACACTGCTCACAGGGTGCAGACCTTGCAGCTCACTGCTCCTGGTGTTTGTGTGTTTACTATTCATTTGGATGGGTTAAATAAAAAGGACTAATTTACAGGTCATTTTTCAGTTTCAGTTTGTGTGTACAAACACAATCAATTTCATTTCATAAAAAGACAAACAGTGGTGCTCACTACAATGTCTCAGCCACCAGAGTGAACAGTATATTAGCTAAATTGTTGCACTGCTTATGTCCACAAGTTAGTCAGGCATATTTTTCAATTTGTGGAATTAATCACCTGTTAGATTGGCTTGTTCAGGACTGTGCAATTCCAAAACATCACTATTTAAAGGCAGGTGGTTGTTGGTGGGTGACATGTTCCTTTTGATCAGAAGGCTTCTGGTTGGCAGCAGGGTTAATTTGGAGTCAGAATAAAGTGAAAAGTGAAAAAGTGAGAGTGACCATAATCGTCATTGTGAAACACAGCACAGCACACAGTGAGCCACAACCAAATTAAACTGCATTTTACCCATACACATGTGCAGCAGGGGGCAGCTTTTGAAAGCACCCAGGTAGCAGTGACAGGGGTGGTACCTTGCTCAAGGGTACCTCAGCTGTTTCAGCAGATGCTTCAAAATGTATTTTAACTCCCTAACCACTGCCTGGGTGTTAAAAGGGAGTTAAAATACGTTTTAAAGCATCTGCTAAAACAGCTTACCCAGCTCACCCATACTGTGGCTTCTCTATAGCCTTACAAGTTATATAGGTCTTCTTAGGTTAGTTCAGTACTACCCCTTAGCATCCTTATCTCATCTTACTGTGCAACAAATGTGATAGTGGTGGTCTAGTGGTAGGATACTTGCCTATGGATCTATGGCTCAAGAGACCCTAGGTTCGAATCCCACCTCTAGCACTACCACCACTGGAACCCTGAGCAAGACCCTTAACCCTAAATGTCTCCAGGGGTACTGTCCCTGTAATGGAAGTTCCTCTGAATAAGAACATCTGCTAAATGCCGTAAATGTAATGGTTCTACTTTGACAGCTTTCCTGAAACCAAATGTGGATTTTTTTTCATAACTATATCTTACCTTATAATATTTATCTCGGCTTTAAAATCTTGCAGGACACATTTGCTTTGAAAACTTGTATAACTCATATAGTGGTTATGATATTTACTCTAACTTTTGCTAAATGGCATTTTGTCATAAAGAATAAGAAATGATTTCTCTACAAGCAGTTGTGTGTTTGTGAGTACAATGTACTTACTTTTTCCAAGCTGCTGCAACCCAGTTGTTTATGGGCTGAGAACAAAAGAAATAAGATACAATTTTCTGAAATTAATAAAACAGGTGAAGATTGTAACCCTTACTATTTAAAAAAATTAAAGGCCTGTGCTGCCAGTCAATTTTTCCAAAGTGATTTCTTATTGCATTGGTTGTACATGTTAGTCAAGGCATACACCATGTGATCCCTAAATGGTCTGAAGCAGAGTATGTTCACAGAACAATAATGATTTAATTTTACCACCCCCCCCACTGACTCCATATTTTTATTCTTAATTAAAAAACTAATTAAAAATCAGTGATGCTAATAATATACATTTTAAAATCTATTTTGCTTGAAGGAATTTGTGCTGCCCATTTACATCACTTGATGAAAAGAAAAAATAGAGGTTGCAGTGCAAGGTTGAAATATGACAACAATTTTACTTTCATATGCCAGCAACATTCATGAAGAACTTCATAGGGTTTTTGTGTGGAAAGTGAACCAGAGTTTATCTTTTTGAGAAAGGGCTTTTTTATTTTTATTTTTTTATGAACCTTTGGACATGTCTGGCATGGTTAATAGTGGTTTGTTATTGTGTTATTGTATGAAGAGTGCTAATAATGGTTCTCAGACAGAAATCTTGACATTTTGACACTTTATTTAAAATGGATGACACAAAAGCTGTGCTATTTCTACGTTGCATTCAGACTCCTAAACAGAGCCTCACTGAAACTGCTTTAATCTGATCTCTGAGCTGTTTTATTTGTGCCATATTCTGAAAATCATATCCTTTTTTACTTGATGTATGCATGAATAAAGAGTTTGTGTGAAAGCATTTCTCACATGGCAAGCCCTTGCTTAGAAGGTTTGGCATTTCAGGCTTTATTTTTTATTTTTTGAGCTGTGTTGAGCAACAAACTATACCCTGACCCCTTTTGCACAGCGGAAACTGGCAGTAACATTAATTTATTATGTGATGTAATTTGTAGTGAGTTGTAGTGTAGTAATGTAGTTGTAGCATCAACAAGGACTTTTTTATGAATTTCATCTGTTATGGATCAGCTAATAGAAGGACTGTTATCTCTCTAAGGGGCTCTTTGGTGCCTTCAGTCATTGGGCAGACTGTGTAGAAGTCCAGATGTTCTCTTTCTCATCATTATTCATGTGACAGAAGGCCACAAGAGGGCTTTTCCAGAGTCCAGATTGTTAGAGACAGCTATGTCTTCCAGGACATCTCTCAGGGAATTTAGTGGTCGACACAACACTGATTTGGACAGGAACTGACAGTCACCTCACTGTAATGTGTCATGTGAGATTTTCCGCAAATGATGACTGTGTCTATTGGATTGTAAAAAAAAAAAAAAAAAAAAAAAAAATTTACTAATTAGCAATGAAGATGAATTTAGCAATGAAGAAATTGTTTACTGTTGTTAGATTTTTTGTTGTTGTTGCTGTTTTTCTCATATGTACAGTACTGTGCAAAAGTTTTAGCCAGGTGTGAAAAAATGCTGTAAACAAAGAATGTTTTCAGAAATATAAATGAATGTTTATTTTTAGCAATTTACAAAATGCAAAGTGAGCGAACAAAAGAAAAATCTAATCAAATCAATATTTGGTGTTACTACCTTTTGCCTTCAAACCAGCATCAGTTCTTCTAGGTACACTTGCACAAAGTCAGGGATTCTGTAGGATTATAGTCGGTGTCTGAGCAACCAGTTTTACCAAACAGGTGCTGATGATCATCAATGTCACACGGAGGTTGAAACACAGTCATGTTCGGAACAACCTAACAGCCGAGTTCCTTCAGAAACTGTGTGCAAGTGTACCTAGAAGAATTGATGCTGTTTTGAAGGCAAAGGGTGGTCACACCAAATACTGATTTGATTTAGATTCTCTTTTGTTCATTCACTGTATTTTGTTGATTGATGAAAATAAATGATTAACACTTCCATTTCTGAATTCTTTGTTTACAGCATTTTTTCCACACCTGCCTAAAACCTTTGCACAGTACTGTATTTGTAATTGATAACTTGTGCTAAGGGCACTAATGTAGTAAAGCACATAAGAAAAACCGCAATTTAGGACAGCACACACAAGGGTTATCAGTTTGCTGACTAGTTTGGCCATCAACCAGGTTGCTAGCTATGGTGATGTCTGAGAGATAACATTGTGGTACAAGCTTCTGGTGGCATGCTGCTTGCAGCAAATGGAAAAATACTCCAGAATAGTTTGGTAGAAGGAACAGGGATGGTGGTGACACTCACCAATGGACCAAGAGGTCACAGGTTTGAATCCCTCTTCCAGCACTGCCACCATTGGGTTCCTGAGCAAAACCCTCAATCCCATGTGTCTCCAGGGAGACTGTCCCTGTAGTTAGGAATTGTAAGTAGCTCTGGATAAGAGAGTCTGCTAAATACCGTAAATGTAATTTCCTCATTATCATATTAAAGAATTTCTGCTTGAGAACTTCTTTGCCCTTTTCTTTATTTCCAATAAAGTTCCAGTTCCAACGCAGGCTATTTCAAACTATTTAACTGCATGCAAAGCCAACAGGAATAGTTCCTGTTCCCAACTATCTGAACTTCTGATGCTTCATTATGCCTTCAGGACCAAAACAACCTGATTCTTGGTGTGAGGAAGTGTTACACCTGCGGTTTTATTGAGCAGAACAGGAACATTAACAGAATATAATTTAAAAGGATCCATTTTTAACTTCATGCCTTTAATTAAGGTCTAGTATTAGTATTAGTATTAGTATTTTTCAGGAACCAGTTATGTGTTCCATGATAAGTAAAGCTCATACATTTCAGTGTCAACATGTTTTCCCCCGAAAGATTTTTCAATAACCTCAGGAGGATGTAACAGAGTCTTTATAGATAAAGAAACATAGAAACAGGATCTATAATAAGCACCTATAGAACAGGGGAGATTTTCATCATTGTTGTAAAGAAACAAATCTATTCAGTGCTCTTGTTTTATCTTTGCACAATTTAGTTAATTTAATAGCCTTTGAATGGCTACTTTTGAAAATACTGTATGAGTACTGTAAAAAGTTTTTTTCAATCCTTTTCAAGGTGCTAAATGAAGCATTATTATCTAATTATATACAAGGGTTCAAGGAGGTGAGCACTTACTGGCCATTTTAACTGATTTTTATTCTTTTAATAGGTTGATTATATCAATCAAGATGAAATATATTGAAGGTTAAAATCATATGGAAACTGGTAGCAATAGATGAATTTGTATTAGTCTTGTTCGGGTTTATTATGAAGTAAATGCATTTTTGGAGAACCTTGTTAAAATAGTCACCATTTTTAATCATACAGCCATGGAAATAGTTTCAGCACAAAATGTCTCATTCACAACTTTTAAAATGAATGGTTTTTATCATTTGGGAGAATGGAGGCATTTTCTGTTCATTCCCTACTTTCTCATGTTTTTATTGTCGACCATCTCAAACTTCATCCTTATTTATTTAATTATATCTCAAAAGACTCTGCACACTCCAATGTGTGTGTTAATCGGTCTAATGGCTGTTGTGGATCTGTGTTTGCCAATAGTTTTTGTACCAAATATGCTTTTTAGTTTCTTATTTAACTGGAATGGGATTTCTCTAGTAACCTGTTTAATACAAATGTTTTGCATTCATTATATTGGTACATTTCAGTCTACTTTATTGGTGTGTATGGCTCTCGATCGGTTCTTTGCTATATGCAGACCTCTTTATTATCATAAATATATGGAAATCCAAAATTTTATTAAATTTATAGTGTTTCCATTTATTCGAAATGCACTCCTGATTATCATAATGGTCTTTAGGGCTGGCAAATTATCCTATTGTGAGACTAATGAGATAAATCATTGTTTTTGTGAACACATGGCATTGGTTCAGCTGGCATGTGGTGATATTTCTAGTAACAATATGTTGGGACTTTTGGCTGCTTTTCTTATAACAACTGCAGATTTTCTTTTTATTGTAGTATCATATTTAGTAATACTGGCTACTGTTCTGAAATCAGGAAAATCACATCTGAAGGCTATTAACACTTGTGTTACACATATAATTGTTATGACAGTTACTTTAACTTTTGCATTAATTGCTTTTATGTCCTATCGAATAAGAAATAATTTTTCTTCAAACAGTCGTGTCTTTTTGAGCACAATGTACCTACTTTTTCCAAGCTGTTTCAATCCAATTATTTATGGGATAAGAACAAAAGAAATAAGAGAACAGCTTCAGAAATTTATAAATCAAATGAAGGCCTGTCCATAAAAATATACAGTTCACTTAGTAAAAACACAGTGAACACCTTGTTCTATGTATATATACTATATATATATGAACTATATATAGGAACCCCAGTGTGAACAGAGGACTACTGAACTACTACTAGGACTACTAAAACCTCATTGTAAATTATACTGAATTTAGTTTGATATTGTTTCATAGCAATTTAATACTGTTTACATAGTGGCATATAAAGATCTTCTGTTTAAGTGGTGTTTCAGTGTTAGTTGACAACAATAATATATATATATATTATTTTTAGCAAGTTATCTTAACCTGAAGGTAGCAAATTACCTAGTGGTTTGTATCCATGGATACATTTAAAATAGAATATAAAACATTTTTGTGCTAGCAGCAGAAAGGTTAGGAAGCAATGGCTTTCCCTTTCTGCCAGCATTCTGACAAACTGACATACTATTTTGGTTACTCTGACACCTAAATGTACCATGTTACATTTCCACAAAGAATGAACATTCAGTGGAAAAACAGAATAAATGGAAAGAGACAAACATATTTATCTGTGAGTGTTTGTACATATGAAGTCTTTCAACACATGACAAATTGTTTCAAATGCTTAAATTAAATTTTATTTGCTAATAAACTGATTCATCAGTTCATCATGGAAATGTATTCTCACAGTTTGCCTAGAGAAATAAAATACAAAAAATAAAAAATAAAAAAATAAAAGTGCTTTAATATATAAAACTGTGATGTCTAAAGAGCTATAACTGTTATTAAAATAATTTCTATCGTAGTATTTATTTCAGTAACATCACTTATTGTGGCTTCAAATTATAAAGAATATTTGAATATATTCAGTGCAAAGTATTCACAGTGCTCCATTTTTTCCAAAATGGTTAACATCCATATTTTACCTAACATTCTACACACAATATCCCATAATGACATAGTGGAAAAAAGTTTGCTTGAAACTTTAGCAAATTTGTTAAAAAATAAACTAATAAATAAAGTATACATTTTAGTATGTACCAAGTACATACTAAAATTATTTAAGTATGCACATGCACATTCACATTTTTTTCTTTTATTTCCTATGCAGATTAAGATGTTTGACTCTAATGACCAGATTAAATGCTTGTTCTACATTTTAGTTTCATTCCTAGTGGTGTTACTGTGGAAATGTAACACTGTGTTATTGTTATGGCCATTGTTTCTGGAGCACTGGAAATAGTCGGAAGATGCATCTGAGAGGCTGAACAGCAGTCCGTTCAAATAAGCCTAACATTTATAGATTTAATTAGTGCATATATTTACACTTTGTCTGTCTTTAACATTGCCTGAAATTGGGTGTATTAAGCTCTTTTAATGCCTTTTTATAAAATATGTTTACAGCTAGTAATTCACTAAAATTACAAAGTGAAACCATCTCTTGCAAGTATATTTTATAAAAAGGCATTAAAAGAGCTTAATACACCCAATGGAAACCCAGTAACATGTTACTGGGAAACATTGACTTCTGCATGTGAACAGATTTTATACTAATGCGCTCTTTTACATTTAATATTACTGATGCCAATATGTACAATGTTTAGACATTGTTGACATTTGTTTCAGTTCATCAGTTTAGATTGGATTAGTTTAGATATATTTTTGATGGAAATATTAAATCTATTAATGCACTGAACAATATGCAAGATCTTCATGTATAGAATTTTTCATTCATATCTTTCAGGTTTAATAATTTCCATGACTTGGGAGAATGGAGGCCTTTTCTGTTCATTCCCTATTTTCTTATGTTTTTATTTTCTACTATCTCAAACTCCTCTCCTCTCTCATTTATTTTATTATATCTCAGAGAGCTCTGCGCACTCCTATGTATGTACTAATTGGTCTAATGGCTGTTGGGGATCTGTGTTTGCCAATATTTTTTGTTCCAAATATGCTGCTCAGTTTTTTGTTTAACTGGGATATGCAGACCTCTGTATTATCATAAATATATGCAAATACCCAACTTTCTAAAGTTCATTATTGTACCACTAATTAGAAATCTAATCTTAATTGTTGCAATTGTAACTTTGGCTGGAAAACTGTATTTCTACACAATAGATGAGATTGACCACTGTTTCTGTGAACACATGGCTTTAATCCAGCTGGCTTGTGGAGATATTTCTAGCAATAACTTGATTGGACTTATGACAGCATTTCTTATTCCATCTACAGATTTTATATTCTTTACTTTATCTTACTTAATGATACTTGTATCTGTGCTGAAATCAGGGAAGTCACACTTAACGGCTATTAACACTTGCATCACTTACATAATTATCATGACATTTACTTTGGCTTTTGCCTTGATTGCTTTTTTGTCTTACAGAATAAGAAATAATTTCTCTTCCAATATTAGAGTGTCTCTGAGTACAATGTACTTACTTTTTCCAAGCTGTTTCAACCCAATTGTTTATGGAATGAGAACAAAAATAAGAGAACAGTTTCTGAAATTCATGAAAAAGGTTTGCTTTTTATCATAGTAAAGACTATGCAGGTAATACAGACTAAACTATTATGTAAGCACACTGTTACAAAAGATTTCCTACTTGTGTAATTGCTAATCTTTGTTTGTTAATTGTACATTATTATCCAAAAAGTTCAAAATTACTCCACTTGAAATAAAACTGCACTTGAAAATATGCACCACATGTTATGAACAGTACTGTGCACTAGTTTTTAGTTATCTAATTGGAAGGCATAGATGCTTTCCATGACTTCTGATTACAGTGACTCTCAAGGTAGGATGCAAACCCCTGCAAGACAGAGCAGGTGATTCTGATTTGGTTGAGTGAAGTCAGCAGGATCTGACTTTATTTATTCAGAAAGTTCTAGGGGCAGCGGTGGTCTAGTGGTTAGGGAGTTGCCCTGCATCGGAAGATTGTGGGTTCAATTCCCTCACAAGTTGTGGGCAAAACCCTTACCAGTAGGTTGCCCTGAGGTACCCTTGAGCAAGGTACTGTCCCCGTCACTGCTCCCCGGGCACTTTCAATAGCTGCCCACTGCTGCACGGTGTTTGTGTGCATGGGTTAAAAGCAGAGGTCCAATTTCGTTGTGGTTCATGGTGTGCAGTGCTGTGACCTCGCAATGACAAGGGTAGTCACTTTCACTTTCAAATGTTTGAACCTAAGGAAACATTGGCTGTGTGAAGCTCCTCAGTGACAGCTACAGGTACACTCTCTGCAGTATGTGCTGCTTTGAATCTAGACTGATCTTAGTTAGGCTGAGAAGTCTTTTCTGGTGTAGATGCGCACTAAGTGGG
Organism: Hepsetus odoe; assembly: GCA_017165825.1. Taxonomy (NCBI): domain Eukaryota; kingdom Metazoa; phylum Chordata; class Actinopteri; order Characiformes; family Hepsetidae; genus Hepsetus; species Hepsetus odoe. The sequence continues at coordinate 10,539,243 of CM029382.1, forward strand.
TTATATACCGTATACTCTAGAACATCTTCTGGATAGGAAAGAGAAAGGAGACACTTATCTATGGTTGTTTGAATAGATGATGACTATTACAATTTTTTTTTTCTTCAATTGGTGAGACTACAATTGATTTGATGGCATTTGGGATGAAAGTCATTTGTCATAGAGCAATTAGGTATGTATATATACCATTTGGTATTAATGGTTTGGAATATTTTTGTTTTTCCTTTTCTCCCACTCTTCAGCTAAATAATAAGTTGTGTAGTAAAAAGCACGGTTTAGTTTCAGTGTGAAGACAACAGATCTTTGTAAATAAGAGATTTTTTTAGCAGTCTGCAGGAATGACATAACAAACTTTAACAATCACAAATACGCTTTACTCCCTGCGATGGGCTGGCGACCTGTCCAGGGTGCGTCTCCGTCCTCGCCCTGTGTGCGCTGGGTTGGACACCAGCACTCACCCGCGACCCCGTTTGGGACAAGCGGCAGAAAATGGATGGATGGATGGAAATACACTTTACTGCAGGGTTGCATTCATAAGGCTACATAACATCTAACTCTTTTCTGACCATTGCAACTTTTATTATTAAATGTTTACTGTATAGACATTTAAAAGAGCTTTATGATGACTGCCTCTTGTCAGAATTAACTTTTGTAGGTTTATGTAGGTCTATGTAGGTTACGTCATTTAATAGAAAGTTGATGCGTCTTTTAGGATTTGTGTGTAAGTTATTGGTGAGGCAAGGAATCCGTATACCATACATTAAAGTAAAACTGAACTTCAGATTTGAAAAGTGAAAGTGACAACCCTTGTCATTGCAAGGTCATGGCACAGCACACATGAACCACAACGAAATTGGACCTCTGCAATTGGGCCATGCACACTCAAACCCGTGCAGCAGTGGGCAGCTATTGAAAGCGCCCGGGGAGCAGTGATGGGGACGGTACCTTGCTCAAGGGTACCTCAGGGCAACCTATCGGGAAGGGGTTTGAACCCCTGATCCTCCGATCATGCGTCTAACGTCCTAACCACTAGGCCACCACTGCCCCAAAAATAAGAGCATTAAAAGCTTAATGTTTTAGATTATTTAACTCTCTTGATAAAACAAAAAAGTGTTTAACTGCACTACAAGTTGTTTACATGAATGGAATATTGACAATGATATATATGTGAAGGCTGGTGGAGATATTTCTGTAAACAATATAGTGGGTCTTACATATATTTTTCTAATACCAGCTGCAGATGATGTTTTGTTTACGGTATCTTATTTAGTACAATCAAAAATTGACTGTACAACTTGCATGGGAGGTGTGCAGGGAGGAAACCTTGCCTCTCTAAGAGAAACATCAAGGCCAGACTGAAGTTTGTCAGAGAGAACATAGACAAAGACCAGGACTTTTGGAATAATGTTCCTTGAACAGATGAGTCTAAAATGAAATAATTTGGGCACCAGAACAGAGGACATCTCTGGCTTAAAACCAAATACAGCGTTCCAGGAAAAGACCCTCTTACCAACTGTGAAGCATGGAGGTGGAAGTGTCATGGTTTGGAAATGCTTTGTTGCAGCAGGACCTGGCCAGCTCATCAGCATAGAATCCATCATAAATTCTACAGCAGGGGTCACCAACATGGTTCCCCCAAGGACCACATGAGTCGCCCATGGACCTGTTCTAAAAATAGCACAATTCACCAGTGAGCAGCGTCTAAAATAAATTTTTTTCCTGTTGCTACTCTGCTTTAATCACATTTGCATTTATATAGATTTGAAAATGACAATATCTAAAAAAAAGCATTTAAAATGTTTATTATACATGAAGTTTAGATAAGTTTATGTAACTGGTAGCCCTTCATATGGCTCAGTACCTGTGAAGTAGCTCTCAGTTTCAAAAAGGTTGGTGACTGTTCTACAGTGTATTAGAAGGTGCTTGAGGAATATGTAAGACCACCTGTAAGAACATTAAAGCTGAAGTGGAACTGGGTGCTGCAACATGACAATGACCTAAAACATACCGGTAAATCCACCAAGCACTAGATGGAAACTAAGAAATGGAGAGTCCTGGAGTGGCCGAGTCAAAGCCCAGATCTTAATTCAATTCAATTCAATTCAATTTATTCTTGTATAGTGCCTTTCACAACAGAGTTGCCCCATGGCACTTTACATAGAAGGTAGACATCGGTTATTGTACTAGAAGTTAAAGCCAGACGACTACGGAGGAGAGGAACCAAAAACTCCACTGTGTGGAGAAAAAAACCTCTGAGGGTCCAAGGTCGACTGGCTACCCAACCCCCTTGGGTATACTAGCAGTACAAAGTTAGTTCGGGTTTAACCCCAGGATCAGTACAGAGTCCTAAGCTGCTTCCCAGGCTCAACAAGTTGAGCGCGGCCCCAGGTACCGGTGAGCTGCCAGGATCCCTTGGCGCATCGGATGCACAGCACAGACCAGTTGGTAGGTCGGTATTGGACTCAGGCGATGACCACAGTGGGCCCCCCGGACATGTGGGGAAAGAAATGGAATGGGGAGGGTCAGTAATGAACAGGATCCAGAAGTGACAGACACAGAAGGAAGCAATACAGTGCGATGGCATGTACAGCAGCACCAGCGACATTAGTAATGGTGCACTATGGTGATTGGTGGTCGTACTTCCTGCTCCTGCTAACAATCCTAGTGGCTGTGTTCTGAATGCACTTTAGGGTGCTTAATGTGCCCTGAGTGCTTCCAGAAAGTGCATTACAGTAATCTAATCTACTGTATACAAATGCATGTACTACTTTCGCCGTGTCTTCCATTGACAGAAAACGCCGTAGTTTGGCAATGTTCCGAAGTTGCAAGAAGCATGTCTTCGCAATTGCATTAACATAAGGATTAAATTAAAGATTTGAATCAAAAATAACACCAAGGTTACGTGCCAGAGTACTAACTGAAAACTTCAACCCTGCATCCCGGATATGTGAAATTAAGTTTGCCCTATCTACATCACTACTACAAAACAAGAGCAGCTCAGTGTTTTCGGGGTTTAGTGAGAGGAAGTTGTTATTCATCCAATCCCTAATATCACTGAGGCAACTAATTTACGTGCCGGTTGATGCTTTATCACATGATTTAACAGATAAGTATAACTGAGTGTCATCAGCGTAGGAGTGGTAACTAACATTATGCTTCTGTATAATAGTACTTAGTGGGAGCATGTAGAGGGAGAAGAGCACTGGGCCTAACACCGACCCTTGTGGGACTCCATAATTAACTAGTAACATAGGTGAGGGGGTGCCATAATCATCCATTTGGATGAAGTAATAACGGTTTGTGAGATAGGAGTTGAACCATTTAAGGGCTGTTCTGCTAAGGCCGACATTGGAGTGAAGCCTATTTACTAAAATGGAGTGATCCACCGTGTCAAATGCAGCACTAAGATCTAACAGATCAAGAACAGTAAAGTTTCCTGGATCACTTGAAACCATTATATCATTTACCACTCCAGTTAGAGCAGTTTCTGTGCTATGGCCGTGCCAGAAGCCTGACTGGAATTTATCTAGGAGGTTATGTGTGTCTATATATGACTGCAGTTGTCTCACAACTAATTTTGCTAGAATCTTAGAGAGAAACGGGACATTAGAGATAGATCTATAATTACTTGGTGAGCGAGAGTCCAAGTTAGGTTTTTTAAGCTGTGGTCTAACCACTGCCGTTTTAAATTGATTAGGGACTACACCTGAGGTCAAGGATCTAACTCTGATCCTTGGAATGGGATCTGGTTGGAATGGGATCTAACCGACAGGTTGTGGACTTTGCCCTGGTTATAACCAAAATTAGCTCAGAGGTATCAATGAGATTAAGAGTGCTCATCAATGAGAGGGCAGCGGTGGCCTAGTGGTGAGGGAGTTGGCCCCCGGATCGGAAGATTGTGGTTTCGATCCCCTCCCCAGTGCGTTGCCCTGAGGTACCCTTGATCAATAGCTGCCCACTGCTGCACGTGTGTGTATGGGTGAAATGCAGAGGACAAATTTCTCATTTGTGGGATTATGAATAAAGGATTATTATAAAAATCACTAAAATATTGTGAGCACTGCTCTGGTAGTGGATTAATTTGAGGGCTAATAGGGCACATTTGGAGCCTAATGTTGTTAATTTTATCATTAAAAAACTTAAATAACCTATCGTTCGTAATACTACACGCTGGGCTTCTATCAGTTTTGTCTGTTAGCTGAGCTAGTGTCTGAAATAAATAGCGGGGGTTATGCATGTTGTTTTCAATAAGTTTTGAATAGTACTCAGTGCGAGCACTATATAGAGCTTTCTTATATTGTTTTAATTTAGCAGACCATAGAACCTGAGAGGCTTGGAGACCTGTTGTCTTCCACCTGCGCTCTAGCTTACAGCACTCCCGCTTAGCAGCCCGTGTGTAATCATTGAACCAGGGAAAGTGCCTGATAGTTCTAACCTTCTTTGTCTTAATTGGGGCTACCTGATGAAGGATCTGCCCAACTACTGTATTGTACATATCGGTGATGTCATTAACAGTTTTGTTACAGGTGAAGTCTATCTCCGTTACGGCCTCCATAAACTGAATACATTTAGCCCTATTTAAGTGTCGTGTTGTACTAGTCCGTTCATTGAGGTACAGTGGAGACAATTCCATTGAGATGCTGTGGGGTGACTTGAAATGGGCTGTACATTCAAGAAAAATTTGCATTGAGGAGTAGATCAAACTTTCCCCAGGCCAATATCGGAGACTGGTAGATGCTACAAGAAGCGTCTAACTGCAGTTATTTCAGTCAAAGGGGGTTGCACTAGCTATTACAGTGGGCAGCGGTGGCCTAGTGGTTAGGGAATTACCCCTGCATCGGAAGATTGTGGGTTTGATTCCATCACCAGTAAGTTGCCCTGAGGTACCCTTGAGCAAGGTACCGTCACTGCTCCCCGGGCACTTTTAATAGCTGCCCACTGCTGCACGGTGTTTGCATGGGTTAAATGCAGAGGTCCGGTTTTGTTGTGGTTCACTGTGTGCTGCGCTGTGACCTAGCAATGACAATGGTAGTCACTTTCACTTTTCACTTATTAGGGGGAGGGGTTTTGTTACTTTTTCCTCAGTTAGAAAACACATTTTTTGTTGTTTTCTTTTGATTAATGAATCAATCCAGGTTCATTTTTGTCATTTACCTGCAATTTAATCACTTTCTTCTCCAGAGATAAATAAAAACTTAGATTAGACATTGATATGTGAAAATTTCTTAATAAAAAACTGAATATTTAATGAGGGTGTTCTAATTGTTTCACATGACTGTACCTATCAAAATCCTTGTAACAAATCTCATTCAGAAAATACAAACAGATTCTTATTGAGAATGCTTTATAAAAATATTCTAAACAACTCAGTAAGCTAAAATAAATACCTTAATTCACAGTGGAAATATTCTTTAAAATGACCTTATAAAACACTAAGAAAATAAAATCACACTCTCCTATTGTGTTTCTGTATTTATTTAGTCTTGAATCCATACAAAATTATGATCTAACTGCTTTTTCATGGTAATGTTTTAAAGATGAGGATAATGAGGTTGCTGGGGTATAGCTGGCTCTGACTGAAAATCACTGAATCATTCAATATCATGAGAATTATTTCAACAGAATCGTACTGCCGAAAGTAGTGTTTGTTATAAAAATGGTGAGAAAAGGCAATTAATACTGGAAGAGAGAAAGACCATCATAACACTTAAAAGTGTAGGTCTTTCCTACAGAGAAATTGCAAATAAAGTCAAGGTGTCAGTGAGTACAGTCTCATTCACCATCAAAAGGCACTCAGAAAGTGGATCATCTCTTACTTGCAAAATAACTCATCAATGAGTATCTTGGTTAAAAAGTCATCTGACTTTTTATTGGCTTTCAATAAAATGTTAAATAGCTCTCAGCATCTCTGTCTGGTCTCATGTTCATTTATCATAAAATACATTTTCTGCACAAAAAATCTCACCCCAAATCTGTCTATTAAAAGAGAAAAAAGCAAACAATAAAAACTAGAATTTAATGGTGAGTTTATATTTGACAAGTTATCCAGAAAAAAAAGCCAATTTTAATCATGTTACAAAGGTAATGTCACACAGTGGTGGAATTTACCAAGATGAACTATTGTGGAAATAAAGCACTGTTGTAAGTCGCTCTGGATAAGAGCGTCTGCTAAATGCCATAAATGTAAATGTAAATGTAAATGTAAATTTATTGGAAAAAAATCATTCTTGTCAGTTCATTACTAAATTTTCGTTAATTTAACACTGTTCAGAGTAAAATGTTGCTCAAACACTTCTTTTATGCATTTGGTGTGTTGCCAATGGATTAAATTGTATCAATGCTCTAAATATGTTTTTCTGATTACAGATTTCATACATATTCAGTTATACATTCATACATTCAATTATACATTTTTATGTAGGAATCCAAGGGGCAGCGGTGGCCTAGTGGTTAGGGAGTTGGCACAGAATTGGAAGATTGTGGGATCAAAACCCTTACCAGTAGGTTGCCCTGAGGTACCCTTGAGCAAGGTACTGGCAGCTTCATAGCTGCTCCCTGCTGCACGGTGTTTGTGTGCATGGGTTAAATGCAGAGGTCCAATTTCATTGTGGTTCACTGTGTGCTGTGGTGTGACCTCGCAATGACAACAATAGTCATCTTCACATTATATCTCACATGGCTGCAGTTTCATTTATCTTACCTGAGCAGTGGTTCAAACAGAAACCAGATTCACAGGTTAGTCAAGTTCTAATATATGATTTTCAATCAGTGCCAGCAACCTCACTGACCTCATCTTTTAAACAATAACATGATACAGGATTATAAGCATTCAACTTTTTATGTGAGGCGATAACAAATAGATACGAAATAGGGCATAACTGTTTTGAAGATTAACTAGAGGTAAAAGATGTAGGCAGAGAAGTGCTACACAGGGTTCCCTCATGTCTGTTTTTTAGGAGTATGACAGTCTCATGAGAACATAATAAGTTACATAAAGAGACAGAGAGACAAGCTGAGCTTTAATCAGATGTTTGGAAGGCAAACTATACTTAGTAAGCAACTGTACAAAATGAGCAATTTCTCAATTTCTAACCTCTAAAAATAGACATATATTGTTCTTTCTCACTGTCTTTTCACAATTTGGTATATATGTATTTTAGCAACTGCTTTTGGTGTGAAATCATGTCGTAACAGCACTGTCCTCTCATAAAACCTTCTTTGTTATTCTACTGAATAACTATTATCTTCATTTAAAGTATTATTTATATATGTATAATACTGACTTGCATTTGTGATACTGGTAGCAATAGATTATAAATCTGCTTATATTTTTGCATGTATATTTTTGCAGGCAATGAACAGCATGCAAGATCTTCCTGTACGAAATGTTTCATTCATAACTTTCAGACTCAATGGTTTCAAAGATTTGGGAGAATGGCGGCCTTTTCTGTTCATTCCTTATTTCCTTATGTTTTTGTTGTCTACCATCTCAAACTCCATTCTCATTTATTTAATTATATCTCAGAGAGCTCTGCATTCTCCAATGTGTGTGCTGATTGGTCTAATGGCTGTTGTGGATCTGTGTCTGCCCATATTTTTTGTACCAAATATGCTGCTCAGTTTTTTATTTGACTGGAATGGGATTTCTCTTGTAGTCTGTTTGATACAGATGTTTTGTATTCATTATTTTGGTACATTTCAGTCTACTTTATTGGTGTGGATGGCTGTGGATCGATTCTTTGCAATATGTAGACCTCTGCATTATCATAAATATATGCAAATGCAATACTTTTTAAGGTTCATTATTGTACCACTAATCAGAAATGCAATCTTAATTACTTCCATAGTCTCCTTGGCAGGAAGATTACAATTTTGTATGACAAATGTGATAGACCACTGCTTTTGTGAGCATATGTCATTAGTTCAGCTGGCATGTGGAGATATTTCTGTAAACAATATAGTAGGACTTACATCTATTTTTCTAATACCAGCTGCAGATGATGTGTTGTTTACCGTATCTTATTTAGTAATACTTGCATCTGTTCTAAAATCAGGGAAATCTAACTTAAAGGCTATTAACACTTGCATTACACATCTAATTGTAATGGCAGTTGGGTTAACTTTTGCCTTAATTGCCTTTATGTCTTACAGAATAAGAAACAATTTCTCTTCAAGTATTCGTGTTTTTCTGAGTACAATGTACTTACTTTTTCCAAGCTGTTTCAACCCAATCATTTATGGAGTAAGAACAAAAGAAATAAGGGAACATTTTCTTAAATACATGAGTTATTTAAAAATGTTACCTTTACCGTGCAATAATTATGCACATTGAAGCAATGTTATGTTCATAAATTGTTCATGAAAATTCAGTAAGTGTAACCAGGGTTTTGAAACAAGATAAATATAATTCTTTGATCTTTGATCAAGATTCTGTAAAAATGTTCCAATTGAACAAAATAATTTATTTAGAGTCCGAAGGTCATTTAAAAGTTTTACCGTGCAATAATTATGCACATTGAAGCATAATTACGTGAGCTTTCTGTTCATGAAAATTCAACCAATATAAATGGGATTTTGACACAAGTTAAATATCTATGAGGGAGCTTTGGGTGTATTTTTGTTTGCACTCTTCTAGAAAAATCAGTTTACTATATTAAATAAATCCATTGTAATGTAATTCTTGTTCTACATGCTTTTTTACATTACATTTACAGCATTTAGCAGACGCTCTTATCCAGAGCGACTTCCATGTCCTAATTACAGGGACAGTCCCCCTGGAGCAGATCAGGGTTAAGGGTCTTGCTCAGGGACCCAGTGGTGGTAATGCTAGAGGTGGGATTCGAACCAGTGACCTCTTGATCCAGAGGTCCGTAGCCAAGTACCCTCCCACTAGACCACTACCACCTGCATTACCTAGTTAGAAAATGCCAAGCAGCAAATCTCATTCAGAAATAATTATCCAACATAAGAAATAATTTCAATTATATCGAATACATAAACTTTTAAAGACATTACATTAAAATGCAATCACAGTCTCCCACAGTGTTTTGAGTTGATTTTGTTTGTAACTTATTATTATTTTTTAATCTGGTTACATGGTCCATGGAACATCAAAAAGTCAAAGCCCAGATCTTAATCCATTTACATTTACATTTATGGCCTTTAGCAGACGCTCTTATCCTGATCCTGATTACAGAGACAGTCCCACTGGAGCAATTAGGACTTAAGGGTTTTGCTCAGGAACCCAAGGGTAGTAGTGCTGGAAGTGGGATTTGAACCACCACCACCCCACTTAGATGAGGGGTAACTTGAAATGGGCTGTACATGCAAGAAACCCCTCAAATATCTCACAGTTTAAAGAATTCTGCATTGAGAATTGGATCAAACTTTCCTCAGACCAATGTCAGAGACTGGTAGATGCTACAAGAAGCATCTCACTGTGGTTATTTCAGCAAAAGGGGGGTAATACTAGCTATTAGGGCATAGGGTGTCTAAACTTTTTCATCAGTTACAAAACACATTTTTTTGATATCCTTTGTTTAATGAATAAATCAAGGTTAATTTTTGTTATTTACCTGCATTTAAATCACGTTCCTTTCTCAGAGATAAATATAAACAAGATTAGACAATTAAATGTGAATGTTTCCTAATAAAGAGCTGAATATTTTATGGGGTGTCTTAATTTTTTAACATGACATGCAGATAGATAGATCGATAGATAGATAGATGGATAGATAGATAAATTGTATGAAAGGCTAGACAGCAAGAAGGCAGAAAAGGACCTAAAGTACATTGATTAGCTCAGCAGAGAGACAAAGCTGGGAAAGATGTACAGCAGGTCAGGGCGATAATGGATAGAAATGAGCTCACAAATGAGCACACTGTGTTGAGCAGATGGAAAGAGTACTTTGAGCAGCTGATGAATGAAGAGCACGAGAGCGAGAGAAGATTGGATGATGTGAGGATAGTGAACCAGGAAGCGTAGCAGTCTGCAGTAAGAATAATAGATGCATTTATAGCTTGGATTACATCAAGGATCAGACATAATCTCTTGAGTCATGGTGAAATGATCAAGAAACCCATTCAATGTTCACATGTGGTCATCAAGCATCAAGGTACATTTGATGAATAGACCTTTTTCACCCTTAACCATAACTTTAGAGTCAGACTTGGTTTACTCTGGGCCACAATTGGGAAGAGTTTAGTATTTTGTCTCATTTAACATTCCTGATTAATCTGCTATTTTTTCTCAGCTGTTTAATGCTTGATGGACTGGCGGCCTGTCCAGGGTGTTTCCTGGCCTTTCACTCTGTATGAACTGTGATAGGTTCCAGCACTGCCGATGACCCTACTCAGGACATGCGGTTGTAAAAATGAGTGAGTGAGAGTGAGTGTTTAGTGATTACTCAAAAGCTCCACTGACGCAACAGAACTACCAGTTCCAGACTCTAATAAACCTATTTTATACTAACTCATACTTTACTGGAACTCATTGCTAAATCTATTTACTGATAAATTGTATTTTCTCTTTCTTTTCCTTCTTTATTATCTGGTGTCGACCAGAAGAGGAGTTACTCTTTTGAGTCTTGGTTCTTCTCAAGGATTCTTCCTGCAGTTTTAGGATGTTTGACCTCTGTCACCCTCGGCTTACTCACTTGGGGCTCGGACCTGGATTCTGTAAAGCTGTTTTGTGGAAACAACAATTGTAAAAAGTGCTATATAAATAAAACTGACTTGACTTTGCAGACTGAATTATATTGTGGAATACTTTGCAGAGTAGTGTTTCTTTTAACAATTACTGACAACTTAAGAACAAAAAATATAAAAACAGAGTTAGCTAAAAAGTATTAAATGTATCATTAAACAATGTGAGGGAAACTTGATAACAAGCAGAGTCTGTGAGGGTGAATTACAGACTGGAGATGGAGGCAGGGAGGGGATGCACAAGGCTATGTTACTGCCCAATAGGAGTGAAGCAAAGTCTCATAAGAACATGGCAAGTTACATAAAGACACAAACAGTCAGGTCAAGCTTTAAACAAGTGTTGGAAAAGCAAGAGGATAAGACACAGATAAGATTTCTCGATTTCAAACCACTAAAGAGAGTAGTGTATATCTTGTTTATTGTCTTAACACAATGTGTAGATTGCATACTTTTTTGCATTTGATTTTAGTGTGAAATTAATCTTTGTGATACTTTAACAGTTAACTGATGTCTTACTGTCATACATGTTTCTTTGCAGCTTTACAGAATAGCTACTATCTATTACCTAAAATATAATAAATATATTTCAACATATAGCGAGAACATAATGTAACTTTAATGTCAGCAAAATTTACTGTGTAACATTATCTGTAGATCATTTTATCTAGAAATTAACTTTATATCATGTATCAAGATTTTTTTTTATATTACAAAAGAATGATAATGTTTTAACATGCAAAAAAAATTGAAACTAAAATAGTTTATGTAGTATAGCAGTAGCTAACAAACTGTAACTGATAAAAATCAATGTAACATTTATAATCACTGATACTAATAGATACTAATTTTGTTTATCAGTTCATTTTATTTTTAACTGTTTGAAACCAATATATATTCAAGGCAATTTTTGACTGCAAAAGGGCTTAATACACCAAAGTCTGGCGCAATATGCAAGATCTTTTTATAAAAAATTTTTCATTTATGTCATTTAAACTCAATGGTTTCAATAATTTTGGAGAATGGAGGCCTTTCCTGTTCATTCCCTATTTTTTTATGTTTCTATTGTCGACCATCTCAAACTCCATTCTCATTTATTTAATTATATCTCAGAGAGCTCTGCATTCTCCCATGTGTGTGCTGATTGGTCTACTGGCTGTTGTGGATCTTTGTTTGCCAATAACTGTTGTTCCAAATATGCTGCTCAGCTTTTTATTTAACTGGAATGGGATTTCACTTGTGGGCTGTTTGATACAAATGTTTTTCATTCATTATGTTGGCACATTTCAGTCTACATTACTGATGTGGATGGCTGTAGATCGGTTCTTTGCTATATGTAGACCTCTGTACTACCACAAATATATGGAAATCTCCAGCTTTCTAAAATTCATCATTATACCACTCATCAGAAATGTGATAATAATTATAACAATTGTCTCTTTAGCTGGAAAATTGTCCTTCTGCACAACAGATGAGATTGACCATTGCTTTTGTGAACACATGGCTTTAGTCCAGCTAGCTTGTGGAGATATTTCGATTAACAACCTAGTGGGACTTACAGGTGCTTTTTTAATTCCAACAGCAGATTTTGTTTTCTTTACTGTATCTTATGTAATAATAGTTGCATCTGTGCTGAAATCTGGGAAATCTAATTTAAAGGCTATTAACACTTGTGTTACTCACATAATTGTCATGGCAGTTACTTTAACATTTGCTTTATTTGCCTTTATGTCTTACAGACTCAGAAATAACTTCTCTTCCAGCATTCGAGTTTTTCTGAGTACAATGTACTTACTTTTTCCAAGCTGTTTCAACCCAATCATTTATGGAATAAGAACAAAAGAAATAAGAGAACAGTTTCTGAAATTCATGAACCAAGTAAAGGTTTTACCACAACATTTTAATAATGCAGATTGAGAAAATTTGTGGATAATCATAAGATCAGATCACCATATTTCTCTGCATAAAAATAGGGAGGATTTAATTTTTATGTGATCAGTTACTTCAAATGTTGCTATAATATCTGGGCATTTTGGATATATACTTTATAGTTTTCAGCCTTGAGAGAAATTTTGTGTCATAGAGTCAATTTAAAATGATCACAATAGTCTGCATCCAGCATCCTTTGCCTTCACTCTTTTTCTGTGTTAAGCTTTCAGCAATGGTCCTAGTGAGCAAGCTAGTTTAATTCTAAAGGTGACTCACAACATAAGTAAAACACAAGTATGTGGGAAAAAAAGACATGACAGTTTTATGCAATTATTTAACTGACTTTATCATTTAGTACATAGTAAATGTAGTCTATCAAATTTTCATTGACTAGTAATGCAACAAAACATGCAGCAAACAATACAGAAAGTGCTTAAGTTAACAACTGAAGATGAGACAAATGTTCCTAATAAGGTCACGATCAGGTACACATTCACATTCAGTGGAACTTACATGACTCCAAAAGTGTCTTCACATGTTTGGACAATGGAAGGAGTACAATTCTGAATATTCCACATCTATGAGCAAATGGAAATTTTTTTTTATATGCATCCGTTTTCACAAAAAAATAATACAGTCTGTGAAGACACATGGCAAAATAATGTTGATCATGTAACTGCTTTTGTTTAAACACTGCTTAGGCCATTTGTGAAATAATCATATTTTAAAATGAAAAAATAAATAAAATTATATTAGTAACTTTTGGATTAGCATTAAATGCTATTCTTCATTTCAGTTCCAGTAGAATAAGTGATTTTAGGTGATCTTAGTTATCTTAAGAAAAATATATAAACGTATTACACAAAGTCTCAGGTCTCTTGACCAGCAATATATTTTCTCTTTGTTTTCTAAAGAGTGGAGGTTTGGTATGTTTCCACCACTCATGAGGTCTTCACATAGAGAGCACAAATAATCACAGGAAATCTAAACAGAAATGAAAAAAAGAGTAACAATGAACTCTATTTAAGTTCTGCGAATCTTATTTGTTTCTAACCGATGTTTTAATATTTTATTCAGCGCAAAGATTTCCTCAACATTGTGCCAAAAACATTTTTAAGCTCTCCTAAAAATGCCAATATTGAAGTGAAAATTCTTGTCATTGTGAATACACTGTACAACACACAGTGAACCACAAAGAAATTAGACTTCTGCATTTTACCCATACACTTACACACATGCAGCAGCTATTGAAAGCAACTAGGGAGCAGTGACAGGGATGGTACCTTGCTCAAGGGTACCTCAGGACAACCTATTTGTCTGGGTTTTGAACTCACAACCATCTGATCCTGGGGCCAACTCCCTAACCACTAGACCACTGCTGCTCAGGTTTTGCTTCAATTGCGGAAAATAGTCCTAATCCTAATATATATATAAATAATATAAATATATATATATATATTTTTTTTTTTTTCTGGTAGAATCAGCTACCTGCTATTTGAAAAAAAGCCTCCTTTGAACTGACAGATAAAAAGCTATGTATTTTTTTATAATCATTGTTGCTTTTAGTTAATGTATTTATTTCATCCATCTATTTTCTGCCGCTTGTCCCAAATGGGGTTGTGGGGGAGTGCTGGAGTCCAACCCAGCGCACACAGGGCAAAGGACAGGGGACGCACCCTGGACAGGTCGCCAGCCCATCGCAGGGAGGAGCGAGACGGGGACGGCACCTTGCTCAAGGGTACCTCAGGGCAACCCCTTGGGAAGGGGTTCGAACCCCGATCCTTCGATCATGTGGCCAACACCCTAACCACTAGGCCACTGCTGCCCTATGTATTTATTTATGCTCATTTATTTATTCTGAAATATACTCAACACTGCAGACACAAGTATAGGCTAGAACAACCAATGTCTGGTAGGGCAAAGGTGTCTAGCTGGTTTCAGAGCATCAGCACATGGAGAGGCCTGCTAGATAAGTAAAACATAATTAAGTTAGAAGGCCAAAGGTTCCATCACTTAGCTGTAAACAGTTAGGCTTCTTCAATCAAAACAAAAGCACAGATTTAGAAATTTCCTCAGTAGCTATGTCTAATGAAGAATTATTATCTTTTTTGCCTTTTGCAAAACAGAGTCGCATACTGTAGCCACTTTCTCACGTCATTGTAAATGAAATCTGGTGGAAAAAGACTACATTTACAAGCAATACATGATTTTGATTTTGATGTTTGTTGTTAAATGCTCTCCTCCAAGCAAAAATTAGTCACTTCACAGAGTTTCAACTTGTATTCTTCTGACACCTTATTAAACATAAAACTAAAGAAATAGTGCTCAGTTTATTTCACTGTATGTTTTACTGTCTTTTTATGGAGTGTGTTGTGGCCGGTTTCAATCGTGGCACTGCTCTTAGACAATAGACCACCAAGGATACTCAAATAGCATCCTGATGTCAGATTATAGGTTGCATTTCTTGGCTGTTTTTGGAGGATCTTTCTGATCTTTCTGAACAGCTTTTAGTGACATAGCATCTTAGAAAAGCAGGCTACATGAACTGCAACCTAGCTTTTTGAATGCAGGTTCAGTGTTGCAAACATGTTAGTTTTTCCCTGTCCCTGTTAGATGGGGGAATGATACTATCACTTTATTTAACAATTTATTTGAAGTGTATTTGTCATTGTCACAGCCCAGCTGTTGCAGGCATTTGTTGATACCGTTACAGCTATTTAAAAATGTTTGATTCCTCCTGAAGATGGATTAAAATAACATTTTTATTGTATTCCTGCATGCCTTTAGTATGTGAAAATGTAAACCAATAGAAGTATGAAAAGAAAGGATTTATAATTCTGTTTACCAAAATGTTCTTAAATTATGTTTTAGCCTGGACAGCTTTGTTGGTGTCCCTAAAAAGAATTATAAATAATTGCATTATAGCCATGTTTCAAACTATGCAACCCTAGATTGATGAGAAGAATATTGCAGATGGTAACGCCAAAGAAAACATTCAAAGATAAAGTCAACTGTCTGATCTTTCACCTTTTGAATTGCAAATGGATCCCTAGAAAAGATCCAGAGGGACCACACTATTGAAAGAAAAATGATGGAAAAGCCAAACTGGAATTTGGTGCTGGTAAAAAGCTACAAAATTTCTTTCTTTGTTGAGAGCCTTAACTGATGAGTCACTTCACCACAAAAATAATACCTTTCAAAGAAATAACACCATAGCTACTGAGGAATATGAAAGGGTGGTTTGGTTATGTATTGGGGATGCGTTCCTGTGTGGCACAGGAAAAAAGAGGAAATAAATAATGTTGGATGTTTTTTTTTTTAAGATTTGTATAGAATTACAGACAGAAGATGGGAGTGAAATGTAGACAAACAAAGCTTTTCCATGTCATTGCCCTGTAGGGGTATTGCATAGTCTCATGAGAACATGCTACATTGCATATAGCAACAGGGAGAAATCTCAGGCTTTCTTCAAGTGAGAGGAAGACGACAAGGATTATTTTTAAATGTCTTTATACACTCTTGTATCTGTACTTTACCTTTAACTTTTGTTTTAAAGTAACTGCTGTTTTGCATTCATATGGCTGCTATATGATATATATAACATTCATTTCCTTATGTGTATGAGTTACTGTAGATCACTTTAAATAATATTTTTGCACTAAGCTTGAGCAATACATTTTCTATTGTATTCCAAGAAAATAATAAAACCAACGAATAAACAGAAAGAACTTTATTTATAAGGAAAAAACAATTCAAGTTCTAATTCCTGATAGATATTCATTATTAAAAATCACTTTTTTTAGTGTATGTGTAAAGTCAATGCTGTTGATGCTCCACTAACCAATATGCAAAATTTTTCTGCACAACATTCTTCATTTTTAACTTTCCAACTCAATGGTTTCCATGACTTTGGAGAATGGAGGCCTTTTCTGTTCATTCCCTATTTTCTCATGTTTTTACTGTCTACCATCTCAAACTCCATTCTCATTTATTTAATTATATCTCAGAGAGCTCTGCATTCTCCAATGTGTGTGCTGATTGGTCTAATGGCTGTTGTGGATCTGTGTCTGCCCATATTTTTTGTACCAAATATGCTGCTCAGTTTTTTATTTGACTGGAATGGGATTTCTCTTGTGGGCTGTTTGATACAGATGTTTTGTATTCACTATGTTGGTGCATTTCAGTCAACTGTACTTGTATGGATGGCTGTGGATCGATTCTTTGCTATATGTAGACCTCTTTATTATCACAAAACGATGCGAATGGCCCATTTTCTCAAGTTTGTTATTGTGCCAGTAATCCGAAATGTAATCTTAATTACTTCCATGGTATCTTTGGCTGGAAAATTATCTTTTTGTTTGACAGATGAGATAAACTACTGTTTTTGTGAACATATGGCATTGGTTCAACTGGCTTGTGGAGATATTTCTATTAACAACTTAGTAGGACTTACTGCTGCTTTTCTAATACCAACTGCTGATTGTGTTTTTTTTATTTTTTCCTATTTAATAATACTTGTCTCTGTGCTAAAATCAGGGAAATCTAACATAAAGGCTATTAACACTTGTGTTACACATATCATTGTAATGGCAGTTGCTTTAACTTTTGCCTTGATTGCATTTATGTCTTACAGAATCAAAAATAACTTCTCTTCCAGCATTCGTGTTTTTCTGGGTACAATGTACTTACTTTTTCCAAGCTGTTTCAACCCAATCATTTATGGGGTAAGAACAAAAGAAATAAGGGAACATTTTCTAAAATTCATGAACCACAGAAAGTTCTCATGCTCTAAAAATGCAGTCTGAAAAATGCTATATAAGTAAAGTAAGCACATGTATGCACATCTTATATATTTCATTTCTGACCTTTGATTATAATACATTATTGTTTAAAAAAGAAAAAATAAATATATAACTCAAACTGCATTTCAGTAGAAAACACATAAGACCGTAATGGTGACAAAATATTTTGTTTATTGGTTTGTTTTTTGTTATAGTTTTTATTGTTTTTTGTCACTACTTATATTCTCACTGTCTATTCTTGTAACAAATCAGAATCAGAAATGACACATAAAGGCACATAAAGATTGCATTTGAATTTGTATATTGGTTCTGACACTGGCACTTAAATTAAGTATTAGCCTTGACAATAGCATCCATGTTACTATTCATGCTACATTTCTCATAGTCTTACTCAAAAAGAAGAAGAGAAAAGCCTGGACTTTATTTATTTAGTTATTTATTTATTTTTTTATATATTTTACTTTTCTACATTTCCTATTTTTAAGGTCTAGAAAAGTTTTACATTTTAAAGATACTTAGTATCAGACAGCCTTAATTTATTCAGTTAAGAATAAGAAAGTGACAAGCCTTGTCATTGCGAGGTCACAGCAGAGCAGACAGTGAACCACAATGAAATTGAACCTCTGCATTTAACCCATGCACACTCAAACACCATGCAGCAGTGATGGTACCTTGCTCAAGGGTACCTCAGGGCAACCTACAGGTAAGGGGTTTGAACCCACAATCTTCCAATGCAGTGACCAACTCCCTAACCACTAGGCCACCGCTGCGGTTATACCAGGAGTTGCATGGTATTTCATACGTTTTACATTGCCAAGCATCAGGCTTGTATTCGGGGCAGGGTCGACAGGGTCTTGCTTACAGAAGAGGTTAAAGGTATATTTTGCCCCTGAACTCAGAATGGAGGATGGTTAGAAAGGATCATGTTTAGAGATTTACAGAAGATGGTCAAATATGGGGCCACCATGTCACCAACTCCAACAGTTAATCATGTTTATTTCAAAATTGCAGTTTGAAAGTGTGCATCCCATTTATTACTCAAGCTTCAAATTGTTAAAATTTAAATGCAATCAAAATACCATTCACAAATTGCAGTCTGTTAGTTTCAGCCTGGCTGCCTCTGTCAAACAACTTACCTGGTTGTGGTTGGACCTCCTAGGGTAAAGATCCTAAGTCTCAGTCTAAGCCTCCCAGTTTCCTGTTTCTGTCCTGGTTGATCTGTATAGGTTTGGTATTGAGGAGCAATATCAGATTTCTTGTTCTGTATTTTCTTGTTTCTCATCATACATTAAAGGAGAAAATGTGGCTGCTTCCAACAAAAAGCTAACCTGATGTGGTTGCATCTCCTAAGGATAATCAGGGCCCTTCGGGTTATGGATTTCTGCAATATCATAGAATTTTATAAGTCTAAATGGTACTCTGCTTCATTTGAACTGATTCTTTTTTATGTAAGGAATTATTCTGAGCTATACATAAATCATCATGTATGACTTATGTATTATTAGATACTATAAATAGTGTTTATCTAATATATGAAATGTATCAACTGTTAACTATTATCCTTTTATCTAAAAAAAATAACTAACAGTAGTGAACGCACACAGATTTGTAATACTGGAACATTTTTCTCAGTTATTAATGGCCAAGTATTTTTTTATTCGGATAACTGGGTTCACATTTGTGCAAAAATACAGTACAATCTAAAGGGTCCTTAAGCTTTTAAACACCACTGTAATGTTTAATTACTTGATGTTATTCAATTTTGCCAAACCAAAAGCCAGAGAAATGCATTTTTATTGGTAGGTTAACAAATAACGGATTTCTTGGAGGAAACAACTTCTTTAAAAACTGGCAACATTTGTAATATTTATTCAACAATTATGATGAATGAATTTACTTTAGACATACTCCTGAATTATGTAACAGAGTGTCACCTCTTGGTTTCTACAAAGCTTTACAGCTTAAAATTTCCCTCCATATAAATCCTCATTTGCAGGGCGAAGGTTCTCATAGAGGCATTGTCTCCTGCTTCTGGAACCTATGCAAGACCAAGTTAGGTACAGTACTGTGCAAAAGTTTTAGTCAGGTGTAGAAAAAATGCTGTAAACAAAGAATGCTTTCAAAAATGGAAGTGTTAATCATTTATTTTCATCAATCAACAAAATGCAGTGAATGAACAAAAGAGAAATCTAAATCAAATCAATATTTGGTGTGACCACCCTTTGCCTTCAAAACAGCATCAATTCTTCTAGGTACACTTGCACACAGTTTTTGAAGGAACTCGGCTGGTAGGTTGTTCCAAACACGAGCAAACATGAACAAACATGATGTTTCAACCTCCGTGTGATATTGATGATCATCAGCACCTGTTTGGTAAAACTGGTTGATCACACACCGACTATAATCCGACAGAATCCCTGACTTTGTGCAAGTGTACCTAGAAGAATTGATGCTGGTTTGAATGCAAAAGGTAGTAACACCAAATATTGATTTGATTTAGATTTTTCTTTTATTTGCTCATTTTTGCATTTTGTAAATTGATAAAAATAAACAATCATTATTTATGTTTCTAAAAGCATTCTTTGTTTACAGCATTTTTTCACACCTTTCTAAAACTTTTGCACAGTACTGTATGTTTCTTACTATCTAACCACTGAATGTTATTGCCTCAAGATTCAAGAAACATTATTCATCACATGCTAAGTTATACAGGTATTACCAGCAGTGAAATGTAAACTGATATTCTCCATGGACTAATATAATAACTCGTAATATATCAGCACTGTTAAGCAATTTACCAGAACAGTTGCACTAACAAGAGCTGACCTGAGAAACAAAAATATACATGAGATTAGCAACTAGCAACTTTCCAGTTTGTTTACTTAATTCTTAGTCACAAATTATCCCAACAATAGCTTATGGTATGAAGCTATTATACAATATGGCAAAGCCAGAGATGCCTCTGAACCTTTTTATTGATGGTAGCAGAGATAAAAGGCCTTTAACAACGTTACCATGTTGTAACAGTGATTGAGATAAATGTCGTTCAGGGAAGGTAGCGGCACTTTCATCTCACTATCCTCTGCTGTGAGTTGCACTCCAAAATATTTGTTTCATTATTTTCCATTTAAATAATAAAATGATGAAAGATAGCATTTCCCTACCAGACAGTAATGCAGCTGGAGAGCTCAGTTGATTGTGCCCCTTTAAGCTGTGGTGAATATCTGGAGGTGGGAGACAAGTCAACTCGGGCATTTACATGCCCTCCTGAAAATAACTCTAAGCAAAGATATGTGAAAGAGAAATGTGATGCTTTCTATAATTTTCTTTCTACCGTCTCAACAACAATTGAATGGATGGATTGTCAGGGATGGGTGGAATGTGCTGTGTTTCCTGATGTAAGTTATCATCTGTTTGTTTTTGTCAACATTGCCTCCTCTGTGAAATTTGAACCATTGTTGTAACTGATGAGATGTGGCATCCACAAATGTGATGATATGGCACTGAACTTTGCTGAGCAGTCAAGGGTAAAGAGCAGAGGGCTAAGGACACAGCCATGTGGAACTACTGGGCTTAATGTGATGGTGAAAGTGAATCAGAGCAGACTAAGCAAGGCCTCAGGGTAGGATGGGTTCCCCTTTTGAGTCTTGGTTCCTCCCAAAGTTTCTTTCTCCACTTTTAGGGAGTTTTGCCTCTATTGCCCTTGGCTTACTCACTTGAGGTTTGGACCTGGATTCTGTAAAGCTGCTTTGTGACAACAACAGTTGTAAAAAGTGTTATATAAATACAACTGACTTGACTTGACTTCCGGTTACAAAGTTTAAGATTCATATTAGTGTAAAGGGTCAGACCAACTCTACTCAGCTCGGTTAACAGTGTCTGAGGAATGAGAGCTCTAAAAGCTGAGCTTAAGTCAGTGAACAGCATCCTTGCATGAGGTTCTGTTTTGTCTTGTCTCTTGTCAGTGCTGCTTGATGAAAAGTCTGAGGAATCTATTGCCTCCTTAGAAAACATGAGGGTATAAAGACAGAGAAGGCATCTTTATTCAAGTGCTGAAAAGGAAACTACCCATGTTAGCCTGACTTAGTCTGTGTGACTTTAACTGTATAATTTGCATTTTATTAATAGAATAGTAACAGAAAATTGGTGCAGTACAAAAAAAACCATAAATATAATACAAAAATAAAAACACTATCACTAGCATTCAGCTTATTGTGACAATAAGATGACAGTGACTAGCATTATTCAAGGTCTTCCTGTGCAAAATGTTTCATTTTCAGCTTTCAAACTGAATGTTTTTCATGACTTGGGAGAATGGCAGCCAATTCTGCCAATTCTCTATTTTCTTATTTTGTTATTGTCTACCACATATTTTTAACTATATCTCAGAGAGCTCTGCATTCTCCTATGTTTATATTAATTGGTCTGATGGCTGTTGTGGACTTATGTTGAGCAAGAATTGTTATCCCAAATATGCTGCTTAATTTTTTATTTAATTGGAATGGGATTTCACTTATATGCTGTTTAATTGCACATTTCACTTTACTTTATTGCTGTGGATGGCTGTGGATTGGTTCTTTGCTATTTGCTGACCTCTTTATTATCAAACATATATGCAACTGCCTAACTTTTTAAAGTTTGTTATTGTGCCAGCGATCAGAAATCTAGTCCTGATCACTATAATGGTCTCTTTGGCTGGAAAGTTGAAATTTTGTATGAATAATGAAATCGATCACTGTTTCTGTGAACAAATGGCATTGGTTCAGCTGGCATGAACTTCTATCCGTTTTTCTGGTACCAACTGCAGATTTTGGTTTTATTACTGTGTCTTATATAATAATTATTTCAGTTATAAAATCGGGGAAATCCCATTTGAAGGCGGTTAATACTTTTGTTACCCATATTATCATTAGCAGGTAGTTTAGTAGTTTTGGCTTTTTTATCATATAGGATTAGAAATCATTTTTCTCCCAATTATCATATTTTTATAATAGCACAATGTACATTCTTTCTTTAAGCTGTTTCAACCAAATTATTTATGGAGTGAGAACAAAAGAAATAAGAGAACACTTTCTGAAGTTAAACTCTTGCCACATTAATATATATTGTAATAATGTTTATTTATTTATTTATTTATTTATTTTTATAAATGCAGTAACCAGCAAAATTACTTCAGGAAAATGATTAAAATCTAAAAAAAGGCAACATGTATACTGTTTCAACTGTGTTAATTTTAGTCATTCATTCAATTATTTTCACAACAGATTTTATCCTGAGTAGGGTCATGTGGGGTGCTGGAGCCTACCCCAACTAAAAAGATGAGAAAGACGAAAAAACCCTGAACAAGTTGCAACCATAATTATCGAACAAAGTGAATGCTTACCCTTGCTTTTATTCTTTAAACAATGCATCACAACAAGCTAACCTATGCATATAGGTTCCATTGACATGTAATCTCTGTTAACTGACAATAAAGGGCAACATAAAATCAGTTTCATCCATTAAAAGAAGAAAAAATATTTTCTTAACTGCAAATATTTACATTATTGAGAAAACATTGTATTAAACATTGTATAACATTTATTCTGAAAAGGCTCCAGCACCGCCTGCATCCCTACTCAGGAGGAGTTTTGGAAAGTGGAGGTTTGCCAGAAAGATGTTCCATTGTTATGTAAATGATGACATCTGTGTGTCTGCTAGTCACAATATATAAATCACCTGCCTAATATTAAGCAGTTCCCCTCATGCCCTCCAAAAAGCTCTGAACCACTGTGGCTTGGACTCCACAAAACCTCTGAAGAAAATTCTTAAGTCTTCACATTTGTTTGAATGTTACTTTGACAAGACTCAACAGGGTAGAACAATTTAGTTTTTTTTCTACTTTAGTCAACATATTTTCAATTAGAAAGGCTAAAATATTCTAATCCTTTTAAGCATATTTGCAATTTGATTGTCAGTAAAAACACTTAAATGAGCCTCTGCTGAAATAAATAAATGAGCAAGCAAAAGGTACCATTAAATCATCTAGTCTTTAATTACAGCCTTTATATGTGAAATGTAATCGTTCTGACAGAAAATTGCTTTGCATCATCTGAACTCAGAATTGAGAACAAGAACATCGGATCACTTAAATGGGTAGAATGTGAATATGCAATTATTAAATAATACACTTCTAAGAATAACTGGAGATAAACAATGCTCATATTAAAAGAATTTTCACAAGTCTATAGAAATGGCATTATTATCATAACCTCTTCTGCTTTGGAAGCCCGATGTTAGATTTAGATAAAGTTTAAATTAATTCTGAAAATGCCCATAAATGGAAGGTGGAGGTGGCACTAAGCCTTTAGGTTAGAGCTGTTTCCTCAAAAGCCTGAAGAGACCATAACCTCTTGAGAAACTCTAGAGTGTATATAGAGACAGACCTACTGTACAATTATTCATTCATTCATTCATTTTCTGCCGCTTGTCCCAAACGGGGTCGCGGGGGGGGTGCTGGTGTCCAACCCAGCGCACACAGGGCGAGGACGGGGGACGCACCCTGGACAGGTCGCTACTGTACAATTAATCAGGGTTAAATTACTGCAAGCCTAGAGACTATATGTTATAAGGTTTTATAACTTTCTTTCCTAATTAATTTATGTGAATTGATACTATCAAAGCATTACTTTAAAACTTTGATGGAACTTGAAAATGTGGATGTCCCAGTCTAGGCATGCAAAACCTACAGAATAACTCAAATGTGATTTCATCACCAGAAAACACTTGCTGAAAACACCAGAAAGCAACTGGCTGACATTGCAGTGGAGACTGTACTGTTGTTTTTACTATTTTTAATTAATGTTTTGCTGTAGTTTATTTTCTTAATGAAATGCTTATGTTTGATGAAAATGTTGAATATGACACTGACCAGTATGCAGTATCCTCTTGTGCAAAATATTTCATTTACAACATTCAAACTGAATGGTTTCCATGATCTGGAAGAATGGCACCCTATTATAACCATAATCTATTCCTTTATGTTTTTATTGTCTACTACCGCAAACTCCTTTCTGATATTTTTAATTATATATCAGAAAGCTTTGCACTCTCCTATGTTTGTATTAATTTGTCTAATGGCCTTTGTGGATTTATTTATGCCAATTTTCTTTGTACCAAATATGCTTATTCGTTTTTTATTTAACTGGAAGATTAAAGATTTCACTTGTGGGCTGTTTGATACAAATGTTTTTTATTCACTATGTTGGTGCATTTCAGTCTACTTTACTGTTGTGGATGGCTGTAGATCGGGTTTTTGCTATTTGCAGGCCTCTTTATTATCACAAATATATGCAGCTGCCTAACTTTTTAAAGTTCATTATTGTGCCAGTTATCCGAAACATTATTTTAGTAACTACAATGGTTTTTTTGGCTGGAAAATTGCATTTTTGCATGATTAATGAAATAGATCACTGTTTTTGTGAACACATGGCTTTAGTTCAGTTGGCATGTGGCGATACTTCTATCAACAACTTAGTAGGACTTTTGGCTGCCTTTCTTATACCAACAACAGATGTTGTTCTCATTACTGTATCATATGTAATAATATTCACTACAGCCTTAAAATCAGGAAAATCACACATGAAAGCTATTAACACATGTGTTACACATCTTATTGTTATCATTGGTACTTTAATATTTGCTTTAGTGGCTTTTCTATCATACAGGATTAGAAATTATTTTTCTCCCAACAGTCGTATTTTTATAAGCACAATGTATGCACTTTTTCCAAGTTGTTTCAACCCAATTATTTATGGAGTAAGAACAAAAGAAATACGAGAACATTTCATTAAATTCTTTAATTTTGCAAATATAAACCAGTAGTTTAGGCTGCATCATTATTATTCAGACTTGCTTTTGTTTATCCAAATTGTGAGAACCCTCCTAATAAACAATATTTTTTTTTTATACCACTATACTTTTTACTTGCATTTTTGTACTCTCAAAGTAGAAATCTTTTTTTGTTTCTCACAAGTCAGTATCATAAATGCTTTACTGATTAAACAGTCAAAATTAATTAAGTGGTTAAAACAATAATACATGAAAAAACAAGCTTTTTCAGTAAACTCCAGACAAAACCCTTAGGCTCAGTCAGTTGTTTTGTCTAGGGATATGCACCATACTAATTTTTGGCTCCCGGTATAGCTCACTGCCACTAGGTTTATCTGAGATAGAGATGTATCTGACCCAGCCAGATAATTTCTGAACTTTTTTAGGATTGCTTTGGATTAACTTCAACTTTTAAAATATTGAAATGATTCTTAGTTAAATGATGATTGCAGTTGCTGTAGTTTTCATTCATCTTGGAAGTGAAACTTCCCCAAGACCTTTGTTTCGAACATTATGGGTAAAGGAAGTACAAAGCTGTTTGAATGAGAAAAAAATTACAGTTGTTCAAATGCAATCTAAGCCCATAGGCAAATGATGTGCCTTATGTATAGGACTTGTCTTAACAAGTTTTATTTCAAGATACAAGATCACGAGTGCACAGAATAACCAGCAGTTACACATTGCAATAGAAATGATTACTTTCCTCACACCAATTGCCACAGAAAATAAATAACTAAATGGAATTATTAAGATGCCTATACAAATTTTCAATAAATTGTGCAGCTGGGTGACAGTAACACTGGGGCACAAAGGGCAAGGCGTATTTACAGTATGTCGACAGCACACTGAAAGTGACTGTTTTGTCATCATGAGCACACAGCACAGCTATATTGGGAAAAGGATGTTGAGGACTGGTACTTTAGGTCAAACTACTGGTCCAGGGTTCAAACCTGTGGCCTTCTGATTATGGGGCCTAGTCCCTAACAACTCTGCATAGTGGCAGTGGTCTAGTGGCAATGGATCAAGAGCTAGCAGGTTCAAATCCCACCTCCAGCACTACTGCCTTTGGGTTCCTAAGCAAGTCCCTTAACCCTGAGTTGCTCCAGGGGGACTGTCCGTGTAATTAGGATGTGGAAGTCGCTCTTGATAAGAATGTCTGCTAAATGCTGCAAATGTAATGTAGGCCACTGGTGCCCCGCACAATATGATACAACATAATATGCAGTAATATGCATTATTGTGAATAGTAGGTTTATAGCAGTAACAGATGTTACAGTATAGCATGGTAAGTAATGTAAACATTCAGCAGATTGCAAGAACAAATGTTTGAGTAAATCCTGAAAAAGGAAATGTAGTTCAGATTGCTGGGAAGGGTCAGCATGTTAAAAATCATTCACAAGCCTGATTGCCTGTGGAAAGAAACTGTTAGTCTTGTTGTCCTGGACTTCACATTTCTTTGTGCCTGATGGTAGAAGTGTGAAGAGTGTGTGCAAAGTCAGTTATCCCTTATGATGACATTGGGCCCTCCTGATCACATGGTGTAATTGTCCTGCAGTGGGGCAAAGGTTTCCGCAATAACCTGTGATGTTTTGATTACACCATCTCTGCCACATCCCTGCAGTACATCACCTCATTCCTATCAGTGATCGGTTCAATAACTGGTGTATCATCAACAAACTCGATGATGCAGGTGTTATTCTGGGAAGCCACACAGTCATTGATGAAAACACACAGCTCGGGGGGTGGGGGTGGAAGTGTATTTAAAAGGCATTCAATAGTCATCTTATTGACTATTGAAAGCCTTTTGACAGAATATGTGTAGAGGCCATTCCCAGAAGGCCTAGTAAAAGCTTTTATCTCATGTAGCTGAGATGACCATGATCTCACACTTCTGCAATGTAAAATCTACAATGGTACTGGCTACAATTTCCTTCCATCAGTTACATGAGAGAGGCAGAAGACAAAGTGCAATAAAACTAAATAGAATGATGAGCACATAGTAAAGAGTTTTTTTTACTCAGATTCCTGTTTTGGACTAAATTATTATTAAATCAGCTGTTATTAAACTAAATAATATTCACAAGATGTCTGTAAAGCAGAATCAGCTTTAATGGCCATGTGTGTTATACAAACAAGGAATATGTATATTACATAGAGTATTATATAATGTACAGTACAGTGTTCTATCAGCTGATCCATGATTAAGTGCTAATATCAGGGAGAAAGCTGGAATCAGACTTTAATTTTGAAAATGTTCTAGAGAAATGCTGGCAACACAGAGGTAAGCCGCTACCAACCATGCTAAGGAAATGGGGGCTGATGGTACAAGCTGTGAAGTGTAAAATCAAACTGAGAAATAAACAGCACTTTTATTACACTGTGTGTATAGAACATGGATGTGGGGATTTTTCATGCCTGTGCTGCTTCCCCAAAATCTGCAGAGACCATAACCTCCTGAGGAAACAACATGATGTATAAAGAGAAAACTTTCAAGCTTTAATCAAAGGCTGGGATGATGAGTTACGATTACTGATAAGTAACTATTCTGCAGAACTATTCAGCAGAACTGCTGGCTTTAATTGTATACTTTTTTTATTTTATTTTGCACATACAGGAGAATCCATTGGAATTAATGATTAAATATTCATCTCACATTGAAAAATAATGCAAATATGTCCACAAGAGAAGCTGACTTCGGCATTCAGCTACCATCACAGTAGGGGTTGCTTAAATTTGCGTCCTTTAACACACACTTGATCAATGTAGAATTTATGATGGCATTAAGCAGCATTCAAATTCTTCCTGTGCAAAATATTTCATTCACAGCTTTTAAATTAAATTGTTTCCAAGATTTGGAAGAATGGCGGATAACTCTGTTTATTCCGTATCTGTTCATGTTTTTATTGTCTACAACTTCAAACTCCTTTCTGATATTTTTAATTATATCTCAGAGAGCTCTGCATTCTCCTATGTTTGTATTAATTTGTCTAATGGCGGTTGTGGATTTGTGTTTGCCAATATTTTTTGTACCAAATATGTTGTTTAACTTTTTATTTGACTGGAATGGAATTACACTTCTGGACTGTTTGATACAGATGTTTTTTATTCATTATTTTGGTTCATATCAGTCTACGTTACTGCTGTGGATGGCTTTGGATCGATTCTTTGCAATATGCAGACCTCTTTATTATCACAAATATATGCAATTGCCCAACTTTCTAAAGTTTGTTATTGTGCCAGTACTCAGAAACATATTCTTAATAACAACAATGGTCTCTTTGGCTGGAAAGTTGCAATTTTGTCTCAATAATGAGATAGATCACTGTTTTTGCGAACATATGGCATTGGTGCAACTGGCATGTGGAGATATTTCTATTAACAACTTGGTGGGACTTTTGAATGCCTTTTTAATACCAACTGCAGATTTCGTCTTCATTAGTATATCATATGTAATTATATTTGTTTCTGTCTTAAAATCGGGGAAATCCCATATGAAGGCTGTTAATACTTGTGTTACTCATATTATCGTTATTACAGGTAGTTTAGTATTTGCCTTAATAGCTTTTTTGTCATATAGGGTTAGAAATAATTTTTCTCCTAACAGCCGTATTTTTATAAGCACAATGTACATTCTTTTTCCAAGCTGTTTCAACCCAATTATTTATGGAATAAGAACAAAAGAAATAAGGCAACAGTTTCTTAAATTCTGTAATAATGCAAAAGTCTTACCATAGTCAATTAGTGCTGTGAGCTGAAGCATTGTTTTTTAAGCCATAAGAAGAACCCACCCATGTTACAGTGTGGAATAATAAACAAACTTTCTCATCCTTTTCTTGATCTTACATTATTCATGAATCATGAGACTTACTATTAATAAAAAGGTTATTATTTATTTTAAACAAGTCAGCAGGTAAAGTAAAGTATACTCCATTACCATACTTATCAGAATTATAAAGCTGTATTGATCCTAAGAGAAACTGTCACACGTATGTACAGATGGAGGAAAAAGTAAACACAAAAGCTATGTAAATAAAATAAAATTAAAAATAAGCCTAATGCTATTAAAAACAAGCAAAACAATCATATACACTTATATACACTGTATGCTAGATAAACTGGTACAGCATATAGGGTAGCCTGTTATATTAACACTTTATATAATATAACCACTACTCTTTTTTAGGTAAGTGGTGAACTTAAATAGGGTAACTACATTAAGCTTCTTATTCAATGTTCTGCAAAATATCATATTTAACTACAGGAACAGCTCACAGATCCAGAAGTACTGTAATCAAGAAGTACTGTAATCCAGCCAGAGTAATCTGAGTAACATTTTTTTTGCTGAGTAATCAAAAGTTGTAAATGTAAACTAAATGCAGTAGCAGACAAAAACCTGCATATCAAATCAATAGAAAAATGTGAGAGAGCACTTTTTGTGTTTGAGTGTCTGATGGCTGTGGAGAGGAAGGTTGGAAAACACCTTGGACAGGTTGCCAGGCTGAAGGGCAGACACAAAAACACACTCAAACACTCACACCTAGGGGCAATCCACCTGAGGTGCATGTCTTTGGACAGTGAGAGGAAACCTATGCAGACATGAGGAGAACATGCAAATTCATATATAAAAGGCTTAGACCGTCCAGCCTTGGAATTGAATGCAGGACCTTCTCACTGTGAGGTGAAAAAAAAGTGAAAGAGACTACCCATTTCATTCTGAAACACTGCACAACAACACAACGAAATTCAACCTCTGCGTTTCATACACACACGCAGCAGCTATTGAAAATGTCCGGGGAGCAGTGACAGCGACGGGACCTTGCTCAAGGGAACCTCAGGGTGAGGGAATTAACCCACAATCTTCCAATCCAGGGCCAACTCCCTAACCACTAGGCCACCGCTGCCCTACTACCCACTGCAGCACCGTACTGCCCAGCAGTAATGCATTGGTTCCCAAAGATTTTTTCAGGGCCCATCTGTAGATCAGATTATTTTCAAGCTTGATTTAGGCCACTGCAGAAAAGCCTAAAAGGAGTGTAGTGCACATACATCACTATGGCTTAATGCCGGCGATTGCACATGTTGTCATGCAGTAAGTTCCGAAGTCCACTTTGAAATGTATTAAATGTTTTCTTTATAGCCTTTGGTTAGGAAATGTGGAGGTTAAAGAAAATAATAAAAATGTATGTCAATGCAGTGTAAAGATCTGAGATATCCTGCAGAATTAATTTTTCCTAATTTCTCAGCAGAGATTTGCACCCTTGGAGAGACTCCTAGACTACAAGAACTAACAGTATTTCCCCTCCCAAATCATCAGGCTGTTTCTGAACAAAGTTTTGTAGATGCTTTTCAAGAGAAAGGGAAAAAAGTGATTTTTTAAACCACCCTACAATTTCCCCCCAGGTGCTGAATATAGCTGCCCCTTGCTGCATGATGTAAGGGTGAAAATCAGAGGTATTTTGTTGTGTTTCACTGTGTGCTGTGCTAGTCGCTAACCACTAGGCCAGCCCTGCCACCAAAGTCATATACTAGTCATATTCTAGACTCTGGTCTACTAAAACAAGCATCTTCTACCTGCCTCCATCTGTTTCTCAAGATATTTGTTTTTGCTTTTTCATGCTAATGTTTTTCAGATTAGCTCTGCATTCCACTTTTAAACTAGAAAATTTGTTCTCATATCATATTCAATACCAAAAATAATGTTTGAAATGTTCCTTAGGCTCTCTGCACACTTCTATATTCATTCGCAACAATTTATTTTTTCTTGTATGAATAATTCAGAATGCCAACAATTAAACATAATTTTCTTTTTTACAGTGTAGAAGAGCTCAAGAACTTCCTGACAGACGTTTTCAAAATGTTTTGAGCCAGGTTGTTATCCCACATGCTTTAAAGCAACCAGTATCATACAAGGGCCAATGTCACTCCCATACTGTTTAAATGACCTCCACCATTGCTTCGAGTGACTTGTCATGAACCTTCCACCCTTTCAGGACCCTGCTCAGTTTGCATAACCTGATAATGTCCTCTGCCCTCCGTTTAACCCTTAACCACCTTAATATGGCAGGCGCTGATGTGAGAATGATATTCATAGACTTCAGTTCAACATTCAATTCCTTTTAGGAGCTGGCCATATGGTACAAAAATCTCTCCTCCTTTAATGTAATGAAAACTAAGGTTGTTTCTGATTTTTGGAGAGCACACATCCAGCACCCCCTGCTGACAATCAACAGTACTACTGGTACTACAGTACTACTGCAGGTGTGCACATCCCTGAGGTCTCCTGGACCAATATCACTGCATTACTGGCCAAAAAAGCACAGCAGTGTCTTAATGTCCTCCTGGAGAGCAAGAAAATAGAACAAGAACAAGAGCACTGTTATTAATAGTGCTGGATATAAACAGGAAATGAGGTCCACTTTTCAGTACTCAAGAGAGGCAGCGCACTCAGGTTTGCACTGCTGAGTGGTGTAATAGGCTGGTAGAGAATATAGAGAAACATAGAGAAAACAGAGAAACATAGAGGAAACATTTTGCAGCAGTTGACTGCTGTCATATTAACCCTCATTTTTGATGATAACTCTGAATGAGATATTAATGCAGAACATACAAAATGTTGATATGCAAAATACTTATCAACAGCTTACTAACTCATGATTGCATTTATTTTTTTCCTTCTTTTAAAATGTTTTTTGTTTGTACAAAGACAAACTACATTCCAATTGTCTGCATTATCTTTTGTTTTGTTTTAAATGGTCTAATATCTATTGTGGACCTCTGTTGTTGCTGTGAATCAGTTCTTTGAAACCTTCAGAGGTATTGCAGAGGCCATGCCTTGAGAGGTCAGAGGGTTCTTTTGCATAACAAGTGTAACCTACACAGTATTACTCAGGAGGTTTAAAATGGTCAGTATAAATATGTTTAGAAAAAATACATATGGTCTAGAATAGTGCTGATCTTGTTAAAATATTTAGTATTTAAGTTGATGAAGTCTAAGATCTGAGCTGACACGACCAGGCTGAATTCTTATTGCTAGATGACTCGGTCAGAGCAACTCCAAAATTAAGGGTCTTGTAGGTTCTACGTAGTGGTTAGTTTCTATCAAAAGTGGCCCACTGAATGACAACTGATGAACTGGCAACCAAGTCATGGCTTGATCCAACAGAGGATTAATGCTGGCTGTGACAGAAATGCTGTTTATTTTAGTATTTGAATTACTAACTATATTAAGTTAAGACCAACTTGGAGCTTAGAGAATACAGATACATCTTGGAGGCTAATGATTGGGCTTCATATTTTTTTTTACTTTTTTGTTTGCTTCGGAGTATTGCAGCAATAATTTTGGGAAAAAACAGTTATTTTTTTTATCCAGGGAAATGGAGGTCTCTTACAAAGTGGTCTCTTTAGTGGTTAAATAAAAATGAGGCAACAGATAAAACCATGTGATGATATTATATTGTGGCATTATAATAAACTTGAAGAACAACAATTTACATGTTAATACATATCAAATATTACCATGTTTGATAAAATTACTTATTGACCCAGAGAGGATGGAGAATAACATAACTCCTCCATGCAAGAGCCTGCAGGAATACAGCAGGGCCCCATGAGAAGCCTACTTACTCTATATAGAAGAAGCAGGAACCTCCAGGCCTTAGTCAGCAGATGAGAAGGGAAA
The DNA here is from genome assembly GCA_017165825.1 of Hepsetus odoe. Taxonomy (NCBI): domain Eukaryota; kingdom Metazoa; phylum Chordata; class Actinopteri; order Characiformes; family Hepsetidae; genus Hepsetus; species Hepsetus odoe. The sequence continues at coordinate 10,572,222 of CM029382.1, forward strand.
GAGAATACATGATTAATAAGTGCACAAAGAGTAAAACTTTATCAGTGTTCTAAAAAAAACATTATTTAATTTCTCACAAAGTGAAATGTATACAGTGCGTAGATATCTGTTGATTGTTGATTGCTGATATGAACTGACTTGCAAGACTTGTGCGGCTAATAGTGTTTTCCAATCATGCAACTCTTTTTGAAGTGCCTCTTGTAAGGTTAGTATGTAATATCAACAGATGATACTGTAATTTCATTTACAGTACTGCATTGCACTGATTTGTTGTCAGATTTTATTTCACCTGCTTCTTTTAGTGAGCTTGCCTTTCCAAACACAAATGGTGACTGCATCATGGTGTTCAGCAGCATGCAAGATCTTCCTGCAGAAAATATTTCATTTACAACTTTCATACTAAATGGTTTCCATTCTTTGGGTGAATGGCGGCGCTTTCTATTTGTCCCATATTTAATAATGTTTTTAATGTCTACCACATTTAACTCAATGCTGATATCTTTAATTATATCCCAGCGAGCTCTACACTCTCCAATGTTTGTGTTAATTGGTCTGATGGCTGTTGTGGATTTGTCTATGCCAATAATATTTGTACCAAAAATGCTGCTTAGCTTTTTATTTGACTGGAATGAAATTTCACTTGTTAGCTGTTTACTGCAAATATTTTGCACTCAGTATATTGGGTCATATCAGTCTACTATACTGATGTGGATGGCTCTTGACCGATTCTTTGCTATTTGCAAGCCTCTTTCTTATCACAGTCATATGCAAATGCCCAATTTTCTAAAGTTTATTATTGTGCCTGTGATTAGAAATATAGTCTTAAATATTCTAATGGTCTCTTTGGCTGGAAAACTGCATTTTTGTTTGAAAAATGAAATAGATCATTGTTTTTGTGAACATATGGGATTGGTTCAGCTAGCATGTGGAGATACTTCCATGAATAACTTTCTAGGACTTGCATCTGTTTTTCTAATGCCAGTTACAGACTTTGCTTTAATTGCTGTATCTTATGTTATAATATTTACTTCTGTCATAAAATCAGGGAAGTCCAGTATGAAAGCTATCAACACTTGTATAACACACCTCATTGTCATGACATTTAGTTTAGTATTTGTAATGACAGCTTATTTATCATACAGAGTAAAAAATAATTTTTCTTCTAACAGCCGTGTTTTTATAAGTACAATGTACATACTCTTTCCAAGCTGTTTCAATCCAATTATTTATGGTGTGAGAACAAAAGAAATAAGGCAACAATTTTTAAAATTCTTGAACAATTTAAAAATCTTTCCAAAGTAATCCAATGGTATAAAAACTCTCTTCTGTATAGTTTTTTTTATTGTTATGGGTCCCACATTGTTATTTTATTGTTATGGAATTAGTTTTTGTGTCAGTTTTTGCCATGTCCTATTGTACATTTTCTTGCATCTATTTCTTTTGTTAAAATTTGTCACTCTTGTCAAAGTATCCAACGTTTCAGATGATGATTTTATTCCCACTCTATTTCTTGCCTTTTCTTGTTAAATATACTTTAAGGAAAAATTGTTAACCTTATGGTTTATGACAAATTGCTTACAACAAAGTATTCTTTTTTACACTCTTATTTTCTTTATGTTATTAGTATTATTGTAAACATAAAAAACATAACATTAATTTTAGTTGTGTTATTATGCTCATTAACACATCAATGAAATTACTGGTAACAAATAAAATAAAGAACTTTGAAATCTTATAATTTAAGGTGCATGAAGTGGCTTTTGGTAGTTCAGTCGTTTTACTATGACATTAATGCATGAAAATGCATGACATTTCATGAACACTTCTTATTTAAAAACAAAAATTAAGCTGCTTGCATATTGTTATATCCCACTTTTAGATGGAAAATAGTACATTTGCCTTCATTGGAAAAAAGATCCCTTACTCTTTATTTACTATAAAAGAGCATGAAGTATACTATTGTGTTACTACTTGGCACTAATTGTGTGTAAACCAGGAAATGTATTATTTATTATGATTAATTTAACCAGACATAATATTTGTTGTTTATTTTTTCTGTAAAGTAACAGTGTTCTGTAAATCTAAGACAGTGGGAATAAACTCTTTGTTTAAGTGGACTGTAAAGTTAAGTCAAGTAGCTTAATTTTCATTTCAGCCACATATACAATGAATTGTTCCTCCAGGCCCATGGTTTTACACAGAAGACAACATAAGACCACTCACTGTGAACAGTAGTACACAGTGCAAAAGAGAAAATACTGTACAATACAACAAGACAGAACAATAGGCCAGTGCACAATAATAGATTTTTGTCCAAAAGCATGCAATGTGTGCAGGATGACCAAAGTGTACCAAAATGTACCAAAATGGTGCAAAGGTGACCTAAAATAGCAACAACAGTCTATAACATAAATCCATAACACATATGATGAACTGCTTGGTGTGGAATTGTATTAAAATTAAAATAGGAATTGGAAATTAAAAAATAAGATCTAATTCAGTGAAGAAACTGTTCTGAGTGCTACAAAACCTTTTGCCAGATGGCTGGATTTGAAAGACAGTGGGGGAAGGAGGTAAGAGAATTATCCGCAATGCTGGTGGCTTTGGACAGAGGGGACGGAGCCCAATGATTGTTTCAGCTGTTCCTGTTGTAGGGACTTCCAGCCCAAGATGTAGCAGTTCCTGTACCAGGCTGTGATGAAGCTGTGGAAGTGCCGATGCTCTGTGGAGGGTGATTACAATGTAGTCTCTTGATACCACAAAATGTTTCAGATCTGGATAGACATAACAATTTTTGTAGTAACTGCTATTAAGACAATGACTAGCCTAAATAATTACACATTTGCTACAAACATTTAGCACAACAGTGCAAGTTAAATTGCTTCCTTTACTCAATATCCTTGAAACAAATTGCAGCCACCAAGCATATATTTGCTGACTGACTATACAACATTAGTTTGTGTACATATACATTTGTGAAGTTATGTCAGGTTACTTTGCTTAAGTCTGTTCCATATTCTCTTAATTTTTATTTTAAGAAGTGAGCACCAGTATCCTCATCACCATTCATTTTTATCTGTGATTGACTGATTTAGTCAATATATTTTTTGACCCTAACCCTAACCCTAGAAAAATATTCTGTGGGATGATTATGTTATAGATTGTCACAGAAATGTAGCAATTGAAGAAATTTGTTTTCTTTTGTCCTTTTCGTCCAATGACTGAATATTGCATGCCACACACACTTACCGTGCGGCAGCGGTGGCCTAGTGGTTAGGGAGTTGGCCACAGGATCAGAAGCTTGTGGGTTCAAACCCCTTACCAGTAGGTTGCCCTGAGGTACCCTTGAGCAAGGTACTGCCCCCCTCACTGCTCCCCAGGTGCTTTCATAGTTGCCCACTGCTTGTGTGCATGGGTTAAATACAGAGGTCCAATTTTTGTGGTGTGCGTAATGACCCATGTCCTAATTACAGGGACAGTCCCCCTGGAGCAACTCAAGGTTAAGGGTCTTGCTCAGGGTCCCAGTGATGGTAGTGTTAGGATTCGAACCTGGGACCTCTTGAGCCACAGGTCCATAGGCAAGTACCCTACCACTAGACCACCACCACATAACATGCTTTGGGAAGATACAAGTGCATTTTGTGTGATACAATGCCCACAGCCAATAAATGTTTATGCATATCCTCCAATTTGGTACATACTGTGAGAACAATGTGTCTCACTTAAATTTTAAAAGTCCATCAGGCCACCTGTCTCCCCCTAACAAGTACCAGAAAAAAAAAACAGATGAAGCTGCAGTTTTCCAGAGTTGGTACAACAGTTCACCTGTCAAACTGGCCAATGTATTTCCACCTCACTCAAATCACTGTTGTCCTCCTTCATCCTGCAGCCAGCATGAAGGAGTGGTACAGGGACAGTATTGATCAACTTACTCTCTCCTCCGTGTTTATAGCTTCAGATGTCAGCAGATACTCAACAGACACTCAACATATAGCCAAGAAAAAGAAAAGTCCTGCAGCAGGATGACAAGAGTCCTGACCTCCTCTGCAGCATCGCCCCTGATGTAAATGGGAGCATGTACTACAGCCTGCTTGCAGAAGTCAATGACCAGGTCCTAAGTTTTGCTGACTTTGAGAGTGAATCCATTCTACCTGGGACTGAAACTCCTCTCTGTTGGTGGTTTGATCATTATTGGTCATGTCATCAATAAATGTAACAATAGAGTTGGAGCTGTGTCTGGTCATGCAGCCATGTGTGAAGAGGTGAGGAAATACAGTATCCAGTTGCACAGAGAAACGCTAAAAACCCAGTCCTAGTAGCTTCTGAATTAGCTTGGATTTGATGACTGTGTTGAGTGCAGAGCTGTAGTAAAAACAGCGGAGCATAGCAGTTTTTACCTGACAAGTGTGACAATGGTTTATGAAGTGCAATTGTTTATGAAGTTCATGAAGTGCAAAGTATACAGCTTCCTGTTGTGGTGGTATGCAAAATGGAAAAAGCCTAAATTCTCAGGTGTGATGGTTCTGATGTGTCCCATAACTAGCCTTTCAAAGCACTTCATTGCAATGGGTATAATCATTTAAAGCCATTTAAACAGTTCACTTAGTTTTTCTTGGCTACAGAAATGATTGTGGGATTTTTAGAAGCAGGCTGAAAATGTTGAGCTGTTTAAAGAAATTACATACTAGCACTTTGACACCCACATTCAATTTTATGGCCGTATCCATGTCTGTCAATGAGCACACTTTGTTCAAGGACTGATGTAATTCATTGGTCAATACAGGGTGTTGTAGTTGTAGTGTCCAGTGATGCTTTTTACTGTTTGAGTGCATCATACCTCCTAACCTCATTCAAGTTGCTGAGCAGGTCCCATCTTTCACACCTTCCCAGTGTACAGTCAGGTCTTTGTGCACCATGACAATGGTATTGCAATCTAAGCCCGCTTCTTGTGAAGGAATACAGTTCTGAAGAAACTATGGTGAGGATGCCATTGGAGAGGCAGGTGTTTTTCAATCCTTTCTTTAAAGGGAATGGTAGTGAATAGATGTGACCCTTTAAGGCAAGGACATTACAAGACCTCTGAAGGTGTGGTATCTGGTATTAAGATTAAAGCAGTATCATACTCAGCCTCTTTTAAGACCTCTGAGTTGTGAGCAAGGTCATGGATTAGAACAAAACATCACACTGATACTCAATTAGAATGAGATCTGGGTAGATTGGAGGCAAAGTCAACACCTTAATCTTTTTGTCATGTTCCTCAAAGCCATTCCTGAGCATTGAAACAAGCACATTATTTTGCTGAAAGAAACCAATGCCATTTGAGAATACCACTGGAATGAAGCAATGTATTTGGTCATGCGACACTGTTTGATTAGGGACAGGACTTCTTCTTATAGTCCATCACTTTCCTAGATGAATGACTGCCATGAACCCACCTGTCCACACTGTAAAAAAAATCTCATTCATAAGACAAAGCCACCATTGCTTTAAACTCCAGATTTGATCCTTAAGTTTTCATTGTAGGCACTTTGTAGTTAGTGTTGGACAGGGGTCAGCAAGATTACTCTGACTGGTCTGTGGCCTTGAAAGCCCTATATGCAGCAAACTGTTATTCACTATGTATTCAGGTACCTTTCTTTCATTTCCAGCATTAACTTTTCCGCTTCTGTGGGAACAGAACGGACAGATGAGGCTTTGCTGCCCACACACCTCATTGAGCATTGAGCAAAGATATAGCCAGTTCATTGTTCGTCCTCTATTGGAACACTTTTGGAAGTCATTTTTCACTGCATAATGGGAACAGCTCACAAGACCTGTAATTCTGAATGCTTTTAACCAGTCATTTAGCCATCAAATCTTAGTCCCGGTCAAAGCCACTTGGATTCTTACATATGCCTATTTACTTCTTCCAGCCAATCCAATTAAAGGATTGTTTGTTCCCTTATTTCCTAATATAACAGCAATCAACAGGGGCCATTGTAACAATTACAATCAATTTTATTCACTTCTTGATCAGTTATTCACTTCATGATCATTGTATAAAGTGAAAGTGAAAGAAAGTGAAAGTGACAACCCTTGTCATTGTGAGGTCAAAGCACAGCAGACAATGAACCACAACGAAATTGGACCTCTGCATTTAACCCATGCACACTCAAACACCGTGCAGCAGTGGGCAGCTATTGAAAGCGCCCGGGGAGCAGTGACGGGGCCGGTACCTTGCTCAAGGGTACCTCAGGGCAACCTACTGGTAAGGGGTTCGACCCCCCGATCCTCCGATCATGTGGCCAACGGCCTAACCACTAGGCAAAATTGTCCCACTAAGAGTTTACAACCCCATCATCCTTGATCATGATTGCTTGGTTAACACTCTTTGTAGAAAATCAATGAAACTTGGATTCCTAAAAGTACTATACTCACCATACCCCTACATAACCAACAATGCACCTTCACTTAAAGTCAGTAGATTATTGAACACTTGATGTCACCTCCAGCTAAAGGTAACCAACAATGAACAATAACAACTGTTGATATTTCACTAATTTCTTATAAACAGTTTAAATATTTGCAGTGCATCAAGCCTAAACTTGGAAGACAATAGAAAATACATTATTAATCTCAGAAGTCTACGTAATATAACAATCATACTTCCAATTCCATTTGAAACTGTTTTCCCCAGAAACTAATGAAAGTGTGCTTTTATTTTGTGGAGGAAACCTCACATTGGATTGCATAGGTGTACCTATTTAATATACTGAAGGCAGTTCTATGATAGTTCTAGAGCCTTCAGGAATACTGCAGAGCCTCCTGAGAATCCAATAGCTGTATATAGATGAAGAAAAACACTGAGCTTTTAATCTGTTACACAGAAGTAAGAGATAATATATAATGAACGACTGTCCTTAAAGCACTTATTTGTTGTTCTGAAGACAGCATTTTATTATTTCAGGTTACATTTGCATAAAGCAAAGTAAAGTATACATTTAAGTTTATTTTTTGTTTTTTTATGTTGTTGTTTTCTTCTGCTAAAGCCCTCTAAAGCAGGTTAAAGTGTTCCTATCATGTAATTTTCTTTGAAGCATCATGTTGGAACAGCCATCCTCTGTAGTGAGTTTTTCTTTCTGAAACACAAATGGTGACTTTATCAAGACATTGACCAGCATGCAAGATCTTTCTGCAGAGAATATTTCATTTACAACTTTCAAACTGAATGGTTTCTCTTCTCTGGGTGAATGGCGTTGCTTTCTATTCATCCCGTATTTCCTCATGTTTTTATTGTCTACCACCACAAATTCAGTCTTGATATATTTAATCTTTTCCCAGAAAGTTCTACATTCTCCAATGTTTGTTTTAATTGGTTTAATGTCTGTTGTAGATCTGTGTATGCCAATAGGTTATGTTCCAAATATGCTGCTTAGCTTTTTATTTAACTGGAATGAGATTCCACTTGTTGGGTGTTTGATACAAATATTTTGCATTCAGTATTTTGGTGCATTTCAGTCTACTATACTGATGTGGATGGCTGTGGATCGGTTCTTTGCTATATGCAGACCTCTTTCTTATCACAGTCATATGCAAATGCCCAACTTTTTAAAGTTTGTCATTGTGCCAGTGATTAGAAATGTAGTCCTAAATGTTACACTGGTTTGTTTGGCTGGAAAACTGAATTATTGTATGAAAAATGAAATAGATCACTGTTTTTGTGAACATATGGGATTGGTTCAGCTAGCATGTGGAGATACTTCTTTGAACAACTTGCTAGGACTTGCATCTGCTCTTCTAATACCAGCTGCAGACTTTTGTTTAATTGCTGTATCTTATGTGATTATATTTACTTCCATCATGAAATCAGGGAAGTCCAGCATGAAGGCTGTCAACACTTGTATAACACACCTCATTGTCATGACATTTAGCATAGTTTTAGTCCTAACAGCTTTTTTATCATATAGGGTTAGAAATATTTTTTCACCCAGCAGTCGTGTTTTTATAAGTACAATGTATGCACTTTTGCCAAGCTGTTTCAACCCAATTATTTATGGAGTAAGAACAAAAGAAATAAGACAACAGTTTTTGAATTTTTTTAAAATTTGAAAGTAACAATAATCCAGTGATTTGGGAGAAACAGGCTAAATCACTATTGCTTGTGTAGACTGTTGTAACAGAGCTCACATCCATTCCATGCTATTTACATTTTTACATGTATATGAGACATTAATAAAGATGGACACTCTTTGTGATTCCTTCATTGCTTTTATTTCAACTGCTGCAGAAGGTTGAATCACAGAAGGTTGAATTTCACCTTTTATTTAACTGTGGGTGGCTAATAGGATAGGTAGATCATTTTAAAGGTTATGTTCATTGCTTTAGATGTGCATTTTAACTGTAATCTGTTAGAAGTTGATTTGTTTTAAGGATTTTATTACCTGTTAAATGCTAGCTGCAAAGTGTGAGGAGTCAAAGAATCCAGGCACTGAAGAGGTCTGAAGGGAGATATAGAAACTTTTTTGTGGCTAATACCACAGATTGTGGTTTGCATCATGCAGTGTAGCTGCTGTATTTCTGTTCATGAAGTTCATGAAAGAAGCACCTGCCTCCTCAAGATGTTTCTTATCTGTCGGACAGATTCTTTTTCTTCAGCAACTTAGGTCTTCCTTAGCCTACCAGTCCCTTTTTGCGATTGTTTGTTTGCTTTGTAATCAAAGGTTTGACTGATTTCTCTAATGTTCTGAATGATTTTATTCTAGATTTTCTCATAATTATCATAATTTTTTCTCCTCATGTTGAACAATGGCAACTTCAGACTCTAAATATCAGTACCATCACTGAGAACTACTTTAGATTAAATTTGCATTAGTCTGTCAGCCTTAGCCAGTGGAATAACTGGAATAAGAAGGAACTCTGTTAGGGGTGGCGAGGGTCATGCCCAAAGTAAACCTCACACACAAGGCAGATAGACAGATTCTGTAATGGGGGTAATATGTTACTATTGTTGGAAAAAGGGACACACCAAAGCAAAACACCACGGTCTGCATGTGCCAAAATTCCTGTGCAACAAAAGAATTTTTGTGTACCTAAACCAGTGTTGATGGCCCTGAAACAGGAATTCAGACTCTTAGCTTGTAAGGAGTTGTTGAGCCTTCAACAGTTGCCTGGTGTGGCCCAGTAGGGTTAGCATAAGAAAGATGGGACCCTCAGGTTTGGATTGGCTTTAGAAACATCAGGCTTTTCCATGTTTGACCCTTATCCTATACTGCGCATTATGATTGATGATTGATCTGACCAAATGTGTGGGTGAGGCAAAACCTTGTTTCTTCATATTTTGTTTCCAAAAAGCCAGACGTTCTTGTGTATTTTCAATGTATTGTTAAAGAATAGTTACATTTTTGGGCCTCATTTTCAGTCCAGTCCAGCAGAACTATCTAAGGCACGAAGCATTGAAGAAACAACAAAAGATTATAATAGATAATGAGACCAGTAATTAATATACTGAATGCTGAATGCTGAGTGATTGGAACTCCTTTATGTAGGCACCTTGTATCCTTAAGCACAATAAAACATTTGTTCCCTATTTTTTATTATTATTATTTAATCTTTTCAATATGCAAAAAATGGGACAGGCATAAAACAGTATATTTGCACCACTAAGATGATTCCCTAGTAAAATAACAAAAATAAGAAGAAACTGTTTGTCTGAGCGTAGACATTAAATTACCTTTCAACGACTTCATGTGTTGACCTGGAGACACAGACCTGTTGTTTTCCTGAGTCACAAGATAGTTACCTTAGAGAAACCGTATTTGAATTTTGAAGTGAGCTCTGGACTTCTGCTACCTCCTGTGGAGATTGTTTTCATTAGAGATGTAAGATTTAAAAACTCGTGGTACCTTTCCATACAGACTTAACAAAAGTGAAGTGAAAGTGACAACCCTTGTCATTGCAAGGTCAAAGCACAGCAGACAATGAACCACAACAAAATTGGACCACTGCATTTAACCCATGCACACTCACAACCATGGGCAGCTATTGAAAGTGCCCAGGGAGCAGTGACAGGGACAGCACCTTGCTCAAGGGTATCTCAGGGCAACCTATTGGGAAGGGGTTTGAACCCCAGATCCTCCAATCATGCAGCTAATGCCCTAACCACTAGGCCACCGCTGCCCCAACATATTAACAACAACACTAGTAATAAAAATAGTTATTGTTATTATTATTATTAGATTTGTTGTTGTTGTCTTTAATATTACTAATCACAATGTGGGTAAAAGCAACAAATAAACCATGAAGTAATTTGATCTGAATAATTTGACAATGACAAACCCATAATGTTGCGCCCTGTTGTGACAAATGGGACAAAATAGCACCTTAAATGCCTCATTACTTGCGCTCAACACAACATATTTTAAGTGTTGTGAAAAGAAAAGGCAACATTTGCAAAATGATAGTTTGTAATATGTTGCATGTTGCAAACCTAAATGCAGGAATGGATGTATCTTTACAAATGAAATAAAGTTGACAAGACAAAAGATATTTTGTGTTAAACTTTCACAAAATGTGTAAAATTTGCCAATTGTACAATTTGATTGGCAGTTGTACACATTTCTATTTAAGCAATAAAAATTTTATGTCGTTTGTGGATTTACAATTATTGTAAGTTGGGTTTAACAGCTGTGTTGTTAGGCCTGGGCCAATTAGCATGTGTCGGCATAATGTCAAGGGCCTTTGAATTCATCCTTGGCTAGCATGGCTACATAATGCACTGTACAACAGTGTCTAATTTCACTAATTGGGACTCCTTAACAAGGACAGGAACCAAGAAAGGAATGTTTAATTAGACAACTAAGATTTATAATTGGAAAAATACAGGTTCTGTTGTCACTGGCCAAATTACTATCAAGGGAGAAGGACTTTTGCTTATTATTTTAACAAATAACTGTATGTGCAGATCAGCAGATGATAACCAAACAAAGAAAGAATGAAAGCTTTTCTGCAATTTATTATACATAACATACATAATAAAGGGCTTACACAGTTTCTGAAATGAGTGAGAATACTCTCATTTCAACAGTCACTATGGGCATCTTCATCTTGATACTCTATACTGAAAAACTGCAGTCCTTTGTAGGACACAATTATGTGTAATTGACTGTCTGCAGTTTGATCTCTTCTTTCATGTTCTATTAATATCCATGATGGCTTTTACATTTGCGGTTTCTTCATTTATGTTTTTAGATTATAAAAAGCAAAGCCAAAACCAGCTGCATAATAAAAAAATGAAGCAACTGGACTATGAGTACCAACATAGGCTACAGTCAGACAGCTTGAAGTCTGAGTAAAATAAAAGTTGTTCCAGACTGCTTATGAAACATAATGATGTGACCATGTATCCATGTTGGTCAGATATTGCAAGGGCTAAATGTCTCTGTCCTTTGGGGCCAGTAATTCAGTTCAGTGTATAGGTATAAATATTCCTAAGATGGTGTGCCAGGCTCAGTTTTGTGGCCAGAACTCTCCACATGCATGACCACGCGCACCAAAGAGGCAACAGAAAACCACAGGCAGGTATATAAATAATGGCAATATAATAGTTTAAAAGAAAGTGGTTGAAATATGTGTTAATTGCCAACTTTTACATATCTGAAACAAAAGATAAATGTGAATGTTATGCACCTTTCACTTTAAGATTTCATTGATAGATTCAAGTCCAATTTAAAAGCAAAGGAGAATATGATGTACACACTCTTTATTGATTAAATTGTTACTTGCTATGTTTCTAAAATGCTGTGCCATAAGTTTAGATTACAAATATTTTTTTCTGTATATCTAAAATCAAGTCTAATTGAATTTCTTCACAGTGCCATGACTGAGGAACTTTACAGAGCAAACTTTTCACACACAAAGTTCATTTTGGTTGGATTTCCAAACACCTTCAAATACAGACATCTACTTTTTCTTCCATTTTTCCTCAGTTACACTGTAGTTCTCGTCGGGAATTCATTAATGCTTTTTGTGATTAGAAACACAAAAAGTCTTCATAGTCCAATGTACATGCTTGTATCTGTCCTAGCTGTGATAGACATTGCAGTACCAACTGCAATTATTCCTGCAATGCTTCTAAGTTTTCTTTTTGACCTAAATGAAATAACCTTAGCTGGATGTTTGACACAAATGTTCTTCATTCACTTTTTTTCTTCTGTCGAATCTACCACTCTTTTAGCAATGGCTCTGGACCGCACTGTAGCTATCTGTAATCCACTTCGATATACTGCAATCATGAACTCATCTATGTTTTTAAAACTGCTGCTTTTCACATTGATTAGGAGTGGTGTAATAATGTCCACTTTGGTAGGTTTGACTGCACCTTTGTCTTTTTGTGGGTCCAATATTATCCATCATTGTTATTGTGATCACATGGCTCTTGTAAGCTTAGCCTGTAACTCAACTGCAAAGAATAATGCAATGGGGGTTGCTGTGATCATTTGTTTTGTTGGAATTGATATATCTGTAATTATCTACTCATATGTGAAGATCCTGTATGTTGTGCTGAGAGCTGCAACCGGTGAGCACAGATCGAAAGCCTTCCATACCTGTGGCACACACTTAATTGTCATGATGTGTTTTTACTTTGTTGGAAGTGTTACTTTTCTTTCACGTAACCTTAGTATTCCAATTTCTGTAGATGTTAACACCTTTCTAGGCATCACATACATAGTTTTCCCTGCTTGCATCAATCCAATTATCTATGGCATGCGAACTACAGAGATAAGAAATGCACTGCTAAGAATGTTCAAAACACATGTGAGCAGAGTTAATATTAAGGTTTCAACTGTGAACTCTGAACTGCAATGTGCTACTGGTATTTAAATGTATAGTTCTTTAACTTTTGTCAACAAGGCAAGTGGTGTGTTTTTCAAAATAATGAACAAATAGTTTTAATGGCCTGTAATTTGTACCAGTCATGCTAGTCCGAAAAGGATATACAATGTGTTTATTATTTCACTGTCATGACTACATTATGTGTGTTTCTCTGGTAAATTGCTGGTAAATTGATTTCTACTGTGAACAAGAAGGTGCTTATGTGGAAACTGCTCTATATGTAAAACTACTGCAGATGATAGAATTAATTGAGATGTGTGCAATGCAGCAGGGATGTGTGGACTGCTCATTAGCATGCTGAGACTTGTGTTTGTAGTAAACAATGTACCATGGGAAATTAACCTTCAGCCACTCAAATGACACTGAGTTCAAAAAAGAGAATATTTGGTTGGGCATGCTCAAAGCAGTGAAATATTTTGGATATGCACAGATTCTAAATGTTTATTCACAATTATAAGCGGATGTATTTTTTGACTGCTCAATAATAAGATCAGGAGGTAACCAATATGTTACAGTTGGATAAAAACTTTTTATTTAAGGTTGATTTCTTACATGCCTTGTTTAACAGAATTTACTAATTTGCAGTTTTTATTAGTCTTTTTAAATCCAGCAGCAGAGCAAACAGTATTTGAATATAATATTATATTTTGGAGGAATTTGGGCTCAATTTCTAAGCAGAAATCTACTTTATTACATTAATAGCAGAAACAATTTAATGATGACCAATGTAATGAATAGGTCATTGTCTGTGCCAAGTTTCTAGACGCACTGCAGAGCAAACACTGTAATAGAAGAAATGTGAGATTATGAGTTAGACTTTCTTTTTTACAACTGAATTATTTTCTAATACAACAGTCTTTTGAAAAACTGTATCGCAAAATGTGCAAAACATAGTTAGGTTAACAAGATTGATGTATTTAACAAAGTGAAACTGAATAGGCCACTATTTAATCCAATCACTTAAAAATAGTCAATAAAATTTCAGTCTAACCAATCATCATCTTATGTTTTTTTTGTTTGTTGTTTTTTAAGTTATAAATACTAAATACAACCCTATATCAATAAAATTACACCTGACTTACAACCTTGTAGTTTTCTCATTGCTAAGTGTTCCACAAAGGCATTCATTTGCTCAGTGGAGTTTAAGTAAATGAGCTGTGAGTACACCTGAGGTCAAACAAGAGCTCAAGTGTCTTGAGAGAACATTACACCACTACAACTAATCAGTCCAGATCCAATTAAATCACTGGCTAGTGACAACAAATGAGTGTAATTAATAATGAAAGTTACTGCTGTAGTGATTTGTCAGGTTTGTAGAATTTAACACATAACACATAACACTGTGTTAATACTGACTTTCAAAATATGAATTGACAACCAGCAAATCAGTGGTTCCCAGAACAGAAACAAAACAGAAACTAAATTTGCCAAAACTGGTCAAGAGTGAAATAACATGCATCAGAACACCAGTCTGAGTACTACATTCACAGTTCAGTAGTAAGAATGTCTCTCATTAAATTACTAGAACATTTATAAATACATAAAAATCAAATGCATTGATCACTGTTTAATAACTAAAGAAAACTTTACATGTTTTACTGGTGACAAGCTCATACTGCACTGTTATCCTGCTCTGCTGTGCTGAGATGAAGCAAGATGGTGTTTCTACCAGAAATCTTAGATTTTTTAAAATCTTACATTTAAAAACATTATTGGCTTAACATTTTAAATATAAATGGCCATGAGGCTTTGCCATTCTGTATTTTTCAAGAATTACTGAAGCTCTTTAGGCTGAAAAAACCTACAAAACTATGTCAATATGTATGGATAATAGGGTGTTGGTGGTCCAGTGGTAGGCTACTTGCCTAGTGACCTATGGCTCAAGAGGTCCCAGGTTTGAATCCCACCTCTGGCACTACCACCATTGGGTCCCAGAGCAAGACCCTTAACCCTGAGCTGCTCCAGGGGGACTGTCCCTGTAATTAGGACATGTAAGTTGCTCTGGATAAGAGCGTCTGCTAAATGCCATAAATGTAAATATAAATGTAAATGTATGGAGTATCGGGGGTTCAAACCCTTCCCAATAGGTTGCCCTGAGGTACCCTTGAGCAAGGTGCCGTCCCCGTCCCGCTCCTCCCTGCGATGGGCTGGCGACCTGTCCAGGGTGCGTCCCCCGTCCTCGCCCTGTGTGCGCTGGATTGGACACCAGCACTCCCCCGCGACCCCGTTTGGGACAAGCGGCAGATAATGGATGGATGAATTGAATGATTAGTCCAAGAAAACAATTTCTTTTCTTTCTTTTTTTTTTTCTTCACATAACCAGATTTCACAAATTGTTGTTATTGCTTGATGCTATTTTCAAGAAAATTTTACTTGAGCATGTTCCCAAGAATATGTTACTTTTCATATTATTATTTAATGTTTAATATGTGATAGTGCTTTGAACTAAATTACATAAACTGCCCTGTTTAGAAAAAGGGTGGTTAGATAACACAAAGTGAAATGAGATTAAACCATATTGGTGTTCATCAAAGAATCCCCATGAAAAATAGGCATATGCTTCAAAAATGGAAGAGTTAAGAAGTTTTAAACATCAAGACTCATACAGTGAATTTTCTGGGACTAGAAGAGAAACAAAAAAATCTCCAAGGACTCCAGCTGGGGATGTGCAAAAGATGGTAGCATTTTCTCCAAAACTACAGTAAGGTGCCACCTTTATCACAATAAACCTTTTTCATTTCATGCCAGATGAATTCTAAACACAAGTCTCAGCAGTCCTGGAGAGGTTAAATTGGAAGTTGGATTGGATCGGGTTCTATGGAGGAACAAGGGACACTGAGGAGAGATCAGAGGCTGTTAGTTCTGAAATCTGGGATCTCAAGCATTATTGGAGGTGACTTTTGAAGTCTACTAAGCATATTTAATGCAGAGGTACTAATGTGTTATGTAGTTTCTTTTTTAAAAAACCTACTGTTTACATCAACAAATGTGCTGTTTTTAATAACAATAAAAAAATTTATTCAGTAAGATATCAGTTAAAAATGTTTGCACTTTCTGGCCTAAAGGCAGTACAATAAAATAATTACTTTATAATTACAAAATAATTTAATGATTTTAAAATAAACATTCAGTTTATGTTAAAGATGTTATAATGATAAAAGCCATTAATTTAAAGTAGAATATGTTCATACATATTCACATAGCTGAACTTATTATGAACATAGCTTTAAACAGCTCCTCAAAATTAAGTGTTTTTCAAAATCAAAACCACTTCCTAATTCATGTCAACAAGTCTGTGCAGTCTTCAATTACGTTCATATATTACCACCTAGTGTTAGCTTTTCTGTACAACATGCAACTTGAACTGCACATAATAGGATATACAGTTTGCAGAGTTGACATCAGCAAAGTTTAGTTCTTTTTTTTAGTCTTTCTCTTTGTATTTTATCAATGTTTATCAATGTGTTTTCTTCATTTAGTTTATTCGGATGTTTCTTGAGCATGAACTCCTTGTGATTTTTAAGGTGTGCTGTGGTATCTCGTACCATGACAGCAGTAGATCTATTAAGTCTTGTAAATTGTGAATTGGATCATTTTAGGCTAGACTAGTTAGTCCAGCACATGCCATAGATTGCACAGGGGTGTACTTGCCATGAAGGGTGTTTTTGATCAGAAGAAAATCATTGTTATTTGTTGTTATTAGCTTCAAGCTGCTGACCCATGACAGTCCACCAAATTACAATTCCACACAACTGTTATTCATCTTTCATCAGCAATAAGATGGGATAGGTAAGAGTAAGATTCATTCCGTTCCTTCTTTGACATTTACTAGGTTCCATAGCATACGGGCCTCCATTACCTAAATGGGAAACAGTTTCTGCAGATAAGGCTATCAGACTCTTATCTTGTAATTGACCAGGTTACAGTCATACACCTGTATCTATCTACTTCCTGCTGTTTGCACGCAGATATGTATTTGTATTAGTTATATTTTGCACTCCACGCTTTAAAAAATGCTGCTTATACTGCTTTGCTGCAACTCCATTACGACACTGCTGCTCTATACAGTCACTTCATATATTTCATTATATAGTTCCACCTTCTTACTCTTCTAATAGCATTTTTGCTAGCCAGTTATTGCACTTTATCTGAACACCATGTTCTGCAAAATATTCATTATAAGTTTATATTTGATAAATGCTGTTATTATTCCCCCCAGCACACTTCTGCTGGCACATTTTTTTAGTAAACGTTAACAGGGAAACAGTATTTTGATCCATTCATTTGGCAGAATTGACAATACATTTCGCTTTGACTTTGAATTCCCCTGTCAATGGTTTTGATGTGGCTGACCAGCATACACTGAATGTCTAGAACAATTTTATTCAACCATACAATGTATTAATTAACTAAATGAATCCAGTTTAAAATGTAGTATATTAATCTGCTGCACTTCTTGGTACACATCATCCAATCTTCTTTCTCAATTGTTCGCTTCATTCATCGGCCTCTCAGAGTATTCCTTCCATCTGCCCAACACGCTTTGCTCACTGAGTACAATGAGTACGTTTCCATTTCTATCCTTTATCCCCCTGACCTGATACACATCTTCCCAGCTCTACTCCTACATTCTTGTGTCACCCTGTGCTCAACAGATATTTCCATCCTTTTAGCAAAATCTACAACCATCTGACCTTCTGCATTCCTCTCC
The DNA here is from genome assembly GCA_017165825.1 of Hepsetus odoe. Classification (NCBI taxonomy): domain Eukaryota; kingdom Metazoa; phylum Chordata; class Actinopteri; order Characiformes; family Hepsetidae; genus Hepsetus; species Hepsetus odoe. Next base: position 10,589,803 of record CM029382.1, read on the forward strand.
TTGACACCGTAACTATCCATCACCTCCACTTCAACTCTAATCCCTTCATGTCCATTAAAAACTAACAACATTCATTATCACACCTTCAGCTTCCAGCTTCAAACTCATCACCCTATCTGACACCCTCTTTTCCTCCAAAACACTCTTCACATACTCTTCCTTCAGGATAAAACCTACCCCATTCCTCCTTCCATCCACACCATGATAAAACCATTTAAACCCTCCTCCAATACACCTGACCTTACTACCCTTCCATCTAGTCTCCTGCACACACAAAATATCAGCGTTCCTTCTCTCCATTATTTCAGCTAACTTTCTCCGTTTACCAGTCATGCTGCCAACATTCAAAGTTCCTACCCTCACATCCACTCTCCTCCACTTCCTTCTCTCCTCCTGCCTCTGGACATTCCTTCCTCCTCCTCTTCTTCTCCTTTGGCCAACAACTGCCCAATTTCCACCCACACCCAGTTGGCTAACAGTACTGGTAGCAGTCATTGTTAAACCAGGCCTCGACTGATCCGGTATGGAAATAATTTCGTTGTCTACATATTTGATTTGTCTAAAGTTTTACACCGGATCCCCTCCCTTACATAACCCGTCTGAACCGGCCCAAAGAAATATACCTGTACTTGTGCATCCATGGTTGGTTTTAAAGAAACTTTGCATATGGTCTCATATAAAAAAAATGTGCTATTTAGGCCTGTACTCCATTCATACAAAGAGTCCAACACAACTGCTAACCTTGTTTTCCTAAAATGATAATGGTTAAAACCTTTAAATTAGTTCCACAGGAGAATCTATTATTTCCCATGGAGAAATGTCTCCTGGCTTAGGACAAGGTATATAAGCTAACTCCCAACCAACAGAGTGGCACCGCAGCTTTGTGGTAGCAAGTTGTTATTTAATCAAGGTATGTTCTTAAATGTAACTCATTATTTTCTAAGGAATTATAATGTAACATTTAATACAGAACATTTTTTCTCCACCCTGTTCCTGCAGGCTCACCACACTGTACATTTTAGCAATGTTCTTGCATTGACATATTCCCTATAAGTAATTAATTATGTTTACTGTATTTTAAATTGTATTTTTATTTTTGTTTCTTTTAACAGGAAGGGTAAATATGTCTAGTTTTAATATGAGTCTCATTTTTATTGCCTATGGACCTCCTGGGGCGCTCAATTATGGAGTTTTATTTGTCTCATTGGTCACCTATCTTACAATTGTTTTGGCCAATGTAGTATTGATGCTGGTGATCTACTCTGACTCAAGTCTACACAAGCCTATGTACATATTTTTATTTAACCTGGCAACTAATGGACTGATTGGAAGTTCTGCTGTTCTGCCTAACATCATGAACAATCTTGTTGAAGATATAAAACTGATCTCATATAACAGCTGTCTAATGCAAGTGTTCTTTATTAATTTCTATGCATCTTGTGCTTATGGAATATTGACAGTAATGGCATATGATAGGTATGTCTCTATCTGTAAACCACTGAAATATCACAATATAATGACACCAACTAAAGTTAGGCTGCTTCTAGGTGTGGTGTACATTTGCCCTTTTTGTTTTCTAGCTGTACAAGTACACCTTACTTCAAGGTTACCTCTGTGCAGATATACTATAAACAAGCTGTTTTGTGATAATCTAGCAGTAGTTAGTCTATCTTGTGTGAAGAGCGCAGTTGGAGACATGTATGGTTTGGCTGGGGTAGTTATTTTTGTTGTTTTGCCTCTGCTTCTGGTTGTAATGTCGTATATAAGAATATTATTTGTTAGTTTGAAAGCATCAGCAAATGCCAAGAAGAAAGCACTGAAAACTTGTGCTCCTCATTTAATCACATTTATAAATTTTTCATCAGCCAGCCTTTTCTCTGTAATATATAACCGATTTAATAATTATCTCCCCAAAGAGTTAAACGTTTTCATTTCAGTACATTTTATTCTGATTCCTCCCCTACTGCACCCACTAATATATGGACTGAGGACTGAAAGCATTACCAAAAGTTTCAGAAAACTTTTACAGAAACGAGTTTTAGCACTTGAATTTCACTTGAAATCTGAAGATGACACTAAAAAGCCAGCTTTTAGCTGTTAGAGTTGAGGAAATGTATTTCAATATTGTTTTTTTAACGGTACTTAAAAATGAATTGCATTACTGAATTGTCTAGTTCACATTTTTAGAATGCCAGTATTAACTATTTTTAAGTTTGTGTTTGTGTGTGTGTGTGTGTCTCTGTGTGTGTGTGTGTGTGTGTGTGTGTGTGTGTGTCTCTGTGTGTGTGTGTGTGTGTGTGTGTGTGTGTGTGTGTGTGTGTGTGTGTGTGTATGTATTTGCTCACAATCAGGCCAAGGATTTTGCTGATTCATCACATTTTGCAAAACATTAACCTGTTAAATATTGCATGTTTAATTCTAAGTTAAATGTACCTAACTATAGTAGTATGGTATGAATACTGTACATTGCTACTAACTGATGTAATATTGATACATATAATTACTGTATATCAACTATAATATTAATTATTTATTTGCCAACACTGAAAATAATTAAATGGGGGTGGTGGGGTGTGTAAAACCTTGGTATTATTAGTAACCTAAAAAGAAATTTGAAAAGTGCTAAATAAATTGTCTCACTTCCCTATATGCTAATGCACTATACAGATTTTTTAATTATTTTTTTTAAGCATAAATCATTTAAAAATCCCAGCAGGCAGCTTAAAATCCCAAAGACAAGCATGCTTAAAATTAACATAAAATGCAAGCAGAAATGTAATTAAGTGTGCATGGTATACAAATACATTTAGAAAACTTTCATATAATATATATATCAATGGCATATAATAAAGAAAAAGGTAAGCATCTCACATTTCAAAGAACTTCATTTTAACAGCTTATGCCCATTTGGAAAGTGTGCTGCCTTCTAACTCCATGATTATTTTTGTATCACCTCAGAAAAGAGAAAACCTTTTTTTATTGAATCTTTTTATTTTATTTGGAATATGGGCATTGATCTTTGAGAACAGAATCAGCTTAGAACAAACATTAAACTAACCCAATTTCTGCTCTCAGCAAAAAATCACCTGGATTTACCCCGTTCTATTAAATGTATTTTCCTCAGATTTCTCTGATTATCTTCAGCCTATCACTCCTCCTCTGTTTTCAGACAGCTTAAAATGCAAACAAGTGCAAATGCACTTTCAAAGGCATGCAAGTCAATTATAAAAGTCTAAATTTACAATTAAGGTCATCAGAGAAACCATTTTAAAACATCAGGCTTTGGTAGTTTTTGTACCAAGATAACTTTCAGTATTGTTGACATTAATCTGTTAAAGAAACAAAAAGGAAAAAGTTCCCAAACTTTATTACAACAGAGTGATCCATGCAGTGTTGCAGTGTAAATTGTGTTAGCAGTTGTTGAAAGTGACACAGACAAAATTGAAAAAGCTACATTCAAGACAGAGAGGAATAAAGTATACAGTGTTCCTTTACATTTACATTTGCAAAAAGCATTTATTTGGTTTATTTGGTACTGCTATTTAATCTCACAGTCTCATACTTAAAAAAATGCTAATGAATTTATAGCTTTATGGCTAATGTCTATTATGCAGCAAATGCTAAATTCACCAAGCCTGGATTAAAGTTGGTCAAATATTTCTATTTCTATTTCAGATAAATATTTCTTCAGTGCTCTCTTTATCTTAGACAACTTCATACCATACATAATGGGATTCAAAAGTGGTGGACAAATCACAAAATAAACTGAAATTATCACACGTAGGAGAGGAGGCATATATACCTTATCGAATCTACTTGAAAATATCTCAAATGAGCAGCCAAGGGAGAAATTCAGCAATGAGGCAACATGAGGTGTACAAGTGCTTACGGCCTTTTGAATAGTTTCTATGGAGGACTTTGAGCAGACTCTCCAAATCTTGATGTACGAATACAATATCAACAGAAAAGGAAACACTATAGTGAAGATGGAACCAGCTGTTCCATAGATGTTATTCACGCTGGTGTCTGAGCATGCAAGTTTTACCAGTAGGTAGTTGTCACACCATACTTTCTCTATGACATTTCCACACAATTCCAAACGTAAATTCAATACAAGATTAATGGAAAATTTGGCAAAAGATATCAGCCATACAAGCACTATGAGTAAACAAACCCTGTTATGAGTCATTATTTTATTGTATAGTAAAGGGTAACAGATAGCTGTATATCTGTCATAAGACATAATTGCTAAATTTCCAAATTCCACTGATGCGTATGTGTACAGAGAAAATATCTGTGCATAACAATAAATAATTGGAACTTCATTAGATTTGGCTAACATATTGCCAACAACTGAAGGAATAAATGTAACACTACCATATAATTCATTTACAAACAAACTGCAAAGAAAAATGTACATGGGTTCCTTTAGTGCTCTGTCAACACAAATTAATACAAATAATAATGAATTTGATAAAATACTTACTACATATAACAGTATCAAAAGAGTGACAAAAAGGTACTTAACTGGTCCTATATCAATGTACCCAGTCAAAATAACAGTTGTGAACTGTGTTGAGTTAACCATAATTTGATTACAATGATCACAGTGAAAACAGACTGGTGAGGTGAAAGTGGTCATAGGCTATTTTCTCATTATGAGCTATTATGACTGCATGCACCCTCTTTAAAAACAAATTTCTTCCTTCAGGCTGATCGCTGTAATGGCCAGAGAAAAAATTGCAGAATTGTCCAAGTCAGATCACAACACTTCCATGAGTGTTTGGAAGGCAGATTACTTAGGAGAGTCAAGCACTAAAAAAAATTCTGGAAAAAATAGAAAAAATGGACTGGATAAAGCATATGGAAGAAATCTTGTGAAGAAATAAAATTAACTTTAAATATGTGTTTCTGCACAAACGACTTCTGAAAACTTCAATCAACAATCATTTTCATTAAATCGCTAAAAAGTCCAGCAATTAAATTTTACACAAAGAATTTACTGAAGAGGCTTCATTACTAAATTACCTGAAATATTTGTTTCAAATGAAAAACATCACTCTTTAGGACAAGCACTAACCAGAAAGATTCAGAATGAAAGAATTCTGGTTTGCTTCAGCAGTGAGGAAACCTCTGAATTTATATATTGGAAAAGAGACAGAAATAATCAGTGGCCATTGTTGTTTGGCTGTGTTTCTAGGGATTTCATCTGCCTGTACCAAACAAGAACAATGTGTGATCACATGTTTAACATCACACGTAATCTGATTATTAGACTCAACAAATGGCTTTTGCACATTTCATGTGTGGTATATGTGATGATTCAGTGATACAATAACATGATATGATAAATCATATGATAACTCAACCATTTATTCAAAATATTAAATATAATTAAGCTTGAAATATTTTTTATTATTATCAGACATGGGGCAGTGGTGGCCTAGTGGTTTGGGCGTTGGCCACATGATCGGAGGATCGGGGGTTCGAACCCCTTCCCAATAGGTTGCCCTGAGGTACCCTTGAGCAAGGTGCCGTCCCCGTCCCGCTCCTCCCTGTGATGGGCTGGCGACCTGTCCAGGGTGCGTACCCCGTCCTTCGCCCTTTGTGCGCTGGTTTGAACTCCAGCACCCGTTTGGGACAAGCGGCAGAAGATGGATGGATGTTATCAGACACTTTTCATTAATAACGTTGGTGCTAAGCAAAATTTTTATTACCAAACATTATCTATTGATAACAAGAAAATGTTGATGAAAAAAATCAAATGCAAAAACCTTTCCCAGAATAAATATATGAATTTCACAGGCAAATAAACCAAATGTTTTTTTTAACATGCCTCATGTGATATTTTTACATTTTATTTCAAACTGTGCGTGATTTGGGTGCAGAAGCCAAAATTTGTAACATTCACAGTGTAATATATTGTAAAGCCATTTGAGGTTACTATGGGTTAAAGGCTATCAGGGTGATCTAACTAAAACGCAAACATTACAAACATTAGAGCAATATGCTCTTTAACTTCCACATATTTGAGTTATAAAGTGAGTCATATAGTTAAGCTTTGTCATTGCTACTGTAATGCCCTGAAAAAAGCTAAATGAACCATTAAACATCTCTGAGAACTCTCGACACCTACTACCAAAGGCATATACAGACAGACTGCATAATACATAGGCAGCATGACTGTCTTTATTATCACAACTGTTTTTGGATTAGGTTTTTGAGGTTTAGAGTATACTAATGAGTGCATCTATAGAGCTACACTTCAGTGCTGTACTTCCTGTGTGGAAAGATACTCTATGCCCTAATATATTCTACTGCAGTTCTAGAAGTTACCCTGTACTTTTAGTTAATCAGCAGTTGTTGATCATAGCTGGTTACTAATATCAAATGTGGAAACAAAGCACTGTTGTAAGTCGCTCTGGATAAGAGCACCTGCTAAATGCTGTAAATGTAAATGTAAACTTAAGTAGTTTTCAAACTGCTACTTGTCAGAAAAGTTTGTCTTTACTTAAGTTGTTCTGTCAAAATCATTAATTTTACTGAAGATTTGGTTTATGTTATTTTAGATGTCTGGAAAGCTTGGCACAAGCAAATGACTAATCCATTTAAATACGATAGCACAAATGAAATGAAATTTAAGTTTGTGTACCATTACACTAGTACAGCAGGCCAACAGCCCTCGACAGACTTAGAAAAGTGTGTCTTTAAACAGCAATTGAAAATTTTATATGACATACTTCAAATTTAAAAATTGAGGTGTACAGTTTTTTTTTTGTTATATACTTTTGTGCAGCTTAGGTCAATGCAAAAGTATTTTGCTTTCACTAGGCCAAGTGAGAAAAATTAGACAAATGGGGCAGTTGGCCCCATCATACGTCCCTCTAGATTTATCAAGCATGGCACTGCATCCATGTTCTTTCCACTGGGGTTCTACATTGTAATTAAGGTGTTGTTGAAGCTGAGGAACAGAAGGACTCAGGGGAATAATACAACTTAGTGGACTAATGACCTATTGTTTGATGAAAAATTATATTATTTATTATTATTTATCATTAAATGATATTATTTCTCTTCTTGTTTTGCATAAAGAACAAAAAACAAATAGTGATATGTATTTTAAACAATCTTTCCCATAATATTATTACAAACTTTTATATAAATTAAAACATAAAATTGCTATCAGCCCAGAGTGAATCAACTGAGGAACTGAGGACACACTGAGGTTTACATGACTACATGACCACTGGGGCATAATTATAGAAGGTATAGTCCCAAAACATATTGAAACACTGGTTCCTTTGCCTTGCTCCTTTTCATCTAAATGGACAGTCCCCCAGGAACTGGTTGAAAGTGTTTTGATAAACTTTCATCTAAGACTTTTAGTTTGTAACAAACATGTTTATCGTTGCTGCATGACATCCAGGGAGGAAATTACATTGAATTACATTGACACAATCTCTCAGTGAGCAATTTTCATTAACATGAACACAAGTGGGTTAAGGTGACATTACTAAACCTTGTTTTCACAAGCCATTGTCAGTTTGCCTAATTAATGTAATTCAATGGAAAATTTGTACTCTACATAGTATAGTTTTTAAAAGGAGATAAAGGAGATAAGGAGATAAAAATGATTACCTTTGCCTAAAAATGATTACCTTTGCATAACAGTTTAATTCTGAAATCATTTTTGGGTCTTTTTCAGATTAAATATTTAGTAGACTTTTTGTCCATGAAATACACAGAAGTAAAGTTTTGTGACTTTTCTGATTCAGAATAACATTATAAAGTGCCTTTCACTATTATAAGCTGCCATGGAAATTAATGTGGCAGCAGTGGCCTAGAGATTAGGGACTAGGCCCCAGGATCGGAAGGTTGTAGGTGTGAATCCTGGACCAGTAGGTTACCCTGAGGTACCATTGAGTGACCTCTGGAAGGGCATCCGGTGTAAAACTTTGCCAAATCAATATGCGGACAATGATACAGAATTCCATACCGGATAAGGTCGAGGCCCGGTTTAACAATGACCGCCACCAGTACTGTTAGTCCACAGGGTGCTGGTGGAAATTGGACTTCTGTGGGCCAAAGGAGAAGAAGATGAAGAGGAAGAAGGCATGTCCAGATGGAAAAGGAGAGAAAGAAGGGGAGGAGAGTGGAAATGAGGGCAGGCACTTTGAATGTTGGCAGCATGACTGGTAAAGGTAGGGAATTAACTGATATGATGGAGAGAAGAAAGGTTGACAGTTTATGTGTGCAAGAGACTAGATGGAAGGGTGTACCTAAGGCAAGGTGTATTGGAGGAGGGTTTAAACTGTTCTACCATGGTGTGGCTGGAAGCAGGAATGGACTAGGTGTTATCCTTTGCAGGAGGGTCAGTCTGAAAGAGATTGGAGACTGCAAAGAAGTGACAGGGGAGATTGTAGCTAAACAGCATAGGATGGTGGTCTGTAGGATGACCTTGGAGGTCAAGGAGAAGAGGAAAGTGAGGGCAGAGTCGAGGATCAAGTGCTGGAAGCTGAAGGACAAGGACTGCAAGGTGGAATTCAAGCAGGAGTTAACACGGGCACTGGGAGGTGTTGAACAGCTACCGGATTGCTGAGAAACTACTGCAGAAGTGATAAGGCAGACAGCTACAATTGTACTTGGTGTGACATCTGGAAGGAAGAAAGAGGATAAGGAAACCTGGTGGTGGAACCAAGAAGTCCAGGAGTGTATTCAAAAGAAGAGGGAGGCAAAGAAGACATGGGACAGTCAGAGAGATGAAGAAAGTAGACAGGTGTACAAGGAGATGAACCGCAGGGCTAAGAAAGCAGTGGCGAAGGCCAAAGATGAGGTGTTTGGTGAATTGTATGAGAGGTTGGACAGTAAAGAGGGAGAAAAGGACCTTTACCGATTGGCTAGACAGAGAGACAGATCTGGGAAAGATGTACAGCAGGTCAGGGCGATTAAAGACAGAAATGGAAACGTACTCACAGGTGAACAGAGCGTGTTGAGCAGATGGAAGGAATAGGCTGGTGAATTAAGAAAATGAGAGAGAGAGAAGATTGGATGATGTGAGGATAGTGAACCAGGAAGTGCAGCAAATAAACAAGATGGAAGTAAGGGCAGCGATGAAGAGGATGAAGAATGGAAAGGCTGTTGTACCGGATGACATACCAGTGGAAGCATGGAGGTGTTTAGGGGAGATGGCAGTTGAGTTTCTGACCAGATTGTTTAACACAATCTTGGAAAGTGAGAGGATGCCTGAAGAGTGGAGACAAAGTGTACTGGTACTGATCTTCAAGAATAAGGGTGATGCACAGAGCTGTAGTAACTATAGAGGGATAAAGCTGATCAGCCACACCATGAAGTTATGGTGTTAGGAATGAAAGTGAGTAGGGCAAAGACAGAATACAGGCGTGTGAATGAAAGGGAGGAACATGGAGTGGTTAGGATGCAGGGAGTGGAGGTAACAAAGGTGGAGGAGTTTAAATACTTGGGATCAACAGTTCAGTGTAATGGCGAATGTGGAAGAGAGGTGAAGAAGAGAGTGCAGGCAGGTTGGAATGGGTGGAGAAGAGTGGCTGGAGTGATTTGTGACAGACGTGTACCAGCTAGAGTAAAAGGGAAGGTTTACAGGACAGTAGTGAGACCAGCTATGTTGTTTGGGTTGGAGACAGTGGCACTGACGAAAAGGCAGGAGGCAGAACTGGAGGTGTCAGAGTTAAAGATGCTGAGATTTTCACTGGGTGTGACGAGGATGGACAGGATTAGAAATGAGTATATTAGAGGGACAGCTCATTTTAGACGCCTTGGAGTTAGAGAAGTTAGAGAAGCAAGATTGCGTTGGTTTGGACATGTCCAGAGAAGAGGTGAGGAATATATTGGGAAGAGGATATTGAAGATGGAGCTGCCAGGAAAGAGGAAAAGAGGAAGACCAAAGAGGAGGTTTATGGACGTGGTGAGAGAGGACATGCCAGTGGTCGGTTTGAAGCAGGAAGATGCAGAGGACAGGAACAAAGTTTGCTGTCCCTTCCAAATAACTCAACACACAGCCATTAATGTCTAAACCACTGGCAACAAAAGTGAATACACCCCTAAGTGAAAAATGTCCACATTGTTCTCAATTAGCCATTTTCCCTCTCCAGTGTCATGTGATTTGTTAGTGTTACAAGGTCTCAGGTGTGAATGGGGAGCAGGTGTTTTAAATTTGGTGTTATCGCTCTCACACTCTCTCATACTGGTCACTGGAAGTTCAACATGGCACCTCATGGCAAAGATCTCTCAGAGGATCTGAAAAAAAGATTTGTTGCTCTAAATAAAGATGGCCTAGGCTATAAGACTGCTAACACCCTTAACCTGAGCTGCAGCACAGTAGCCAATACCATACAGCGGTTTAACAGGACATGTTCCACTCAGAACAGGCCTCGTCATGGTCGACCAAAGAAGTTCCTTGCATGTGCTCAGCGCCATATCCAGAGGTTGTCTTTTGAAAATGGATGTATGAGTGCTGCCAGCATTGCCGCAGAGGTTGAAGGGGTGGGGGGCTAGCCTGTCAGTGCTCAGACCATACGCCGCACACTGCTTCAAATTGGTCTGCATGGCTGTTGTCCCAGAAGGAAGCCTTTTCTAAAAATGCACAAGAAAGCCTGCAAAAAGTTTGCTGAAGATAAGCAGATTAAGGACATGGATTACTGGAACCATGTCCTGTGGTCTGATGAGACTAAGATGAACTTATTTGGTTCAGATGGTGTCAAGCGTGTGTGGCAGCAACCAGGTGAGGAGTACAAAGACAAGTGTGTTTTACCTATAGTCAAGCATAGTGGTGGGAGTGTCATGGTTTGGAGCTGCCTGAGTGCTGCTGGCACTGGGGAGCTACAGTTCATTGAAGGAACCATGGTCGGCCAACATGTACTGTGACATACTGAAGAAGAGCATGATCCCCTCCCTTCTGAAACTGGGCTGCAGGGCAGTATTCCAACATGATAACGACCCCAAACACACCTCCAAGATGACCACTTCCTTGCTAAAGAAACTGAGGGTAAAGGTGCTGGACTGGCCAAGCATGCCTCCAGACCTAAACCCTATTGAGCATTTGTGGGGCTTCTTCAAACGGAAGGTGGAGGAGCGCAAGGTCTCTAACATTGTTGTGATGTCGTCATGGAGGAGTGGAAGAGGATTCCAGTGGCATCCTGTGAAGCTCTAGTGAACTCCATGCCCAAAAGAGATAAGGCAGTGCTGGAAAATAATAATTTTGACACTTTGGGCGCAATGTGGACATTTTTCACTTAGGGGAGTACTCACCTTTGTTGCCAGTGGTTTAGACATTAATGGCTGTGTGCTGAGGTATTTGGAGGGGCAGCAAATTTACACTGCTATACAAGCTCTACACCAACTACTTTACATTGTATCAAAGTGTCATATCTTCAGTAGTGTCCCATGAAAGATATAATAAATTATTTACAAAAATGTGAGGGGTGTACTCAATTTTGTAAGATACTGTATATATATCTTAAATCATACACACATTTAGCATCCATTGTGCAGAGTGGTCACTAGTGATTAAATACTTTTTTTTTTTTAGAAAGGAAGATCAAGCCAAATAATTTATTGCAGGCAGACTACATAATAATTGCTCTGAATAAATATTTTTGAGAGGAATAAAAAGTAGTAGCTGAATATGAATACTGAATATGAATATGAATATATGTTATAAATACTTTGTTATGCATATATTTTAATTGTAATATTTCTTTTGAATTACAAACAATGTGAACATTTTTGTTTTAAACACATTTGCTGTGACTAATTGTTTTGGTCACCAGTCTGATAATATCTGTGTTTTGTCATGTCTGTTAAGGATATCTTGCTAAGGATTAACACTGACCTTCATGGATGGATGAAATGTAAAAGAAAAAATATATACTATTTTTTTTCTGATGTAATTATTTGTAGCCACAAAGCAACTGGTTCACCAGTGGGACTAATTAAATTGTTACAGGCCATGTTTAGTCCATCTTTCTAACGGAAGGTCTGTACAATGTTGCCCACTGAGAGATGTGGTGGACAAGCTGCTCTTCTGGGATAGTAGAATCTGTGATGCATCTGAGACTCTAATGAAACAAATAATGATTTGGAACAAACATGTTTATCAAAGGTGAATTACATCATTTTAGGATGCAGTGAGTACCACTTGATTCCCCTTTAGACTTTTGGACGCTAATATGAAAGGTGGAACTACTAGGTCTAAAGTTTTACAGCCCCCTGTAGTTCTTTTAATACTGTAAGATTTAATAAAGCATATTATAATGCCAAGTGTTACTGTATGGTACCAGGTAGTAAATTGGTAAAAGTTACAATCAGAAGTATAAACTCAAGTGAGTTCATATTTTAATGCTAACATCAAATTGGACATAAGCTTTACAACGTGAAAAGACATGATAAATGGAAAATATGTAGAGAAGCCCTTGCTGCAGACAGGGCCTTCTACAGTCACTTGTTAACCATAACAAAAATTATAATAATATTATTATGACTTTACCTACACTAATTAAGTTTTGTATCCAATTAAAATTTATTCTGATATATTTTTCATATTCATTGCTCAGAATTTATTGGAATATCAGCTGTGGTTATTTTTTTAAATAACTAAAGCACTTCAACAAAAACCTTTATTTCAGAGAATCATTCTGTTGGCCTTCTTCTGGACAACCTGCTGCCACAGGGTTTCAGTCACCTTAAAGCAGCTTGCCATTCTTGCAAAGTAAGAGCTGCCAGATACCAATTATGTTGATTAATTAAATGGTCACCAAATGCCAGATCAACACCAACAACTGAGAGGTATCTGAAAGAGTTCTCTAATTTTATCACTGTTTTTCACAAAATAAATGTTTTTTAAGTGCCTCTGTAGGATAACCACAGTTGATTTTTTTGTTCAATGAGGATAAACAATATTTTAGAATAAGTATTTATAAATTGTTCTCTCATTTTGATCAACACTGTATATTGAAATATGGTTCTTTACTGTACGGATTTATCCAAACAGAACAGGGGCAGTGGTGACCTTTTGGTTAGGGAGTTGGCACAGGATCAGAAGATCTTGGGTTTGAATCCCAGACCAGTAGGTTGGCCTGAGGTAACCTTGAGCAAGGTACAGTCCCCACCACTTCTCCCCAGGCGCTTTCAATAGCTGCCCCCTGCTGCACACGTTTGTGTGTGGGTAACATACAGAGGTCTAATTTCATTGTGGTTTACTGTGCGTTGTGCCGTGTACTGTGGCGAGACAAGAGTGGTCACTTTCATGATTTCCTTACTGTTTCTTTAGGCCTCTAGTCTCTAGTCATGATACAGCATTGAAGCAAAATGTTAAACTGTATTTAATAAGAACAATTATCTATTATTATATACCTATAAGTGGCAAAATTATGCAAACATTTGCTGTCATTATTTGGTGTGAACCGCTCTTGCAGCAATTTATTGCAGCTAAACATTTACAGAAACGTGTACATTCGCTATTTTAATTCATTCCTCCATACTAACAAGCTTCAGCTCATCAAGTCAAGTCAAGTAGGATTTTATTGTCATTTCATACACAGTACATAGTGAAACGAAATAACGTTCCTCCAGGACCCTGGTGCTACACACAAGACACAAGACAACAGAAGACACAACATAAAACACAAGACAAGGCAACAAGTGCAATGAACTGCTTGTTTAGTGTCATTCATAAACATTTCTATAGAGTTGAGGTCAGACCTTAGACTTGGCCGTTCCAACAAATTGACCTACTTTTTATATCATTCTTTGGTAAAACTGCTTATGTGCTGCTGGTCATGGTCTTACTGCATGGCCCACGTGTGAGTATGGGGGATGGGTCACAGACAGGAGTCCTTGATGACCTTACTGTACATATATATGCAGCAAAATGCTTGTGCTCACACTTTTAGAAATACTACTCTTATTTGTCCATTTGAGCTGTAGTGGGGTATGTAAATGGCTCTGCATACGAATACCTTTAAAAGAGTTTAAAGATGATTTGCTCAGAATTTTATGAAACATGTTAATTATTTGCCTTTTAATTATACTAAGGGTAATCAAATGATGTTATTTCTGCTTTTCAGTTCAAGACAATGATGTCAATGTTTATCATCTAAAATACAATGGAGAATGCCACCAGCCTGTATTTCTCCATGTTTGAAAATTTAGGTTCTTTGCGATATTTTTACTTTCTTTTTGGACTGATCCTGTACTGCACTATATTGTTCTTCAACATCATTATTATTCTTGTAATATTTCTTGAACCTTCCTTGCATCAGCCCATGTACCTCCTGATTTTATGTTTATCAGTTAATTCACTTTATGGCACAACTGGCTTCTTTCCAAGGTTACTAACTGATTTATTGTTATATTCACACACAATTTCCCGCCCTGCATGTCATGCACAGACTTTTGTGATTTACTCTTATGCATCATATGAATTCATCATTTTAATGTTAATGGCATTTGACCGATATGTCGCTATAAGTAAACCTTTAAAGTATCACAGCATTATAACACCTAAGGCTCTTATTGTGATGATAGCTATATCCTGGATTTATCCAGTCATTTCTATTGGTGGTGGACTTATTTTGACAGCTAGATTGCAATTGTGTGGTAATGAAATAAGAAAACTGTACTGTAACAACTGGGTTATTGCAAAGCTCTCCTGTGAAAATGCTGTAATTGACAATATTTATGGTTTTGTTGTGCTAATAACAACAGTGTTGATCCCCTTTAGTTTAATCATGTATTCGTATATTAAAATTCTTATCATTTGTCAGAAATGTTCAAAAGACTTAAAGAGGAAAGCCTATCATACTTGTCTTCCTCACTTGATCACTTTTGTAAATTACTCTATTACTATATTCTGTGAAATGAGCTTCACTCGTTTTGAAAATTTACATCCAGCAGCAGCTGTTATTCTCTCACTTGAGTTTCTGATAATACCTCCTCTCTTAAACCCCCTTGTATATGGTCTAAACTTACCTGATGTTCGCAAGAAAATTCAGCATCTTCTGCAAACAGCAAAACAATCCGTTTTACCCCAAGAAGCTCCCTAAATACATTTGCTTATTATTGACTTAGTCATGATTTTAACTAGTTCTTAAATATGTTATTAATAAGTCATTAAGTATAAGAAAATTGAGTTCTTGTTTAAAGGAGCAAAGTCAGTCCTACAATCTGTTCTTCCTCAACATGCATACTAAACAAAAATGCTATTTGAGAAACTTCCAACAAATGTTTGTACTTTAGTTCATTCATTTAAATTAGATATTACATGCTGGCATTTAAATCACACATGGACAACTAGAGTAACTACTTTATTTCAACTAATGTATGCAGTTATATTTTACATCATATTTGCTTTGTGCTCTTTTTGTCACCTTAAATGCTTTTAACATTTTTTTAATTATTTCAATTTTTATACTGGTTCCGGTATTAATTGAGTTTTGCTTTATTTTCTTATGAGTCCCAGTTGTTTTAACTTTATACTCATTGAATTACATTTTTGTTATTCACATTTATAAAATCCTTTTAATGTTTAATTAAACATTTTAAATGCATGGAAAGTGTTACAGACCACAGGGCCTACAAAATCCTTAATGTTTCTGTATAATGTGGAAAACATGATTGTAAATTCTGCTATCAAATAATAACCTGGAACATGAAAAATATTGTCATGTGTTCAAGGCTCATGTAATGTTTTGAAAGTTATTAAGATCATGGTGAATAAAATGTAATGAAAATGGAAAAATAACTGTTTTATTAATTGTCCGAAATCCTTCCATGCAAAGTAATTAATATGCAGAAGTACTTTATTTAAGCAGTTCCTTTAATCTAAAAGTATCTTATTTTAGAGGTGCAGCCAGGAAGCCAAGTGCAAATATATATATATATATATATATATATATATATATATATATATATATACTAATATATATATATATATATATATATATATATATATATATATATGCACCAGCTTTATGTTCATGCACTAAAACAAATTTTAAATACGTTGTAAAGAATTTTATAATTTAATTTAATATTTTTGTTTTTTATATTAATAATATATATTTTGTTATTGTGCCTCTTTACAGGCCAATAGTCTATGTTATGCACTAGTCTGTTCCAACATTCAAGTAAATTCTTTTCATAGCTCCCCCACTCCCCCCACAGGGCAGCGTTGATGTGAATGTATAAAAGGCCTGCTAATCACTGCTTTATTACTGGATACACGTGCAAAGGCAGCAGATGGTTAGTTAATTATTTACTTGCTTTTTAAGGAAAAAATAAACTGTGATGGTTTAAGATAAAAATTTTTCTTAATGTCAAATGCATGATACATTTTATTGATTTGAAATTACTTTCAGATATCTTGTATTTTAATTGACTGTGCATCCAACACAGCATTTAGAAACATTGCATCTATAAATGTCATCTTGTAAACTGTATTCAGTGCTTGCATCAAAAAGGGGCAAAATAACAAAATAAAATTAAAATTAAATAAAATTTACTTGATGATTGAATTTATCAGTTGTTTACACTCTAAATTATTGATCCTGATAAATTGCTGATGTTCATTTCAGAGATAATAAATTTAGAAATTTTAAAATGTTTTTGATCGGTTTTGTTTTCTTGACAAATTTTAAACTCCTCAAAATACAAAGACCAGCTGCATCATGATGGAAGTTTACAGAGACATCCTCATCTGGTTATGATTTAACAGTTTCATACTATTATTTCATTAACCATAATTATTTCTTCCCATTTCAGATTTTATTCACTATGCAGAACGTCTCCGCCATCTCAGTATTCACACTATCTGGATTTGAAGGCTGATAGAGAACAGATATGTTTTTCTTTGACAGTACTGTGTTACCATTTTATTTTGTTATGTATCACTGTCATTTTTTCCATCACCTCACAAAAGGCACTTCATGAGCCCATGTACATATTTTTGTGTAATCTGTGTGTAAATGCTCTGTATGGCACTGCTGGCTTTTACCCTAAATTCATGTATGACCTGCTCTCATCATTTCATGTGATTTCTTACTCTGGCTGTCTGGTTCCAGGTTTTGTGATTTATTCTTCTGCTTTATGTGACTTTTCAACATTAACAGTAATGGCATATGACAGATATGTGGCAATTTGTAGACCACTGGAGTACCACTCTGAAATGACCAATCATAAGATAATTAAATGTATCCTTTTTTGTTGGCTTGCACCTGTTTTAATCATGGGTCTTTCAGTTTTATTAACATCAACACTAACACTCTGTGGATCAAACATTGAAAAACTATATTGTGAAAACTGGGCAGTTGTTAAACTTTCCTGTGACTCTACTACAGTGAATAACGTGATTGGATACATAGTAATAGTCATATATTTTGGGCATGCAGTGTTTATTTTTTGCTCATACATACAGTTAATTGAAACATGCAGAAAGTCAAAAGAGAGCAGGTTTAAATTTATGCAGACTTGTACACCTCACCTTCTTACATTGATGAATGTTACAATTGCTTTGTTGTTTGATGTGTTTTATAGCCGATATGGTTCAACAGCTTTCCCTCAAAGTTTGCGAAATTTCTTAGCCTTGGACTTCCTACTGATACCTCCTATTTTAAATCCACTTATTTATGGTCTGGCACTGACCAAAATACGGAAAGAAGTAATGAAACTTTTCTTCAGGAACATCATAGATGTTGCTTCTTGACATAGCATTATATATATTATTTTGAACACATCTGCAGCCATACATCACTTGAACAGTTATATACAAAATTTGTTTGCTTTTTTAGTGACAAACTAAAGATTTATTCAAATAAATTGTGTACAAATGTAGGAACTTCAAGACCACTGTAATACATGGTCAACAAATAAAGATCACAGAGGAAGATGCTTTAAAGTAGTTTGGTTCTGTTTTGCTATTTCTGGGCAAGGACAGATTTCCATTAGTGATAGAAAAATAAATTCTGATTTATACAAGTGAAGTTAAAAGGAAAGTGGTAGGGCATAATTAAGCACACAATTAAATAATAAAAGTTAACCCTGCAAAAAGCTTGTCAGAGGATGTTAAGTGAGCAGTTTACATGAGAAAACACCAAAAACAAGTTTAAGTTGTTCTACAATTTGTCCTAATTTGTAGGAATAAGCAACAGTTAATTTGCAGATATTGCAGCACAAAGGGATCACACTATATTCTAAGACAAAATTAAATCTACTTTTGCTTCTCACAAACTGACCACTGTAAACAAATTGTCTTACAGTAGCTCAGGGGGCTATACAATAAAGATTTGTTTTATTTTGAACGTTAGTGCCAATTTTTTTATTTTAATTTACCTAGGAATAGTTTTCTATACATTATATATCACCAGGTCATACAAATGTAGCTTAAGTGAGAGGTTTCACACCTAGCCTAGAACACTCTCCAAGCAGCCACAGTTTTATTTGCCTGCCCATATGAAAAGTGAAAGTGAAGTGAAAGTGACAACCCTTGTCATTGCAAGGTCAAAGCACAGCAGACAATGAACCACAACAAAATTGGACCTCTGCATTTAACCCATGCACACTCAAACACCGTGCAGCTATTGAAAGCGCCCAGGGAGCAGTGACGGGGATGGCACCTTGCTCAAGGGTACCTCAGGGCAACCTATTAGGAAGGGGTTTGAACCCCCGATCCTGCGGCTAACGCCCTAACCACTAGGCCACCGCTGCCCCATATTGTTTAATAACTGAGGAAATAGATGTTAAAAGATATTGAATGCTTATACTAAAGAAATTAGTGGTCTCTCACTCCATCAAGTGTATTGTCAACTGAAGTGCGGATACAATAAATTAGCATCAAAAACGTTAATATTTAAAAAGCCATGAATAGTGAGTGATATTTTTCTTCACTTATTTGGCCGAGACCTTGTGTTCAGTAACCAAATAAAATTATGAAGTAGGCGATAAGCCAATCATCAGGTAACATACCCAACAGAAATGTTGCAGAATTAAATGAAATGAACCATACTTGTGAGAAAATCCACCAACATCCTACTTATTTCAGTTGAAGCTGTTCAAGATGTTCACTAAACCGTTAATTAAGCATGGGTTTACTTGTTTATTTTAATAAGATTTAAGTAATATAAATGTATTCTGAATCTGTTTCAAGTTAAAATGTAATTTATGTAATGTATTGTATTACTGAAAACATATAAACAGTCTACAGTATTGCTTACAAATAAAGAATTCTGCCAGACTATGCTGAATAAGATGATGATGATTTAAAAAAAATCACCCCTAGAGACAGTATCTCTTGTAGTTGATAGGCTAAAGCATATTTTCTTCTACATTCAGTTGGCATAAACTGCTTTGTAGCCTGGCCCACAGCACATTAGCTGTGGAGAGAAAATAAATAAAAAGACATTCTAACACTCTTCATTAGAAGTAACATATGTGAAGACACAAAATGGTAAAGTGAATTTATTTACTTGCTTTTTAAAGTGCAAAATACTTTGTGGGTTAATATAAAATGTGTCTAATTATTAAAGTTATCAATTGCATGATGTTTTTTCATTCATTTTAAAAGATGGTTAGATTATAGCCATCTATTAAACTGCTACATCTGTTTACAGTCTTTAGAAACCATGCAGCTATTAATGCATTCTTATTGAGTGCATTTAGGGCTTTGTGTCACAAAAGCACAAAATGACTTAACCCTTTATTTTACTATTGCATTATGTACTAGTAGTCCATTTATTGTGGGTAGAATCCCACAGAATGAGTTGAAAACCTGCAGTTAAAATGATGATATCACAGATGCAAAAAAATGATGCACTGTTTTGGGCGGGTCTTTGAAATCATAAGTATGCTATTAGGTTTTGAAAGGTACGTTTGCATTTTAACCCAATGCTCCTTTTTTATATTACAGATTCCATCCAACCTGGGCAATGTCTCAAAGATCTCAGTGTTCACACTATCTGGATTTGAAGGCACAATAGAGAACAGATATGTGTTTTTTTCTTTGACAGTACTGTGTTACCATTTTATTTTGTTATGTAATATCACTGTCATTTTTTCCATCACCTCACAAAAGGCACTTCATGAGCCCATGTACATATTTTTGTGTAATCTGTGTGTAAATGCTCTGTATGGCACTGCTGGCTTTTACCCTAAATTCATGTATGACCTGCTCTCATCATTTCATGTGATTTCATACTCTGGCTGTCTGGTTCAGGTTTTTGTGATTTATTTTTCTGCTTTATGTGACTTTTCAACATTAACAGTAATGGCATATGACAGATATGTGGCAATTTGTAGACCACTGGAGTACCACTCTGAAATGACCAATCATAAGATTATTAAATGTATCCTTTTTTGTTGGCTTGCACCATTTCTTTGCGTGGCTCTTTTAGTTTTATTAACATCAACGCTAACACTCTGTGGATCAAACATTGAAAAACTATATTGTGAAAACTGGGCAGTTGTTAAACTTTCCTGTGACTCTACTACAGTGAATAACGTGATTGGATACATAGTAATAGTCATATATTTTGGGCATGCAGTGTTTATTTTTTGCTCATACATACAGTTAATTGAAACATGCAGAAAGTCAAAAGAGAGCAGGTTTAAATTTATGCAGACTTGTACACCACACCTTCTTACATTGATGAATGTTACAACTGCCTTGTTGTTTGATGTGCTTTATAGTCGATATGGTTCAACAGCTTTGCCTCAAAGTTTGCGCAATTTCTTGGCTTTGGACTTCCTCCTGATACCTCCTATTTTAAATCCACTTATTTATGGACTGATACTGACTAAAATACGGAAAGAAGTCATGAGACTTTTCTTCAGGAACATCATACGTGTTGCTTAACTGAGCACTGCTGTGTAAAACTCATTGTATTCATCTCTGTTCAAAGGTAGGTAGTGATTAGTTGAGTTTATTTACTTAGATCTACTCAAGTAAAATTTCAAATAGGAAAATAATCTACTTTTACATTTAAGTTGGGAAAATGTTGTATTAATTACATCATACTTCATTTCTGTGATTTTAGCACTTGTACTCAAAAGAGTCATTGGTACCCAAGAAGCCAGAATTGTGAATGGTTTGAAGCTACTCTACCAATCTTTACCATTCCTTATGTATCTCCAGTTTGTAAAAATACTTTCTAGCCTTTAAATTCCAGAACATCTAGAAAATAAGGACATGGAACAAAAGGGCAACCCTACAATTAATTTCCAAGAGTATTAAACCTGAATGGTCAATTGTGTATCTTTTTACACAATTTTGTGAGTTAGAATCATTTATGCTTAATTGTTTACTTTATGATTGAGCATTATGGCAGAAAATTAGATCTTTTATCGGGTTAAATAAAGCAAGCAACTCTGAGTAATTATTTCTGAATATAAAAGTAAGATAAACATTTAAATTTGACTATTGGAGTGCATGGTTAGAATAAAAAGCTACAGAAACTACAGTCTGTAGTAAACTGAGTTAAAGGCAGCAATATCTGTAGCTGTTTTAACATGAATGGTTCTTGAAAGGTTGTATCCTACATACATGGATGATACTACTTACCTACTTACCGCATACTTTGAAAAAAATAATGAAAATCTGGTTCTTCACACTTTTTCAAACAGCTTTCAATTTAAAATGTTTACTTTTGTCACAAAGAAATTAGTAAAACTAGTTCTGGTTTTGGGCCTATTAACATCGTTGTACATAAATGCAAGTAACTGTTATGTATTGAATAATAAAACAACTGAAAATATCACAAGTGCTTTGTTATTTTAGACACTTTATTCTTGTGGCTAAATGTCATTGCTTCAATGTTTTACAACGGAGGGAATTTCAGCCCTGTTATTGGAAAACTGAAAAAACAACATTCCCATTGTTAACCTGCCTGACAGCTCACAAGAATGCTGGACCTTGCTCAGACCCCTTCATCGAGTTTGCTGATCCCAGCACAACCGAGCAACTAAGCAAAAAGTGAAAGTGACTATTTGTCATTGTGAAGCACAGCACAGCACACAGTGAATCACAACAAAATGCAACATCTAGGCCACTGCTCCATATGAATTTCACGGACAGGCTGACACACATTCTCCCTTTTACGTGCTGCAGAAAAGATCAACAGCTTTAAATTTCTGGGGGCCACCTTCATTGAGGACACAGCAGTTACCATCAAGAATGCCCAACAAAGCCTTAATTTTCTCAGTTTTCTGAAAAAGCTTGGATGTCAACACTGCTATGGAACTTCTACATATGCTGTAGAGTTCGTCCTGACTGGTTGTTTAACATCCTGGAATGGCAGATGTTTGGCAGCTGCTTGAAAGCTTGACAGAGAGCTGTGAAAACATCATCATCAGCACAGAACTTAAACCAATCTAGGACATTTACACAACACACACACAAACTCCTCAGAAAAGCAAGCCACATAATATGTTATTCTGCAATAGGACTTTCCTTTTAACAATTTAGTAAACAAATCAGATATTGAGTTTCTACCCCAGGTATGTACTTGCTTTAGTTAGTATTTATTATACTGTTGCACTTTTTTGTTGGTTTCTTTTTTTTTCTTTTTTTGTTTGTTTGCTCATTGTCACAAATGTGCATTAAATGTCTATGAGAAGGCATTCAAATAGGAATTTCCTTGTATTTCAATCTGTACAATGTACACCTGACAATAAACCTTGAATCTTGAAAGTAATCTTACTACACACTCATTTTTGGTTTACAAAAAACAGGAGCACTAATAAAAGACTCATGTTTTTGTGAATTTATTCTTTACAGATATCTACACATACGTGGGGGAGGAGGAGTCTCATGTGAATATGTACTAATGGAGATTATAAAAACATCCATACACCCTTAACAGAACTTAAAAGAACACAGCCAAGGTGCAGCACTGGTGGCATTCTGGGCCACTGAAAGAAAAAGTGCTAATGAAGCATAATCAGTAATGAGGTACTATGTCAAGTGCTAGTGCACAGTATGCAGTGTAGAAGAATTTGTGGATTTATATAAAGATAAATTGAGTTTATGTAGATTCCTGACTTTTTGCAGATCAGGTGCAAACAACCAGGATGAGGATGGAATGTTTTATGTTTATGGAAGAATAATTAATGTTTCTAATTACTCTTATTACAGATTCTCCTGAAAATGGACAACATTTCTAGTGTCTTAGTTTTCACACTGTCTGGATTAAATGAAACAACTGAAAACAGATGCATCATTTTTGCATGGACAACCCTGTGGTATTACCTTATTTTACTTTGTAACATCACTGTCATTTTTTCTATCACCTCACAAAAGGCACTTCATGAGCCCATGTACATATTTTTGTGTAATCTGTGTGTAAATGCTCTGTATGGCACTGCTGGTTTCTATCCTAAATTCATGTATGACCTATTCTCCCCATTTCATGTGATTTCATACGCTGGCTGTCTGGTTCAAATATTTGTTATTTATTCCTCTGTTTTGTGTGATTTATCGACATTAACAGTAATGGCGTATGACAGATATGTGGCAATATGCAGACCACTAGCGTACCACTCTGAAATGACCAATCAAAAAGTTATGAAATTTGTACTTTTTTGTTGGCTTGCACCATTTTTTTGCATGGCTCTTGTAGTCTATTTAACATCAAGACTGACCTTGTGTGGCTCAAACATTGGAAAACTCTATTGTGAAACCTGGGCTGTTGCTAAACTAGCCTGTTACTCGACAACAGTAAATAATGTGGTCGGACAAATAGTTATTGTAATTTATTTTGGACATGCACTGTTCATTGTTTGCTCGTATGTTAAATTAGTTCAAACATGTAGGAAGTCAAGAGAAGGCAGGTATAGGTTTGTGCAGACTTGTACGCCACACCTGCTTGCATTGTTTAATATTGCAGTGGCTTTGTTATTTGATGTCTTTTATAGTAGATATGGTTCAAGCTCCTTACCACAAAGTCTACGAAATTTCTTTGCATTAGATTTCCTTTTCATACCACCAATTTTAAATCCTCTTATTTATGGATTACAGCTAACAAGAATTCGGAGACAAGTTACAGGACTGTGCTGCAGAAAAAATGTGGACATAGCATAGACAACAAAGAAAAATGCTGGAATATTTTCAAATAAACACTTTGTGTCTATTGTCATATCTGTTTAGTTGTTTTGTATATTCCAAATAGATACTGAGCACAGCTAAGGGCTATAACTTTTGATGGCTTTGATGTTTTAAGTTTTAAGGTTTTATGTTAAGGATACAAGATTTTTTCATCAATGAATTACTGGGCTTGGTTTATTAAGGATTGAAATGTCTAAAGCAGGTGTCTAACTGGGGCCAACTTATAGATGAGTATCACCTTTGGCAAAATCAATGGCTAATCCAAAATGTTTTCTGGGCAAAAGCTCAATGCCTAATTCAAGAACATTTCTGTTTTAACTATGTTAGGCTAATTCACTTCTTGTGGTGCTGCAGCATTTCATTTGAATGCATTTAGTTTCCAATAAAAACTGATTATAACTAATGTTTAAAAACTTACGTGTACAGAAATAATGGCTAGTGTACAAAATAATACATATTTTAGACTTGAAAGCAATTTTAATTAATTAATTTTAGAAGATACATTTGTAAAAGCCTATCAAAGTTTACCAGCACTCTGATAAACTATATAATAATATAGTCCAGTCCTACTGAGTGCATATATATACAGTACATTTAGGCAGTTTTAGGCAGGTGTGGAAAAAATGCTGTAAACAAAGAATGCTTTCAGAAATATAAATAATGATTGTTTATTTTTATCCATTTACAAAATGCAAAGTGAGCGAACAAAAGAAAAATCTAAATCAAATCAATATTTGGTGTTACTACCTTTTGCCTTCAAACCAGCATCAGTTCTTCTAGGTACACTTGCACAAAGTCAGGGATTTTGTAGGATTATAGTCGGTGTATGATCAACCAGTTTTACCAAACAGGTGCTGATGATCATCAGTGTCACACGGAGGCTGAAACACAGTCATGTTTGGAACAACCTACCAGCCGAGTTCCTTCAAAAACTGTGTGGAAGTGTACCTAGAAGAACTGATGCTGTTTTGAAGGCAATGGGTGGTCACACCAAATATTGATTTGATTTAGATTTCTCTTTTGTTCATTCACTGCATTTTGTTGATTGATGAAAATCAATGATTAACACTTCCATTTCTGAAAGCATTTTTTGTTTACAGCGTTTTTCCACACCTGCCTAAAACTTTTGCACAGTACTGTATATATAATATATAAAATGTAACTTCTGTAAAAGTTATATATTAAATTTTATTTTTATTGTATAAGGAAAAAAATAACACAACAAATTTTGAATTGTGATTGACACAATGTGATTGTAACAATGCTTATGCTCATTTTGCAAATTCTAACTATACCTATTTTTTTAGCATGGGGTGGAGGAGTCTCAGGTGAACTTCTTAGCATTGTTTAAAATCAGCAAGGGTATCTAGTGTCTCAGCACAGGATATAAAAAGCCAAACCTATCTGCTAGTCATGCGAATCCATCCATCCATACATACAAACATACATACTCACAGGGCAGTCCCATTATTATATTATATTATATTAGCTCTTAAACTTGCAATGAATACTTGATCTGTCACATTGTTAAAAACATTTATTGACTGAATAATAAACGCTTCTAACTTATTGGTAAATAGTTTCAAATACTGCAAGCATAAAAGAAAATGGAGAACATGTAAGATTAGTGTTCATTTTTCTAAATTTCCTCTTATAGCTTCTTACAATGGAGAATTTTTCCAATGTATTAGAATTCACACTGTCTGGATTAGATGGAACAATGGAAAACAGATACATGCTCTTTTTTTTGACAGCACTGTGTTATTATTTAATCCTGCTGTGTAATATCACAGTCATTTTCTCCATTGCCTCAGATAAGAGACTTCATGAGCCCATGTACATATTTTTGTGTAATCTGTGTGTAAATGCTCTGTATGGCACTGCTGGTTTTTACCCTAAATTCATGTATGACCTGCTCTCATCATTTCATGTGATTTCATACTCTGGCTGTTTGGTTCAGACATTTGTTATTTATTCTTCTGCTTTATGTGACTTT
This sequence comes from Hepsetus odoe, assembly GCA_017165825.1. Taxonomy (NCBI): domain Eukaryota; kingdom Metazoa; phylum Chordata; class Actinopteri; order Characiformes; family Hepsetidae; genus Hepsetus; species Hepsetus odoe. Next base: position 10,615,923 of record CM029382.1, read on the forward strand.
TCGACATTAACAGTAATGGCGTATGACAGATATTTGGCAATTTGTCGACCACTAGAGTACCACTCTGAAATGACCAATCAAAAAGTTTTGAAATGTATTCTTTTTTGTTGGCTTGCACCATTTTTTTGCATGATTGTAATAGTCCTCTTATTATCAAGACTAATCTTGTGTGGCTCAAACATTGGAAAATTATATTGTGAAACCTGGGCTGTTGCTAAACTGGCCTGTTACTCTGTTGTGGTGAATAATGTGGTTGGACAAATAGTTATTGTAGTATATTTTGGACATGCGGTGTTGATCTTTTGCTCATATGTTAAATTAGTTCAAACATGCAGGAGTTCAAGAGAGGGAAGGCACAGATTCATGCAAACTTGTGTGCCACATCTGCTTGCTTTGTTTAATGTTACTGTTGCATTACTGTTTGATGTGTTTTACAGTAGATATGGTTCAAGCTCTTTGCCACAAGATCTAAGAAACTTCCTGTCACTGGAATTCCTATTTATACCTCCTATTTTAAACCCTTTAATTTATGGACTACAGCTGACCAACGTTCGTAATCAAATTATACATTTGTACTTCAGAAGCAAGAGAGTATAGATTATAGCTGAGTTCTGTTTAGGCTATAAGAAGGTTACAAATGCAAACATGCGTTTTAATAATTTGTTACAAAAACGTCTCCAGTAAAACTGTGAAAAAGCTGTATAGTTTGTATCTTTTTATTTTAAACAATATTGCATCTTATACACAGTCCCATTATCTTTCATATGAATGGGGATTTTTTTATTGTACTTTAATAACTGATTGGCCTATAAATGCAACTTCCAACCACTTGACTCAAAATTAAAGGCAGTTTCATGTTTAAATATATTTAAACATGTTTAAATTTCCATTGTGGGTATAATAAAAATATGCACAATTTTTTTATTACTTGTTAGACTGTCTAAATTGTTCTTCTGGGTAAAATGTTTCTTACTTATTATATTATTTAAAATTAAATATTTTGGATGAAAACTTCTGTCATAGTAGGCGAAGCTCTGCTCTAAATGGACACACCTGTGCTCATTTGGGCCACATGTGTGCCTCATTGGGAGCAGGGTTTATAAGCCCCAACGAGGCAGAGCAGAGTGTTGGTCAGTGTTTACGTTAATTCCTTCGCACAGGTTGTTCCTGAGTTCTGTTTATGTTCAACAAAGTTGAGCACGAGACTCTTAGCTGTGCATCTTTGTTCAAGCTACAGCATCAGAACATCACAGTAATGACCAACCTGAGGTCAGGAGATCGGGATCCACTTTGGTCCCCGGAGCTCTGCAAGTGGCTGGAAGAACAAGAGCGAGCTCTGTGGGTAATAGTGGTGACCATCACTGAGGATGTGCGGTGTTTGGGGACACTGGCATCTGTGGTTTTGGCTGCATCTTCTCCAGAGCTTCACATGTGGCTGAGGAATGGTGAGCGGATCGGAAGGGCACTGATGGCACTGATTGTGCCTAATGGTGCCCAGAGCAATTGGTGCCTTCAATAATATTAATTTTATCCCTAGGGTTAGGAGCCCAACGAGTGACTAGAGAAGAACAGCCAAATTGTCTAGGCGCTGATGGCCATAGAGGTGGTGGCAGGGCGGTTCCTGAACTGTCTGGCGTCTTTGGCTTAGCACACTCCCCCTCCACCACAGCTCCCAGTTCCTCACCAGCTACAAGCTGAGGCTGCTCTGATTCCTTCCACCCCAGAACAGGAGGGTGGAGCTTGGATGATGTCTTCCTCCCCAGCACCGGAGTGTGACTGTGCTTCGCCGGCTCCCGAATTAGCCCTGAAAGGAGGGGCTGTGATGCCGGCTCCCACGCCAGCACAGGTAGGCGGGACTTTGGCACCATCGGCCATGTCAAACCAGGAAGGTGGGCCTTTGACGCCATCGTCAATGTCATAACGGGGAGTCGGGGCTTTGATGCCTTTGCCTAAATCAGCCCAGGAAGGCAGGACTTCAACGCCATTGCCCACGACCAGGGAGGTGGGAGTTCGAAGCTGTTGACCATTTCAGCCCTGGGAGGCGGGACTTCGATGCCATCACCATCATCAGCCCAGGGAGGCGAGACTTTGGCACCATCATCTGCCCAGGGAAGCGGGAATTTGGCGCCATCCTCCACAGCAACCCAGGGAGGCGGGTTGCTGCACCCGACACAGAAGGTGGGGCTCCTGAGTCTGTGACTGCAGCACCTGCCTCGACGGGCAGGGTGTTATGGACTTTTTGGACCCCTTGCAGCCATATGTCTGCCCTGGAATGGGCCATGTTAAGTTATTTGATTTGATTGGCATCTGTCGTGGTGGGCAGCGCTCTGCTCTGAATGTGGTGTGCCTCATTGTGCCTCATTGTGCCTCAGGTGTGCCTCATTGGGGGCAGGGTTTATAAGCCCCAACCCCAATGAGTCAGAGCAGAGCATCGTTCATTGTTTACGTTAACTCCATTCATACAAGTGGTTCCTGAGTTCTGTTTATGTTCAATAAAGTTGAGAATGAGTCTCCTGGATGCGCATCTATGTTCAAACTACAACATCAGAATGTTACAACTTCCTTGCCAATTGCATGTATATTTGCAGACACACACAATATCAAGTCAAGTAGGACATATACACAGTACACAGTGAAACAAAATAACGTTCCTCCAGGACCCTGGTGCTACACACAAGACACAAGACAACAGAAGACACAACAAGGCAACAAGTGCAGACAAGACAGACAACAACAGACAGCATTGCAGACAGTACATTCATCTGTAAGAGGGCCGCAGTGTTCTAGAACAAAGCAGCCCAGGTTGTTTGGCAGTGTAACAGTGTGGCAGAGCAGCGTTATTATTAAAGTGCAGAGTGCCATATATCTTTGGTCTAAAATATGCAGCTGCAGACACATAAACTATATTAATCTATGAGTGATGCACAGCTGCAATTCAGCCAGAAAATAATCTGATGCATAATACTTGCTATATGAACAATGAAATTCCTGTAGTCAAACACACACACAGTCCACTGCATTTAACCCTTACTGAACTCATCCGGTAGTGAAGACACAAAAGGACAAGAAGTATTGAGCTCCATAGCATGTGCCTGGAGGGCAGGTGTGAGGTTAAGTGCCTTGCTCAAGGGACAAAGGCTCAGCCATGGAGTCCGTGTGTTTACTCTTCCTTCAACATTCCTGAACATTTTTTGAGATGCAGCCAGGAGCATTATGCAGATGAAAAAAACACTGAAATAAGGAAATACTGATGACATGATGGGGTGTACTTGGTCTGCAAAAAATGTTTAGGTAGGTTTAACATGTCAAAGTAACTTCCACATGAATGCTAGAATTTGTAGCACAGTAATGCCCAGGGTTGAGCGTTATGCATAATGCCCACACTGCTTGTGCGTTATATTAAAAAAGTTCCCACACTAGCTACCAACAAGCTAAAAACATTCATGTTTGAACAGGCTTTCAGACTATCTTAATTATTTTAATTGCTTTTAATCTCTTGCTGCATTTCTTTTTTCTTATCTATTTCTGCTTGTTCTTAAAAACAATGAAATTATGTTTTAATTATGCTATAAATTCTATTATCTTTAATCGTTAAAAAGCTTTGTATTTTATATTTGCTCATTTGTAAAATCACTTCCTGATGCCACGTCTTTCCCAGGTAAATGGTACATCTTACAAAAGAAAACATGATTCATCAGACCAGGTCATCTTCCTGTATTGCAGTGAAAATGGATCTGGCCATTCTAACAGCCTCGTACACAGCAAACTAAGATGCAACTGTCTTCGGTTTTAATGTGCCTTGATCAGTGCATATTAAGGAACACATAACAGAGTATCTAAATACTTGTTTGTGCATCGTAATATTTTCAATGCTGTCCTTCAGTTAATTGTTAACATTTGTTTCTTTGGGTTTTTTTCCTCTTGATAATTCATAATTATCACATGGCACGCTCTGCAAAGGCTGGTATAAAAGAAAGGCAGCACAGTACGTTGAAGCAATCAGCGTCTCTTAAACTTCACCTTTGTGAGGGTTTTAAACCATGTAGGGTGGAAAGGTAGAGGCAGGCTGGTGGAAACTCTTTGAAGTAGGTTCTTTTAAGTCTTTGAAGGTTTTATTTTTTGTTTTATAAGAAGTGAAAGAGAAATATGGTTCCCTCTAATACAAAGATGCAGAATTTCTCTGAATTCATGTTTGTGCTCCATGGCATTAACGACACAAGTACAAACAAATATATTTACTTTGTTTTTGGGCTCTTGATTTACCTTTTTACACTCTTGATAAATTTCACATTAGTTATTACAATTGCGTTAGATAAAATGCTGCATGAGCCCATGTATCTGTTTATATGTAATTTGTATGTAAATGGAATATGTGGAGCTTCTGCTTTCTATCCAAAGATTCTTGCTGATCTTTTATCTGACTCTCATGTTATTTCATATTCAGGGTGCCTGGCACAAACATTCATGATTTACTTATATGTCTTTTGTGAATTCACGTGTCTTACAATAATGGCTTATGACAGGTATGCAGCAATTTGCAAGCCTTTGCAGTACCATTATATTATGACACCGCGTAAGGTGCTAAAGTTATTAATCTTTATCTGGATCTTCTCCCTGTTGGAGACCTCTTTTGGGGCTGCACTAACAATTCAACTAACCTTATGCAATAATGATATTGATAAAATTTACTGTTCTAACTGGGAAATTGTCAAGCTATCTTGCACAGAAGTGATGGTGAACAATATCTATGGATATGTCCTAGTACTTTCTCATGCTTTCCAAGTTGTGCTGATCATTATCTCATATATTTGCATCATTAGGACCGCTTTGCATTCTAAGAAAGAACGGGTTAATTTCATGCAGACATGCCTTCCCCATTTAATTACCCTCATAAACTTCAACATTTCTCTGTTATTTGATGTTATGTATGCTCGCTATGGCAAAGGTCAGGAACTACAAGCTCTGCGCAACATATTGGGAATGGAGTTTCTTGTTGTTCCTCCTCTCCTAAACCCCATCATATACGGACTAAAAATGACTCAGATGCGCCGCAGTGTTGTGAAATTATACAGCCAAAGATTCAAAGCAGTGGAATATCATGCCAGGTGATCCTTTTTTAATGAACACAAAAGGTTGGATTATTTCTTTCACAGTCATCCATTCACCCTGTCTGGCATGGACAGCATGACATATGCATGTTGTATACCTATATACTGCTTTATAATACTCACTGCTAAACTTTGCTATGGTTTTAGACCTCACCATCAGATACATGTAAGAACATGTTTAAAATATAGTTCATAGTCTTTGTTCTTAAATTTAAGTTATCCACAATATTAGGGAATTACAACCTAATTAGCAGACGCATTATGTCTTTGTCCTATTTTGTTCATTACAAAAATATTTGATAAAAAAAAAAAAAACCTGCATTTCCATCACTCAGTAACATGACTTTGTATCACTGTTTTCATGTTAAAATTCTACTATGATGGTCTAACTCACCCCTTCTCTTTTCTGTACATGGAAATCTGTTAAAGTGTTAAAGTTACTCTTAGTGTTTCTATATTACATAAAGAACAAAACATAAAAGAAAACAGAATCCCAGCATGTTTCTGAACCTGTCAGACTGAGAACTACATACAGACGAAGTATATACAATTTTTCATTTCAATAAGCATTAAAAACCAACACAATTGATGTGTTTAACGATGTCATAAACTCAAAAAGAAAGAGCAAAACATTTTTTTTTATACAGAAAATTAAATGTCCTGTGTTTTCAGAGAAAGGTTTATTGGAGAATCAGTTTTATTTCCTACTGCAGTGGGAGCCTTTTTTGTTTCCTATTTTCTTTAAAATGAATGTCAAGTGAAAAGTCTGATTTTCTGAAAAGTCTGTAAAGTCTGATTTTTTTTTCAAAATACCTTGACTGTGATAGATGTAGTATTAATTAAATGGGAGAAAAAAGAATATTAACTGCTGTAGTGTATGTCAACAAATAATCCTAGAGTAGCAAATATGTAACACTGAAGCAACAACATAAACCAACAACAAAATTAATTTTGAACAGAGTTAACCATATGTACGGTAGTATATACAAATATCTAGAAGCTCTTTAAAATCTCACTCATTTTGCATTATTCAGTTTTTCTAATTTTGTAAGAATAAAGGTAAAGAAATACATTTTCATGCTAGCTAACTAAAAGGTGAACTTTTGATTATAGACTTTAATGGAGGCAATAAACACTTAATATTAATAGAAATAAAAGATAACCTGTTTCACCTGTACTTTAGTGTACTGTAAGTGATGCAGAACATCTTGCTTTTGGTTTCAGTGCACAAATCCAGCACCAGCTGCCTGGCAGTGCATCCTAGTTTTGGGCTAAATACATGTTTTCTGTTAGGACTACGGATTCGAAATGTTTGCTCAAGCAGTGAGAAACAGTGCACAATCAAAATTCTGCCACTGAGAGTGAATAAGGGCATTTTAGTCATTTGGTTTGAACATATGCAGGTGAAAGATGAGGAGTATATTGGGAGAAGAGTGTTGAGGATGGAGCTGCCATGCAAATAGAGGAGACAAAGGCAAAAGAGGAGTTTTTTGTGGACATGCAGGTTGACAGTGTGAAAGATGCAGACAACCGGAAAAAATTGAAACAGAAATTGAAACCATGATCTACTGTGATTACCCCTAACAGCTGAAAGAAAAAATTACTTCATTAGGACATTTTCTGCAGATACAGCTTCTTCTGATCAGCTTGGATTATGTTTAGCTTGAGCAAAGCAAGTCTAACTCTTATATAAAACATGTCAACTTTTCTAGTCTTCTCAAATTAGTACAAAAAAGATTTCCTACAGTCATTAGTTAGTTTACATGCATGATTCGTAAAGAGCAAACTGTTGCAAATCTGCAAAGACAAAAGGAATTTTTTTTCACGTCATAATTCACACTTTTAAACTCATTAATAAGTCTGAACTTTCTCTTAATGAAAAAAAATGATAGTTTTCCATGAAGATGCATGTTTATCTTTTTTATAGCTTTTAATAGATTAAGTCTTAATACATTTTGATTGCTTGATTTTTTTTTATCCATTATAGTGGTGTGCAAGAGAAAGTTTATGTTGCTAAGCAAATATGTATAGATGTATATTTGTCACTGTGAAGTCTGCAACCTTATTATGTGACACAATCCTTTGTATCCAGACGTAATATACTTTCAGCTGTAATCTTTCTTAGCAAACTGTTCAGGAAAGTATGGTAAACATATGCGTGTGTTCTTACATCATCCTTTGTAAGCCTCCTAATATCTGTATATAAGGATCCTAGTCTCTCCTAGGAACTGGGTCTGGGGTAGTTAACACCACCTGTCTGTTTGTCATTTGTGTGTTAATCTTGGGATTAGTTTTATGTAATTTTTACATAAATTTTTTTTTTAAGTTTTGCAAACATCTCAGTATGTACTGATGAATGTTCTTTGTGCTGAGAAAGAGAGATGGAAAATTCTTCTGGAGAGTTCTTGTTTGTGCTTCATGGGTTAAATGATACCAGAACAAACAAACATATTTACTTTGCATTTGGTCTAATAATTTATGTTGTGACTCTGTTTATAAATGTAGCACTAATTATTACAGTCATTCTTGATAAAACACTTCATGAGCCCATGTATCTGCTTATATGCAATTTGTTTGTAAATGGAATATATGGAGCTTCTGCTTTTTATCCCAAGATTCTTTCTGACCTTTTTTCAGACTCTCATGTAATCTCCTATACAGGGTGCCTGGTACAAATCTACATTATATACTGTTATATTTTTTGTGAATTCACATGTCTAACAGTCATGGCATATGACCGATATGTAGCCATTTGCAAGCCTTTGGAATATCACTGCATCATGACAACCCAGAAAGTAGTGAAGCTTTTAGTTTTTACTTGGTTCTTCTCCTTACTAGAAACATCTGTCGGGACTGCGTTGACAGCCAGACTAACCTTATGCGGTAATAGCATTGAAAAGCTTTACTGCTTTAACTGGGATGTTGTTAAGCTGTCTTGTACAGATGTAACTGTGCACAACATATATGGTTTTATTTTAACATTATTTCATGTTTCCCAAGCTGCTTTTATTATTATTTCATATATTCGCATCATCAGAGCATCTATACGGTCCAAAACTGAACAAATGAAGTTCATGCAGACATGTGTTCCTCATTTAATCACTCTCACAAACTTCACCATTTCTCTGTTATTTGATGTTATGTATGCTCGCTATGGCAAAGGTCAGGAACTACAGGCTCTACGCAACATCTTGGGAATGGAGTTTCTTGTCGTGCCTCCCCTCCTAAACCCCATCATATACGGACTAAAAATGACTCAGATACGACACGGGTTTTTGAAAATATACAGCCACAGACTTAAAGCAAGGCGACTCAGCTGATGTGGATGCCAGAGTTACTTTCTGATGTAGACAAGAATCTTTAACATTGTGAATTTACATATAACATACGTGATGTAAGCTAAATGCATTCTCAAAATCTCAAAATAATTAAATCTTCAGCATCATAAAGCTTAAGATGTCTAATAAAACCAACTTGTATGATGTCTGCCACAATTTCTTCTATTTTTGTATGCAGTAGTGCTAGTGCAAAAACAAAAAAAAAACTAATTACAAATAAGACAAAATATAATACTTGGTTGCTTATTTACTGAGGGAAATTATCCAATGAATGGCAAAAGACATAATGTCAACCTCTGGGACCCTTTCTTAGCTAAAAGGTGAAATCTGAAAAAGGCAAAAGTGTCTATCACATAATGAAGCTCTATTAAATTCTCCCAAAAAACCTCTAAACCTGTTAGTTACATTAGTTTTAGGTAGTCTCTAATATTTTTAAGTAACATTTTGAAATGTTTTTTTTTTTCTCTTCTTAACCCAAGGGTGGACCCAAACCTTTGGCCTGTTGTGCATGTGTGTGTATTTATTTATTTATATTAAATCATCCATGTGCAATCAAGCTTTTTATACCTGTTTGCAGGTATAAAACAGGCAGTGGCCGAGGCTTCTGTCCTGCATGAATAACCTATATGTGAAAATCCTACATGGTTACGAATAAGGAACCCAGCTTAACAGGTAAACATTTGAGATCCTGTTGGTTGTCTGTCTCCATGTGCCAGACTGCTTTTTCCCTCTTAGAGATTAAACATTTCAAATAGCCTTTCCACGTGGACAGGATTTGGTACAAAACATGATGCAAGACATGTTTCCTCAGCACAGATGTAAGCCTGTCGACCCTAAAATGAAACAGTGCAAAGGAAATCTGGGAAAAGTATTACACTATGTTTGATCTAAGATGATGATGATGCGAATCAGTCTGGTGGAACTAAGTACAAGCTACCTAGCTACACAGGGTGTGCAATATGTGAGCTGGGTTAAGTTCAGAGAAGAAAATAATAAAGAAAAACAGCAACACTTTGAAAATTAACTCTTTTTTTTTTTTTTGCTGCATTAATTAGGACTTTGTCTCCCTCTGCTGTGTCAGCTGATGCGAGCATTTTACACTCAGGGATTTGAGAAAAGCAACTGAAGTTAACCCCAGCCTTCAACTACAGAATGCTGAGCATGACTGATTGACTGATAGAATTCAAATAGAAAGGATGTTACATATATTATAAATATGTTAAATACTGAATTCTAAATTACCCTAAATGCAGTCAGCTCCATAATAACTAACATGAAAAAGTCTGTGTTTAACACAGTAACCACGTTTGTACCATTTTCTTTTGAGACTGCAGAACACAAGTGATCTAAAACTGCTCTTCAATACTGAATGCCCCACATCTCCCAAAGAACCCAGGTGCTTTCTTTTGGACAAGCTTTCTCATGTTCAGCCAAGTCAAGGGACTAAGTCAAGACAAAAGGACAAAACTTGTATAAGTTCTTATGCGTGTTGCATCATTTTCTCCATGTGGATGAAAGACAAAGTAAGTATATGACCGCATACCCCTATGAAACAGGATACCAGGATCATTTTATTTAACTTTACCAGGATGTCAGTGATTATGTTGCTGACTGTAGATTATTTTGACTCATCTAAAAGGTGGGTGGACGCTAGTGTCAATTTCTTCTCCCATAAAAAGCAACATGCGTAATTTATAAACCCACATTTTTGAATGCAAATGTATGCTGCAGTGAAATGTGCAACCGGCAGTTTGGGATGCTCTTAAAATGCTTAAGAATGGGAAGTTCTGAAAATGCTTAAGGAAACTGGAACTAAATTACATTTTGAGAAATCAATTAATTCAATTTGCTAAAGCAAACTTTTATAGAAATGCTATGCATGGAATAAATCTTAAAGCTCACAACAAATAAATATTTTATTTGTATTACACACAATACATACTATAAAGAAAATATTCTCCCTTTGGTTTTCAAAGTAATTTATCTAAAATATATTCTCTTCTTTGCACCATTTTATATTTTCCAACATGAAATGCTTTCTTCAGCTTCCTTTCAAAATCCAGGTCAGTTACTACCCGACTGTGGCTAGATGTGAAGAATATACAAAATAAATATTTTACACTGCACCTTTTCTTACCAAGTGATAAAGCTTTTGGTTTAACAAAAGAAAAGAAAAAAAAAAAAAAAGAAAAGAAAAAAAAACACAATGAAAACATTGCTAAAAGAATAAACTCAATACTAAAAGAGCAGCTAGAGTCTTCCTTTGTTACTAAAACCTGTGCAAACCACTTTAACACAGACTCAAAAAATTACAGATCAGCCAACATTAACAGAACACCATACACAAAACAGAACTCAAATACTGAAAAGTTATTAACTGAGGGGAGTGGCTGTGCAGCAAAAAGGTTTCCATTTACATTGTGTATCACAGGTTATAAATATTAAAGCCAGCCGGGAGAGAAGCAAAGCATCCTACTCTAAAGGGGGGGGGGGCATTTATTGTAAATGTGCACCAGCCTTGGCTGCACTTTGTCTACCCAGCATCAGCTAGAGACTTTAAACAAGGGATTTATTTTCTTCTATTCAGTTTTAAATTAGATACTTCCATTTTAGTGTCAATCCATTGTTTAAGAACTTTAACTGAAGGAGGCAGTGGTGTATTTCTTAACTTATACAGTCAAATACAATAGCTGATTGCACCCAAAAATAAGTTTAATACAGTGCATCTTACTTATAATTAATTAATTATATAATTAATTTATATTCCATACTTTCATTTATTTAATCTACTACTGCATACACACTCGCTTTAACAATGTCTCATGGCTTTCTCAAGTGTACCAGATTCCCCTGAGGTAAGCTTTGACACGGCTCAAGCATTGTCCGCTTATACAGATGCCCTAGTCCTGAAGTATCCTTCCCTGAAGGGACACACTTAATTTACCTCTAATCTGATCAACAAGCCTTGTTTGTGATGAATGGACTATGTTTGAGCAGGAGGCGCCTAAAGAGTGACAAGCACTGCCCCAGTACTTTTCAGAATTGCTGGCTGGCTTAATGATAGGAAGGTGCTCAGGCCAGCAGGCAGCAAACTAGTCTGCCAAGAGCTTAACAGTAGGCATAATGTCTTCTGGCACAAAACTGTATCTGTTTCAAAGAATACGCAAAATAAAAACGTAGCCTTGGCCTGCTAAAGGGGAGTTATAAGTAAGGCCTATGAAGTGTCTATGAAAGCATTTTGAAGATAAGTTTAAATCTATGTAGCAGATGCACTGTTGAATTTAGTTTTTGTAGCAAAAGCAGAAGGAAACTATGATTCTTTATATTTTCAGACTTGTACAATGCTCCAAAATTAAAGGGGCACTCTTACAGAAAAACAGACTTTTTGCCCTCAGAGTAGGCTATAATCACAATCCCGCAGATACAATACAAAATCTGTTCCACAGCAGTCTATCAGATTATTGATGCCCTATAACAAAATATTTTCTTACAATCCTTGGTCAGCAACAGAAAAAAAAATATTACATGTAAATACTTTTTTTATGTGGTTTATAATAATGGAATATATTTTACTTTCAATTCTTCTCCCAGCATGGGGAATTATCTACAGCTTTTAAGGATCACTGTCTTTAAAAGGATTGAATGTTTTACATTAACTAACATTATGGCAGACGTGCCAGGAGATCTTCTTATGTTAGAAAGTGGCACTTGGTAGATTTTGAAAAAAATGAAAAGAACATTCTAAACTTATGACCATGGCGTGCTGTACTTGGAGGAAATACTGTCAGTTGTTATAAACTCTCCGTGTTACCTGTATCATCACATCCATAAGAGCACAAGATCATAATAAGGTCTGACTAACCAAAGCCAAAAAGCTAGGGAGTGAACATTCATTTTAGTTTTCTAGTAACCTCAGTAACACTAGAACTTATGATGCACAAACCAAAAGACAAAACAAAGAAGGTAGAACTAAGCATGCTTGTTTACCCTGCACTGATAAGCAGTTTAAGAACTTTGCAGCAATGGACATTATTTCACAGTGAGATAGACCATTTAAATTTTGAAATTCAGCTAAGGTGAAAAAAGCCCATGAGGACCATAACTGCAGGTAAGACATTTCTAAACTGATCTGCGAATTAGATTGTTCTTCTCAGGTTCCAGAAATTCCTCCACCAGAGCAGATGTCACTTCCTTTAACTCCTCTTCAAGGCTGGCAATATCACTGTTAAAGCAAACAAAAAAAATGTACTTAAATTTTTATTAGTCCCTGAAATTATTTGGTTGGGTTACAAAACATGCTTTTGTAACTTACTAAGCAAACATTCATCCAAGAAGACCCACAATAATTTAAACTAATAAAAGGTTTAAAATATTTCTGGCATACATTCCTAACATATTATTTAGTTAAAAAGCTAAATCAGTAGCGCAACATACAAGGAAACAACACTGTTTAAACCATGTATGATATAACCAAAGCCTTTCAGAACAGTTGGGGGGGGGGTTTCCTTACCTTTTCTGTCCAGATGTTACATAGAGCACCTTTCTAGCTGTAACCCGATCCAATTCTGTAGTAGTTGCTCAGCAATCTGTAACTCTTCACTACCCCCAATACCAGTCTTAACTCCTGCCTGAATTCCACCTTGCATTCTTCCTTCTTCAGCTTCCACCATTTCCTTGATTCTGCATTTACTTTCCTCTTCCTGACCTCCAAGGTCATTCTACAGATCACCATCCTATGCTCTATAGCTACATTCCCTTTCAATGAATCTAATTCACTGCAGAATTCTTCTTTCTCCTCCCACAACGCATCTCATCTCACAACCAACTTGTAGGGCATAACCATTAACAACATTCATTATGACAATCTCGCTTCCGACATTCCGTTACGCTTCAAACTCATTCCCCTCCATTCAACGTACTCTTCCTTCTGAATAACACCTACTCAATTTCTCCTCCCACCGCACTATGGTAAAAGTTAGAAACCGCATCAATACACCTGTTCTTACATTCAGAACAAAATTTGAGTCTGCTGCAATCTGTTAACATCATGACTTTGTGACATTAATATGAAAGATTAACCATTATTTATGGTAACAAATGTAAGACCAAAATTTAAACACATAAGCAGATGAAATGCAAGGTAAGGTCTGTTAGTATGGTCATAATACAAAAGAGCATAAGTTGTAGCATCATAATCCCATCTGATACTCACAAATATATGATGGTTTAAACTGAAAATAGCAAAACAGGTAGTTATCACAATTTATAAACAAACAAAAAAAAAAAACACCGTTTTTGTAGCCATCTACATCTGAATAGATTTCACAATCTAACCAGAGCAGAACATGCAACAAAATATACATTCAATATAATGCTTTTGCTTTCAAACTCTTCAGTGTCAATCTGTACATTTTTGGCTGCCAGCCTTGCTCCTAGATTACTTCCCTTGCAATGCACATTGCAGCATTTCTTCTACACATTCTACACGTTTCGCCTTCCCTTTTCAATTCAGGAAGGGACTGTAATCATTAAAACCAGATATGTGAGAGCAAAGAAAAAAACATGCGCATAGCAGATATAGCTTAGCCAGGAGCAGGACCACTGCTTCCTAACCACTTTGAGGAACCTGAAACACCAACCTCTCTCCTGGAGGTGCACAGAACTCTGTGTAGTATTTGATTTTTGGCTCTGTCCCACTGGTCCTAAGAGTAGCAACAATGCCATTCTGAAAGGTAAACGTAACCATTTGGCTGCTTTTGGATGCTGGGAGAACCTACATTTGGAAAAAAAAAAAAAAAAAAAAAAAAAAAAAAGCACACGATGCATGTTCCTAAATACTTATCCAGACATTGAATCTACATAAATTTAACTGAGACAAAACAGAAGATACATACAGATTTTTTGTCAGGTTGACTACTGTCGTAACCTGTAGTCACATCTCTGATATGTGCAATGTTGTATCCACTACATGTTTTTGGATAAATACCCTCTCCTTCAAAGTTGCGTAAGCGGCTAAATATTCTCTTCACAGTAGAAGGATCATTGCAGGTAACATAGGATGTTCTGGAGATGTGGAAGCCGTAACTAGACAAAACAGTATAAAAATACAGGGAAGACATGATAAACAAAATCAACATAAACACACATTCTGCAGTTAATTCTGCCTGAACATGCTTGCACATCCAGTACCTTGTAAGCACATGGTTAGTTTGTCTCATGAACACTGGCCACCATTCTAAGCAAAAGTATTCACCTAACCTTAACACTAAAATCAAAATATAGATCGGATGTATGGGTGTGTGAGAGAGACTCTGAGATTCATGTCAGCCTCCATTTAGGGGCACACTTTCTGATTTCTTAAAGATGCACTCCAGTTTGAAAATCAGGAAATCAGCAGTCAATATGTCTGCAGCATATAACTATTTTACCATTTTTTTGTGACGTTCTGCTTTTTACACATTATATGGGAAAATATAATCAGCAAAAATCAACAAGGGCAAAGAAAATCTGAAAAAAAGGGAATCCATTGCCAAACTCAGAAGACTTTCTTTAGTTGAGTAGACTTAACTTCATGGTACATCCTGCAGCCTAGATGCTGTAATCATATCAACATTGCTATTCGATCTAAACTTTTATGTCTTTTGAATCTTTGTGTCCTGGATTTGGACTTAAATGTTTATCAAATGTCATCACTACCGCACTTCATTTTGCTAAAACACACTTTCCAAAAGCCCAGAATTTTCCTTTAGTGTAGGAACTACAAAAAACTGTTAGTAGCACTCTATGAAACAGTACTGGAATTTCTGAAGCTCTGGGAATGAACTAATGAATTGAAACACTTCTGTTATATATTACCAATATTATATATTACCAACATATTAAGCCATCATAATATAAGAATGATAAATGACCTCACAAACTATTTTATGCAAGAAAATGTTATTAGCACAGTACCGTGAAGAAAAACAACCCCCCGCCCCACCAATAAAAAAACATTTTACATTTAAAAAAAGAAATAAAGTCAGCTTATCAGCAGATCATTAACCAAGCACAGTCACGTTTAGGAAGATGAAAAGAAGCATATTGAGCTTCACTGAAAACAATGGAAATAAGGAGAAGCAACACTCACGTTTTGTAGATGTTGTGAAGTTGTTGGTTAAGAGTTACATTTTTGGTATGTAAATAGGCTGCCATCTCAGCAACAACAGCAGCAGCACTAACTCCATCCTTGTCAATGACCATGCTCCCACACAAAAATCCTGACACCACAAACATAGGTAAAGAAACCTAAGTCAAAGTGATGGCTACAGATAACTAGCTGGACAGCCCTGAACAAGAATCTTAATACTTTTAGGGTCAGGCCTACATGTTTTTGCTGGTAGATAATCAGAAATCATTTAAAATAAGTAATAGACCCATCTCTAATATTCAGATTCAAGTCTTATTCAATTCTATTTCCCTCATCAGGAGTCACATGTCATTTGCAATTCAAACAACAAAGCATTATATGACAGCAGTAAATGAGGAAATTAAAGTGTTAATACTAAATGAACAAAATCAAATACAATCAAACAGGTATATATTCAGAAAATGCTGTGCTTTTGTTCTGACACATTTATTTTTTAAAAATTGCATCACTCAGGATTAATAAAAAAAAAAGGGCATGTTTCTTGAATAACCATCCTGTAATTTCTAAAAAATAAACACAAGAGGGCATTCACAATTGTCATGATCTTGCAACATTTTAATTAACACAACAAACGAAGATGGTGGTTAAAGGCCTCCAAAAAAGGGGGCATCAATAAGACAAAACAACTACTGTATCCTAGAGCTGTCGTTCCAGCTGATGTCTTTTAGCACAACTAAAGAAAACTCCCCCCCAAAAAAAAAAATAAATAAATCTCTCAATTTGCAGTGGATAAACAACAAATATATTGAGTTTTGCTCTTTTTATTGATTTTGCAGATGAAAGATGTTAACTCTGGATGTTAGTACATGTTATTGAAAATTCAACAGAATTATTCATTTGATTACTGAAATAAAAATCATACTCACCAATGGACTCTTCAAAGGAGAAAATGACCTCCTTTCCTGTTTTTGTTAACTCATGGATTTTATTTCCAATCCATTTGAAGCCAGGTAATGTTTCCTGAGATGAGGAAACGTCAAACAGGACAAATGGAACAGGACACAGGCAGCCTTTCAATCAACAAGAATGCAAAGACAAGTATTTATCAAAACAATCAAACATTATTAATTAAATTGTCTTATGATCACTGAACTGACCCACTGGTAAAGGTTTTACTGTAAGTGATCTCAAACAAGTATAATTACAGTTAAGTTACAAAGATTG
Source organism: Hepsetus odoe (assembly GCA_017165825.1). Lineage (NCBI taxonomy): Eukaryota > Metazoa > Chordata > Actinopteri > Characiformes > Hepsetidae > Hepsetus > Hepsetus odoe. The sequence goes on from CM029382.1 coordinate 10,632,722, forward strand.
TGTCTTTCCGTCAAGTATTTTCTCATCCTTGCCCTACACATGTGTGATCTCTATTGGAGTTCAAACTCTAAAAGGTTTTTACTGACCTCAAAGTGGAAGCCTTCCATTTGTGCCAAAGCTTTAAGTATTTTGGAGGAGACAGTCGTGGCCAGCATGTACACTTTCTTAATCTCTGCTGGGTCAGGGTGTGTCTCTTTCCAGTTAAACAGCATCCACCAGCCCAATAAAGCAGCCAGCTCATTACCAGTAAAAACCTTCCAACCACACCTGCCCACAAAAAATTAAAAAGTATCTATTAAAGAGTTGTAAACATAAGCAATCATTTTATCAGCATCGGGGCAGTGGTGGCCTAGTGGTTAGGGCGTTAGCCACATGATCGGAGGATCTGGGGTTCGAACCCCTTCCCAATAGGTTGCCCTGAGGTACCCTTGAGCAAGGTGCCGTCCCCGTCACTGCTCCCCGGGCGCTTTCAATAGCTGCCCACTGCTGCACGGTGTTTGAGTGTGCATGGGTTAAATGCAGAGGTCCTTCACTTTTTAAAAAAAATTTTTAAAAAAGGGGGCAGCGGTGGCCTAGTGTTTAGGGAGTTGGCCCCGCATCGGTTCGATTCCCTCACAAGTAGGTTGCCCTGAGGTACCCCTGAGCAAGGTACCGGGCGCTTTCAATAGCTGCCCACTGCTGCACAGTGTTTGTGTGCATGGGTTAAAAGCAGAGGTCCAATTACGTTGTGGTTCATGCTTGCTGTGCTGTGACCTCGCAATGACGAGGTTCGTCACTTTCACTTTCTTTCATCATGTACCTAACTCAGCACTAATGTGAAATTTAATGTGAAATCTAATTGGTCAAATAGTCCCAGAATTGTTAGTTTAAAAAAAGCCACCAGAATTGCTGTTCTTTACTCTAAACAAAACCAATAGCAGAATTTGAAATTTCTATATGTAGTTTTTACTGGCAGCAAATTTAGTCAAATCTTATGAAGAATTTAGGTCTGGTGAAGTGGCCCTCAATGTTTAAGAGTCGTTAAAAATCAAAAAGGGGAAATTTTCGACTGATTGCTAAACCTATTCAATAATAAAACTATATTCGAGAGGTTCTAAAACTTTCTGTGAAAATTTATTTTGGCCATCCACCAAAAGAAGCATTCATGTTACATGAATATTAACTGTTTGCCAGGTTACTGATTTAATTGCTAAACTTACTAACGACCCACCTATCACATTGCTCTGCAACAGCAAGGCGATCAGCATCGGGGTCTGTGGCCAGCACAATCCTGGCTCCTTCTTTCTCAGCAAGGCGAAGAGACAGCTCCTGGAAGAAGGAGGAGAAAAAGAAACTGGTTTAACTTGACCCATGTTTTTAGCTAAATGATAAAGTAGTAATAAAGCTTGCAGGTTAATACATTTTTATTCTTGTTCTTTGGAAGTGGAGTGAGCTTTGTATTATATCTGTATTATGTCCAGGTTTTCAATCACAAGTTCCAAAAACTGGGAGCCTGGGAAGTCATTAAGGGTAATCATGTATAAACTGCTCATTTGTCCCAGTGGTAATTTCAATTATTCCTGGTTTCAAAGCAAACAAATAAAAAAATGGATCAGGTGTGTTGGTTCAGAAACGATCTGATATGCTGCAATCCCCTGGAATAATGTAATGCATAAAGCGCTTGCATCTGTGTAAAGTGTAAAATATGCAAAAGACACCTGACATCTTGATCCCTTTTAATGAATCTCATTGCATTAGAGTCCTCACCAGAACTGATTCGCCTTCTTCAGGGTTAGGGCAGCTGACAGTGGAAAAGTCTGGATCTGGATACATCTGCTCTGGTACAGGGATAGGAGGCAGGAACCCAAATGCCTGAAAAGCCTTCTGGACATAGGAATGGCCAACTCCATGGAAGGATGAATGCACAAACCTCAAGGGGCACCTTTGGTTGAGCTCTCTACAATGACAATGACACATCTCAACATGCATTTCATGTGAACAAAAGTTCAGCAGTTGTGTAAATATGTACCTGTGGAAGCAGACAGTACTCAGCTCCTCCATATAGGAGCCACAGACTTCCTCCAGTGGATCACTCCTCAGCGGGCTGTTCTCAACCAGATCTTCATTCCAGGACTCAGCCCAAGGCTCAGCATTCTCTTCTATACAGCGCAAGATCTCCTTATCATGTGGTGAAGAAATCTGAGCCCCGTTCTGCCAGTACACCTATGGAAGAAAATGCCCCTTCACTGATCTCTTCTTAAACAGAAATTGGTATTAAAGGAGTATGAAATTAACAAGGTAGCTGTTAGATAGAATGACAAGCAATTTCACAGATGCACAAAATTGTATACATTTTTATTTTATTTTGGACTGTAGACAACTGCAGACAATTATTTGCACCAGAAATGTAGGAGGTGGTTTCTGATTAAGGTATCAAATTTTTTAAAAAGGTTGTCAGGATGTGTTTAAAGAAACAAACATTTGATTATTTGGAGGTTTTCTGCTGGATGCCACACATGAAAGCTCACATTTTGTGAAATAAAACCCAACAACTGAATTATGCATAGAAAGTTTTTTAATCAGTGCCCTTTAATTATTCCAGCATAGTTATTATTGCTTACCTTGTATCCATTATCCTCCTTTCTGTTGTGAGAAGCAGTGATCATTACACCTGCAGCAGCTCCAAGCCTCTTTACAGCATACGGCTATAAAAAGTACAAATTAACAACACTGACACTCTGTGTAACTGCTATTGCATTACTTTAGTTGCATTCGACATAAACAGGGTATGTAAACATAGTACTCATTTAGCACAGAGACTTACTACAAATGGGGTAGGCACATATGTAGAAAACAGATAAGCAGGAACGTCTTTACAAAGCACAACAGCTGCAGTCAACCTGGCCAGCCTGCAAAAAGAAAAGCATCATATTAACTGACTGAACTGCCTGAAATGAATGCATATTATCAGCATTTCAACTATTTAGTCTTGCGAGGGTGAATATAACTAAGTTCTGTGTGTTAATTATAACAAATTGGGTGTTTTGAATGTGCATATGTTGAAAGATAAGGTAAAGTGAGAGACCATTTTTCCTCCATTGCCAGAATTCCCCATGATCCTTGATTACTGGCACAGCGATTTAGTCCAAGATTAGGCTAAATCTACATCTAGAAAACTTGCCCACAACATTACCAAGATGTATATTTTTTTTAAATGTAAGCAGCCATGGTTTTGATTTGATTTATACATTTAAACGAGACTTTCTTTATTCAGATTGACATAAATAATAATATTGAATATTTTATTAATCTCATCAACCTAAACGGACAAAGTTGAGTGGTATTTAGCAGAGACGTGAACAAGACACTGAGATGCAATCAACTTGTCTCATCAAGTCTTCGTTTCCAAACCGCGTCATGACTCACCTCAGATTTGTAAGCATGCATTACATCTCCGTAACTAAGAGCATGAAATGAAGCATAAACTATTAAGTAAATGTAAAATAAACATCAAAAGTTATTGCTATTCATTTTACCCTTCAAAATAATGACTAAACCTATTGCATAGCCATGATGGACACTCTGGCATAAACAAAGAGTAACGTAAGTGCAACTACAGAGAAAAAGTACTTTTAAATATAATCTGTAAAGCCTTCAGAGTTAAGTGCTTGTTAAATGCTAGTTAAACTCTGTCTACATGTAATCTCAACTAAATTCTTACATATTCTCTCTGCCAATTAACTGATATCCCCAAGGGGGCTTTCACAGTGGGAGACAGAAGATGATATAAGCAAAAGATAGAAAGAGCAGTTTATACATTATTTTTATGCTTGTAATGGTATTTGTTTATTGTATGTATTGCATTTACATTTATGGCATTTAGCAAACGCTCTTATCCAGAGCGACTTCCATGTCCTAATTAAAGGGACAGTCCCCCCTGGAGCAACTCAGGGTTAAGGGTCTTGCTCAGGGACCCAGTGGTGGTAGTGCTAGAGGTGGGATTCGAACCTGGGACCTCCTGAGCCATAGGCAAGTACCCTACCACTAGACCACCGGCACCCCCAATACATGCATGTATTGCATGTATTAATTTTGCAAATAGCTGCATTTATGCTTTGCATAAAACTGTTATTAGGGGTAAAAAAAAAAAAAGTAACACACTAATATTTGGTTGCACCACCATTAGGTTTGATTACGGCATGCAGTGGCTGTGACATCATTTCAATAAGCTTCTGCAATGTCACATTTATTTCCGTCCAGACTGGCATTAATTTTTCTCCAAGATCTTGTAGATGATGGGAGAGTCAGACTGCTGCGCAAATTCTTCACCAGCACATCCCAAAGATTCTCAATAGGGTGAAGATCTGGACTGGTGGTGGCCAATCCAAGTGTGAAAATAATGTCTCATGCTGCCTGAACCATTCTTTCACAATTTGAGCTAATGAATCCTGGCATTGTCATCATGAAATATGCCCGTGCTATCAGGGAAGAAGAAATTCACCGATGGAATAACCTGCTCATTTAGAATATTCAGGTAGTCAGCTGACCTCATTCTCTCAATGCTCTTACTTTGACTATTGAACAGAGCCAGGAGTTCTGCTGCTGTTGTTTATTTTATGATTTGATTTCACCAAACGTTTAACTGATCATAGTCATTCAAGATTTTTTTTCACATTTCTTCTGTGAAGATGAAAGTTCCTTACTATCCTTCCAGTTTTTAAAAATGCATTGGACAGTTCTTAACCAATTTCAGTAGTTTCAGTTTCTCCTTAGATGTTTTCTTTGCTTGATGCATGCAAATAATTTGACACTTCTGAAACAAATTAACATCTTTTTCACGACCACAGTATGTGTCTTCCGACACGGTTGTTTAAGTAATAAGAAGCTACTCACTGCATCAGGTTAGGGTTAAAAAAAACTTGTTGCCAGCTGAAACAACCATCCATGCAGTAAATATCCAATGGGAGGCTTTTACCTATTTGCTTTGTTAAATCCAGGTGGTGACTTATTTGGACAGGCAGTGTATTTTAACTTTTAGCTCAAAAGTCGTTCTTAAATTAGCAGCTTTTACAGAGAAGATAAGTCAAGGCTTATGAGGTTGTGAATGCTGTAGAAAACAGATAACTCCATTACCATATTTTCTTGTCGCACAAAAAGTCGCATAAATTTGTATCAAAATCCACTATAAAAATGGGGGTATACACAGGGAATTAATTTGCGACCTATACTCAGGGAACTAATCTGTGATTTATACACAGGAAATTTCTTCAATGATTGACACTTCCGCATAGAGACCAGTGAATGTTCACATTTCCAGGCAACTAAATCCATTTTACCGTAAATCCCAGAGTTATGTGATATAGATGGTCAACGTACAATGTCTTCTATTGGCACATTTGTCTATTGGCATGTTTTGATATTATAATTCAAAGTTAAGCATTACAGACAGCAACACTATGAAATACATCTTTTGAAAATAAACATTCTAAAATTTTGAAACATATATATAATTTACATAAATATATTTCCCAAATTAACCACGTCATATAATTCCCAGTGCTGCTGCCAATGGCAGTTTCCCAAAAATGTCAGAAAAAGGTCTGGTGTCATTGTACACATAGTAGCATTTTTGCCTGCATGTAATCCAAAATCTCAAATGTCAGATATCACTAAAAATACGTTTTGGACCAAATTTCGAAGCCAACTCAGGGGTGCGACTTAAACACGAGTAAATATGGTAATCAAAAAGAATTAAACCAGATAAGACCTGAGTTCAACAACATTAAAAACCCACTGCAGTATTATGGCCACTGTACAGATGATTAGCTAGCAAAAAAAAAAAAAAAATGCATTTAAAACCACTGGAGTTGCTTAATATATCTTAAAATTATAGTCATAGATACAATGATAATTTAGGGAAGTCTACGTGTAGTATATTATTCAATGACCTTTAGATTATACTTAAACATTTAAACTATTATAAGAGAGTTAGGGACACTTTTGAGTCAGTATCAGCAAAAGTGATCATAAAATATTGGCGAGAAAGAAGGAAAGAAGGAATAAACCAACCCCCACACCCACACCCACACAAAAAAAAACAAAAACAAAAAAAAACCCAACACACACCACATACATACACCCTGTAATGCACTATTGTGAACTAAACATTTCTTCCTTGTAGGAAAGTGTCTTACATTAACGGCACATTTTGTCCAGAGCAACTTCCACTTCCTAATTACAAGGACAGTCACCCTGAAGCAACTTGAGGTTAAGGGTTTTGCTCAGGAACCCTATGATGATAGTGCTGGAGGTGGAATTTGAACCTGTAACATCTTGGTCCATAGGCGAGTCTTAGTAGCCTAGCCAACTTTAGTACATCTTAAGTGTAGAGCTTCACTGTAGATTTTTGTAATTTTTATAGAAAAAAAATTAATAGTGCATCATTTGCAGCTATGCAGTATATAACTTAAATGTGTTCTACCTTTCACTGGTGCAGCCACTGCACTCCTGTGCTCTTGTATCATAGCCAACCACCAAGCCTCTGTTGCACAGATCGGGGAAACATTTGTCCAGGTAGACGTACAACCCCTATGAAAAAAAGTGATATAGTAGGCAAATGTATGAGCAATTTTGCCACAGTCTTTAATACTGAAATAATAAAGCACTGGCTACTAAATTTCTTACAGTATATCCTAATCTATTGATCAATAACTGAGTCCAAACCTGTGTCGACTGGATAACAGTGAGATCATTAACACGGGAAAATCCAGCTTCCATGGCTGCTCTCAGCCCAGCAGTTCCAAAAGTCATCCTGGAGCACAGCCTCCTCCTGAGTTCCTCCACACATCCTTCCTGCACCAGGCTTTTGATCTGCTCTCGGGTCACTCCATTCTCAAAACACCAAAGAGCACAGCATTTCACACAAAGTACACAATAAGCAACCTATTTTTAGTGACGATTACTGTGAGTGGTAGCCTTTATTCTTCAGCATCTCTGCAGCAATGAATAGAGTAAGAATAGCTTTTCTTCTCCATTAATTCTAAAGAATTAATTTGATGAACATTTCTTCTTTTGTAAGATGAGACAGCAGTGAGTCAGCAGTAAAGCAGGTAGTGCAAGAGAAACTGCTCCTGGAATAATTGAAGTAAGGAGTTTTAGCTCTTCCTTTCTGATTATGTAGATTGCAAAAATAAGGCATCACACAGGAAGAGCATAGTGTTTACAATAACACCGAATAACCATTTTAAAAAGAATAATTATTTCATGGAAAAGTAAGGGTGGTTAGGAAACGTGCAAGATGGGGTAGCAGAGATGAGGCTGGCGAAAGTGATCATTTTGGATTTTTCATATTGCCCCAGTGCCAAACAAAATGCAACAAATAGTTCGAATTGTGAGATGATCAAGCAGGGATAACCAAATATGTGTTGGCTACAGCCAGAATGACCCATTTGCATTGCTTTGTGAATGTATTGAAAAATAACACACAGCACTTTCTTTTAATCTACCACATAATGTGAACTTGAAAATAACTCCAGTGGATGCACCACTGCTTCTCTTACAGCAGCAAAAAGAGCTCGATACACTGAAGTTCAACATGCCAGAAGGGGCTGTGACTACCACATATTCTGCAATAATTAGAGCCCAGAGTTGCAGAGTAATAAACGAGGGGATGATATCATATACCAGATTAGCAAGGGTGACCTTTACAGTAGAGTTCCTCCTGAACCTTGCAGGACGTCCAGCTGAAGATCTTGCTGCTCCATTTAGACTGCATGGCAGCCATGAACAGGAGGGAAAGAAAAGCTCTCAGGGGTCCAGAAGGAACAATGTATGTTGACTATAAAATGTGCAGCTCTAAGAAAAACACTCAACAGCTCAAAACAAACAAGTAAGCCCAATACGATTTATGGTTAATAGTTTTTAATGAAACGCTCCAGTGGTGACACTTAGAACTTCAAATGGCCCAAACACTACTCTCCAGGAAAAGCAGCATTTAAAGTTGAAGAGGAACTTGGTGCAAGGGCACCCTGCACGACTCAAATGTGCAGTAACCCACGGGAATGGGTGGAGAACCACACACATTAACACTCACCTTATCCCAGCAGAGCCACCGGAGGACCAGACTGTCCAGCCCGGGGTCTCCTGTGTTCACCAAACACTCGGAGTTGGCGTTCACGTCTTCATTTGACCACATACTAGCAACAGATATATTATAAAGGGGTCCCTGCGTTTGGGTACGATGTTAGGAAACCCAGTGCAAAATAACTCGAGGTCGCAACAGTGTGAACCAGGCAGGTAAACACACCTGAGCGTCTCCTGGAGCTCAGCTAAACTGCAGAACAGCCGTTATCCGGCCGAGCGAGACTCTCAGACGATAATATCGCGAGATCTCACTAAACCCGGCGAGATTGCTAGAGGGATCCAAGAGCAGAAGTAGGGGAGCCTTTTCTGCTGACTTTCTGCAAATAAAGCGCTCTTTTATCAGATATGTAATGATAAGATGAATAAATATAATTCATGCCCATATTTAGTCCAATTAAAAAGTAAAAGCAGTGCTTTGTTTAAAATAATTTTTTATCAACCATGGTCACGTTCCAAACCGCAGTATACCACACTAACTAGTACGCAGAAAACAGAAGGCAACCGTTAGAAATGTATTCAGTAGGACATAAAGTACAAAGGGGTGTGGTTTGGGACGCTGTTCACAAATTCTCACGCCTGTTGTCGAGGGCTGTTGTCATGTTAAAAGTGAAGGAATAAAACGTGTAACGGTGTATTTATGTCTTAAAATTAATCTCAGATGTTATTCACTAAAAACAATGCGTTTCCAAGTTTTGTTTTTTTAATGATTGTGTTATTAATAACCTCAAAAGAACGTTGATGAACTTAGAGTTTCCCTGTTTTTCCTGTTTCTGCAAATCTTACAGTTGTAACTGATAAAAACTACCAAAAAATGAACCAACAAAAATACTATACATGCCCTTAAAAACAAAGGCCTAAGGCCTGGTCATGGACTGTAAAAACAATAAGCTACTGATAGTTTGCAGTGACCAACTACAATATTTCTGACATTCATTATTAAAGCATATATTCTATTACTGTAAAAAAAAAAACTCATTCCATGTTTAAGTTGGTTAATTAACTAGTTAAGTAAACATTATCTAAAGACATAATTGAACCTTTATATTGTTTTATGTTGTATGTATTTAGTATTTTCTCTAAATATGTACATTGTATATTGTCTGAACATACTCTTGTTCATTGTGCCCTGCTTGGAGTGTTGACCATAATAAATAGTCCAAAATACATTTGAAAAAAAAAGAACTAACCATTTTTTTTGTTTGTTTGTTTTGTTTATTACATTAACTTTTATTATAATTTATCAGGTTTTTATTTTTTTTAAAAAGCAACTTTTTTTCTGACATGGATGATTGCAGCTGGCACTGCACTGGGCTTGAAAAACAGAGACTTTGAAAATGGGAGACCTTTATTACTGCTTGACTACAACAACCATGTCATTACATCACATATTTTCTTTACAGAAAAAAGCACAACTGATTGAACACTCACTAGTTGTGCCTTTAAAAATAATATGACCAATACAATATAGCCCTAATGACCTGAAGGATGAAAATGGACATGATGTTGACTTTGGATATTGTGTGCAAGTTTCCAAGAAAGGAGAGTTAAACATGTAAAATAATATACAATCGGCATACAAAAACACAAAAGCAAAAGAGACCATTCGGAGCCTTGAAAAATCTACCTGACTGATTGCAACACAATTTCCACATCAAAGTCCATAGCGAAGATTTTAATACCCTATATGCATATGTAACACCATTGAAAAACTTACGTTAAAGCTTAGGATTCACATTAAGCTTTTAGCGGGCAGTGCTTTTATCCCAGGGTAATAATTTGTCTGAATTAATGATATGCAAGATAGAAGACTAATTAAGCTTTCACACATCTGCATCAATTTTCCAGAACTTTATAGCTTTCCTATGATAAATGTGTGATATCCTGCCTCTCTGACTGACTCAGTGACTTCATGGATCATAAAGTTATATAGTTCAGGCAATCGAAGGCATGAAATAAATACAGAAAATCAAAGCTTATAAACCACTTGTGAAAAAAAAAGAGAAAAACATTGCGAGAGTTTCACCTTGGCTAAATATTCAGCATAGTAAGACATGTGTAAGGATAAAGCCTTAATGCAGGTAGCATGCTGTTGCTTTGCTCATATTTGCTGTATTTTGATTCCTAAATTACCTATGTAAATGATACATTTGGCTCGCTATGGTAAACAAAAGCCATGTTTTATGTTAAAGCTGCCTGTATTGAACTCATTCAGAAGAACATGGCACTAAATTTCATACAGATGATTAGAAAATATCAGAGAATCAGTGGATCGATGTGTCTCAGACATCGACTCTGCTTTATTATGTACTCAGAGACCTTGAAAACAGGTGGCTTTAAGAGATGAACAGTACAGCTTGTACACTCTGGACTCATGAATACTGAGCTTTAGCGCCCACTAGGCTCAGTGAATCAGCGAAACACCTGCACAAATGCCATTCTACATAGACACAGTTCACCTGGCCTGTTAAATGGCCTAAATGGTGTGATCTTAAATAAATGTGCTGATAATCTGACAACAAGTATCATGATTATTAGCAGAGCTGGTTTAACAGTACAATTTCAACTGTTAGACTGACATTTACAATGTTTCATAACTGAACTGATAGAAAAACACCCTGTAGATTTTAGATCACTACTCTTTCATTATTATAGCACTTTATAAAGCTAGTGCCTATAAAAGAAGACCTTGCAAATTACAGAACATTACCCTGTCAATAGAGACACTTTTCTGTTCTATTTAAAACATAAAAGTATAAAAAGCAGACAACTCTATTAGGATCACTATGTGGAGACCAGCTCATTACTTAGTGAAACCCTGAATGAAGTAGAAAATATAAGCTTCTCTCTGAATAACAGTAGTTAAAGGAGAATTCCATGTTTCAAATTTTCTGCAAAATCAAACGGCCAAGATTTCAACAAAGTCATTCAGAGTTAAAATGTGCTTTTCCACAGAAACTTACTGAGTCTGAATGTTGATCGGGATGTTGTCTGAAGTGTGGTCCCTTAAAGTTAACTCAGAGAATCCTTTTACTGAGATGATTTCAAATACATTTCCTTTTGCTAAAGAAACTGCTTTATCTTATCTTTTTATAAAATTTGGTCCCAAATATTTTTTTAAAACACAAGACTGACAGGTACAATGAGGGAGTCCAAAAAGTTCCTAAGATGGACGCATGTAGGCTCACTGATTATTTCAGACAGCAAGTAAAAATGAATATTTGCACCAGAGCAATGTGACTCTTCATTTCCTGGCACCATGTCAAAGCAAATCAATATGAATAACTTGTTTACATTTTAACATCCGAATTAGGCAAACGCTTTAAAAATTCAGTGGAATTCTCCTTTAAAGGATTCTAAGGAGAAAAGCCATTTCATAAATATACAGACACAATGTTAAGGTAGAGGGAATGGCTAAGTCAACAGCTCTCACCCACCACATGTCTTATAAAACAAAACATATCAGAATCTTTAAAAATAGTCTACATGTAATTGTAAACTTGAGTCCAGCTCTCTTGTGTTCAAACAAACTGGCACAAAAAGTTTAACTTTGCTATTTCTGTCAAAATCAGGATTATCTTTCTAAATACAGCCCAACTGGAGCTGTTTTTTTTTGTTTTGTTTTGTTTTCTTTTGTTTTGTTTTTGTTTTTTTGCCTGGAGGATGTTTCATTGTCTCTTCTTGCAAATGTGCAACTATAATGCAGTGTCCACCTCTACTCTCTTGACCTTTTTACTGGTATTGCACAAGAGTGTATCTACAGTCTCATTTTCAGCTTAGGATTGTCTAGTGCACCGCTGCCGCTGAAACACCTCCACAGTCTGAATGTGTAGTCATTTTTGCAAAGAATGGCCTACTTTGCTTTTCTCTTTTCCCTTTTGCTTTGCTTTTTCTTTGCTTAGCCCTCCAAGGGCAAAAAAAGTTCGGACAGTCTTCCCTCCACCGTCTTCTCTGCCTACTTACCGCTCAGCACTGATTTTGTAACGGAGGACAAAATAAGCAATAAGACGCAGGGAGACAAAGAAAATGCCCAGCACAATAAAGTCCAGATACAACTTTGCATTTTCAACATCCAGCTCTTTTAGGATGGCCTCTGACTTTTGGAAATGACATGTGTCATCTTTATCGCAGTGAAGGTCTTCACGGTCCAGCCCATAGATAGACAAAATAACTCCTTCAAAGCCATACCTGAAAAATATGGGAGAGCTGCTTTAAGTAAGTTCCATTTCTCATTGTAGATACATAACTACATTAACAATTTGTAATTCTGCTTAAATAAAAGACACTACATCTAATCTATGCCAACACTAGAACTATACATGCAATAACAGTGATCAGCCACAAAACATAAACCACTGATAGGTGAACTAAAAGAAATTTAAATCCCGTTACAATGAAAGCAACTATTCTTGTCATTGTGAAACACAGCGCAGTACACAGTAAACCACAATGAAATGACACCCCTGCATTTAACCCATACAATCACACACGCGCAGCAGGGGGCATCTGTTGAAAACACCCGGGGGGACAATATCTTGCTCAAGGGTTCCTCAGGACCACCTACTGCTAAGGGATTTGAACCCACAATTTCCCAGTCCTGGGGCCAACTCCCTAACCACTAGGCCACCACTGCCCCAATGGGAGCCATCATGAGTGGAATATATTAAACAGACAGGGGCAGAGGCGGACTCTTTTTAGTGCTATGTAGCACAAATTTCGACATTTACAGTAGGTTTCTCTTTATACAGAAGAACTATTTCATCAAGCAATCATTTATGCTTTCAAATAGTGTTCCTGGTTATACTAAGCAGTAATGTCTTTATTAAACAACCCTTCAACCATTTCTGGGTGTAGGGTGCTTAATCAGAAAAATCCAACAATAATGCTTACCTGACATAGGAAATGTATGATATCCATTGGAGGTATTTTGGGATGGTGTCAAAACTGACAAAAAAGCCTGAAAATAGCAGTACTGGAATTGCAGTTACTGGACCCACAAAAGTGGCCACCTAGGAATTCAAAGACATCATTATAAGCCAAACAACTCAACTGTTTTCAAACGTGTCATCATTACAAAAAGTGGTATTCCTGGATCAAGAATGCAAACTTAGAATCACCTGTAAAGATGTCGATGCTGCTCCTATCAGCAGCCCCAGAGACTGTGCCACCAGAGAGGTGAGAGTCCCCAAGGCCAGGAACAGAATGAACCGCACAGCATCTGATGGTTGAGAGGTCATCCAATAAACAATGCTGCAGTAAGCCACTGGGAATACGACCTGTGAGGCAGAACACCAGGTAAAAATGCAGCTCCTGTCGAGTCATAAACAATATAACTCTTAATTTGACTCCTCTTGCTTATCCATTTGAGCTTTTCCAAAATAGTCTGCCTTCAAGTGGTTTTATTAAAAGTAAGGATTAGATGAATATTCACCACCCTGCAGGTATGACCTTCATCCTGACACCAAAGACCTCTGAAGGCTATAGTTTGAGGAAGCAGGTAAGGTCTATTAGGACTGAAGCTAAAGTTTACAGGGAGACAGATCTCCAGGAGCAGCTGTTCTCTATTGAATGGGATTCCCTTGTATCTTTCATCATTGACAGTCTCTCACCATGAGTATACTTGATAGTGAAATTGAAAGTCTTACATGAGTCCCAGTAACTGCTTTAACTGAGACAATATTATAAAACAGCAGTTAAATGTCTATTTTTATAGCTGTTTGGACCATTAGTTAATATAAGTCACAGAGAAGAGCTTTTCTAACAGGGGACACAGCCTGCTTATGTAACGTTATTGTGGGATTTGGCTAAATGGGAGAACCCTGCTTTGACCTGAGCTCTAAATCCGCTCCAAGCTTCTATAGCATGTTTATGCCATCACAGCTTCAACTCTGCCCTTTCTGTTTTAACGTGATTTGTTAATCCTACCAGAAAATCATATTTTAACCCCAGTCTTATCAAATATAGGAATCCCATGCTCAGCCTCATTGTTTGGTCATCATAAAACCCCCATCCAATTGATGTTACCTGGAATGGGACATCAGCCATTGTTTTTGCCAGGTAGTATGCCTTCAGACTGTACCAGTAGTTCAAGTGTTCTCTCAAAAACACTCCCATCTCAAGAGGAACTAGAACATAACAAAATAAAAAGACATACATTTAATGACTATACATTTAATTAATTGTATTCGACTAAAAGCAAAGTGTCAGGCAGCTTTTGCATTTGCAGAAGATTTGATATTTTAGAAATGTTGCTTATTCTATAAAGCTATACAAGCTACATCTATGCTTGTGGCAGTGAAGAATATCAAGACCCATCAAATATGAGATAGCATTAATTTTCTGAACATGATTAGAAGAGATGAATAGAAAGTTAGTAATTTAGCACACTCACAGGTAAGCACAGTGGGCATTAGAGCAGCAAACATGAGGAAGAGCATAGAGAAGAAAAGGAAACCAGAGTTGCTGAGGACTTTCTTGGCCTCGTTGCCAATGCCCAGGTATAGAAGCCCTATCAGAATCCCGATTCCAATATGAGAGGTGATCCGAAGGTGGGTCAGCACCTAGTGAAAAATGAGAGACATAAAATGCATTCTAAGCTCTTGATTTTCACTCTGTCATTGCTTACAATAACAGAAAACATTGTATTGTATTGAATTGTAGAATAACTCCCTTTTATGACAAAATCACTTCAACTGAAAAAGGAGTATAAATATACTTATGCACATTTAATGTAAATCGACTAAATTAAGTCCATTACTCTGTAAAGTGTTCTAACTGTAAACAATCACACAAAGGGTCTCTCTGTTTCTAACATGACTTCCCCAAATAACTGGAAGAAAGAACAAACCTAATTTCATTTACATTGTCTTTACATTGCATTTGAAACAGATTGCAATATTTGTCCTGCTTAGTCTTGCCTATTTCCAGTTTTAAGCAAATGAAATCTTTGTGGCTGTGACTGAATCAGATAAATCAATGAAATTCATCAGTTTATATTTATTAAGAATATTACCAATGTATATGAAATATGTGCACTTGTCCAATAAAGAATGGAACTGAATCTTTATTTTTAATGCTGTATATGTTTATACCTAAAGCTTTTTTAGAATGTGAGATTAACTCCGCGACCATTTTTTACTCAGTCAGGGGGTAACAGCTTTTAGCTTCATTACAAGTCTTACTCCACTTCGCCAAAGTGTGGCAGTGTTGCTTACCGAGTCCCTCATGATGCTCAGAAAAGTCCTCTTGAAGAGGATGCAAAACTGCGTCAGGCAGCTGGCAGAAAAGCTATGGCAGCCCTCACTAGAAGAGGAGTCCTACAGAAAAGAAACATCTTTCTTACAACACTAATTAACAATTGCATGATAATGAGGGAGCTTATGTATCAAACATAACCTCTACTAATATAAAGGTTTTATAGGCTTATCCAATAAGTGTCTATAATAAGTGTCTTACCTCTTCAGATGGCCGGTGCCACAAGAATGGGTTCAGAGTCCCATCTCCATTCATTTCACTTTTGTAATCTTTCTCACATTTCCTCTCCTGAACAGCCTTCACCAACCGAGCCATGTGATCACCATATTCTCCAGAAGCCACCTCCATTACTGTGAGGAAAAAGCGAATTTACTTTCCATTAGCAATCAACTCTTCAGGTGATATTGGACACCACAAAAAGACATTAACAGATTAATGTTGTTCGTTGCAAAGTCAATGCCATTTTTGCCACCCAAGACAGTCAGAGGAAAAAAAATACTTCAAACATTGCCCAGGTTTTATTATGACTACGCATTTCTGAACTATGAACAGCTGCAAGTGCTGATGCACATTCTTTTAAGGCTTTTTTAGCAGAGAGGATTTTTTTCTTACTGAAGTCAGCAGGGTTGTGGTACGTAGGGCAGTTGAGGCCATGTTCCCTCAGGTAAGGGATAAGATTGGATACTTTCCCTCGGTAGATACACTGACCTTGGCTCAGGACATAGAGCTGTGAAACCATAATCAAAATGCTGTCAAATAAATTTCATGTTTTCCCGTCACATTTTATTATATGCACCAACAATCTTTTTTTAAGTATTAAAAATCACCTTAATATAAAAGTGTCAAACATATTGTCATATATGTCACATATTATGTTTTGGACTTTTGCATGTTTTACATATAATACTAACAAGTAGGCAAATTCTTTTACTGAACTCTTCATTGAAATGGTTTTAGTTTTGTGAGCCCGACACATTTTCCCTGCTCCCAACACACCTGATCACACTAATGAAGCCTTTCCCTTAAGTGAGCTGTAGTGAGGGTATTAAAGCAGAAACAACACTACATCAGCAGGGTGCTTCCTAGACCAAGGTTGGGAATTTTTTTGGGAGATAAAATGTTTTGTTCCCTAAAGACCCTTCCAATTAACTGTTCTTTAGAAACCCAATTCTGTAAGTGACGTGTGAAGAATCTTCATATCATGGTTAGGTACTAATTATAGTTTTTACCCTAGAACCATGTGACCAAGAATAATTTACAGACCTTCGTTTTTAAGAACACATAATACTGCACTCACTTTGTCAAATAGCTCAAAGACTTTGGCGCTGGGTTGGTGGATGGTACATATGACTGTTCGGCCACCTTGAGCTAGAGCTTTCATCAGTGAGACGACCTGAAAACATGAGGAGCTGTCCAATCCACTGTACAGAGAAAGCCAGTATACAGTTTTTAAGAAACAAGTCATAACACACACTGACCTTTAAAAACAACTTGCATAGTTTGTGAACAAAAATAAATAAATACATTGTCTTGGAAATTTATATCTTATAGACTGTTGGTGAAAAAAATATTGCTCCCATTTCTATGAAGAAGTTTGTGGGAGGTGGTGTCAGGCCTTTTAGCTTAAAAAGAAGCTCCCCAGACCTCAAGGCCAGGTTCTCTACTCTCCTACAGTCGTACATTCTCATAGTACAACCACTGAAGGTTTGCTCTGAATTAGCACATGGGGCTTTAAATAATATCAACTTTACCTTAGACTACTAATTATATTAGTAACACATATCTGAGATCCATGCAGTACTTTCAAGGTGCTAATTGGGGACTTCTCATATTGGGCAGCTTTAATCTCTCTGGGATGACAAAGACACTTGACAAAGATGGGGATAAGGTTTCCATCTTAATTCTTAATTCTTTGGGTCAGTGCAGAATTACATTTATGTCTTCATAAAAAAACATTATAGAAGAAAGAAGAAATGCTATTTACTAATATTTTATCCCAAGACATTTTAGCGTTTCCATTCATTGAGGTTGTACATTGAAAATGGAATGGAAGTGTCAAATGATGAAAAACAATCATGTCATTTAGCAAGCCATTATTTCATTCCACATACATTGGGCATGATGAGTCTTAAGAATACATACAAAGGATTATGAGTCTGTTTTGTCTGGGCATGTTTGGGATTTCCTCTGTATGCTGCAAGGTTACACTGGCAGTGCATAGAGAGGGCAGTATTGGTCTAGGAGGTTTAGTAATATCTCAGTAGGATATAAACAGAGAGCCATTGGGAGAAGTGAACTGATTGATAATAAGGCCCTGAGGGACCTCTGTCCCAGCAGACATCATATTCCTCACCATCCCCAACTGAAAGCAGTCTGGTAAACTGTAATTCAATTTCACCTCTAACTACAAGGACATGAAAGTAAAACCTCATGGGTAATTAGTTGTGTTTTAATTGTTGTCCTGGGCTATATTTGGCTCAAGAAGAGCATGCTACGCTCCAGGAAGAGGGTGATGTGATAATCCTTATGTCATTTAAGGGCAAATGCATGTGTGAGTGTTTTGGTCACCTTGTGGGCTCATCAAAAAACATGACAGGTGGGTTGTTGACAAGTTCCAAGGCAATGGCCAAGCGTTTCCTCTGTCCACCAGAGAGGTTAGATGTGCGTGTTTTAGCACACTCGAGCAGGCCGAGAGCAGTTAATATCTCACTGACCTGCAGAGTTAAAGTTTTTATTAGAGAATTATACTTCTTTCCATAGCACCTACAAAGGTTTGCCATGTTAAACACTTTAAAGACACAGGACCTGCTGATCCAGGTTTCCATTGCTCCACTAGATTTCTCATAGATTTCTTTTTATACTCTTTGCTCCTTATGGGAAACCCTCTCATAGCTTCATCTACAAATTCTATGCTAATAAATCTGAACTAACGCTCTCCTTCCCACATTCTCCTACAGCATCCAAACAATTTGACCTTCTCCCTCCAGGAGTCCACCTAGGTACTTGTTCATTCTCTTCTAATCTCTATGCTTAACTCCTGCAACTCTGTCATATGTATCCTTCCTATGCAGACCATCAGCCCATTGCTTCTGATCTAGAATGCAGCAGCATGTCTTGTCTTCACACTTCCCAAGTTCATTCAAGTCACTCTACTGCTGCATCTGCATTCATTTATTTCACTTCACTACAGAGGCAAAAATGGGCAAGCCCATTCTTACCTGATATCAAAAATCAAAACCAGATCTGTACCTAGAAGATTTTAAAAAGCTTGAACTGTCTTCCTTCAAGGCAAATGGAAGACAAGCATCAAGGAACAAACTACCACTGGCTCTCCAATCAGTAGAGTTACTTCAATAGATGACTAAAGATCCACCATTGCACTTTTTCTTTCAATTTATTTGCTTATTGAGGTCTTTCAGTGGACCTATGCTCTGAGCACTACTCTAGCACTTGTGTAATTACAAAATAGTTTTCTTTTGACCTTCTTGTGTACTTCTATTCCTAGTTTTCTAACACTTAGAATGTTGTCAGTACTACAGCAAACGACATTATTCATCTTGTAAAATAGAAACTAATTACTAATGACTGCCAGAAAGCTGTTTGCTTTACTGCAGGTGTGGACAAGTGTGAGAGATGAAAATCTGAAGTGTAATTATTTATAACCCAAGCCAACACAAAATGCTAATACTGCAGGCCACTGCAATTTTTTAATAATGTTTCCAATCTCAAATAAAATGTCAGATGTTCTTGATCCCTTCACTATATATACCACTCAATATTAACAGGGAGCCATAGCTTTGAAATAAACGTTTCCATTTTGAGAAAAGGGCATGTTTCACACAAAACACTTCTTATCACACTAGTCTTCATCTCTCCATCTACTATGAAAAACCAGTGATGTAATGTTAAAACATGCTGTGGCTTTTGTTAAATTGCACAGAAATGTGAAGAGGTTCACACGGCTCTCTCTTACCATCTCTCTTCTGCCCTCCTCCTTTTCCTGGAGTTTGAGATTAGCCGACACCTGAGGAGATTGAGAAGGGGGGAATTAGGTGGTGTGCATCAAGCATTAACAAGAAGAATAACAGAAAAATTTACATGCTCTACAGGTATTTAATCTCGTAATTGTAGATCATCATACATTATTTCATGTAAAAAAAATATTAAAAAGTTTAATTTCAAAGCTGATCAATCTCAAAATAGAATGAGCTTCTATTAATTTTACTGTAATGTTTTACCCTGTCTCATGTCAAGTGTTTAGTTCTCATCTCCTTTAGGCATTGAAACTATAGGGCTCGTTAGCTGAACAAATTGTTGGATGTTTCAATAGCTCATTACCATCATTGCTTCCTGAACTGTCAGGTGTGGAAGAAGCATATCATCTTGCATAATGTAGCAGGACACTTTCCTGAAGGAGCGTAGATCTCTAGGTTGTCCATTAATAAAGATCTCTCCTTTCATTCCTGTTTCCCTAAAGGAGAGTACACGATGCATGTTGATAATAAAATTAGCCCAAAAATGAATATACTATGTTTTTATATATATAATTATGCATTTTTTGTCATAAAAGGAATAAATAAATAAATACATACATACTTATATGCATACAAAAATACATAAATACTGTTACGTAACAGCCCTATTTACCAGCCTCCCCAAAGATGTCTACTTCCATGCATCTTCTCCCAAAATGTTGGAAAATCAAGGCCAATTAAATAGTTTTTTTTGTTGCAAGCATCAGATAATCAGCTTGTGTTTCCTAGTACTTACATCTGTACATGTTTAATTACATAGAAGTGCCTTTTGAATCTGACCACCCATCTTTTACCACAGTGTCTTTCAGCTGTTTCTTCTGAGAGGTTTGCAGACTGCTGTTTGATGTCTGCTGCTCAGTACACCAGTGGTCTCCTTCTTTTTCAGGACATACCAAAATTATTGTACTGTCTGTGGTCAATGTTTGAGAAATGCTTCTAAATGGTTTGCTCACTTTCTCAGGTTCAAAATGGCATTCATAGTTTAAACAAACAGGAAACATCACAACACACAGGAGTTTTTATACTTTTGCTCATTTGACAAAAAATACATGTCTGATGATAGTTGATGATAGATAGTTGATGTCCTGTATAATTAAACATATCTATATGTAAATGACAGGAAAAAATAAAAAGCTAAAAAATCTGATTTCTCATCTCATATTCATCTTTTGATCATTTGGTGCATAAATTAATACATTTTGTTTTTGTGTTAGTGATTAAGCTCGGTAGTAGTCACCTATATCCTGCCAGAATGTTCATAAGTGTAGACTTCCCAGCTCCTGAGGGCCCCATGATGGCTACAAGTCCACCACTGGTAAAGTTCCCAGAGATGCCTTTCAGCAGGGTCTTGTAACCTGAGCCGGAGGGAGACAGAGGCAGAAGGGTTTTTGTAAGA
Source organism: Hepsetus odoe (assembly GCA_017165825.1). Classification (NCBI taxonomy): domain Eukaryota; kingdom Metazoa; phylum Chordata; class Actinopteri; order Characiformes; family Hepsetidae; genus Hepsetus; species Hepsetus odoe. The sequence goes on from CM029382.1 coordinate 10,653,524, forward strand.
AATGTTTGCTAGTCCTCAGAGTGGTCTGATCTCTGCCCAGTCACACCTTACTCTTGCATAAAACCTATCCCTTCAACGCCTCCTCTTCACATAAAAGCTTTTTTGTGATTAGATTGAAAGAGGGCAATTGTTTTACTTTTCATTCATTTCTGGAATTTTGAACATGAATGACCCTGCTCAACTGTGTGTGTATTGCGCTTAAAGCTCACACTTACCTGCAACTCACCTTCCCCCAAAGAACAAAGTTTGTCATGCAACCTGTGTTTATTCAGTTGTACCCCTCCACTTTCTTTTGTCCCGTTACACAATGCATTCTTTACCGAATTAAAGCTTGGTTTTGTGTGATAGGGTGTTTCTTAAAGTACCTTAATAACAAGGAATGAGTTGTTCTTTAAGGTGTGCCAGTTGATGACAAAGTTGTTAGCTGTTCACATACAGCTTATATAAAATCCATAGAAAGCCATTGCTAACCGAATGGGATGCTCTGCACATACTTTGGAGCAGCAGTGAGAATATTAATATTAATATTAATAGAATATTAATAGAGGTACCTGACCTCCCTAATGACTCTGTGACTGAATGCAATCAAAATCCTTACAACATTCCAGAACCTACTGTAAAGCCTTCCCAGAAGAGAATGAGCATTTACTGCAGCAAAAGCTTTCTATTAATGCCTTTCATGTTAGAATAAACTTTTGGTGCGTATGTCCCATTTATGAAGGACATCAGAAAAACAGATAAAATAATAACGAACATCTTTAGTAACATTAGCAGGTCTGAGAGATATGACCGATGGTAAACTTCTATTTATCTAATGGCCAAAGCCGAAATGCTAATCCAGTTGATTGCAGTGACTGCCAGCTTAATTGGATTTACAGTCACAATCCATCAGAGCGATACACAAATATCTCTGACCTTCTCTGTCCTTTTTTAGTGCTGAATCGCAGGGGTTACCTCAGAGAGAGTATGGATTCTTTTAGACTTACTCCCATGCTCAAGAAACTATGCTCAGACTAAAATAGGCAACTGAGGTTAGAGGGAAATCCCGCATCTGATTCACAGCAGGTACATTCTTAAAATTAAAAGTGACAAAAAAGATTCTTTGGAGCAATGCCAGAGAAGAAACCCAACTTTTCTTTTAAGGGGCCGAATGTAGAGAAGACCAGAAGAAAGTTTTGAAGTATGCAATGTCATCATCAAAATGGAAGACAACAAAGCATCTAAAACAAAAGTGTGAAACAGGAGTCTGTGATCCAACTGTAAGCAATTGGATAAATGATTTGGGTGGTATAGATAAAGAACAGGCATGTGACCATGCCTGTTAATTGCATGCATGATGCTTAGATAAAAGTCATTTTCTGTGATGAGTCTTAATTGGAGATGATATTTGGATTCAGATTTTTACTGATCAGCTTAATCAAAAATAATCAGTATAATTAGTCATTAGTTTTACTATTTAGTTCAAATGTTCAACTATCAAAGAGAAAGAGAGAGAGAGAGAGAGGGAGAGAGAGAGAGAGAGAGAGAGAGAGAGAGAGAGAGAGTTCAAAAAGGGCACAGTGGCACGTGTCAGGGCACAGCAACAGCTGCTGCAGCTAATGCACAGAAGGACTTTACTTCTTGTGTGTTGTGTTGTGTTGTGTTGTGTTGTGGAGTGGCCCACAGAGGATCAAAGGCTCTTCTCATTCCTAAGAGAGGTTGGATGGAGAGAGGGGGAAGCAGTGCTGGCCCACGACCAGTCGTTGCAAAGCCAGCCCAGACTAAGGCAGAAGAGAATATCCTGAGCTGTTCATAGATCAGTGGTAAACCTCTTCCATGTTGAAGATGCCAAAAACGTCATGTGGCCAAGGAGTTATTCAGTTGCCAATCATCTCTGAACATACCAATCAGATTATGTAAGGTCCTGGAAAACCAGTCCAATGTTTTGTAATATGCAGGGGGTCTGCTTAATAATCAGAAGTCATGAGTACATTAGGATCTAACCAGGGATGGAGGCCAGCATATATACAGGTCACTGCAGTTCAAACATTGTCATCTGTCATATATACAATACATTAACACAACATCAATTTAAGGTTATACAAACCAGAGGCTTTCGTAGTTACACCAACCTTGTAAAAACACTCACGATCCATTTAATCAGTTCTACTTAACATACAGTTGCACTTTGTTGTTTACTATTAAAGAGTGTGTTGAATCTGTTCACACATCTACAACAGATTTCTAACCTGCTGGTCCACCTTGAAAATGGTAAGTTTTTCACAATCTGATGCTGCTTACATTGTGTAAGTCCCCCGAATGTACTTCTGCAGTGGTCAATTTCTGGCCACAGGACATTTTTTGCTGAATGTATATACATATATGCTCTCTGGCCATTGATGAAAGGTGTTCAGGGGTCTTTAGATGTTCTGTTCTAATAATTCATAATATAGTTATCAATTTACTACATTGTTTACTTGGTTATATCTCTTGAGATTTGATCATCACTTTTGAAATACATTCTGTAAATGAATGTGGAATAAAACATTATAGAATTAATTATTTTAACATCCACGGTTTAAAGTGGAATCAGTACTATATAGCTTACTCAGCCATTATAAATTATTTTGTCTTTGCTTTTTCTTTTCAAAATGATTTGAAATATATGGAGTCACTAGTAACATTTTTCAGCACAAATAAAATACTGCTTCACACTTTTGAACACTAGTGTATAGTATATGTGTATCATCAGACAACAAGAGCATTATTTTGATAATGGAGACAGTATACATTGCACGCTGCACCTCCTCATCTAACAATGGGTTTTGTGTCATCACATCTGCTCAACCTGAGGCATCATCTAAAGTTCACTATGTTCTGCTGCACCAGAGAATGACCTTTCCTCACCAATGCTTTATGATATGCCTGATGCCCACAGGCCCACATGTGCACCAAAAAATTACACTCCAATTCCCTTCCTGCCACCTGTGCACAGTTTCTGCTCCATAATAACCCCATAACTCCATGACAAAGCAGACAGCATTCCTGAGGCAAAAGCCACAGGAAAAATAAGGTGAAAAAAAATGCACATCTGCCTCTGTTGTCAATGTGGACAACATAATGTAGGTGACAAAATAAAGACTACTAAGCTATCAACCACTCCTTGAAGCTACGTCTGAATACTGTAGTATGGACCCAGCGGTGGAGCACAGCCAGCTCTTACATTAGCACTTAGTGCAGGGAGCTCGCCTCAAAGACAGGGGATCAGCTGCGCTAAAAACACCAAAGAAAACCAAACAGAACTCCTAGGCTTTGAGGCAATCTATTACTTGCTTTAGCATCCACTGAAGCAAGTAATCCACTAAATTTTTTTAAGCACATCGTAGGACCTTCAATGATTCTCTCCAATACTAGCTATTAAAAGATGGAGAGTGGACCCATAAGCAAAGAGATATTTCCATCCTTCTAAAGAGGTTCATTTAAGGACCTGTGGCTTCTACACAGCCTTTACAAAGGTTGTAAAAAATTAGGGCTATGTTAGAATGTGTGTGTGTGTGTGTGTGTGTGTGTGTGTGTGTGTGTGTGTGTGTATACATGTATATTTAATTGCAGTTGCGGGTGATTTTCATGTCTGGCTTTGTGGCCTAAGAGCAGATGGGTTTTAAAAGCAGGTCAGTTCACTGTGCAGTAATGCATTCTGCACGATGGGTCACTCTGCAAATCACACTAATGCTTATACGAATGCAAAAATAAAAAAAAAAGTATCAGTCATCAAAACTCATGGCAATGTGTTTGGGCACTTAATAGAAGCTAAAGAAAACACTGAACATGCTAATCAAAAGGAACATCCAACTGAAAACACCTCAGTAGCCTTTACTGTCAAGTCCACAAAAACTTCACATTCAAGCCAAGTCAACATAGAGTTACCTGGCAACAGAAACAGTCCCTCCTACACAGCATCTCTGTGCACTGCTCTCAGCTCTACAAGTGCACAGCTGATGATTTCATCCTGATTGCAGAGTTCTGCCACCGTTCTGCAGGAACTAGGGTTACCATAGTTTGTTGACCGACAGTAACCGGCTGAGCTGTGAGAACGGATCAGAGCCACAGCCATCAGTGCAGATAGATCTCGCTTTCCACTAAGTATGGATTACAAAGATTTGTTGAACAGCTCAGAGGCCTCAGATTCAGTTGCAGTCAGTTAGGAATGAGCAAACAAGTGAAAGGTCTCTGGAAATGTAAAAAAAATGACACGGAACACATGAGCATCACTTCACATATATAATTAGGCTTGAATTAGGGTGCACTTTTAAATCATACAACAGCACTGTAATGGATCTGTTAAAGGAGACTAAAGTCCAGCAGTAATCTGTAGGTATTATCTGTAGGTGAAATGCAGTCAGATTTCTCACTTTTATTGCAGTCAACTGATAAAAATATGTGCACATCATTTTTTAGGCATTAATTCAGATGCAATACATGCAAATGTGGCCACACCATTAAATTCTGTAAGAGAATGATTTTAAACATTAAAATAAGCACTTATCCTGTACAGAAAACATGACACATGACATTTATCTGCAAATGTTCTGTTAAAAAATGTATCTGATTTTAAATCATAGGAAAAAAATGAAGCATCACAAATACATTTGCCATTACTTTTCCACTGACCTTTTCTTTTTCCTCCAATATAAAATTCAATACACAAACCATAATAACACATTAAAATGTGTGTTCAGTATACAGGATGGAACATTATTTTAACTTATGAAATCAACAAAACATATCATTTGAATCAACATATCATCTGATTCACTGTTTTTCAAGACTTTGAGCAACAGAGAAAGGAACTCTCACAAAATGGCTCAGGTTAGAGTAAGAAAGCTTCTCAAAGTTTTGGGTACTCTGGGCCTAAATGAAAGTTTGACTTTAAATTTGAGCCTCTAGTTAGCAGTTTGACTCTTAACTTTTCCACTGAACAATTCTTAGATTTAAAGTTCAGTTATAAAATGAATGACTAAATGGGAACTTTAAGGGGTTCAGTTGTCTTCAGCTATTCTTCCATCATCATATCCAACACTAATAACACCCGCTTGTCGTTGCAGAGGGTAAAGGAAGGGGTCCTATTTCTTTGGCCTGTGTGTAGCTAAAGGTTTTATTTGCTGTGGCCTCTACAGAGTGTAAACCTACTCCAGGCACACAATGCAACAGGATCAAACCAGCCCTCTCCTTTATGTGCATTCATTGCAGAATCATGCTAATTGCTTCAGCTTCTGGCCCTTTTCTGACAAAATTCATTGGTCTGTTCCAGAACACTGTTTTCCAGCCCAGAGCACCAACTCTGCAGCTGCATGCCTCTGCAGCACTTCATCAGTAACCTTTATAAGGAATAGTTTTTTTAAGGAAAAGTTCAAACAGTTTGCAATTATGAGAAATGAGGAGAAGTCAATGGCTTTACAACTGATGGATTCAAATGCATGACTAATATAAATACTTATGATTTAGGAAGAATGGCTGAATCTCAGTTGGACTTCAAGAGATAATTTCTTACATTCTCCTTATATTGTATCAAATTTATTTGGGTTTATGTCACAATTCATTCAAGCTGCTTTGAATGTTGTCTGATTGAAAAAGCAATCCAAATAGCTGTTGGATAAATTGGAAAATAGGTGACTGTGTTAGCTTTAGTGGCTTTATGAAAAAAAAAATATTTCAAAGCAGACTATTCTTGCAGGATATTTTAAAAATTTAAACATCATGGTGTTCACAATCTTAACACACTACATCAAACAAAGGACACTCTAATATGTCAAGGAGTTCCAGAACAATGAATACTGTCTAATGATCTTTATATCTCACCCTCCAAATTCAAGTGATGGCTAATTCCAGACTATGAATTATCGCAACATTTCATTTCCATCATGTCATAACTTTGTAAGTCTTATTTGCTGAGCAAAAAAATTAATTAATGAGATATTATGCAAAATGTTTATCCCAAAAAATATTTCTTCTTTGAAACACCCTCTGAATCTCAGATTTGTTGGGGTGCACCAACGGGTTTCTACAGTAATACTACCAAGCAATAGTATTATGTTTCACCTCCATCTACGCATCCTTGAGCGAAATGCTCAGAAATGCTTAGCTAGCTCAGAGACACTCCCTGATACCATGATTCATACCCCATTTCATACATCTCAGTACAGTAGAATGATTATTTCTGATTAATTTGAACTTTTAGGATTAAAGAGTCATTGTGAAGTGCTGGACAGGGGATGGCATAAACAAGAGCTGGCATGACATGATGCCTTTTCTTGCCTGTCCGACTAGACTTGATCCTTCTGATGAGAAGGTTCTCTTCTAACATGACCTCTGTCCTCTCCCAGGGACTTACAGCCAGACACAAAGGGACCACTTGGTTCTGAATGTAACCAAGAATCACCATCTCAGCACAGAGAAAAAGCAAGGTACTGATAGACTTCAAAAAAGAAAGAAATGCAGAAAAGGGGATAATAAGAAACTATATAACAAGACTAATTTAATGGATGCAAAAGACAAACAGATGGCTTGTCTAATGAGGCCACACTGAGTCTCCCAGCTGTGAAACAAGCCACCTGACAACTCTAGAAACTGAGAGACAAGCCCTGAATAAACCCAGACAAAGCCAGCTATTGAGTACCTCCATATTTGTATTTTGGTTTATAAAATATTTATAAAAATGTTTCTTTTTTTGTATAATAATATAAGTGAACATGGAAACACAGAAGTCATTGTGAGCACACAGCACAGCACAAATTGAACCACAACAAAATTCTCATATTCAGCACCCGGGGAGCAGTAGTGGGGATGGTACCATGCTTAAGGGTACCTCAGGGTAACCTACTGGTCTGGGACTTAAATCCATGACCTTCCAATTATAGAGTCTTTATAGAGATAGCACCTAACCACTAGGCCATCCCTGCCCTGGAATAGAATAAAATAGAATAGAATAGAATAGAATAGAATAGAATAGAATAGAATAGAAATTATTATAGTTGCAAAAATATATCCATTTTAAATTTAAATTTGAGACAATTATTTATTTACGTATTTGAGAAAAATAAATGTTTTTTAAACCAGAATGGGCAAGCTCACATATCTTACAGAATAACTAAAGAGAACAATCCACCATCCAAGATTAAACTCCAATTTTAGATTTTGGTAAATATACCCAATATAAATAATCCAGTATATCAGCTTATTCATAGCAACCTTCTGAGTGCTAAAATTCAGGACCCAACATTACACTTGAAGGTGCTTTGAAGAAGTAAAACAACATAAAATTAGCTATACTTTTATCTTGAAATTATATCTGATAGAACTGCTGTCATCCCCAACCATTGGCTATAATTTCCATTAGGGTCATCTGCCAAACCACAATAAAATTTTATGTTACATTATATTTAAGTGTTTAAGTGTCTGTGATAACAGTAGCGTGTAAACTGTTGTAAATCAGAATTTGACAGCATAAGTGAAAAGCCCGTTCAGTGTTACCTTTCTTTCTCCACCAGGGTCCCTCAGGAACAGAGTAGGAGAGATCTCTGAATTCAATGTTGACTGCCGGTCTGCGGGGTAAGTAAGAGAAGCGCTGGGCCTCAGTCAAGTTATTCTCCACTTTTTTCAGATGTCCATGTAAAAGCGGTGTCTGCTGGCTGCCAGTGTGATTGGACACTACATCGTCAATAGACACACAGACTGTCCTTGGGTCCAGCATGAGATCAGGGGGTCCGTTGGTATTCTGAGACAGAAGAGAGACACCTTATGTAATGCAGAGCTAAAATAGACCATTTATGTTAATCTTGCTGGACACAAGCTTTATTATTTTATTGAACATATTGCATAAAGGCAAACATCTGAAACATAAAAAATTCCAAAAGAAAATTACAAAAATTACAAAAAACTCTTGTATTTGTTCAAATTTCCATCACAAACACAAACTCATTATACAATAGTTAAGAACACACTCGTGGAACATGCAATGCAAACTGCAAAGTGACATATATTCTAATCCTTCTCTCTCTCTGGCCACAGGAGACAGATGGGGTTACTATCGGACAACATTTATTCTGAGCCTGAACAACACAGGGCTGCACAAAACAATGTCATTTAATCATTATTGCAGAACTAATATTGCAGAGGGTTGTAATATGCAAACGAGCCTCTTACCAACAACAGCTCCAGGGTACTGTTACTAGATGTTTAGATTTTCTGAGGTATTCATGTAATCCAAGAAAAGTCTAATTGTTCTGTGCCCCTTTTAACCCTAATGGCACCAAAATTTTACCAAAAGGTTTAAAGAGTCCATATTTCACATTTTTCCACTGATTAATTTTCTGTCTGCGTTACATATTATTGCAACATTAGAATTTCTTGCATATATCTCTGGATGATGATATGAACAGGCCACTTTGTCAAGAGCTTATCAATAGGCAGTGATTCAATGTTGATGAATAGATGAATAGTAGTTGATGAACAGTAATAGTCCAGTAATATACATGCTGCTGTCAGAAATAATGATCTCAGATGTTAAGTCAAATAATGTTATACATCATGCACACACACACACACACACACACACACACACACCAAAGGGCTCTTATGCTCTTGCCTTCTAAGTAATAAATGCAGCAGTAAACAAAGTGCTACTTATCCTTACCATTATGATGGAGTTGGTCACGGTGGTGTTGTTGACTGAGAAGGCTGCCATAAGACATGCCATTCCTCCTGAGAGAGCTGCTGTGTGATGATCCGAGTGAGGATGGCCGCGTCCGAGCCGTCTCGCGCATCTGCCTGCTCCGTGCGGTGCGCGCCGCTGCTGCGTCTGAGTCGCCGGACACCCAGAGCCCTGCTGCCCCGCCAGCGGGGTGACGTCATCGCGCCCCCTGCAGGCGTGTCGGGTGAACTGAGGCCCCGTGTTCACATTATCCGGTCCACCTTAAACCAGAATATAATCTGCCATTTTAAGGTGCAACTGTAATTTCGAAAAAGAAAGCGACGTGATTACAGTGATTAATAATGATGAATAATTATAGCTCCAGTTGAGAGTGGCCAGGCACAGACACATGTGATCCATTAGAGAGAGACTTTTTAAGTATCTAAAAAGTAAGGGCTTAAAATCTGACAGCTAGAGTGCAGCTTTTGGGAGAGAAAATTCAGATGGCATGTCAGTCTGGACCACATTTAAGAAAGACCTTCGCTACCAGGGCTGGCCCAGCTCAGTTTCCCAAGTGATAAATCCCACATTTTTACCCATATAGGTAAATCAGTTCTGTCATTTATGCCCATTAATTTGTGTCCCAGAAATGAACATTTTAATCCCATTCTCTGGGTTGGTCCACACATTGGGGTGGAGACCCACAGGAACCCATATTTTGACCCACATTGGGCCCATTAGGTTCCCAAATGGATATTGTAGCTGGGAAGGCAACAAATCCGTGTGTGTGTGTGTGTGTGTGTGTGCGTGTGTGTGTGTGTAATTACATTGTCAAGAGAGAATGTCAAGAGAGAAAATCTGTGTTCAAAGTTTTCTGGAGGCGAATAAAGCTCCCAACCCCTCGGCAGCTGAAAAGGCGCCCTCTAGTGGACGTTCTCTATAAATAACCTTCTAGGAAAGATATTCAAAGCGGCATACAACAATCAGCCAAAACATTAAAAACCGGCTGTCTAATATTGTGCAGACCACAGTCGTGCTGCCTAAACAGCTCTGATCTACAGAGACAGCTCTAAAGGTCTGTCACCTGACACAGAGTCAGGCATGTGATCCTGCAAGCTGGGGCTTCCATGGATCTGATTATTTTATCCAGAACATGGGTCAGGTAATATGAATACAAAGTCAACACCTTGAACTCTTTGTCATGTTCCTCAAGCCCCTTCCTGAACATTTTTTTGCAATGCGGCAGGAAGCATTCTGCTGATAGAGGCCACTGCCATTAGTGAATACTGTCCAGAAGAGGGGTGTGGGTTCTTGTTCTGAAACCATGCTTAGTAACAGTTATGTGAAAAAATTAGGAAAGCCTGTGTGTTTTTGTAACATTATTGGACATATGGATATTTAATCTCTTTTAATACTGGGGTATTCGAGTAATATAACTAAACAATTAAAACTGAAGAAAAGACATTTCAATATCTACAAAATTCTACAATTCTGTTTCTACAAAAATTAGGACACCGCCACATTTATTTCCAAATAAAATGACTCAAATCGCACACAGGTGTAGCACATCAGGTGCACATGATTAGAACATGGTTACTCAGCATTTTGAAGGAGGTTTGCCCTTTTTAAACCTCAGACATTTAGTTTGGTTTGCTCCTGACTGTTGAGGTGAGATTGAACACCATGGTGAGACCAAATGAGCTGTCTGAGGCCTTCAGAAAGAAGATTATAGCAGCTTATAAGTCTGGTAAGGGATTTAAAAAGATCTCAAAATAATTTGCAATCAGCCATTCCACTGTCCGGAAAATAGTCTAAAAGTGGAGAACTTCCAAAACAACTGCTAATATGCCCAGGTCTGGCTATCCAAGCAAGGTTACCCAGAGACCAGACCGCAAGATGCTAAAAGAAGTCTCCAAAAACCCTAAAATGTCATCATGGGACCTACAACAGGCTCTTGCTACTGTTGATGTGAAAGTGCCTCTACAGTCAGAACGAGACTGCACAACTTTAACTTGCATGGGAGGCATGCAAGGAGGAAATCTGCTCTCTAAGAGATACCTCAAGACCAGACTGAAGTTTGCCAGAGAGAAAGTAGACAAAGACCAGGTCTTCTGGAATAATGTTCTTTGAGTAGATGAGTCTAAAATTGAATTATTTGGACAGGAGAACAGAGGACATGTCTGGAAAATAACCTCATACCAACTGTGAAGCATGGAGGTGGAAGTGTCATGGTTTGGAGATGCTTTGCTGCAGCAGGACCTGGCCAGCTCACCATCATAGAATCCACCATGAATTCTACTGTGTATCAAAGGGTGCTTGAGGAACAAGCTGAAGCGGAACTGGTTCCTGCAACATGACATGACCAAAAAACATACCAGTATGTGTTGTTTACCTGCAATTAACACTTTTGCACTTTCATTTCCAGATATAAATAAAAACAAGTTTAAACATTAATATGTGAACATTTCTTAATAAACTGAATATTTAAAAACCTAATTTTTTCACATGACTGTAAATGGTACATGTCAAAGTAGCATCCATATTAGTGCAAGGACCCATGGCTGTGAATACTGCCTCTGTGGTGTGACTTCTTCTCAAAGTGCATCATGTGCTCCATGGTCCAGTTCTGATTCAGTAGGAAGTCGGTGGTCTAGTAGTAGGATACTTGCCTATGGACCTATGGCTCAAGAGGTCCCAGGTTTGAATCCCACCTCTGGCACTACCACCACTGGGACCCTGAGCAAGACCCTTAACCCTGAGTTGCTCCAGGGGGACTGTCCCTGTCATTAGGCTCTCTCTCTGGATCTGCTAAATGCCATAAATGTAAATGATTCCAACTTTAGGCTTTCAGTGGTGGACAGGTCACTGATGGCAATACAGCCCATCCACCCGGCAGTTAAGCAGTTAGCTTTCTTTGGAAAACTGTAATAAGATAACAAGAAGTCCAGAAGATATTTTAGAGATGGTTTGACTTAGAATTTGGCCCTTGTCAAACTCACTTTCCCCTGCTTCCATCACAAGAAAACAGTCAGTCAGTCATTTTCCGGGCTGCTGGAGTCCATCCCAGCTCACACAGGGCAAAGGACAGGGACACACACTGGACAGGTTGCCAGCCTATCGCAGGGAGGAGCAAACCCGGGGATGGCACCATGCTCAAGGGTACCTCAGGGCAACCCATCAGTAAGGGGTTCAAACCCAAAATCCTCTGATCCGGGGCCAATTCCCTAACCACTAGGCCACCGCTGCCTAGTGATGGTATGGTGATTGGTCCACATAAATGTAACTAACCGATTATCACTCTTTTCTGACACATGGACATACCATTAGTCAGAATTATAATTTATATTTAAACAAAGTCATTTAGAGTGGTTTCATGTGAAATACTTAGTTCTGAAGGAAGTCAAGAGTTGTTTACAGTGTTGGTGATAGGAACCAGAAATCTGAAGTGACAAGCCTGCAAAGCTACAGAAAGCAATTGTAGAAAATGGAAAAGAAAGCCTTGCCTTAGACAGTGTTTTATGGAGGTTGTTAGATGTTAAACATATTTTTAAGTGAAAGTGACTATTTTGTCATTGTGAACCACATCAAAATTCAACCTCTGGTTTTTACCCCTACTGTGTGTAGCAGGGGGCAGCTAATTAAAGCACCTGGGGAGCAATGACAGGGATGGTACCATGCTTGAGGGTACCTCAGGGCAATCTACTGGTCTGGGATTCAAACCCATCACTTTCTAACCCTGGGGCCAACTCCCTAACCACTAGGATGCCCCGGTGATCTATTTTACATCCATTCAAGGCACAGACTCCTATGAAATTGCTTTTTCAGATTTGCCAGTGGTATACAAGCAACTTCATGTAAACTTAAGACTGGTGTTAAAGCTGTGTATTTTCAGAGCCTCAAATGAGTATTTAGTTCTCTTTTATCACCACCACTCTGAATGACCTTGTTTGCATCTTTTTGGAGTTATGCCGAAATTTCATGTCAGTAATACATTTAATAGATTTTGGTGATTTCATGCCTAACATGCAACATTATGAACATCTTAGCATTAAAATGTTCTTATTTCACTTTAGGTAAGCATGGGGTTTCCTCCCCCCATCAGCTCTGATGGTTTCAAAAGCGTGTGTGTGTGTGAGGGGGTGGGGCTGGTCACAAGGGCTTGCATGTGCCTGTTGCTGCAGTGGGTTCTGAATCTTTTTTGCTGACGAAGCCCCTCGTCCTCCACAGCAGCACCACGACATGTTTATCCAGGAATTTAAACTGCAGTAACTTTTGGGCATACATAATAAGAGAGGGGAATTCATACTTCACATAATGCTATAGTGTGTGTGTGTGTGTGTGTGTGTGTGTGTGTGTGGAGTCTAACTTTGGGGTGCATTGTGGCATTGAATGGTCATTGTAATGCACACCTTAGAAAATGCATTCAATCAGGTTTACAGCAATATATAAACTCTATAGCAGAAGAAGGTGATAGATTCACATTGAGAAATTTGGCACCAAATGCTGGCAAACTACACATTTTCAGCATTTCTGGACTTGCTACACACCTGCACTTGTCCTGTGCTCTGATACACCACCATGTCAACCCCTTGTCCTCCATGTTTTCAACCTTTAATGTTTATGGTATCTCAGAGCAGTTAGACACTTTGTGTAAAATGTATAGGTGAAGCAAAGTAATGTTGCAAGTGTTACGTACAGTAGGGGGTCAACATTGACTAGGCCTACTCCCACCAACCCCTCCCCTCTATGTGTTGGAAAAGTGTATAAATGGAGCCTGGGAGTGGGCAGCTTCCATTCCTGAGATGATACGAGGTGCTGTTTGGCTTACAGCATGAGGGCACTGGGATTGCTCTTTTTTACTCTGCTGCTGCTGACAGCCATCCAAGGTATAAAATAACCTGTTAGTAGTAAATGGAACTCATAGGTTAAATTAGAGAAGATGCCTGGGTTAGATGGAAGATAGCAGAAAAATCTAATCTGTTTACTTTGTGGTGGTTATAATTTTGCAGCGGATGATGTAGACATACAAGGTTGGACATGTGGCTACCGGGGGCTCTGCAGAAAGCACTGCTTTGCTCAAGAATACATGGTGGGCTACCATGGCTGCCCTCGCAGATACAGGTAACTTAAAATACGACTTCAAAAATTTGAAGTGTAAATGTCAAGTTTCCAACACCCTATTTGCTTATTTTGCAATGAACATTAAAAATGCAAAAATTAAAAAAGTCAGGAAAATAACGGGTGGAACATAATCAAAACTGCTGCACTGTGTTTTATACTTTTGCTCATTTCCAGATGCTGTGCTTTGCGATTTTAACCTGATGGGGCTGGTACCTGCAAGAGCATGCACTTAATCTCCTCTTGAATGAAATGCAGTGCTGATTTTTTTTTACCTACAGGTGACATGTAGTTTATTTGTGTTGTAGCGTACCTTTCTTTCTTAACTTATACATGTGCTGTGGCCTGTAATTCACTTCACACAATGCCAGGAAATATCGTTTGGTGGATTTAAAAACGTGTCTGAAAAGGTGTGCCGTTTTTATTACGGAAGAAAACACTTGCATTTGACTGTATTTGGATTAGCTCAGTCAAAGCAGCTCAGCTTGTGTCGTGCATTGTGTGCATGCAGGACAGAAACAAAGCTGACTGACCCACATGTGCTTTCACTGCAGAGCCGCTGTCCCATTAGACCAAACTCAAGTTCAGCATCTACTAACACAACAATGTGACTGAAATGCTGAGAGAATACTGTAACCAAGGATAGAGGATTGAAATAAAACTAGTGTTGCACTGAATAAGTTCTGAGTGACCCGATTGACTTTTTGAACAAGCAGTGATTATCCTACTAATATATCTCACTCATCTACTCACTCGTTTTCTTAGCTGCTTGTCCTAATAGGGTTGCAGGGAGACTATCCCAGACCAATATCTGGACTAAAAAAAAAAAAAAAAAAAATAGAGCTAAACAGGCAATATGTAAACTATAGAAATGATACTAAGATTTAATTCTGCTTTTAACAAATTCAATGTAGGAAATGAAGAGGCTATGAAATCTGTGCATACATGCACACTACATAAATGAAAACTCATTAGAATTTTATGCTCAGTAACCAAAATATTGATTTTATGAATAATCCATCCATCATTTTAGCTGCTAATCCTAAGGCAAAATGCAGAGAAACACCCTGGAAAGGCCAGCAGTCCATATAAGGGCAGGCACACACACACACACACACACACACACACACGGTCATACAAAGGTGGCATCTCCAGTCCTGATGTGCATGCCTTGGCTTTCAGAGGAAACCCATGCAGACGCTCTGAGAATTTCCATCATATCTTTTGAACCAGTGCCACACACACCATACAATTATCACCCTGGAATGTGAGAGCCTTGTTCTGCTTAGACATGAAGCAGTTTACTGAAGAGCATTCTCTGCATTCTCTCAGGAAAATGGTGTACCCCTTACCGGACAGGACCAATGCTGTGGCTTTAATTAAAAGCATAATGAATGCTGCTACATTTAGTAATTGTGCATGTTCTTGATATTTTAACATCTTTTTTTGTACATTTTAGAGGATAATGACTTAAATTCTAAGTCTTTGGTGATTAAAATGACAAAAATTCAAATTGTAGGAGGAAATGCTGAGATGTTGATACTACAGAGCTTTGGGATCCAAAAGGGTATCATTTTAAATGCACAAACACAGATTCCACACATAGTGGACTGTTTTGTAAAAGCTGTATATGTTCTAGCTAAGCAGCACCTTCCCACCAGTAAAACATGATCAATCTACTACTCTGTTTATGAGTTTATTTTGATCCTCAATATCTACCATTAGCACAATTGAGATCACAAGGCCAGGGAAAATGGCCCATTTGCTCAGCAATGTTGCTTTATGATCTCATCCATGGTACAGCCTTTAATTTGTGTAGAGGCCTGTTTAAATCCCTTAATTAGATTTGCTACAACCAGTTTTAGCAGCTGACATGGGTGACTTTGTAACATGTTTGGTGTTATGATGGATGCCAGATACATTTGATTATACAATGTTACATTAAAACATTATTTATTAACACTATATAAAATAACACAACAGAACATAAAATATAAAAATGCTAATTCAGCCAAAGCCTTCCATTGAATTGTACATCTAATATGGAGTTACTGAAATTACACTCAACATTTAAAACACCTGCTCATTTAAGTATAGCCAGATCTTTACATGCATATTCACCAAAAAAAAAAAGGGGGAACATGCAATGTAAAGCCATTTTAAAAATGAGAGAATAATCAAGGAAAACACATTTACAAATGCATTCACAACTTTATTCCCTCTTTTTTTGGAGAACAGGCAAATACAATGAGGACAGCTAATGCCAAAAAATGAATGACAAAACCTGCAAACACTCTGCAGTATTACTTAACCACACAAAAAAAATATATAACCAAGTGTAGCCATGACAAAATAAATAAAATACTTCAGATTTGTGTTTGTGATGATTGTGGAAACTGGAAACACAAAACCCATAAGCTTAAGTTCCTAAAGATGAGAACATTAAAATCTTGCTATGAATTATAATGTTTCCATCATAAGAACTAATGGAACGGTCATAAGGATTACAAACACAGTTTGTATGGGCAGGTTACCAATATGTTTTACCCCTTAAAGCAATGAGAAAACAAAATCAAATTTCAGTGTGAGAAATCCCAACTTTTTAAGGCCCATTAAGAATTATTTTTTAATCTTCTCAGTAAAAAGAGTAGAAAAAAAATTCTGACATTCACTCCAATCTTTTAATAAGGCGTTGCATCACAAGTAGATTTGTAAGGAAAAAATAAAATTTAGCTGATCACTAACTAGTCCACTGTAAAGCCAGCACAGAACCTTATGGACTCTCTAAACAGACAGGGTTTTACAATGTTGTGAAAAGAGGAAAAAGCACATTTAAAGAAGATAAGAGTATCAAAGGGAAGCAATATCTGAGTTCAGTGTTGATTTATGCACTATATTCAGGAAGTTATCCATGGAGCCATAGCAAACCGTATTACTTTACCTTAACAAAGAATGCCAGAAACATTTATTCTAGCTGAACCTTTACAAAATGTATGCTTATTGAAAAAGAAAATTGGACCTATGAATAAACAACCAACAAAAATACCTTGAGTTTTTTTTTTTTTGTAATTTCAAAGCTGAAGGATAACCTCTCCAACACGTAGACTTGAATATCTTTTACACATCCACTCTCCTATCTCCCCATCTCAGCCATCAACAATGAAATGTGGCCATGACATTGCTGGTACAGTCATGTTTCCATTCAGCTTTACTTAGTTTTCTTCTCTGTTGTCAATGCATCATGAAGCTTTGTAACATACTTTTCAAATTGGTCCATCACAAGTGTTCCATTTACGTCAAAGAAAACCCCAACCGAATGTGTGAACTCCGCCTCCCTCGACCGCTTGGTTTTTCCATCTGCAAAGGAGGCCTTCAGTGTGTACTGGTCATCAAACCTATAGTAGGCATTTCAGTGTGTTAGGGGATATTCATGAACAAATATCACACATGCTTCATCTGTAATCATGTGTGCAAAAGAATAAAGAAAAGACCTTTTAAGACTGGACGAAAGCTGCCAGATGTGGTCTGGGTCCATGCCGGCTGGGTCTTTCTGAAGAGCCATGAGAAAGATGTTTTTCTCTTTGTAGGAAGTATACAACGTTAGGATCCCCATCATAATAAAATATGTGCATCTTCATTAAGGAAATAATCACAGACTGTAAATGGCTCTGCATCTGGAAATTATATCAAATTTCATATAACATTTACAGAGGTTAAACAGGAGTTTTACATTTTGGAATTTGTTCATTTCAAATAACTAATTTTCATACACAAAATTAAAGACAATTGGGATTGATCCAAAATATAATTTCAATGTGTTACTTTTCCTTTTCCAAAGTCTTGATAGCATTATATAATACCTCACACATTTAGGTCAGCTTCTGCTTTTGCTGCAGTGTTTAGCATCAGATCACAGTGCGTCTACCGATGGGACTGCAGTTTGTCAAGTGAGCAATGAATTACACCAGCCTCTTAATCTTCATGATCTTCTATACAATGAACAAGAGCACTAATATGCTCAGACTCAAATCAGTTTTCTTTTTAAAGGGTAAAGGATATGAAACAACACAACATGCCAGTACAGGTTTTGACTCCGGGAAAGGATGAAGGTAGTCCCAGATTAAAGCTACGATGGCAAAAAGGCAGGAGACTGTGCAAATGAAGAGTCGTCCATCTACAAGGTTGAAGTTCTCAACATACCCATATTTCTCAATGAGGACCTGCCATTAGGAAAGAAAGAAATCAGGTTGAAGTGGAACAACTCCAAAATTAAGCAAGTGCTATTTTAAAAACTCATTTACCTTCTTTGCTGCATCATCCAGAGAATTTTTCACAGCTGCACCATCCCATTTATCAATCTTCACAGGTTTTTCATCGATCCCCCACTGTAAAAATGAAGAAGTTCAAACAATGAGCAGAGCTATGCGCTTTTGTCTTCGAGCCATCTTTAATGTCTAAGTTCAATGTTGATTTAAGCCCTATATTCAATAAGCTTTCCAGTGCAGCCACAGGACATTTTTAACAACACAAACAAGCAAATGTTTTTCAAAGAAAGTTCAAGCAGGTTAACAGGAAAATCTTATTTAATAGTGGTGTGCAGGGGAGTCTTGCTATGGCAAATGTTTCACATTAATAGCAAGACAAAGAGTACATCTACATGAGAAATGTATTTCTCCAGAACCTGTGTTATAGCATTATGCAGATTTAGGTTGCTGGTGGTGGTGTGTGTGGGGGGGTCATATTATTATTATTATATAATAATAATAATAATATACACAATAATATACACACATTATTTTATATATATATATATATATACACCACTTACCAAACATCTAATCAGGGAGACTGTTTTTTTCACAGCAAAAAATTGTTCTTTTTTAAGTTTTTTAAGTCACATATTCTTCACTACACTAGAGGCCCACTGAAACCACATATGCAGAAGCCTCCTTTTAACACCATCCGCCACATTTCGAAACTTTGTGGTCTGCTCACTTACCCCGCTATCACTACTGAACATCTGTTAACATCTGCTTTACCAAACAGAGTGAATCTGCAGGAAAATACCGCTTAAACTCCAACCTGCAAAACTGAATGATGTTATTTTCCCCTTTAGTGTGCACAGAAACACAACTATATAGTTGATGCACTGCAGCAGATATTCCAGCTCAGGTAGATGCGTGCAAATCTGTTACCATCACTTCGCCGGATTATCCTTCCTCAAAACCGCTACAGGGGACAATCAGGAATGGACTGCACAGCTCTGGTGATCTATTTCACTGCGGAACTCAGTTTGACACACTTTAACAGGTGAGCGCGGCCTCGCCGTGTCTCCAGGTCGCCGTTATTCACGGGGTTAGCTGTTAGCGAGCTAACGCTGCTTCAACCTTTCTCCCCTCAACACCCAAGCAAGGCTAGTTTTAACCGTTGCGATGGAAAGAGAGGACTCTCGGGGACCGTGTGCGTGTCGTGCTGCTGTGAAGCATGTAAAATCGAGCCATTTCGTTAAAAAAAAATCTTACTTTTTCCAGCAGACCATTCTTTCCGTTCCTCGCAGCCATTTTTCCTTCCCGGTTAGTCGTTGTGACCTGGCTTTCTCTGATTGGATGCCCACAACACGACACAGTAGACAAGTTACCACGCCCATCTGCTACAGACCCCGCCCACTGTGCGCGCGCGCGCGTTAGGTTAACACCCTCAGTATCTTCACTTCACTTTGTTGTAAATTAAATCTTTGTCTAGACATTTAAGTCTTGTTTTCATTCCCCTTCTTTTGGCTGCCCCTCTGAGGGGTCACAAAAATGGATCATGTTTCCATTTCTTCTTCTCCTCTTCCCCTACCACATCCATAAACTTTCTCTCTGGTCTTCCCCTTTTCCTCGTGGCTGGCAGCTAAATTCTCAGCATCGTTCTCCTGATTTGCTCTGTCACTCCTCTGTATGTCCAGCGCAATCTCGTTTCTGTGACTTTTGTCTCCAAATTGTCCAACCTGAGCAGTCCCTCTTATTGTACTCACTCCCCATGCAAATCTCAGTATCTTTAATCCTACCGGCTGACTTTCCTACAGCTGTTTTCAACCAACGTCTCCAACCTGTATAGCATAGCTGGTCTCACTACCAACTTGTAAACCTTCCCTTTCACTCTTACTGGTACCCATCTTCTACTGCCAATCTTCTACACCCATTCCAAACTGCCTGTACTCTCTTCACCGCTCTTCCAGACTCCCCATTAATCTACACTGTTGATCCAAAGTATTTAAACTTTAAACCCCTCCTGTTTCATCCACAATCCTAGCCACTCTGCTGTCATCCCTATTAATCGCGCTCATGTATTCTGTCATTCACACTTGTACTATGTCTCTTAACCCTTTAAAAACCAAGATCCCCATTTGGGGATCGGACTAAAGTGGCAAATTTCAAGAAAGATAGTTATGCTGAAATTAAAAATAAAGAATTCAGGAAAAAATGGGCAGTTAATGGGTTAAGTGTCGGTTAATCAGGCATTACAATTCTTGCTGCTCTTGCTGGTAGTAGGGGCAAATATCATGGAATCTCCTGACTTAAAGGATGTTCACATAGCTTTAAATAAACAAATCACTGATATCACCAAACCTTCTTGTTCTTTGATAACTGAACATTTTAGCTTTGTGAAAAATACTTCAGACAAATTACGTTCTTTTAATTAAGGGCATATATTTTCTATGTTAAGTATGGGGCAAAAAAAACAGAATCAGATTGTAATATGCATTTTCAAAACAAATATCCACACAAGTCTATAAATGCAAATGAGTCTTCAGTTCAAGGGATCGTTCGGAGGGAGCGTTAAAAGGATTATGGAAACCCATTAAAGAAGGAAAGTAAGCTTGGTCTAAAATGGGGTGCAAATATAAAATAACATGCTGGGATAGAAATAGCAATTTTCCTTGAAGGCAGAACAAATGAAAATCCAAAGGGCACAATCAATGCTTGGAACAGAAGTGTAAAAAAGGGACTCAGTGAAACAGGGTGTACATCCAGAAGATCCAAACAAAACCAAAACTAACACCTAAACAGAAGAAAGCAAGGTTACATTGACTAAAGAGAAGCACAGAGTGCGGATGATTGGATGAAAATGATATTCAGATAATAAACTTAAGTGCTATTCTAATAAAACTTAAAGATGTCCTGAAGAAAGCAGTCAAAGTCCACCACTGATTTGTGATCCGGGTCTGTCAGGTAAAGCTCCAGGGAAGATGGAAATCCTTACTTTCATTACAACGTCATTGCTCAGGTGTACATTGAACTTACATCCAATTAAATTGATCATTGATAGAGAATGATGTTGCCACAAACTGTTGTAAGTCTATTATAAGTCTTTAAGAAAGACATGTCAACTCTGACATTGATATATTCTCAGCAAATAGTCAGGATCTCAATCCTAATGGAAGTGTAAGTATAATTTAATAATGGTTCCCTGTAAACAATGTGCAAAGCTGATCTGTCAGCTGCTCAAGAAAGTGGATGCAGATTGATGGCAGAATATTGTTTTATATAATATTAATGTCTCAATGCCTCTACAGTTCAGGAAATGCAAGTTTTTTTCTTTTTTGCTTTGATTCCTTGATTTTACCTCTTTATCTTGAAAAGCTGATTTATGAAAGTGATCTTTTTTTTAACGCACCTTAAAATGATCAATGTTCAGATACTGAAATAAAATAGCTTATCTGCAATTAAATTATTTGCTAAAAAAAGCAATGTGTGCCATCTGACAAGCAACGAATGCCTTCCCAAAGCCCATTAAAGCTTTACTTCTCTTCAGCTTAGTTTGGAAGTCTCACACCCCACGCAAACTTTTATATATTAAAATAAACATCAGTTAGTTTGTTTAAAACCAGCATTTTCCATTGGCACCTACTAAGGTTGATCATAATGAAGAAATAGTCTGCTGGCTAGTAAGAAAATAGTATTTTATTTGATATTTATCATTTAATCAGCTTGATTACTGATGAATAAAATGGTTAAGAAGGTTTAAGAATCAATCTCCTTTAGGTTGAACAGTTTGATACATGAAAACGTGTGTGTGAAAATATGCTGTAAAAAGAGACTTCAAATTCAACAAATTCAATAATTAACCGTCATTAATGAATTATTTATAAAACAGTCATGTTATTTTGATGATCAAATAAAGAATCAGTTTAATGAGGTTCTGAAATCTTCAGAGAAATAAACCGTTATGGGGGAAAAAAATGGAAAAAGTACGTTTTGATTGCTACATATTTTTCTTCCTTGGAATTCAGAAATGCTTAAGTGTTTAGCTGAACTGTGATCACACAATCCTGGGCATAAAAGGCCATACTGGTAAAACACCGGGTATAAAAACTCACATTGGTCATATTTGGTCAAAATTATTCCCATGATTTTCAAACATACATAACATTTCCTGAATGCAATCTAGTGTCCATGCCAAACATGTCACATTCTTAACAGGGAGAGAGGCGAAGAATAGCCAAGCCAGTCTAACTCATTTCCCTGTCTGTGCATTAAATATACATTTTCTTTCTGAAGACAATGTTCAGAAAGAAAAGAAAATGTTCAGAGTGAAATAGCACTAAAAGCTGCTTCACGGAAAGTTATTATATTAAATGTGTAGAAATACACTGATTGATGTGGCCTCATCTTATGAAAATTTTTCTATGAAAAACAATAAAAAAAAATTTAAAAAAAACATCTATTCATGACAGAGAAGCACATGCAGGGTATCCTAAAGCAAGATTACCCCCAGATTTAACACTGTTTTTATGATAACCAACATTATATAAAAATCCCAGCAGAGTGGGGTTCCCTGGTGGTTTCAATGGCCACATTTGCCGTTTAGACCCTGCAACCCACTATCGCCACAAATCGGTTGCTCTCAAGAATTAGGAAAATATTAGTCAACAGTATTCTTTAGGAAACATTTTAAAGTACTGACCAGTAATCTAGAATGTCTAATGATGCATGAATCCATTGTGTGTAGAAAATAATTCTACACATTCTGAAACCACAAAGGGGGGGAAAAAAAAAAAAAAAAAAAAAAAAAAAAAAAAAAAAAAAAAGGCAAAACATTTTGGCACATTTACAAAATGTCAAACATTTCTATTTTTCGAACAGTCTACAGTGATGTATTCCAAGCAAGTATACAAGCCTGCTCATATATAGTGCAAGTGTTTCATTTCTTAACATAATTCAAAGACGTAGGCTTGCTGACTATGACAAAGACCTTTTATGTTGTACACTTTCCAAAAAAAAAAGTAAAAAGTAAAAAAAAAAAAAAAAAAAAATTGTAGTGAATAATATTTAGGAAAATATACAAAAAAAATAATAATAAACAGAAGCCTCTCACATATGTGCAAACATAATGCACAAGATGGAGAAAATTCTAAGTATGAATGAATTCAAATTTTACCAAAAGATCAATTTCTCAAAGCACACACCTTTTAATGGAGATAAGAAATGAGGCAAGTTAGGTAATGCATATAAAGCTTTTATAGTGCTATCCAGGCTTGGATAATAGCACGGCATGTGTCTATTGGCCAGAAATTCAAGTCAATATCACTGACATCATACAAACTGAGCACTTAAGAAATACAGTTCCCTCCGAAACTATTAGAACAGCAAGGCCAATTTATTTGTTTGTTCTATTGACTAAAGACATTTGGGTTTAAAAACATATAAGAAATAAGAATGTCAGCACATAGAACATTGAAACATTTTTATATGACCACTGAGGAAAGTTACTGAAACTGTTTTAAAGTAAATTAGTCAATTACATTTATCATTTGGTTGCATATCCTTGGCTTGCAATAACCGTATCAAGCCTGCAACCCATTGACTTCAGAAAAGAACAGGCCACTGTACCCACCCTAGACCGCCACAATCGTCTGTTCTAAAACAGACAGCTGCCAGGGGCCTGACCAACTATCCCTTGTTAAGAAGGGCTTTGAGCAACTTGTCCAGACACATTAAGAGCAATGTCCTCTTTCCCTAGACCAATGCCAGGTTGATAATGTGACAAACAGGTCAACATGAAGACACTGCCTAACTTCTCCTTTACACAGCCCTGCCATCCCTGGAACAGAGGGACAGCTATGTGCAGATGTTGTTCATTTACTACAGTTCTGCCTTTAAAATAATTCTCCCCTATAAGATGGCCACAAAACTAAATAACCTAGGTATCACACACCTATGCAACTGGATCAGAGACTTTCTCACTATTAGACCATAAACCATGTGTATGAGTAAGGTTTCGGTCCTCTCCTTTACATCCTCTTTGCACTCGGCTGCAAATTCCAACCCCACCCACAATTCCAGCATCATAATAGTAAGTCTTAGTAAGTTTGCAAAAACTCCACCATGACAGGCCTAATCTCCAATAACTAAGAGGCAGTCTATAAAGAAGGGGGGAGCAGTGGCCTAGTGGTTAGGGAGTTGGCCCATAAATCATAAAGTCATGGGTTCCCAGACCAGTAGGTTGCCCTAAGGTACCCCTGAGCAAGATGCCATTCCCTTCACTGCTCCAGGGACAGTTTAAATAGCTGCCCCCTGCTATTCAGTGATTATGGGTGAAAAGCAAAGAGTGTTTCACAATGACAAGAGGTCAAGAATTCAAGAACCTGGAGCTGGAACAACTTGCACTGAAATAAAATGATGGACTTGATTCTGGACTTCAGGAGACAGGATGGCTGTGGTCACCATGGATTAGCATTAATGGCATGGAGAAGACAGTTCAGTTTTATATTCCTAGGAGTCCACTACAGACAGCCACAACAAGTGCAATGACCAAGAAAAGGTTCAATTTCTGAGGACGTTAAAGAAAACGCAACTTCTACAACAGCTGTTGGTCAACTTCTACAGGTGAACCATAGAGTTGGTCATCATGTACTACACCAGTTTGGTACTCTGCCTAAGAACAAGAAGGGCCTGCAGTGGTTCAAATAATCAGCTGCACTCAGCTACAAACACTGGAAGGCAGCTTCACAACAGTCTGGCAGGTGCTAGACAGCCCTGGATGCCCAGAATACCAAACTGAAGAACAGTTTTTTTCCCCCCCAAAACAATCAGGCTATTAAATATACAGCAATAACCTCCATCCTACAAATGCACTGTTGCTCTGATCTAGTTTTTTGCAATGATCACACAGTTACACCCTTGCACATGACTCAAGGGTACTCCAACTTGGTGCAATACTACACATCACCACTGTAAATGCTCTGAATTATTTATGCACTTACCAGTAAAATAAAGAGTTTTGTGCATTAATATCTCTATATGTATCCTACTCTATACATATGCTGCATACATATGCATTATTTATTTTTGTAACTACTCTCATACTTTTGCTTACTTAAGAAACTGAGTAATCAAATTCAAAAGGTGCTTTGTTCTATGCTATTGAACACATCTAGATGTAAATACCAGGAAACAAAAGTTAATCTCACCGCATATTCATGTTTTGACCTCAAACCCAAATTTCCTCCATGCATTGCAAAAACAAATGAATTGGTCTTGCTGTTTCAATATTTTTGGAAGCGACTTTAAGTTTTGCTAATACAAAAAGAAACAAAGAGCTAACTGCTGTAAAATTCCATGTGATATTTAGAGTGTCCTTAATAACGCCTTTCAGGATTTTTATCAAAATAAAATATTAGATTTACAGCGATAATACATTGCATAAAGGAAGGCTTTTTCTTGTATTTCTCTTCAAATACTTCAATAAACCAAAATAACAGTCCCTGGGGAAATCTTTCAGGTTTTTTTTGGATGGAAATTTTGATCACGACAAGTCTTCCAGCAAACCAAATGTTCAGAAACAAAATCTGTTAAAGACAGAAGACTCCTATAACTGTATCATTTATAAGAACAATCTAGGACAATTACTTGATAAACTCCTTTAAACATGCAATAAAAAGAAAATAAGTTGACAAGCACAGCTCTCTTCATACATGGACTATTTAAAAACATATCCACACTCGCTGCCCAAAGACCCCACAGGGTGCCCTTGCTTTTGGTCACCCAACTTGATTAAGACTTACAGCTGAAGTGTTTGACTCTTCTAGATATTCTTCCTGATCGGCGGGGGTTATGACCTGTTCTATTATCTATAGACACCCAGGACCGTAGAGAATATTTATCAGGACTTGTCTTATGCCTTTCTATTATCCGGCATTCTTTGTCATATTGTCTTTGCAGCTTCAGTGCCAGTTCTCTGTCCTTTCTCTCTTGATTCACCCGTTTAACATGAAAACCAATCTCCCCATGCTGCATTTCACAGAGATCAAAACTTTCTGTCCTGGCTATTTTTATTTTTCCAGTCAATTCTAAATGTTTGGTTTTCTGGTTCCTCTTCTTGCCTCTTCTTGAGGTAGGCCTGTTAGGTACATAACTCATGACTGCGGACTCATTCTTTAAGTCCTGAAGGTCCCCGGTATCCTGATTACAACAACTTACTCCAGCATATTTGCCACTCATGAGCGATTTTAAGTTTTCACCCTGTTCTGAAGGTGGACAGTGTGTTCCATAAGCATGGCCGGGCATGCGAGTGTCAGAACTCTCTAGTGTTTTCAATGCATCTGCTGCTTTTACCGCTGATTGTGCATCTCCCTCCCTGCTATACTGATCCAAAACCAAGCGTCGCTTTTTACTCAACAAAGACTTCTCTTTCTTCTTTTTAGAAACATCTGTTTTTCCATGAACATCAGCATTTGGAATGCAAGTGCATTTCTGACCTTGTGCGCATTTCTGAACAGGAGCACAGTTACAGAACTTGCTCTCCATCTCTTCTGAACGCTGCTTCATGGTTAAATCTTCGGCTACTGGGCTGGTTATGGTGCCTTTGGATGTTACTTTAATAAACTGACGGTCTACCTCAATCTGTTTCCACTTCTGTAAGATGGTAGGGCTGGCTTCATAACTGGTGGTTTTCTGGAGGCATTGGGTTAGATTCCTCGGAGTGGACTTGACTATAGTGGGCTCCATTAACCTCCCATCTGGTAGCCTCTTTGGTGGGGTGCAAGGGGAACAGACGATGGGCTTAAAGTGATTCAGCTCTTCAGAAATGCTGTCATTGCTCTCTGGACTGATAGATCTCTCTGGTTTGCTGTGAGGCACTAAGGAGGTAGCAGGTGAAGTCAATATGGAGCGCCAATGATGCCTCTTGTCAAGAAGGAGAATAGGTGCAGAGAAGGAACGACTGTTCTCAGAAGAAAGAAGAATTCCAGCATTGAAACTGTGCGAGACACTGGCCTGTAATGAGCACAAACAATTTTGTATTGCTGGAAAAAATTCATTATGTATGATCCTTTTATAAGCCCTTTCATTTCCTCCCTTTTTTTTAAAATTATAAATATAAGAGTTGAATTACCTAAACATCATTAAGTGTTACAATGCTTCATTCACTGCACAGTTCACATAGTCTGAATGCAGAAACTAAGATAGCGAGCTTGGAACGGACTGTTTTGATGTCATGAAACAACCTATAAAAACCCATAAACATTTCTATTTATCATGCTGTTTGAAAATAAATATTTTGTTACTTTTGACAATTTGGCTTTCCTGTCCTACATAATTTAGTCAAAAAGTAGTCTGGATTAAAACATTTTTCATAACTTGGTAGTGGAAGATGAGGATGAGGATAAACCCCCTAAAGGAGCAGCCAAAATGTCACATGCATAGACTTTTGAGGGCAGAGTGGCAAAAATAGGCACTTTATTTCCAATGCATAGATATGTTGGAAAATTATCACATTTTAATCTGTCCTCTTAGACAGACAGACAGACAGACAGAGATCTACACATGCTCAACTATCTGGTAAAGCTCAGCTGCTTATAAAAAGTGATAGTTTAAGATTGTGATTCGTTTTAGGAGATTTAATAAAACTTTGTACTTTCACCTTGAACTTAAGTTGCATTCAATAAATATTCAGTCCAGTGATAGCTGGAGATGAGTTGAGCATCTACAATGGATTCTCAAAATTACTATTAATTAAATATGAAAATAAAATATGGGAGAATATACAACGCTACATACACATTTCTTCAAAAATGATTGTTTATGAAACAATTTAAACACAACATCATAATGATTTGAACTTAATTTGATACATTTTAGGTCTTTTGATGTGATTCAGTATTCTTAAAACAAAGACGTAAGTGCAACTGGGATATCATCAATACAGTTTTGAAATCCTAAAAAAACAAATGCATTTATCAGCTTTGTAAAATTGAAAATGCCTCAGTTTTATTTTTATAAAATATTTTTATGGTGTTAACTTCATATCACTGATGAAGACACATATTTTCAATACAATTTGGTTTAAAACCATCTCATGCACAGTATTAAACTTCATACCTTCTCCGTCACAGACGTGTGTGACAGCGCTCTGATTTTTCCTCTACCTTCCTCAGAGTCAGTACAGCTTCTACTTCTCTTAACATCAGTGTTCTGAAAACTGCAAAAAGATGAAACGAACAGGAAAACATTTAGGTATTCCTATAAAGGAATACGAGTTGTAAGAGGAATTCTTATTGTCAAGTGTGTCGGCACCTCCTGAATGCTGGAGAGAACCTTGTTTTCCTCACAAATGCTGACACATGCCTGGTCCTCATGCCCACTGGCTCCTCATTCTCAGAGTCCGACAGGACGCCAAAAGACTTAAAAAAAAAAAAAAATGTAATAAAAGTGATAACAGGATATTCTAATATATAACAGCAAAAATATACAATTTCTCATTTATATACGTGTAATGGTCTGATACGTATAAGGTTGTTAGACCCAGCATACTCTTGAGCCTGAAGAGCTAAGCAGTCCACTCTCCTCTTTTCTATGGTGAGCCAATTTTTTCTTCTTCTCTTCCGTTTCTTCATCCATAGACACCTAGAATCAAAACCAGTGAATTCTGAAACTTTTTTTTGGATTTACACATGATCAATCAGGCTTCTCTTACTGTATATATTATTATTTTCACAATCCCTCAGGTTTGGTTTATCCCTTGATGAAGCATATTTGAGGCAGTTCATTTTTAAGAAGTCACCCTTTATCACCAGGGTAAGTGGAGAGACTGCTGGATCACACGGACACAATGCTTCCATTTACAGTTTCAGAACTGACCTTAATCTTTTGCTTTTCATACTCCTGCCGCATTTCTCCAGCTTTAAATATCTGTGTAGGTGAACAAAAAATATCTGTGGGAGAAAAGGAAAAAAAATTTGTTTTTTTTTTTTTTTATAAGTCAGTGTTGACTGAAAGGGATGCAAAAGGCAAAAGGAGTTGGCGTTAGACATGCTCTAAAGCAAAACTACCAAGAAAATGTGCTGAATGTCCCGCCAAAGGCATATACAAAGAAAACCAATAAGTGCGGATCCTCAAACACATGGAACCGCTCTAGTACTTGCTTTTTATAGCATTCCTATAATTATCTCTTCTCCGGCCTGATCACAGCCAATAAAAATCATAATAAGGAACATACTAGGAAGAGTCCAATTAAATTTTCTAAATTTAAAGTAAACTTTTGAGTATGTTCTGTATTGGTTGACGTTTTTGAATTTAACTGTTGGCAGCAGTAGTGAGGGAAAAAAAAAGTGAGAACAGCAAGACAGTTTAGTTAATATATTAAATAATTGATTATTTTATAGCATCAGCACCACTCATCAGTCTACAGATTTTACTCCTTTATATAACACTGCTATTTTATCATCCTATGGATGGACACTGCAGGATATTACAGGCACTTTAAGTGTTTTGCTCTTTTTTTAAATTTATTACTGATTCTTTGGTCATTTGTTTGGTCATAACATGATCTGTTATTGTCCCCCAAGGTCTCCAGTTTGACTTTTACATAGACATACACATACATACATCAACACATAAATGGTAATTTAGTCATTTTTGCTTCTTACTAATTACTAAACCCTTGCTGTTTTAGTTAGGAAGTGTACGTCTACACCAGGCTCTGAGAGTAAAGGGCATTTGGACCCTCTGCCTGTCCTCTACACATGGCAGAACTGACAATAAAGTTGATTTTTACTTGGATAATCCTTAAACATGTCCTCTACACTGACTGACCAAAAAATAAATAAATCCCCCTTTCCTCAGGGAAAAACTGAACATCTGAGAGGAGCTGGCAGGCGGAGCAGTCTTCAGGACAGCCCTGCAGAGGACACTGAGAGCGAGGCATCATGTGGACCATGGGACGCTTGACATGCCTGTTCCTAAAAAGCTCCACAGCGCAGCAGGCTGTGGATGTTTTCTGCTGAAGTCACAACTTTTAGGTGATGTTGGTGTGAACAGCAGTCTGGAGGAGATCTGTTCTGCGCAACGCTGGAAAACATCACTCTGCTGACAGTCACCAGACAAATGTGACAGACTTATCGACGCCTTTACACTTTTTGATTCAGTCTTTACTGAAAAAGCTTCTACGGGTCAAATCGTGGGGCCTGAACGAGACGGAGGAAAATCGTTCGCAGGCAGAGGTGGAAAAACAGGCTCCGCAGATCTGCTCCAGGACTTCGCCCCAGCTGCCTAGCTTCTCTGAGGAGCTCACGCCAACAGCAGCGGGTGTCTGTGCAGTCGGAAAGAAATCCTGGGACGGATCTGGGTTTTTAGTGCCCTTTGGTTTCAACAGTAAACCCACACCCCTCCAAACTGCATGTTTACCTTGTCCCAACGTCCCTCCGTCCCTTTGCTCTATTCTCCTCTTGCATCTCTCCGGGTAACTCTGGCGAACCATCTCCCACAGCTCGGTGTTGACCAGGCTTTTCTGCCGGGACTGTTTACGGGCCCAGCTGGACACCCGAAGCCGGCACAGGGGGCAGCACGGGGTGTTCACCTCCGCCGTGCGTCTGAAGCAGGGCAGGCAAACAGAGTGTCCACACGGCATGGTGACGGGCTCCAGCAGGATCTCCACACACACCGGACACCTCGCTTCCTCCAGACTCAAAGAGCGCGCGGGCATGTGCAGCCTCGGCTCGCTTCTCCGCTCGAGTCCACTGGCAGATTCGGCGCAGCCCGCGGCCGCCATTTTCACTGCTGTCTCTCACTGCTAGGTTTGAAAACAGGCCCGCCCACTTTTCTCCTCCTCAACGGAGTAGACGACTTGTTTTTTTCTTTCCCACGCGTATTCAGACACGCCCCGCCTTCGTGCACTTGGATTGGTCACTATCCGTGTTGTGCTCAACGATTGGCTAGAAAGTGGCGTCCGTTATGAGTTAGTAGCCAATCGTATTTTTAAAGAGGCGGAGCATTCCGCAATATGGGTGGAGAAGACGAGGCAAGGTCAGGGAACGTCAACAACATGAGTGGCCGCTTTGGAAGAATCTGTGGCTGGATCGGAGGAGATTCATGTTTTAAGTCTTATTTTTAGAAACAAAATAGATATATAATAATGATAATAATAATAACAATAAAACAGTAGGGAAGAAATAGCTATCATTTGTTAAAGTCATTAAAAAAGTGAAGTAATTTAAATGTCTTTCTGTTTTAGAATTTGTTCCCTCACATTTGGACTTGAAACAAATAATAAACATGCAAAATTAAACAAATAAACAAACGTTTTTTTTTCTACTTAAACAGCTTATTCAGGTCCAGTCAGTGGCCTGGACAAGGCATTCAAATCCCACTGATGGAATCTTAGTCCTCACAAACTAACAAACAATGAGTCAATCAATTAATCAATCAATTAATTAATGAGCACATGTTAAGTTGAAATCAGCTGTAATGTTAGCTACTCATTCAAAGTAACTTCTGCTGATTTCTCAAATACTGCGTTTTATCCAGAAAACCCTGTTAGAAGTGAAAGTGACTATTCTTGTCAAAGTGAAACACAGCACACAGTGAGACAATGAAAATCAATCTCTGCTTTTCACCTATACTCACTGTGCAGGAGGGGGCAGCTATTTAAAGCACCTGGAGAGCAGTGATGGGGACATTATCCTGCTCAAGGTTACCTCGGGGCAACCTACTGGTCTGGGATTTGAACCCATTCTGATCCTGGGGCCGAGTCCTTACTCACTCACTTATAACAGAGAATCATGATGCCTGGCAACAAGTTAAGCTTCACTGTAATCACAATGACACTATAACACAGACACATCATTTAAAAAAATAAAAACATCCCCATCCTCCACAGGATCTACTTTGTTGTTGTTGCCTCTAATGCAAAAGGCACAATTTTGCTGGTATATATGTGGCAGCTAATTATGCTGGTTTAGAAAAAATGCAAATAATTAGCTTATTCTAATAAATAAAACAACCAATGAAATAAGCAAACTCCTTAAAATACAATGTGCTAAAACAAAAAGTAAAACAATGGTTTTAAAAGTCTTATTCAAGCACTTCAAATGCGAAATGTATCCCAGCACAAATATGGTGAAGGCCCTGGAGTCGGTCCATCACAGGGGGAAGACACACAAACACATTCATACATGCAGTCAAACTAGGGGCAGTGAAACATCTCCCATTCTCATGCAATTGGACTGTGGGAAGAAACCGCAGCACCTCACAGAAACCACACACACACACACACACACACACACACACACACACAGAGACAACGTCTTCTTCTGCCCTACTCTTTGAATATGTATTTAAAAATGTCAAGTAGTTTATATATAGTATAAAAATTCCATTTAAGTTTACCATTAACTGACCATATATGTGAGGTGCTTATATATGGTAAATATTTTCATATATCCTCTTGGTAGTACAACTCATGTAATGTGCGAAAATCCCCCTGCCCCCATTCCACATCTGAATGCAGTCATCATTTTCTTCATCAAATTTTGTTCACAATATCATTAGACAGTTGAAATATCAAACCTGAATTGACTCAAACTGTGGGAGTGCATTATAATATCTCTAATTGCATGCATATGCATGCATATTAACATGCATATGTTTTTGCATCTTCATTTTGGAACCACAAGGTTTCTTTTATCTGCTGTGTAAGACAGTAACAATGTGTACAGAGTTATATAGAACACCAAATATTCAAATCATGGTCTTCTTTACTGTAAGACACAAGATGCTATACACAGTCTCCCAAAGTCCAAATGGTGTGAATGTACCCGCAAGGTCCTGAAGGTCAGGCTGTGTACTTTATAAGAGTTATAAAGTTACACTGCATTTACTGACAGAGGGGCATATTTATATATTTCCACAATAAAACTATTAAGCCAAGACATTGTGTATGGAGTTAAAGCATCATTAAAAATACAAGTGCCGGTGAATACAGTTTTGTTCCCCACATAAAAGCACAGAGTTCATCCCCTAGAAGTACATGTTCCTTTTCTTTTTTAAAAATGGTCTAAGACAGTAGATGCATACAGATTCTGTCAAAGCCAACTGAAGTTATTACATCCAGAGACATTACTTCATAAAATGTTTAATTGTTCATTCATTGTAGATTTAAATGGTTGTTTAATCGGGCTGCCTATAAGCATAGAAGTAAAGCGACCCAGAATAAATCACAGACTAAAGTGTATGTACATATAGCAATGCAGGAGCACTATGTAACATTAGTGAACATTAAACATGCCTTGCTGTAGATGCAGACTAAAAGGTAAGCAGTGATTCATGATGAAATGATCAATCTGGAACATACTCCAATCTTCAGAGAATTATGTGGGAGACACAGCAACTGTAAAAAAAAATATGTCAGTTTATTTGCTGAAAATATAACAAATACTTGGTTATGCTAAGGTTAATAAAACAGCTTTCAGAATCCAACAGCAATGATCTACACTTACATAAATCCTTTTGCACAGCCGAAAGGTCCAAAGGGCAGTTCGGTAGGCAGACATACTGGACGACAAACTCCGCTGTAGTTTGTGCAGCCCCATGGAAACACAACTGTTGTGCATCCTTCATCTACTATAAGGAAAATTGGAATGTATTCATCACAGAAAAGAACATTCTGACAAGTGAAGTGTTACATGTATGTTAGTCCTGCACTCTCATAAAAACAAGATACTGCACTGTGACTTAGGTGGCATCATCAAGCGTAATCCTTCAGTTATTTAAAATATAATTCTACCACATTCTGCTGCAGTTACTGTTTTTAAAGCTGCACCTTAAAGATGTACCTGATCAGTCCCCTTTTCTGACTGTGTTTAAATGACACATCATTTAAAAAAATAAAAACATCCCCATCCTCCACAGGATCTACTTTGTTGTTGTTGCCTCTAATGCAAAAGGCACAATTTTGCTGATATATGTGTGTATATAGATAGATAGATAGATATGGTACCTGTATGCATATAATTTATTCATATAATATTTATTCATATAACTCCCCCTGCACTGCCACATTGCTTTCCTGCTTGCAACAGTGTGCACCCCAGATGTATCACATATCAGTGAATTTTGGATAAAACATCAAAGACCGGGTACTAAACAGGCTATGCAGTTTAATTATACTTAGTCATAAAAATAAATACCTACAAATAAATACTTACAAATAAATACTTACCAGCAATGACCAACATGGCCAGAAGACAAAATGTGATTATTTTGTGAGGGTTCATCCTTGATGCAGGCTTTCCTTTAGATCGGTGTGAATGCTGCAGGATCTTAGAGTAGCCACAACCTAAATTCTAAAAAGAAAAAAAGAAGAAGAAGAAGAAGAAAGGATGAAAAAATGTAGTTTGAGCAAATTCTCGTGTTTCAAATTAAATGCACACAGAAAATTCAATTACATGGTACTGAAACGGAAATGAATAGGTATGATTGTGCATAATGACATTTAGCTTCTTTGCATGCTTCTCCAGGGAACACTCCAGTCATGGGACATCCCGGGCTGAGAAAGCATAGCAAATTTGTTCCACTGAGTTTATGGTCAGCCCAGCATTGATATATATTTACATTTACGGTATTGAGCAGATGCTCAGGGATATGGGGGCAGCGGTGGCTTAGTGGTTAGGGAGTTGCCCCTGGATCGGAAGATTGTGGGTTCGATTCCCTCCCTAGTGGGTTGCCCTGAAGTACCCTTGAGCAAGGTACTGTCCCTGCCACTGCTCCCCGGGCGCTTTCAATAGCTGCCCACTGCTGCACGTGTGTGTATGGGTGAAATGCAGAGGATGAATTTCCCATTCGTGGGATTATAAATAAAGGATTACTATTATTGTGTGTGTGTGTGCACGCGAGAGAGAGAGAGAGAGAGAGACCAGGAATTTTATTTATTATTTATTAGTTTACAAATCTTTAACAACCCAGCCACTAGGGATGCACAAGCCAGTGTATTTCTTCGTGCCGGTCCCAAGCCCGGGTAAATGGGGAGGGTTACGTCAGGAAGGGCATCCGGTGTAAAACTTTGCCAAATCAATATGCGGACAACGATACAGAATTCCATACCGGATCGGTCGAGGCCCGGGTTAACAACGACCGCCATCAGTGCTGTTAGCCTACAGGGTGCTGGTGGAAATTGGACTACTGTTGGCCAAAGAAGAAGAAGAAGAGGAGGAAGGCATGTCCAGAGGGAGAAGGAGAGAAAGAAGGAGAGGAGATTGGAAG
This sequence comes from Hepsetus odoe, assembly GCA_017165825.1. Lineage (NCBI taxonomy): Eukaryota > Metazoa > Chordata > Actinopteri > Characiformes > Hepsetidae > Hepsetus > Hepsetus odoe. The sequence goes on from CM029382.1 coordinate 10,688,828, forward strand.
TGAGGGTAGGGACTTTGAATGTTGGCAGCATGACTGGTAAAGGTAGAGAATTAGCTGATATGATGGATTATGCTCCACAAGTTGGTTGTAAGAGGAAAGAGAAGGAAAAATTCTGGAGTGAGTTAGATGAAGTGATAGAGAGTGTACCCAGGGGAGAGAGAGTGGTGATTGGTGCAGATTTTAATGGTCATGTTGGTGAAGGGAACAGAGGTGATGAGGAGGTGATGGGTAGGCATGGTGTCAAGGAGAGGAATGCTGAAGGTCAGATGGTTGTTGATTTTGCAAAAAGGATGGAAATGGCTGTAGTTAATACTTATTTTAAGAAGAGGGAGGAGCACAGGGTGACGTATAAAAGTGGAGGAAGATGCTCACAGGTGGATTATATTCTTTGCAGGAGGGTCAGTTTGAAAGAGATCAGAGACTGCAAAGTAGTGACAGGGGAGAGTGTAGCTAAACAGCATAGGATGGTGGTCTGTAGGATGACCTTGGAGGTCAAGAAGAGGAGGAAAGTGAGGGCAAAGTCGAGGATCAAGTGGTGGAAGCTGAAGGAGGAGGACTGTAAGGTGGAATTCAGGCAGGAGTTAACACGGGCACTGGGAGGTGTCGAAGAGCTTCCGGATTGCTGGGAAACTACTGCAGAAGTGATCAGGCAGACGGCTAGAAATGTACTTGGTGTGACATCCGGAAGGAAGAAAGAGGATAAGGAGACCTGGTGGTGGAACCAAGAAGTCCAGGAGTGTATTCAAAAGAAGAGGGAGGCAAAGAAGACATGGGACATACAGAGAGATGAAGGAAGTAGACAGGTGTACAAGGAGATGAACCGCAGGGCAAAGAAAGCAGTGGTGAAGGCCAAAGATAAGGTGTTTGCTGAATTGTATGAGAGGTTGGACAGTAAAGAGGGAGAAAAGGACCTTTACCGATTGGCTAGACAGAGAGACAGATCTGGGAAAGATGTGCTACAGGTCAGGACGATTAAAGATAGAAATGGTAACATACTCACAGGTGAACAGAGCGTGTTGAGCAGATGGAAGGAATACTTTGAGGAGCTGATGAATGAAGAAAATGTGAGAGAGAGAAGACTGGATGATGTGAGAAGAGTTAACCAGGAAGTGCAGCAAATAAACAAGATGGAAGTAAGGGCAGCGATGAAGAGGATGAAGAATGGAAAGGCTGTTGGACCGGATGACATACCAGTGGAAGCATGGAGATGTTTAGGGGAGATGGCAGTTGAGTTTCTGACCAGATTGTTTAACACAATCTTGGCAAGTGAGAAGATGCCTGAGGAGTGGAGACAAAGTGTACTGGTACCGATCTTCAAGAATAAGGGTGATGCACAGAGCTGTAGTAACTATAGAGGGATAAAGTTGATCAGCCACACCATGAAGTTATGGGAAAGAGTAGTAGAAGCTCGGTTAAGAAAAGAGGTGAGGATCAGTGAACAGCAGTATGGTTTTATGCCGAGAAAGAGTACCACAGATGCAATGTTTGCTCTGAGGGTGTTGATGGAGAAGTACAGAGAAGGTCAGAAGGAGCTGCATTGTGCCTTTGTGGATTTGGAGAAAGCATATGACAGGGTGCCTAGAGAGGAGTTGTGGTTTTGTATGAGGAAGTCTGGTGTTACAGAGAAGTATGTGAGAGTAGTTCAGGATATGTATGAGGGCAGTGTAACAGTGGTGAGATCTGCAGTGGGAGTGACGGATGCATTTAAAGTAGAGGTTGGATTACATCAAGGATCAGCACTGAGCCCGTTCTTGTTTGCAGTAGTGATGGACAGGTTGACGGACGAGGTTAGACAGGAGTCTCCGTGGACGATGATGTTTGCTGATGATATTGTGATCTGTAGTGAGAGTAGGGAGCAGCTTGAGGAGAACCTGGAGAGATCGAGATATGCTCTGGAGAGGAGAGGAATGAAAGTGAGTAGGGCAAAGACAGAATACATGAGTGTGAATGAAAGGGAGGAAAGTGGAGTGGTTAGGATGCAGGGAGTGGAGGTAACAAAGGTGGAGGAGTTTAAATACTTGGGATCAACAGTTCAGTGTAACGGCGAGTGTGGAAGAGAGGTGAAGAAGAGAGTGCAGGCTGGTTGGAATGGGTGGAGAAGAGTGGCTGGAGTGATTTGTGACAGACACGTACCAGCTAGAGTAAAAGGGAAGGTTTACAGGACAGTAGTGAGACCAGCTATGTTGTATGGGTTGGAGACGGTGGCACTGACGAAAAGGCAGGAGGCGGAGCTGGAGGTGTCAGAGTTAAAGATGCTGAGATTTTCGTTGGGTGTGATGAGGTTGGACAGGATTAGAAATGAGTATATTAGAGGGACAGCTCAGGTTAGACGTCTTGGAGACAAAGTTAGAGAAGCAAGGTTGCGTTGGTTTGGCCATGTGCAGAGGAGAGACGATGATTATATTGGAAGGAGGATGTTGAGGATGGAGCTGCCAGGAAAGAGGAGAAGAGGAAGACCAAAGAGGAGGTTTATGGATGTGGTGAGAGAGGACATGCAGGTGGTCGGGTTGAAGCAGGAAGATGCAAAAGACAGGAAGAAATGGAGACAGTTGATCCGCTGTGGCAACCCCTAAACGGGAGCAGCCGAAAGAAAAAGAAGAAGAAGAAGAAGTTTACAAATCTTTAACACTCTCCGTGCCAGCAGGGGGAGCTGTTTTACCACGCGCGGCTCTAAGGCCATAGAAGGAAAAGGCAAAGATATTTGAAGAAGACTCGCTATAAACAAGCGCCTCCATTTGTGAGCCTGAAAACGAGCTACTGTTTATAGAAAACTACAGGCGCCTCACTCCTACAACTAGTTCCGAGTAAAGTGAACATTTATTAATGAAGAGTCTAAAAAGAGTTTTTTTTTTTTAGAAACGTGAAAAGGTTTGTCGTGACCTGTTTTTGACACTAAACAGCTAAGGAAACTAAACTGAAAGAACCCGCTTTCTTTTGCGGATCTCGCCTGTTAGCATCTGTGGTCAAAATGGCGGCCCCCAGGCCCCGTCAAGATATAAGTTAAACACTGAAACCCTCACAGGGGAGAGGAAAAGGGGAGAGAGTACAGATAGAAGAGAGCTGGAGCTGTCAGGTAGGATCATCAGCATCCAGCTGTAGGGCTGAATATCAGGTTTGTTCTCATGTTTCTTCAAAGTGCTGTTTATTAAGTCTCATTTCAACCTTTTCTTACACGTGTGTGTGTGTGTGTTTAAAATAATAATGCATTTGTGTCCATTTTTGATTTATAAAAATGTGTATTTCATGCTTTGCTTATCAGGGAAGAATCCATTGTTGGGGGCGTAAGTCCCCTTTTTTTGTCATTCAAAAGCAATGATTTTTACATGTCTTTATTGAGATCTTTGCAATATTGTGATCTTGACTGGTCTCTTTAGTTTTACAGATTTATGGGGGTGAGTTTTTATTGCTGTATTTTTGAGGTTGTTGTGTGAAGCATCCATGTTCTCACCAGATTCAATTTCTTGGATGAGGATGATGATGCTGTAATTTCCAACTGAACTGTTCAATCCATGTTTCCTTCAGTTCAGCTGTCATGTTCAATTCACAGTATACAGTGCATGACTGCAGAGAAGAAGTCCCCACTTTGTGCTTTCTCTGACATTTTTGTTTCGGCTAATCGGAGTACTCTCGAAAAAGTTCTGATTTGTATCATTTTGTATGTGTAAATTTAAAACCAGTATCTATTTGCTTCTCTTTAGCAGATGGGTTTGAATGGTGTGTAGAGACAGTGATGATTTTGGTGCAGCTCCTACTGCTTTGAAGTTTTGGAGAAAATATTTTTGAGTGAAATCTCTCAAAACACTTTCTCAAGCAGGTTGTGGAATATAAAACTGACTCCTTTAAATAAAACAGGCTGTCCATTTACACCTGATTACTTTACCTCTAACTTTACTGTTACATATATATTCAGCTAATTTTAGGATTTCTGATAATGCTTTACTTCATATTGAAGAAAAATATGAATCATTTTAAAGAGATCACAATGTTAAAAGCAACACTGTGTGTGTGTGTGTGTGTGTGTGTGTGTGTGTGTATAATGTGCTTTTTATTTGTGAATTCATTGTTTATAAGCACAAAGACTAAAGGCATTGTATGAGAAATGTGGTAGTGTATTAAGTAACAAAAACAAAAGTGTCTGAATACTCTGTTTATTGTTGTATTTGCTCACAGCTGGCCAGACACTACAAGCTTGAGCGCCTGAGTTTCTTAAGTCAAAATGTCATTTGGACGGACCCCAGTCAGCGTTGTGAATTTGGGAAGGATTGCTTACCGCAGTGCCCTACAGATGCAGCAGCATTATATCAGACAACATCTTGATTCTTCAAGCGAGACTCCAAATGTTTTGCTACTTTGTGAGCACCATCCTGTTTATACCATTGGTATTAGACAAGCACAGTACCCTCTTAAAGAAGAGCAGAGACTGAAAGACCTGGGTGCAGACTTTTTCCGCACAAACAGAGGAGGCCTGATAACTTTCCATGGGCTAGGTCAGCTGGTTTGCTATCCGATTCTCAACCTTGCCTGCTTTAGGAAGAGTGTGAGATGGTATGTGTGTGAACTGGAAAGAACAATCATTGAGATGTGCAGCAAGTTTGGGATCAAAGCTTCTACCTCTCAAGACACTGGTATCTGGGTTGGAAATAACAAGATCTGTGCAATTGGTATCTTATCTGTTTTCCCTTTATTTTTTAGACATGTCTTTGAAAGTTTAAGTTAATCAGCAAAAATGTAATGGTTCTCTACTAAAATATCTTTCAGGTATCCATTGTGGGAGATATGTGACCTCTCATGGTTTGGCTCTGAACTGCAACACTGACCTGAGCTGGTTCGAGAACATTGTGCCCTGTGGGATTGTGGGAAAAGGAGTCACTTCTCTCAGTAAAGAGCTTTGCCAAGATATTACAGTTGAAGAGGCTACCCCAGTGTTACTAGAGGCCTTCAGCAAACAGTTCAACTGCATTCTTACAAAAACTGAAAGATCTAGTGCTCAGACACAAATGACTGGAAACTGAATCTTTGCACAAAAAGGACTTTTTTCTGTAAATGGCAGCAATGTTTATGCATGTTGCTTTACAGTGAAAAGATTCTTGGTTGGATTCCCAGCTTGGCCAGCCTAGGTTTTTTCCATGAGCAATTTGCATTTTCTATCCATGTGTATGTGGGATTCTTCTGGGTGCTCTGTTTTCCTTCAAAGACATCCCTGTCAGGTTTATTAGACATGCTGAACTGCCTCCTGCAGCGATTTTGTGTGTGTATCTGCCCAGCGATGGACTGGCTACTGGTCAGGGTGTTTCTGTTGTATCTGTTCTATTATATCTAAATGACATCAATGTTATTTTGTTTTAGTAGTATTGTATTTTAAAATTTGACGATCTAAAGAATAGAATTTAACATTTATATTTTTTTCCACACATTTAAACATAACATTGCTCATTGTATTTATTGAGGGTGCCATACCTCTTAACCTTTTAAAGGCTGAATTTTTTTCTCTATTTTTGAGAAAACTGACAAATTATGTTAACACAAGTTCAATAAGACACACACATTCAAATTTTCAGATTCAAATGCATTTTCCCCCCAGTATATAGACCTGGAGCTACTCGTCTTAAAATGAGATCTGATAATGTGATGTTACTACATAATTACACTAGACTGAGGCTTGGCAGGTAATAAATGGACACGGTGTATTTCCTTTTGCAAAGATTGAATTGAAAAAATGTGTGACTTGCTACAATCACTGGATTTTCTTACATATTGTAAAAATGCTGTGCATTAAGTGCAAACATGCAAGTCGCAGCTTTCACCCGCACATCGTCACCTCTTATTTCCTGGCACATAACAGATCAGGTGATTCTTGCCATCTAGACTCTCCGAATTGGATACCATAGAACCAATTGTGCTTTGTTTTATATTTGAAGGCCTACCAGCACCTTTACTTGCACACCCATAAGATAACGGGTACAATGCATCCGGAAAGTGTTCACAGCGCTCCACTTTATTCATATTTTGCTTTGTTATAGCCTTTTTCCAAAATGGAATACATTTGTTTACCTCAAACACTAATTCTGCACACAATACCCCATGATGACAAAGTCATTTTGCAAATTTATTAAAAATAGAAAGCAAAAGCAAAACATACATAAGTATTCACAGCCTTTGCCATGACACTAAAAAGTGAGCTCAGGTGCCTCTTGTTTCCACTGATCTTCCTTCAGAAGTTTACTACAACTTTACTGGAGTCCACCTGTGGTAAATTCATTTGATTGGACATGATTGGGAAAGGCACACACCTTTCTATAAAAGGTCCCCTAGTTGTCAGTGCATGTCGGAGCACAAATCAAGCCCAGACGTCCAAAGTATTGTCTGTAGACCCAGAGTCAAAATTGTATTGAGGCACAGGTCTGGGGAAGGTGACAGAAAAATTGCTGCATCATTGAAGATCCCAATGCTTCCATTATTTTAGAGGATATGTCATAAAATGAATCTTAAAACACCAAAGCCACCTATAACAAAGTACAACTGTCACCTGTGAGAAATGTTAAATGGACAGAAATATCCAATTCAAATTGGCCAAGTATGTTACACACAAAGACTTTTGTTTCTGGCTGTTGCTGATTCTAGTACAAAAGAGTTTAGATGCAACCTGCACACAATACACAGTGTACATAAATATGAACCAATATACAAGCAATAAATAGGCAGACAGTTATAAAGATACATAAAAAACGCAGATATGCTCATTTTTCTTGTGTGAAAGTGTAGATAACAGTGGGTTGCACATTATGTATATGTGACTGTGTAAACATAATTAAGTATGTAGTAAGTAGTTGCTAATAAAAATCACATCACACATGGGTGGTACAGAAGCAAATAGCTGTAATAACAGCAATGAGCTTCTTAAATGGGAATGGTGTTTAGGTAACTGCAACAGAAGAGAGGGATGGCATGTCAGCATTACTGATTAGCTGTATACATTTTTGCAAAACCTGTAAATGTTAGTGTTTGGTGTTATGCATCAAGGGATACTGGAGTAGATTGTTTTTCAAAGCAAGCAGTGAGGTAGCTTTTAGCTAAAAAGCTTTTTAGCTTTTGGATTCTCTGCAGATTTATTGAGACCTGGTCAAATGAAAAGTAATGGGGTTTGTGTGTGTGTATGTGTTATATTATATGATCAAGTTTCAGAGTTTCATCTCCACCTCCACCATATGTTCTCAGCTTGTGTTTGAGATGCGGCGTGTGTGAAGCTATAATTATACTTGGAGTAGCTTTCAGTAAAGGCACTGCTTATGTAAGCATGATTAATTCTCTGTCAGGTCTGTTGAAATGGCAGCTCTATAGAGGGACTGGGCATGATTTATTGGTCTGATTTTATCATAATAGTTGCTGTGGTGCAGAATAAACAAGAAGCTCCAGCTCTAGAGCCTCCAGCACTGAATTCCAATACACATGCTGTCATTTTTAGGGGATTTGTGTCATCAAAGAAAAAAAGCAAACCTCCCATGCGGCATATGAACATACTCCAATGGGCCACATCGTTGAAACCACTGACAGGTGAACTGAATAATACTGGTTATCTTGTTCCAGTGATTGTTGTGAAGGGGTAGGATGTATTAGGTGGTAAGTGAACAGTTGGTTCAGAGCTGCTTTGAAAAAGGCGAAATTGTGATGGCTAGGTGGCTGAAAAATGGCAGGTCTTAGAGCGTGTTCCCAGTATGCAGTGATGAGTAGCAGTGACGTGCTAAAAGTTGTCCAAGGAAGGACAACTGGTGAACTGGGCAATAGACATGGACATCCAATAAATGTAAGAGAAGCTACTTCTAAAACCCACAGAAGAGCTACTGTAGCACAGTTAGTCAGCATTGCTGACGAAGTTAATGCTGACTTTGATAGAAAGGTGTCAGAACACAATGCTTCACAACTTGGTGAAATGAGTACATACAATTTAACCAAGGAATAATTTGTATTTATTCTTATGGCTGATCAGTGTTCACATAAATGTATAAAGATATGTTTTTCAAATTGTTTAGTTCACTAGTGGAATTTCCATTATAAAGAAATAGTCAACCAGTTAGCCAACTTTTCATAAGGAGCTGTGGCACCTTTTTGCCAAGCAAAGAATTAGGAGCATTTGGAGTGTTTAACCACTGGATGGTGGTATTGGAAAACTAATATGGATCCTTTCAGCCATTCTTGTTATTTTGCCTTCGTCTTCAAAGCCTTTATCACAAAACCTCCTTTGATGGTGTGGTTGAAACTAGAAATGGAACAATCTGATCTTCAAATGGCCGCAGTAGGTAAAGGACAAGCCCAAAAAATAAAGTGAGTTTTCCCCTCTTGTTGAACACAATATGTGAATTTTAAAGGTCAGAACTGATCACACATGCAAAAGTGAACATTATACATGCACAGGTACAACATTCAGCTTTTTATAGTTCCTTACACTATTTCACCACAGTTCAATAAAGAATGATACAGTTACAATGCTCAGAATGTCTTCAAAATGAGATAAGGTAAAGGTAAAACCATTGATTTTGGGTGCTCTTTTCTTCAGAACTTCAATACATATTCATATGCATGTTCAAACTAAAAAAATATATAAATATTACATCTGTTGTAAAAATTTTTACTTAGCTCCTACAGCAGTTCAGCAGTCATCTCTAGAGAAGTGGTCTTTAAACTAATCCTCAGAGTCCCGCAGACTGTCTACATTTTTCTTTATCCACTCTGTGTTCAGGTAGAGTATTTAAGGGAGGCTTGACTCATCAGATAAGAACAAGTTAAAAGCTATAGCATGTAGGGTAGATATGTAATATACAGTATAAATCTTTTATAATCCATGCTTGGTAGGTTGTAGGTTTGGATCTCTGAGGTACCCTCGAGCAAGGTACCATCCCCAACACTGCTCCCTGGGTGCAGGGTCTATTGCTGTTTGCTGTTCATTGTGCTTGTGTTGTGCTGTGGTGTATCCACAATGACCAAATTTTCACTTCACTAGTAATTTTCTAATAGGTTTTGTTCTGTGTTGACACCTGCTCCACAATAATGAGTTCAACACGCATACTTTTTGAGTCAATTAGTCAATTCTGATTCATTTTTCTGGCTTTAAAGGATTACGTCTTGTCCCATTTTCTGCTGAACAAAGATCATACATTATAGGGTCTCCCAGTTCCACTACTTCTTTCATGCTGTGTTTGAAAATAGATGGAAAAGTATGAACTCAGGAAAAAAATGTATTTGCAATGCTTGGATGAGATATTCAAATAAGCAATGAAGCAATGCAGGCGTGAAAGTCATGTGTTTGTACTCCATCTGACAAGCAATAAACATGATGGCAAGAAAACTGCCACGGGTAGCCATGTGAGGATTTACACTGTGCTTGTGGTGGATGACCGCAAGGAAGGACAGTTGCTCCAGTTATCAGAAGCTAAATAGTGATTGCTCGGCCTGCCTGGGGTCTGTGATTGGTTAGTGCTGCAGTCGGGTGATAAAGAAATGATCAAACTGCTTTACTGATAAAAGAGCAAAAACCTATATCATGCATGGTGAGGCACATCTTCTAAATGTATTCATTATTTGTGAGATATGTCATCTTCAGACATTTGTGCTTAGCAAATGTTGACAGAAACACTGATTAATCTTCTTTTTTTTGTGTCACACTTTTCATAGAGTCATATCATTTCATGTATTGCATGATTAATAGATCATGTTATAAATCACAAACCAAATGTTAGAACTAAATCTCTGAGTTATCTGTTTTACTCATTATATGTTTTCATATCTGGTGTTGCCTCATCAGCAGGAAAGTGGTCACACCGTCTTGGATAAGATGCGACACAGGATTTTGCAACAAAGAAAAACAATTTATAGATGTCTCCATTTCTTTCCCCACACAAATTCAAAATGAAATGCAGCTCCAGAAAAATGAAAATTTCATAATTGAACTTGATCATAATTTAACTTTCATTGCTGTTTTAGTCCTAGAGCATGGTGAGGTTTATTTAAATAATTCAGAATACAGCAATTAATTTCAAGCAATTAAAAAAAAAAAAAATTTAAAAATCAGGCAGTCAAGCAAAACAAAAATGTTCCAGTTTTCAGTTCCATAGTATACTGGTAACATGTGGCAACTCACCCCAGAACAACAAGACAAGTTGCCCCAAACTGCCATTTTTGGTAATGTTAAGGTAATTGGTGCCATACATTAGCAATGATTTATCAAGTTACTTTATTTTATTTATTTTTTTGCTAAATATTAATGTACAGTTGTGAGAGTTTTAGCTAGGTTAACTTTATTACAAAAATGTTTACATTTGTGTACATCCTTTTTTTCCATTTGAAATATATTTAGAGGCTCACCTCAGCCTATGGTGACTTTTCCTTTCTCAAACAGGTTATGACATCAGACCAAGTAAATGCACTATTACTCCACTTTTAGGTAATGCCCTCTGGTTTTGGCAATATTAACAGTGTGACTAGCTGCCATAAGTCTTCCCTGCTTTGCAAATGTTTGAATGGATTTTGTTTAATGACTGAGGGAGGAGTTATAACAATGCTGCCATTCTGAATTCAGTGTTTTCAGACAGCCTGCGTAAGCTGACTCCTAAAGGATTCCCTGCGGACTATGTTTTTGCTTATAGAATGTTGGGCTTTGTAGTGAGAGCCCCTGATGAACAAAAAACATAAATTCTGCCAAACTGATGTGGTGGAGAGGTACATTGCTTCACTATAGAATGCTGCATAACATGACAAATGACATAAACTCTACTTTTAAACATGATGTCAATTAAACTGATGTAGCACAGGTGGAGCACAGCATGAAGACATATAGCTACAGGCTTTAGTGTGACAGCCAAAAACAGCCAATTAAATCTTGATCTATAATCGTTTCACTTCTGTAACATATTCACCTCCATGCTTAAAGGTTCTGGGTTTCTGGGAATTGTTTGGGGAAGGCCTATTTCTAAAAGAATAATAATACATTTTAATTATATAGTGCCTTTTGCAAACCCAAGGTCACTTTACAGAGCAAAAAAAAAAAAAGTTTATTTCTATGTATCTATGTTTGCTTTGTTTCTGTGTTCATGTTGCCCCTATGCACACACTGAGTTCCATAAAGACATGATTTTACAAGTTTAGAGTGGAGGAAATCCAGGGAGCTGCACAGAGCCCCAACTTCGACCCAGCTAAACACCTTTGGGATAAACTGGAATATCAGTTGCTAGCCAGGCCTTCTTGCCCTGTGCTCTTTCACGAATACATTTTTTAATGAATGGGCACAATTTCACACAGACACTCTCCAGCATCTTATTAAAGGCCTTCCTAGAAGAGTGGAGGCTTTTACAGCTGCAAAGAATGAGTCAATGTCATATTACTGGCATATAGTTTTAGAATGTGACAAGCTCATGTAAATGTGATGTTTAGATGTTCTTGAATATTTAGTCATATAGTGTATAACATTACGTACCCAAAACAGCCTTAATTAAATTTAAATGACCATTTTCCAATCTCTTCTTATACCTTATAAATCAGCATGCTGTTTTTGTTTTCCAAGCAGTGCAAGCTAAAACATTATTTTATCTTCAGTTGAAATGAACAGGACTTGTGTAGGAAATTATACATAACAATAAACTGGCTTTTGTAACACTGAAATCAAAATGGGCTGTTGGTTTTGGCTTAGTTTCTATATATAGACTTTATATGGAGAGTGAATAATATGTTTTAAAATTTTAATCATTATTACATAATACAGCAAATTTCTGCATTTTATGAAAGCAAGGAAAGTTTTTCATCATATGGGCCCTTTAAATATTAAACACATCAAAGAGTCAAACAGTCAGTCCTGTGACCTTTTCATAAGCCCATACGATGCATTTCTGGCTTTACAGACCTGATAGGGTTGCCCAAAGGACCTTGGAAATCTTGGGGTTTTCTTTGTGAATGCCAAAGGGAGCTTTCCAACTACTGACTGTTCCCAACTGAGTGTTTTCTCTGAAGAATGGGTCAGTTTTACACTATGAATAGTTCAGACATCCATAAAAGTATTTCACAAGGGACCAGAGCTGCTCCATAGACAAAAGGCAGCCCAGCACCTTATTACTTACTGATATATTGTATGGTATTTACTTTTTTTTTCTAGGCTTTTGGTGGTTACCTTCAGAATTTGTAGCAGCCCTTACTGTGGACAAATATAAGTTATCTGAAAAAAAATAAGTTCAGTACATTTGAAGTGAGCCTACTGTTTCTTGGCAGACTTTGCCAATCTTTTAATAGCCCTTGATCACTGTAGCTGGCTAATTTACTATTAAACATGCACTGGGGTGTCCTGTAGACATGGGGCCTATGTCCAAAAACCCACCATGACAGTTAGTTTAACAGAAGGCATTTAATGAGGCAGGCAGTGTGTACAGGCTGAGGCCGCGATCATATAGCTGAGTAAACTAGTATACAGCAGCACTATTTATTCTGTTCACTTACTGACACAAAGATCCTTGCTGTCCAGAAGAAAAAAAACATCTGGGCTATAATTTCCCATATAAAATGTCAGCTGAGACATGAAAAAATGACTATGAGACAAATTTGAGAAAGCCTTAAAAAATCTACAAGCAACATATTGAGTCATAACATATTGAACATATTGAAATCATACTAATAATATACATTTGTGTACATATTATTTATATCTATCTCTCTTTTTTTCTTCATTGAGGGTTATATCATGATGTTGTTATTCTTGAGGGTTTTTGTTGTTTGTTCTGTTTTTCTTGTACAACACTATCCCCCACCCTCACCCCACCTCTGAGCAGAGGCAGGAAGCTGAAGTAGAACCCCCTATTGCTTTTGGAAGGCAGGGGTGTGGAGTAAGAGTAGGGGCTTGTGTCTGAAGAGCATAGAGCATTCTGGTAAATGCTGATAGCATGCATCCGCAGTGCATCAAAACATCCCCCAGCTAACCCTAAGCATGCCGCGCATGGTACACACATTACAGACATAAACTCTTGAGAGGACTGATTTGAATTACCATTTACTTTAACAGGGAACCAGAATAATGAATGGAGGAAAACATGACAGAATGAAGCAGTGCAGTAGTTGAACAAACGATTCCCAACAACTTCACCATATGCAGTGAAGTGTGGCTTCAGTACTTTGACAGGAGGGCCCCACAGGGTTTGGGGTGGCAGGGGGAAGATGGGTGGATGGGGGGCGGGAAAGAAGCAGTCAAAAATGCCCCTAAGACATTGGCTCACTTTGTTATGAACAGCAGTGGTCGAATTTGTTGTTGGTCTTTTGATGAAGTGGCTTATTTATCCTTGTCATTTTCCCACTGACATATATTCAATTTCTTCCTGTCCTCTGCCTCTTCCTCCTTCAATCCAGTTTTCCTCTTTCCTGGCATTTCAGGACCCATTTCTCAATATAATCCTCATCTCTCCCCTGGCATATCCAAACCAATGCAACCTTGCTTCTCCAAAACATGCAGCCTATACTGTCCCTCTAATATACTGACACATGCATTAATAAAAGCAGATAATCATGGTGACTATATAAAATCTGCTTTTGAATTCAGTAACAGTATTTAAATATTTCCAATTAATTACAGATATTTCTACTATAACTCAATTATGTTGTGCATTGGCATTGTACTTGCATTTGTACTATTTAAAGTTGATCTTTTTAAAAGAGTACTTTCTATGTGTAGTGTGCATGTTCTCCCTGTGTCTGTGAGGGTTTTCCTGGCTGCTCCATTTTCTTCTTAAAGTGTAACGATGCACATTTCAGGTGGATTGGAGATGCTAGAAGTCTCTAGATATGACTGTTTTACACTCTGTGGGTGCTGGGACAGGCTGCAGCAACCCCACAACTCTGATTAGGAATTGATTAAGAGGAAGGATAATTGAATAATTAATTAAGAATTAATTCATTTAAACTTAGTAATATTATTAAACCTAGTAATATGTACAATTGCATTTCATATTAGGTATTGCCTTAACTTCAGGGGAAATGTTCTTAGCTTGCATTATTTTCTTTGTGCATAGCACCATCATCCAAAGGGTCTTTAGTAATTTTTTTTATTTTATTTTAAATTTTAAATAGCCAGATGAGTTTGTGTGTCTGTTCAAACGTCACAGATTTAATGAGCATCCAATTAAACACATCTACAGATGCCAGCATTGTTTTACTCAAATGATTGCCAACAGTCTTTAACTATGCAGTATTTTTTTTAAGTTATCCCATATTGGGTTTTTTTTTTTTTTTTTTTGGCTCTGCTTTATTTGTTGTCTATTAAGCAGAGCTATAGAAAATGTTATTTTTTGGAATCAAACAAAAAGTCTTAGAGCAGCTTTATTTTTAATGAGATCAAATTCTTGTTGAATTATCATGACAAGCGTAAAAATTCTTGGGATGTATTTGGGTATTAAAGCCTTAATAAGATACTATATATCACCCTTAAAGATGATACCTATCATTAATTTTGACGAAGCTAGTCAAAGTAAGTTTAAATGAAGTGGCACTTCATCTGGATTCATTCCATGGCTCCAGGTGACCCTACCATTGCATCAGTTGTTTCTCCTGTGTGAAGTGACGTTTGAGAGGTGTCAGTACTAGAGCAGCCAGCCGTGGGATTAAGGTTTTGGTCAGCTCGGGTCCAGTAATTGGACTGGTGCAACCGAGCCCACTGGCAATGGTCAGGGTTGAGCGGCCTGTCATTCAGAGCAGTAGCCCTACAGTTTTGGCATTCGAGTGCATTGGCAGGTGCTGTGTGGAGTGGAGTTGGGATTGCAGTCTGGAACTGATGCAGACAAGGTGGCAGCTCACCATTCACAGGGAAAATGAAAGCTTAAATAAGGTCAAGGGGAAAAGGCTTGAGTTCTGATGAGCTGCCAAAGAACATGCCCTAGCAAAATATCCCTAAGCATACTTATCAGCTGTTTTCTTCTATTGACATTTTGTCAATAGCCTTTCAATAAGCTAATGTAATGCAAAAAAAAATCTGAATGGTCCACTCATACCAATATATTGTTAATTTGCTACCCATGTCTCTCACATGCCACCTTTTGCAAGTCAATATTGCGGTGCTCTGGCAGATGTGCAGCATCACTCAACCAATTAGTAAAACCACATAAAAGAAAATGTTTTGTTCATACAGACACACTATATATGGCAGCACTGCCATGTACACTTTGTCAAGCAAACAGGTTATTTATATGTATGAACTACACATTGTTACCAGCTTCAGTCCAAGAAGTTATGCAGAGATACGCAAAGCTCACTGCCCAGATACTTGTAGGTTTGTTCTTTGATTGTTGTAACAAATTCTTTTCTCTGTAAAATGTGAATTTTTAAAAGAGTAATTACAGTTGGCACTAATTAACAGAAACATTTACATTTATGGCATTTAGTGTGCTGATCCAGAGTGACTTCATCTCCTAATTACAGGTACAGTCTCCCTGAAGCACCTTGGGGTTAAGGTTTTTGCTGAGGAACTCAATAATGGTGGTGCTGGAGGTAGGATTTGAACCTGTGACCTGTTCCATAGGACAGTATCCAAACGTTAGACCACTACACATTGTAACTTGAAAAAATTCTTAGTTCAAAAAATTGGACAGTAAAGTTTTCTGATGGAATTGCAGAAATCTGTTTAGAGTCAACAGGACTTGCTCAAGGAGCATTTCTTACAGATATGGATCTGAGTGTGAGAAATTGGGGTTATTGTCAGCGTATCCTTGAATTGAGGTGCTCTACAGCTACTTGAAAAAGTCATGCAGTGTAGATCTCATATAAACTCTTTCATACTCTGAAAATAAAGTAAGATATGAATCTGATGAGAGGAGACCAGCGCATGGGAAATGTACTCTGCTGCAGCAAGGTTTTTGTCTTGTTCTCTTCTAATGTTACTGAATCTAGGCAGACTTTTATCTGGAGGGTGATCAATAACAGATTCTGCTTTAAAAAAGACTCTATGAGGACAAGGATAGATGGTGGTGAGAGAGTTCTTTGAGAGTTTTGAGGTGTACAACTACATTCAATAAGAAGAATAACTCCCATGTTAAGTTTGTTTAGGGTGTCAATGCTCAGAAGAAGAAGATTTTGATTCAAGTGGTCTGAGTTAATGTGTCTCACACTCTTGCTCAACATCAGTAACATCATTATTGCACAACATAAATAAAAATGTGGTCAGCTTCAGTTCTTGGCCTCTCTGAGGAGGAGGTAATGGAACACAATGGCTGGATATATTTTCAGTTAGTATATGAAAGGGCAGGCCTGCAGTCAGTGGTGGGTGAGATTATTCCCATTTGGATGTTTAACTCAATATAAAATAGAAATATTCATTATTTACATCATGATTTGGAGGGGCTACAGAGGAAAGGAAGAAGTATTGATCAGACTGGGGATTTTCATTGTTTCACAAAAAGACCTGAAAGCTTCATAAATTTACAAACTGGAGATAAATATATTGGATCTAATGAAAGAACAAGAGGTTATACTGGCAGAGCAAACTCAAAGTTTCCAGTATGTTATTGCATCAAAAACTAGTTGCTGTTTATGATCCAGTACGTCAGTCTGAAAATAAGTTAAATACAGTTTTGATTTAAAGATGAATCATGCTTAAAAAATGAAGGATTTAAATTTTACAAAACCAGATGCTCAAAACATGTGTTTATGCAGTTACGGTGTCGTCTGGCATAGATGTGAATGTTAAATTGTGCAGAATATTGGTTCCATGAATATTCTTCTGGTAAGCTCTAGCTTTTTGGAGGCTCAAGGACTCTAGGACTCTGGTTCTGCAGTGTTGGATTCAAAACACAACTTATCTCTCTTGCTTAAATACATCCAAATAACATATGATTTCAATCAGATGTATTTGTCCATGGTAATCACCAGACTGTGCTGGATACCTTCTTTACAAGACTGTTCTTGTTCCTGAATGTTTTCACACATTCACAGTGTTCTAGAAGGTTCTCTTCCTTATTCTCACTGTTCTAGAATATTCTCCTCATTCACACTCTTAGAATGTTATTCCACTACTCTAACCATTCTAGAGGTTTTAGAAAAATCCTATTCAGTCTATATTATGTTGTCTGGTTGTCCTTATTTTAAATTGTTCTAGAACCCCTCCCACCCTCACTATTCCAAAATGTTCCCGTTTTCATAGTGTTCTAGAATATAATTTCTTATTAACAATACACTAAAATGTTGTCTCCCATTTACAATGTGCTAGAATGTTCTTCCCAATTTTCAGTGTTAGTATCCCAGAATCTTTGCCCTCATTTGCACTGTTCTAGAATACATTTCTCCTTTACATGGTTCTAAAATATTCTCCACATGTACATAGTTGTAGAATGTTCTTACCTATTAGCAATGGTGAATTTGGCTTATTTTATCTTTTCCTGAATAATTTAGGTATAGTTTAGGGTTTGGTCATTCTCAATGACCCATCTCAGGATTTATAACGCGTTTTTATAATCTACATTGAGAGGAAGCTTTCTTGCTGTGTAAGCTTTATATAAGATTCTTTTAAATATTCATTGTCTCATCAATTATCACTTTCACTTAAATGTATTTTACTACCTGTGATTGCTAAGCTCATCAGAAAAAAATGTTTTCTCTCTAGACAACAAGAAAACACGACATACCAACAGAGCATGAAGGTATGAAGGAAAATGACAAGATGATTGTGGACAGGACATGGCAAGACAGGTGTGAATTTGCTTGCAGTATGAGTGACGAGTAATTTAGGGGAATAGCCCGGTGCATATGTATAGGCCGGCATCTACCTAACACACACCATTAGTCGTTATGGATACCAGCAGGGGAAAAAAAGGAGGAGAAAAGATAGGGACAGAAATAAAAGTCGTGCCTGTGTGGGAACACTCAATCTCTTGTCAGCAGCAGGAGCAGGAGAGTGATGCATTTTTCTCATCAGTTCAATTAAGCTAAGTGGCAGTCCTGAAAACTGTTGTCTTGTAACATTGTTATGAAGGGCTGCTCTCTGTGGTGCAGATTAACAGAGTGGATTCCAGTAAAGAGAAGTAGAGGGCACACTGCATCTGAGCTGATGATGTTTCTGTTACAGGCTGACCTCCAAATACAAAGACTTTTACCTTGTAAAATAATACTTCCTTTGCTATTTTCATTCCATTCAAAATGACTTTGAGCTCTGTTCACCTGTCTCAGTCATCTCGTTTTCTCCCAATCTGATATAAGAATACAGTTTTTTGCTTACAGAGCAGGGGCATTTCTAGGTGTGAGCAATCTAGCTGGTTGCTGAGGGCATCACTGAAGATTCTTTTCTATGGTCTATGGTTCCAGGGTTGTAAATTATTCACTATGAGGCTCACAGCATTTCTGTACACAATGTTTTTAAACTGGAGGTCAGTATTGTATTACACATTTAACTCACAACACAAAACCATTCCTGGAGAGGACCTTAGAGACCCTTAAAGAGAAAATATGCACAATGTTTCTAGTTAATGTTTGTGTTGAGGAGTGAGTGTGAAGCCAAGGGCTAGGATTAGGAAGAAAATGTCAATGCACCATTTTCAACATGATAGAGATAGTAGATTGTACAGTCTTGGAAACATTTGCTTGTCAATCAATATCCCACCCAGCCAAAATTTTGTCAACCCTCACAAGCCAGAAACGCCTCTGCTTCACCCTTTATATTTTCTCAGGTCTCTTCTTTTACATTGATCTTTCATGTTTACAGCTGTAATGTACTTTTCATGTCTATTGATCCTTCAAGGTGTACCTAATCCATTTTTGTTTCATGTGAGGCTAACCTCTAGCTGCTCTTGCCCTTTGTGTTACCCCTGTCTGTCATAAGCAGATAAGTAAAAACAGCAGCAGTCCAAAAGGGAAATGGCCACATTCAGGAATGATTACGGTGTAATGTGTGCTACTAATACAGCATAGTGCATCTTCCTCAATTTCAAGGCAATGCTCTTTTGACTGAGGCATCTATCGCCACAGACACGCAAAGAGGAAAACATTAGACAAATGTGAAATGAAATAGCTTTACTGATGTAGTGAGCTGTGAGAAAAGCTAATGTAATTTTCCATTCATTGCTCTTGTACCATGGGAAATCATGGCCTCCTGCTTCAGTATGCACTTTTCCACAGAGTGATGTCACTGCATTCTGATCTACATTCCAAACCCATACAAAAATGATTGCCAGCCTGAGCAAGTCCTCACTCTTAAAAATAAAAGTGCCAAAAAAAAAAAAAGTGATTTGAAGCATAAATACATCATAAAAAAACCACATGCAGTTTCTTTAACAACATTTCAATGGATATATATACGTTTTCCTACAAACATTCAAACAAAGAACCATTTAGAAATTTGAATGGTTTGATCTTTGAAACTCCAGGCTACACATTTGCTTCTACAGAAATTAGAACATTTTGTGGAGGTTTGTTAAAACTGTAAATGGTTTTACACACTTATACATTATTTGGAAAAACTTTCCTTTGAACCATTCACTTAAAGGTTCTTTTGAAATCAAATACTAAAGATCTGTACTGTTAGTCACAAAGTCTTGAAAATAGCCATCTTAAAATATGTGCAGGCTTTTAGGTTCTAAGAATTGTTCTTCACAGCAAAAGACATGATTTGCCGAACAAGCATTCATTTTAAAGTTTACACTTATAGATTTGATGCTTATTTTTCTGTCTCCTCTGGTCTTGTTCTGTTCTTGATCTTCTGCTTACCCATACATTTATCTTATTCTTTTAGGGACTGCAGCATTATTCAGGTTTCAGAGAAATGCATCACCTGATAAATTTAAATTCTGGCCTTGGGTTGCTGTAGTGGACTTCAGGTGGAAACGCCTGAATATGAATATTTTAGTCAGAACTTGACAAATGCAACAAAATTAGGATATAAAAATTTGTCTTTGAGGCTAAGCTCATTAACCTGTATGGGAGCCGAAAAATCTTGTCAATATCTGCATAAAATCTCAATAATGTTCATACCAACTGTGAATGCGAAGTAAGTGGGTGTTTCAGTGTTTTTTGAGACTACATATATTGGCCCAGAGCCGCCTTGTTTTGCTTCATTTGCTTCAGTCATTCTGTTTCTTCTTCTTGGTTATGTATATAAAAGAGGGTACCTGATGAATAATAATCACTTGTTTTCATTCTTAGGACTGAATTGATATCCAGAACTGAATAGTAATGAGCACAAAATACAAACTAGTTTATAAAGTCTATATTGAGAATATTTAATAGTCATTACTCTCTGGAGCAGTGTGGTGCTCGATTATGTTTAAATGATAAACTGAGTTTTGGAATGAGTTGTGATTAAAAGTTTCAGTCATAAACATTCCTGTGCCCTGACCTGTTGTTTCTGTTTTTCAAATTCATAATCCATGTGCTCCTAAGGAGACATTTCATAAAGCAGGTTATCAGTTTATACAAATAAGGCCAGACTCAAGTCTGTCCACTAGAAAGAAAGCTTAGGGACTAGGTCATCCTAAACTTTCAAATTAACTGTGGAAAAACATTTTTGTAAAATGCCCCCCTGACCATGGGCCTTTGTTTTGTTATCACTTTTCCTGTACAAAATTTATTCTGTTCCTACTGGGTTCATCTTTGTGCAATTTGTAACCCTTTCCAGTCCAGGTGATATTTTTTGTTGGAATCCTTTAGTCTTTAGTTCTCTGGTGTTTGTGATTGTTACTGTTACCTGTACCCTACATTGTCCCTGTGTCTATACTTGAATTGACCAGACTGTGAGTTTGTTGAACTTAACACTACTGCTGTCCTATATTCTATACATCGTTCTCAACCCAATTTGCAGTCATTGTATTATAAGCTAAGTTTAGTCATTTCAAGTCTGAGTAACTGAATTGTGAATTTGTGTATATGGTATAAAGAGATTTTGAAAAAATATATGTTTCAAGGTAGACAAAAATAAAGCATTGTGAGGTAATGTCACACCGACACCAAAATAAGCTATTACATCAGATCACACTGAATGCATTACACACCTAAACATAACTTTAAAAAAAAAAAAAAGTGGGATGAGGAAAGAGTGTAAATGAAGAGCCATTCTGAGTGAGGTGAGAACTGGGTGAGAGCAGAGTTCACACCACTTTAAGAGTTTCTTAGCTTAACAGTGGGAGAAACGTATGACCTTTAATAGTTTAAAATTTTGGTTTCCTTAATTGTATTTTCACTAAGCCAATATGAATAAATGAATAAGTATATGTTTTTGGTCACCAAGAGAAAATTTGGGGCAAATGTGCTAAATTGATTATTTCACCAGAAATGATTTTATAGATACTCTAGATCAGAGTGTATGGTTAAAAAGCAGAAAAGGTCATAAAGCAACCCCGATAAAGTAAAATATCTTCTGTGTGTCAGCCATGTTTTTCAAGGTGATTATTGCAGTTAAATGTCCTGCATGAAAGGTAGAATTACCACTCTTATGGAGTCATGATAACATGGTTGCTGATGCTGGATTCGTGATAACATGGTCACATAGCACATATAAACAAAGACACAGACAAGACACAATCACAAGGTAGGGGCAAAACCTTAAAGCCAAAACTCTTATAAACAGAAAACCAAACATGCTTCTCCTATAGTTTCCTTTATTGTTTCAAAGCTCTGGTTTCACTGCACTGCAAGGCCTACATGTATTGCCAATATTGTCATGCTATTATTTTGAAAAGCCATTAGGTTTAATATTTCAAATATAAAAAATGCATTTTTCATCACAAAAACATTAAGTAAACATCTGCCATCTTGAAGTTATAAGTATATATGTTAAGCAGTGCATCAGACGTCTGTTAGCAAATATCACACTCAAATATCACATCACGTCTTTGTTCTGCCGCATCCTTTGTTTACTAAGAAAAATTTAAAAAATAGGTTTTCATTGTATTTGCTGAAACCGACAAGGTGCAGTATACACAGATGCAGTTTTATTCGAAAGCTTGTATCTTGAGAAAATTACCTTGATTAGATCCCATCTTAACTCTGTTGATATAACTGAACTGCAAGTGGTATCAGTGCCATTATCTGGAATCCTGCTACCTCCAGAAAGAAAATCCAGTGCACTGCATTTATCACATAGAGCTGAACAATATAAATTCATGCTTTGATGCAGTATGTCCTATTTTTTTTCCATAGAAAAGCTATTTCATACAAAGCTAGTATTTTTGCCTAGTCAAATATACCGTTTATCATAATGTCAGTGAAATGCATCAGTAATATTATGAGAGAAAAAGTTTAGGTTTAGGACTATTCTCTTTATCCCAGTGATCTAGAGTGGTGCATTTAAGAGAACATTGTCTTTGTTTGGCCTCAGGGACCTGTAAGAAGACTAAAATCCATATTGCTCTCCAATTGTTCCCTTTGTGTACATTGACATTCGAAGACAATGCAGCTTTTGCTGACAATGCCACAGCGTCTGGCAGAGAACTTCCTACTGCTGATTGTTGAACTGAAAAAATGTTTCCTTATGTTAATAGTAAACAAAGAAAGAGACTTTTCCTAAAGTGGTGTGCTAAATGCACATACATTACTTTAACTAAAAACATTGTGTAAATAATTAGTTCTAAAGCAGGTCTTACCAGTGAAATCCCTGTAGCCTTGAAAGTTTTTTTTTTTTTTTTCTTCTCTTAAAATATCATATATCAATAACATGGTGCAGCAGTGACCTAGTGGTTAGGAACTAGGCCCCCAGATCAGAGGATCATGGGTTTGAATCCCTTACCAGTAGGTTGCCCTGAGTTACTCTTGTGCAAGGTACCGTCCCCATCACCGCTCCCCAGGCACTTTCAAAAGCTTCCCCCCTGCTGCATGTGTGTACGTGTGTGTACGTGTGTGTGGAGGTCTAATTTCATTGTAGCTCACTGTGTTCTGTGCTGAGTTTTACAGGCAGGGCGGTCCGGGTCCTTTTGTGTGGAGTTTGCCTGTTCTCCCCATGTCTGCAATGGGCTGGCAACCTGTCTAGGATGTTTCCCCACCTTTCGCCCCGTGAGAGCGGGTACACGCTCCCGCGACCCAACTTAAGACAAGCAGCTTAGAAAACGAGTGTGTGAGTACCTACTAACATGTTAATAAAATTATTGAATAAAATTAATTTGTTTTCAAGATATTCAAACAGGAATGTCTGACCAGTGTAACACAAAACCTTTAATACATTCACCTACAGTGATTTAATAGCTGCAACATGTGATGCAGGGCTTCTGAAACTACTTCTTGCAATGACGTCTTCATTTTATCCATCCCCCACCCCCACCCCAACAATCTCAGTTTTACTCACAACAACTCTTCTCACAGACCACTTATCTGTTGATATGGCTGAGCAAAGAGGATGATTTTGCCAGCTAAGGGCTCTAAAGCTCAGGGTCCTCGGTGGCCTTGAATTGCAGAGGCTCCATAAGAGCAAAAACAGGCCACTCACCCACACTACACTCACTATTCACTGTCTGCTTGTGCCTGGAGGGGCTACAATAATACAGGTCCTACTCTAGCTGGTTTATCAGCCAACATCTATGAACGGAAGAGCAGTGAAAAGTGGGAGTGCTTTACCAGAGGGGAATCTCACTCTCTAAAAATACCTTACTTCATTTCTCTGAAGTAGAAATCTACCAGAAAAAAAGAAATACAGTATACATGATCAAAAGTTAATCTTAAAGTTAAAGAGTCAAAGAAGAATCCTGAAAGATATACAAGATAATAAGATTTTCAATTAAGAAAAAGAAGAAGAAGAGAGCACAACCCTTCATTAGGGAGTTGGCCCCAAGATCTGAAGATCGTGGGTTCGAATCCCAGATCAGTAGGTTGCCCTTAGGTACACTTGAGCAAGGAACCATCCCTGGCACTGCTCCCTGGGTGCTTTCAATAGCTGCCCCTGCTGCATGTGCGTTTATAGGTAAAATGTAGAAGTCTGATTTCTTTGTGGTTCACTCTGTGCTGTGTACTCACAATGACAAGAATGTCTTTCACTTTCATTCTATTAAACATGTTATGTCTTAACCTAGAGGTTTTAACAATGTTTGGACCTTGTAATTACTGGTAGTTAATAGATACCCAGTGTAAACAGATGCCCTGTGATGGACTGGTGACCAAGAATAGGAATCAGCACCGTCTGCGACCTTTATCAAGATAAGCAGATAACGAGTGAGTTTTGAGATAATGAATGAGTGTTAATATAACCAGTAACATCAAAATCAAGTTGCAGAAATTTGAGGTCTGGAGTTTAAGAGCTCTGCCTTGACATTTGTTTCAACACATTTGGAATTAAAATAAGGCAGGTGATGATGATGAAGATGGTGGACATCTGTCAGATGTTCTCAAATGACTGGATTTTTTTTCTGTAACACACTAGATAATATGTGGGACAGAAAGTTTCAGTCCTTGTCCTCCAGTGCCACAACCCTTCTTGATTTCTTAATTCCTTCAAATTGCAATTCTAAAAGAGACCTCAATGATGCTCAGGTCTATTGTGTATTAAGCTCTGACTCACTACTGAATCTGTAATTTTGAAATATAGGAAGCTAATTACTCTCAGGGCCGCATGCTCTCAGCCTGATTAACCAGTATTAATACATTATTGATCTTAAGATTCATTCATAAGATTCATTATTCTATTTACATGACTGAATTTCAGTTTGGATCACAGCTGACTGATGCTTTGAGCTATTTTTTTAACAGATCTTTCACTGTGTTAATATAAGGTTCTGTTGATGTTATTTGGAATAGAATAAACCAAAAGAAGAAATAGGAATAATCGTCAGCATGTTATTGGTCATAACTGTGTTAAATAATGCTTAGTTGTACTGGAGTCAATATAAACTTGCTTGATACACACAAGCACATGCTTGCAATTTATTCATAAACAGATGGAATCTATGGACTGGAATAAATAGAAATATAAAAAGATGATACTACTCGCAGTGCTACGAACTAGCTATTATGATAAGTTTGTGTATGTGCTATTATTTTACTTACCTGAAGAATCTAGAGTGCGTGAGAGATCAAAACAGAGTTACATTTTTTTCTCTGATATAGAGAGATCCTGCAAGAACCTCACTGGTTTGACGAGTGTGATATTGTCACAATCATGATATTAATGAGTTGATTCACAATCAGATTCATATTTTTGTTCATCACTGCTCTCTCACTGAATTACCTAGCATGCATTGCACAACTATATCATACATTCTTAGTGAATCACTGTGGTGTCGACCAGTTCTGCCTTAAAGCCTACTCACTGAGCTATAGACTAATATATACTATCAAACCATGCTTTATTGCTACTCTTTCCTTTAATTTTGTCCACTAAAATATTTGGAACATTTGATTTTTATATATTTTAAGCAAAACCTGTGGATAAAACTGATCATTATCAAGAGAAAAGTATGCAAGTAGAAGTGAAGAAAGAAAGCTAGCTACCTTGCAGTGGCCTTAACCTTAGCAGTGGGCAGACATAACCAGCACTCAGGGAGCAGCAATGGGGATGAAATCTTGCTCAAGGTTACCTTAGGGCAACTTCCTTGTCCAAGGCTCAAACTTTCAATCTTTCCGATATGGGGCCAAGTCCCTGCCCACTAACTGCTAATACCATCTGACCTGACATCTAATTAGTGTTTTATACTAAGTACTATAATAGCATTAAAGAAATGTGCTTATTTCTTATTTAAAATGGAATTCATCTTATCTTTAACACTTACCATTAACAAATACAGTAGTACCTTGACTTATGAGTTTAATTTGTTCCGTGATGGAGCTCGTAACTCAAATTACTCGTATGTCAAATCAATTTTCCCCATTAAAATGAATTGAAATGCCATTACTCCATTCCAGACCCCCCAAAAAACACCACCTTTTCTTGATACATGTTTTTAAATAAGAAAAATGTGCTTATAAATAATGAATATTGTATAAAAACACACAAAACTGCTTAGTAACCAAATAAACTTGGGAATGCATTTCATCAAGCCTGTGTTTTAGAACAAAAAATACTTGCTATTCAATGACATGAATATTGCTTGGTGATTATTTATTAGTAATATAAGTCTATTTATGAAAGATGCTGCTTTTAGTTAACCAAGCCAAGCCTCATTTTTTACTTGTTTAAACACTTCCTTCCAATCACGCTTTCTTTGACACTCAAAAAAATTCTAACACATATCAGTATAGTGTTGGGTTGAGGGAAAGAAGCAGACAAGCACTAGGGTTAGAACAGCACTGATCTAGCACTGTTTCAACAAATCAAATGACTTGAGAGGGTGTCTCAGCCAGACACAGTTTGACCAGGCACCAGGCACAGGTGTCTAGGTTTAGCAAAGTAAAAAGATTTGTTAGGCTAACTAAACTAACTACCTAAACATCTATAAAAGTGTAAACACCGAAAGTGTAGAGAGTGAGGCACTGAGAGGGCCAGTTCATCATACTGCAAACATTAAAGGTGACCTGCCACCACTGCCCCCATCGAATCTAAAACTGTGTTTAGTATGTTTTACAGTAATGGCTGCAGAAAATGCATGATTTTCATCCATTGTGCCAACAACTTTGTTCTAACTAGTTTGTAGCCTTGTGGTTTTTATTAGAGAGTTTGAGCAATTAAGAAGCACAGTAAAAGAGATACTGCCAGAATGCACAATAGACTTGCCAATTAGCAAGAAACGCTTTTGCTGGTGTTGCTGTACGGGGACACACAGACTACTGACTGCAGCCAAGCGTGTGTCTTGCATCTCTTCCTTGGTGGAAGAAAGAAACGGAAAAAAACTCATGCTTAATTCTGTCAGGAATATTATACTGCTAATATATATAGCTGCTTTTTTTCTGTATTATAAGAAGGCAAAGAAAAATGTCAGCTCAGTTTATAGGAGGCCATAGATGGCACAAAAAGTTAGCCTCTTAAATATTGTTTTACTGCGAATTTTCTTGATGTAAAATAGATTATTATATATTTTAAATAGTATGCAGGGGGCAATATAGCTTAGATTGTTCTGTTGCATCTACAAAGAAAAAATTATTTGTTGCTGGAAAGTTTGAATGATGCTGGGGAAGGCCAGGAGCAATGCCACCAGGGGCAGTGGTAGCCTAGTGGTTGGGGAATAGGCCCCAGGATCTGAAGGTCATGGGTTCAAATCTCAGACCAATAGGTTGTACCGAGATAGCCTTAAGCAAGATACCATCCCATCACTGCTCCCCAGGCAGCTTTCAATAGCTGCCCCCTGCTGCACGTGTGTGTGTGGGTGAAATGCAGAGGTTGAATTTTGTTATGTCTCACTGTGTGCTGTGCTGTGTTTCACAATGACGAGAACAGTCACTTTCACTTTCACTTTCAATGTGAAACAAAATCACAGGAGAGATAATGATCTAACTATTAACTGAAGTTGATATATCAGTTATAAACACAATTGTCACTGTGAGAACAAAACATATTTCCAAAAAGTAATTCTAACTTACATTAAATGTAAGTTAAGCTATCAAGCCACACTTCTGAATAATTTCTACTGAAATATTAGAGGTAGATAGTGCTTTCAAATAATATGTAAAAAAAAAAAAAAAAAAAGAAATTATATAAAAAAAGACATTGACAGCAATAAACTGTTAGTTATAGCACTACTCATGACTGTACATAAGTATTCAAGTCTTTTTCTGAAGTCTGTCTTAAGGTCAAGTGTCGGAGATTGTGCTTTGAGCATCAAACAGATCAATCTCTTGCCCTGAGATCAGTACATTTCCAGGGGTAACTCTCACACCTACTGCTGTGTTATCAATCTGTCTCTCACCTAAAGGCGTTCACAGCATTGCAGCAAGGTTACAGTGTGCATTACTCGGGGTCATAGCTGATTGAACACCTCTGTCCTCAGAGAAACAATAACCCTCTGGAACCATCTAGTGCCTAATTAATTTCACTGCCACCATGCTTGTAAATGAATGTGGACAGTTATGTCAGACAGAGGGTACACCTTAAAGGCTAAGTGCCAAGTGCTGCTTTCTTTGTCCAAGAGTGAGTGGATAAATGTCTCAGCATTTGCAGCCGGGGTTGTTAGCTTGGCCTATAACCAGCATTCATTTAGGATTGAACATATTTTGTACAGTTGTAACAAAACTTATATAGTATCACTAAAATAATAACTTTTCAGAAGAATTACTGATTAGCTGCAACATTTAAATATTTGATGGTTGACTTGATTGATACTGTATATCAATATTACCTTGGAACCTTTCAGTGAATGAAAGATAATAGGCATCAAGTAAAGAATTAGATTTTGAAGTTGATTTTTTAAAAGCAGGAAAAATGGGTAAGGGTAGGTATGTGAACAATGTTGACAAAAGGTCTTGTGTGGTGTTTTCGATATGCAGCGGTTAATACGTACCAAAAGTGATCCAAGTAAGAACAGTGGTGTTGGAGATATCTGTTTCCAATCCAGAATGCAAGCAACAACAGGGTCATAGCTGCCCAAGGCTAATTTAAATGCATGGGAAGCAAATGCTTGCCTATCTGGTTTGTTCCCACAGCAGGGTTGCTGAAGCACAAGCTGGTGCAAAAGTGAATACTGGCTATGACGAAAAGTTATCAGATTACACAGTGCATTGCTGCTTGCTGTGTATGGGACTGTATAGGCATATAGCTGTTGAGTGCCAATGCCAACCCCTGTCCTCTTTGGAAAGCACCTACAATTGGCATGGGGACGAAAGAACTGGACCGTGGGAACAATAGAAATGGTAGCCTTGTCTAATTTATCATGTTTTCTTTCACATCACATGGGTGGCCGGGTCCATGTGTGTAACTTACCTGGAAACACAAGAATGCACTATAAGAAGATAAAAAAGTAGGCAGTATGATGTTCTGGGAAATGTTCTCTGGGGAATCTTGGGTTCTGGTGTTCATGTGGGTTTTCTTGATGTGCTCAATACAGTTCATGTTCATGGCAATGCCAAATGGAAGTGGCTCCTGTATAGAAATGATTTGAGGAAAATAAAAAATTTTCTGTGTTTTGACCTTTTTGTGACCTCTTTAATCTGTTGCTGATGCTGTTGCTGGTGGTAGATACTACAGCACACCTTCAATTTTATGCATGGTCGATGTATGTTTATGTTGCAAATTTTAAAACTGTATAGACAAATTAATTCATTTCAGGTCACATTAACAACTAAATTATAGGCTGTATAGACTACTTTGGCAGAATAACTTGGAAATATAATACATTGTTGAGTCATTTGCAGATTTGAGCAAGAAAACTGCTGAACAGAAGAGATCCCACTGGACATGGACCTCAGCACAGCCAAGGACACATCAGACTAGATCAGGCCAGCAAGGTCTAAGAGCCCCAGCATTTATTAAATTCCCCTGGCCTGTAATGGACCATGCTTTGTAACAAGGGTGTGCATAGCCAAGCTTTGTTATATAAGAAAGGAGACAGGATCAGGGCCGACCAGGAGGAGCTGAATCATTTTAATCTGCATAAAAGTATGCTTATTAAAGAAGCAGGGTAAGATAGTAAAGGACCAGTGAAAACTTTACTGCTGCACTGGCTGCTTACTAAAACCAATGTATTTTACAGTGCATTTAAATGGTGACTTTGCATTGTCACAATTCAAATTATACAAAATCATGTGTTTCAAAATAAAATGTCATATTTTCATTAAGTAGGTAATTTGCAGCAATAACACACTGAAACTTTCAACCACATGTGAGGAAGAGAGTGATGTAGATCATGCACAGCTATATAAGCTATTATTCCTTTTGACAGCCCTTTGGCTCTTTATTTATATCACTTTAACTTTTGTATGAACACATGGAAGCCTTAATGTTGCTGACATCTGACAAAAGATGAATAAACCTCTTGACTATTGAAATCCCTACTTATAATCAGGAAACTGAAACACCACACTGGACTATGAAGCAATTAATGAATCAAGTTTGTCATGTAGATGGCCAAGTTTCTCCTATCTGATGGAGAGATGGAACAAGGATGAACAAGAAGAAAACAAGGGGGCAGAGGTAATGTCATGCTCTTGACAATGTTCTTCTGGGACATGAAGATTTGTTTAAAAAAAAAATAAAAAAAAAGGTGCTGTTGCCTCAGTGCCTGTATTCAATAGAAATAAAAAACAGTTTAAGAAAGCATTCAGTAAAATAATTTGGTCTTTCTTTAACTTGATGTCTGACTATTTCTATAATGACTGCATGAGCAAAAAAAGTCAGTAAATATGCACTATAAGCAAGCTGTTTCATTTTATTCACTGTTGTTACTCTCAGTGATACCTACTGGTGACCTACAGTATGTAGGCAACACAATGAAATATATGCCACGGGGGAAATAATGCTTACAATACAAATTTCAACATCTGAATTATTTTTACTTCTTGGGCTGCATATGCTTTTTTCACGTTTTTTTATTCATAGGCACTGCTGATTATTCCCTTTGGGAAAATGTGTGTGAAGAACTTTGTGTGTCAGCCCAGAAGTGTGGCAAGAGATAAATCCTCATTGTCATTTATGCAAAAAGTAATTATGCCCTGTTTCTCGCTCATTTATCATTGCTGCCAAACCCAGCTGTTTTTCAGCTTAAACCAAAAACAGTAATTAAGAAGTATCTGGTGAAAAAAATGTTTTGGTATATTGTGAGTATAATATAATAGTACAGTCAACAGGGTAAAAATTGACCAAGTTGTGACTGTGATTTGAAGTAAGGTAGGAGGGCCCAGAGGGCAGTTCCAGAGCCTCACTTGGGTCTTATACAGGAATACACTTTTAAAGAAATTCTATGATTGGCAAAAATGACTACCATTAGTCTTCTAGTTCTGCCTTTTAATTGAACTGTTAAAAACTTAAGCTTCATCTGTTAGTAATATTGGTAGTCAGCATCTTTTAAATGGTGTATTTACATTCAGTTTATGGACATAAACTTTTATTTGACAACGTATTTACCACCTCTAAATGATAAAGCTGTTTTTGTTCTTTATAACAGTCTTCATTTAATTTTTCTTAGGAGCTTCCAACCTTACATGGTACATCACTCAGCTATTTTCTTTTCCATTTCTGCTTATTTGAAAGCATAAAAATAGCAAGCAACTCATCTTGTAATCAGAAAATCAGTTTAGTGCCTTCAGGTTTTGTGTAATCCTGCAGCATTTTCCTATTTGCAAAAGAACCAAGTGACTGTGCTTTTAATTTACTGATTCAGTGGCTCAAATGAAAAAAAAAAATGCAAGCATTGCTCTGAAGAGGCATTAATACTGGAGCTGGGGTTTGTTCAGGAAGATTTTTCATTATAACCTTCAAAAAGGAACAATAAATCTCTTCTGGAGCAGAAAACACAGCCATTTAGTTAGCACGTTGAGCTGCAAAAGTACATTGGGAGCCAATTAACAACCATGTTTCCAATAAGATTAGATCTCTGGAGATCTCTGTATCATCAGTTTTAGGCAGATTTAAACCTCTTTAAATCCAATACTTTAAATAGTACTAGCCTCATTCTGAACAAGTATGACTGCTTTTACATTTACAATTTTATTCTATACGTTATATATAAGATAATATTTGGGTTATGTATAAAATACGGGTTTCTTCTCTCTGAGCCCACTTTAATTTTGCCTTAATCAAGCCCTTTTCAGCATGGTATGAAATGAGTGAAAGTGAGGAGAACCATTTTTGTTTAAGATAGCAGAAATGCTTGAGCTATTCATTGAATTTTGACGTTTGACTTGCTCCTGTAGGGCTGTGTGATGCAGCTTGCTTTCTGCTGATTGATATGTACCATCTTGTATCTGGCAGACACCCAGAAACCTTTGAGCATGTCATGGCTGAGCTTCAGCTTGTCACTTTAGAGGCCACTAGCTTTGTTAACAGCCCCCATTGTATTGAAGATCACGTGTGGGTAAGCAGCTTGTGCAGTGAATTTAGTCATTAGGTTTCGCTTAATTATTTTAAATATGTTTTATGCAGTAACATCTGCATTCTTGCACAGCATACTGAAATCCTTTGTGCAAATTTAGTTTCTTAAAAATATTGGTGCCATTGGTGTATATGCTACACTGGTCCTTTTTGATTTGTTTGTGGGGCATTTTTAGACACAATTTTAAAATCGTATGTCAAAGATCTCAATAATGTATGAGAGCACTGTGCACAATGTGAGCACAATATGTTTTAATGTGCCGAACATGAACCAGAAAATAACTTTTTAAAAGACTTAAAATTAAAAACATAATTTCCCAAGTTGATCATTCAGGTATAGATAGCTTTTATGATGTTAGCAGCTGCCATTGGATCATCCACACCAATGTTCACTAATTATGCCTGAAGGGGATGCACGTCACTTTGTCAAAACATATAGTCAAAAGCTAACCATTTTAAAAAGATTAATCAGCACACTGTGCCAACCAGCTATGCCAGCCGGTCACTTTTTTTGTTCCAGTTTCCCCCTACACTGCCTTAATGGGTTTTCTTCTATCTTCATCTGAAAGTCTGAATGTCTGAAGTTAGGTTATCCCTGGAATTTCATATTCCTGCATCTATTTCCCAGCCACAGCCACAATGATTACCTTTTTTTCTGCAGTGAGTGAAAGATTAACTAAACTGACCACCTGACTCAGATTTAAAGCCCCTGTCCCTGGAAAACATTTACAATATTTTCAAGATGGTATCATAAGCCAGTTTCTGGATGAAGACATGTTCATGCCCTTCCTTTTATCTGTTCACCTGGCCTTCTGACAGCAATCGTCAAGATAGTCAGACTTGCTGTCAAGAGAGTTGCTGAAAATACAATCTGTCCACCTTTTGACAGTACATCCAGTTAATCTCTCACAGGACCACTAGATTCCTCTGTCATTTTTATAATGCTGCTTTCAAGCATCTGTTCCTTCAGTTGTACCTCTGCATGCAGTGGCCCTATCCTCTTCCAGCCTTCAGTACCACTATGGTCATGCTCCAGTTAAAAGGAATGAGGTCTGGATATGGTTGCTGTGTCGCCTAATTAACTGCCCTAGTTAATGTTGGAAATGGGTTTTCTATAGTATTTCGTTCATTTTAAGTTTACAGGAAACAAATGGCTGGCACAGTCAGAGTAAGAACCCCCTAATTTTCCATAATGATTATCCTGATGCATTTTCTTATCCTTAATTACAGTTCATTTTAACTCATCAGTGCAAAAAAATTACTATGCTGTCTGCAAAGCCCACAGTCAGACTGCGTCTGATCCAGATGTCTTAGTGTGGCTGGAACTAACAAGAGCATTTGAAAATGTGAATTGACTAGAGAAATTGATTTGTGTGCTAATTTACTGTGAGGGGCAGAGCATCAGTTCTCAGTCCTTCTATATGGAATCCCATGCCCTGTCAGTCCAGGACTGAGTGGTCATTTGATTCATTTGATTTGTTGAGCACAAGGAAATCAAGAGGTCTCCAAGGTATTTTTACTCAGCACCTGGTTTCACCTGTTAGCTGGCTGGGACATGAGGACAAGACATAGAGCGGAGCACTGGCCTGTGGGGATACTGACTGATAGCAAGCGGAAGGTGGAGGCCAGAGCCCAGGAGCCAATGCTACTCTCAGTGGTGCCACCATCAGCATGACGGGCAGGCAGCTTGGCAGTGTAATTAAAAAGCCAATCCCACAGTCTACGGGCAGGTGGCTGGAAATGGGGCTGTGCTGCACTGTCTCATCAAGTGTTAAATATGCATGGATTAACCATTTGTGTGCTGCTGGTACCCCTTTTAGGCATGTTTTCTTTAAGCTAAAGAATATATTGAGTAATTTATCTGAAAGCTTAGCATTCGATGTCAAGAGACTATATCCTGCATTTTTCTTGCATTTTAACAATTTTCATTGCCACCTTAAAGCAACTGTGTGATTTCTTTTTACAGAAATAGTCAAAATCCATTTTAACTTCAATTTTTTACTTTTTTATTCCTCAAAATTAAACAGGCTGTTTTTGTTTCTGTGCTTTCAAAAGTGATATGTGTAATATATAACTGCTCTTAACTGCTGTGCATAGATGGACGTTCTCTGAAGATGAATAACAGAATATTTATAAGTGAATTCATTTTTGTGATATTACAGAAACAGTGAATTCAAACTGGACTTTTTTTCTAAATTTGCTGGAAGACAATATGGATTTTTGGTAGAAAATTCATGTTTGAAAAGGGAACAAAATGTGTTTTTCTATGAAATATCCCCCTTTGGCCTAATTTTATTTATGCTTTCAAGTTTGCTCAGGTAGAATGATGATTCACTAGGTACCAAACACTCTGCAGTCCCTGTCTGATTTCTAAAGGTTGGAAAGCAGAGCTGCCCAACTCCGTTCCCTAAAGACTATTTTATATAGAAGCTTTAATTAGTCTCATTCCAGCAAAAGCACCCAGCAAGGGCACACAGCATGTGGAAAAGCTTTAAAAGTTTTAAAGTTATAAAGAGCAGCACATCTCTTTTACTCCTCCTCCTACTGATTTGTAGGAGGGTATATCTACACCAGAAACACTTTTACTACATAGAACTACACTAATTTTTACAACTTGTATGATAGTTACAATGTGTGTGATTTTGGCTGACTACTTACCTCCCATCCGATAAAAAGAAAAATTGTGAAGCATTGCATATTTTTTTGCCTTATGAGGTGCTGGAAAACCACATTCCAGATTGATGAAATTAAACTTTTGGGATGCCCTTGTAACAAATAGCAGTAATCAACAAATTTTCTTCTTCCCTCACAGTATTCTTCTGCAATTCAGTGAAATGGTGGGACTGCATGCAGATAAATCAATACAATGTGTTCCTTTCTTCTCATCAGCAAAGTGAATTGCTATATTGAGCTTTTGACACCAGGCTGTGTGCAAATAAATCGTTCTCTGATTCAGGGTTTCAGCAGTATTGTCTGTAGAGTAATTTACTTTGCAACAGAAAAAGTCTGTTTAACAATGTTATACAATGCCTAAAATGGAGAATAGTCAAATTCGCCCTCTGTTTTTGTTATATTCAGTATAATAATATAATCAGTCCTGTGTGTCATTTTGAAATGGTCAAAATATTAAACAATTGCATACTTTTAGGGCCATTTTTTTCTACATTTTATTTATTTTCAAAATTCAGCATTTTCTTTACATTAAGCCTTCCTTTTCCATTCTTTGCATTATAAATTTATATTAATTTCTTTGTTAGGTTCCTTGAGGCTGAGATGCAAAAAGAGAGAGCTTTCAGCTAGTTATTTGGCCCAAAATGACCAAATGTTTTTAAGCTTTGAAACGTAAATCATAGCGCAATAATGCCTCGTATTTTTGATACGTTTTTATCATCCACAGGGTACAAAGCAAAGCAATTGGTTACATCAAACAGCATACAGAAACATTTTGTGATTAAATATGTAGTGGAGTTCACTGATTTCGAAAAGTAAATACATTAAGAGCATAAAAAGCAACACTAAAATCAGTTGCCTGACGTGTTACTAGCATGAACTTTCCACCGAGATAATCACATGGCTGCGATGGGCCCAGTGGATCCAAAAAAAGAAAGTAGCCAGTTTATATCTGCCGAGTTACATCAGGTGTAGACACCATTGCCCACAGAGTCGTTAATATACCTTCAGAATAGAATATGAGTTGTCTGTTTGCACTGCCTGAACATTGAACTGTTGGATACTGTGGACTTGGATGGATCAGTAAGTGCTTGCTATTGTCTAGTTTAAGTATAATAATTTGGTTAACAAGAAAGGATGTGCGTGAGCAAAACTGAATAAAAATCTACCAATTGTGTGGGTTTTGCAGGATTATGCTCCTTTTAATAAGAAAAGAAATCATTCAGCATTGAAAAATGTAATTTACAATGCAGAACCGTGGCTGAAATAGAAACTTTTTCGCATCTGGCCTAAGGTTAATTGCAGACTTAAATTCAATCAAATATAGAAAAATCTCCTCTTTGGGGCAGCTGCCTGTCTATTACCTGCCTACCACTTTGGTCTACCATGATTAAATGTATTACTCTCTGCATATTCTTCACAGTTCACTTTGATGAAAATTGCTGAAACTTCTGATTAAAGCCATAAACATGTTTATTTCATAATTCATAAACAAGACTCCAAACTCAGAGATCTATGATTGGCATCTGCAAGACCTTTATAAGGCTAATGTGGCTTTTAGCTTTATGTAAATGGGTTCACTTTAATAGCGTCCATTAGCTTTAATTTGCTGGTACTTACAGTAGAATTGTTGAGTTAAAATTTCCAAGATGCTTGATTTTTACTGACAACTTGACAAGCACATTCTAAAGGATAACATTTCACTTATTTAATGACATATTTGTCTGGAAGGGATTACTGTACAATGTCCTGCACCCACACAAAAGCTCTTTCGCTTGGGCCTCCCACTCTCCTTCACTTACTCCAGGGATGTCTCAAGCACAGAGTGAACACTACCTGGAGGGCTGAAGATGAGACAGAGGGGAAGGGTAACATATTTAGAGTTCTACATAGACTCTGCCTTTACATCTCACTGCTTAATGTTTTTTTAGTACACTGGAGCAGAGGCGGGGGGCACTGCATACATGTTAACAGATTAACAGTAGGTGGTATGGAAAAAACTCTTCCCACACATGGATTCACATAATGTGCATGAAAAAGGAGGAGAGGAGAAAGCAAGAGTAGGAGATCAAATCTACAAACAGGCCCTTTTGAAGATGTGTTGGTATTTTCTAATGTGTCATGCCTTGAGTAATCGCTTCAGGAGATCATTACATACACCTCTTTCTTGTCAAATGAAAAAAAAATCTGTCACCAGGGTGTGACAGATTTTTGTCTTCCCAGCAGGGAATCAGTGGTGATGTAGAATGTGACTTTGTCTTCTTGCCAGACAACAACTCCAAAGGGGTTTTGCATGGTTTGACGTTATTTTAATTTCATGCAATGTTTCAATAACTTAAATCAAAATGTAACTCTAATAATGTATATCACTCTTACAAAAATGTATAAGAATTAAATTATAGCACCTGCATAATGCCTCTGTATTAATCTATGCTACTCCTGCTATGGAGATCTACACTGTAGTGGTCCACTCTGTTTCCCAACCTTGGTCCTGGATCCCCACTGCTGCGCAGATTTGAGTGTTTTCTCTGCACTCAAAACACCTTATGCAACCTGCCAGCTCATTAACAGCCCATTGCTGAGAACTGGGTGTTTTAGAACTGGGAAAGCAATAATTGCTTTTAATCACAAAGCTTTGGGCCCAGACCCCTATTGAGCAAGCAAGGGTGTCAGAACATGAAAATGAAAGTGACAACTTACCATTATGAGTACAGAGCACAACACATGATGAACCACAACAAAATGCAACCTCTGCATTTTACCCAGTGATTGTTATACTGATTGTATACCTAACAATGTGTGATATTGTCAAGAAATTAGTTGCACATCACATTTTATACACTGTTCTCAGATAAAAATAATAGTGATGTAGCCTCTTTACAGTTGCAATTCAATGTTACTTTGTATAGCATAACTATCAGACTGTATCACAGTTTGCAATTTCTTGCATTCTCATACACACACATGCAGCACTGGGCAGCAATTCCAGTGGCCAAGGAACAGTGATGGGGATGGTACCTTGCTCAAAGGTACCTCAGGGCTACCTACTGTTGTGGGATTTAAACCCACAAACTTCTAATTATAATGGGACCACTTCCAATATATCATATACTTAGTTCAAACTGTAGTTCATAATTATGGGATAACTCTAAATGCTACTTTTTTTTATTAAGTAAATACTTTATTTGAATAAATAGCATTTTTAGAGGGTGTAGACTAAATTGTGCTGAGAATTCTCTCCTTGTAGTTGTAGATTACACCATTAACAATTATAAGTTCACTTCTGTCCAACTACCACAGTAACAGATGGTCATTGCATCTGATAAAAGTGTGAGCAGTAACAGTAGCAGTGGGATACTTCAGTGTTTAATAGGAGCTTTAGGAGCCAAAAAAAGTCTCTTCACTGCATAGTATTGTCACCATGGAAACTTACCATGAAAAGCAGGACGTGACACAGAAGAGAAGAAGACAGGTGTGATAGTGTGGAAGAATGTAACTTAACAGCAAGAAGCTGAACCCTTAAAATAGAGATTTGGCTAGAGTGATTCATATGAAATCCCTTTTTTCTTACTCTTTAAGTCAGTTACTGACAAAATGAATTTTACTGAGGACACCTGTTCTGCTTGTACAAAAAGATATAGGTTTAATAATTAGCTCACATAAACACAGGAGTGGGTGTGAA
The DNA here is from genome assembly GCA_017165825.1 of Hepsetus odoe. Lineage (NCBI taxonomy): Eukaryota > Metazoa > Chordata > Actinopteri > Characiformes > Hepsetidae > Hepsetus > Hepsetus odoe. The sequence goes on from CM029382.1 coordinate 10,727,050, forward strand.
ATACAGGGGGTCTCTTTACACTTAAGACCCCTGAAAGCCTTCATTGCAAAAGTTGAAAAGTCTCTTAAAAAAATGAAAAGCAATGCATACAATACACAAATCCCCACCATCCACAACACCTCCAACCCAAGCTGGCAAAATTGCTTAGTGAACTCCCCCCATATTATGACTCAACAGAAACATCCAAATAACTACTGGAAACACAAATGCCACACAACAAAGCACAAGAAAGAAGCATATTGGCTGGAGTAAATAATGCTTGATGAATGTAAAAGTACAAAAACAAACAAACAAACCAAAAAAATATATATGTATACACACATATCTCTCAAATGTCTATTAGTGATGAATGTTTTACTATTTTGTTGTTTCTTTTCAATAAATGATTCAGAATCTCTCTCTCTCTCTCTCTCTCTCTCTCTCTCTCTCTCTCTCTTTCTGCCTCTATGTGACCCATATCTTCTTGCTGTGTGTCTTCCTCATTAGATGGTTCGAACTGACAGGATAAATGAAGCTCATGGCTGTCTGCCACTTCCAAAGTGGCACTTTTGATGTGTCAGTTTTACATCACACCACAGCGATCATCTTCTGTGATTCAAACGATAGTGACAGCAAGATAAAAAATTGACAATTTAACAGATGGCTGATAACCTTTATGAAACCTCTATGGAGCTTTGAAATTTGGAATAGTTCCTTCAAGATTAAAGATCAAGCAAAACCAAAAAATGTTGACTGGTCTGTTACAAGCCTCTTTTATTTCTCTAACATATCAGTACACAAATATCTAGAACCTTGATAGAGTATTGAAACAGCAAGCCAAATCTGACCACCTAGTAATTTAAATAAGCAAAACTACTGGAACAGAAAGCTTTAAAGTCAGTGACACTAATTTATGACTTATTGATGGTGATTGCCTTTGGCACTCCAAAACATTACAATTTTCTCCCTGGGAAGCCCTTTGTTAACTTGGCTGTATGCCCTAGATCATTGTCTTGCAACATGATAAAGTCCCTCTCAGTTAGTTTTGATGCATTTCTCCGTAAATTGATTCCATAGAGTCCAGAATTCATCTGGTGGTACAGCCTCTATATTTCTGCTATGGATGTTTTCTTGGAACAGTGGATTGTGATACCTCCACCCCTGCCATGAGGAGGTTGTTCATAAAGTCACTGTTATTTTGGAGTTTGCTTTACCACTCTCACAATTTGTCTGTCAACAGATGTTATTGTTTTCCTTTGCTGATCTATTCTGTGCCTATTGCTTAGTACACCAGTGGTTTCCTTTTAATAGGACATTTTGAAAGTGACTATTCTTGTCCTTATATACAGTCCTTACAGTTGAAATGTAAAGCTTTAACTGAGAACAGATATCAAGAGCTATTTATAGTTTAAACAGTCAGTTTAACTGGAAGCGTGTGTCTGCCCTATGATGGACTGATGTTCTGTCCAGGGTGTTTCCTTGCCTTTTGCCCTGTGAGTAGGTTGGATAAGCTCCAGCACCAAGTAGGTTTTAGCCCCCACTCCCACCACTTTGTTGTTTTTCCATTTCTCTTTCCTTCATTCTTTCTCTTGTGCTGTACTTTGTCCTAATGTAGGACCTCTCAGTTTAGATGAAATCTTTAGCTTATCAGCAAACCAGTATTTAAAGTGACAACCCTTATCATTGTGAAACGCAGCACAGCGCAGCACAACACAACACAACGAAATTCAACCTCTACGTTTCACCCATTCACACATGTGCAGCAGGAGGCAGCTATTGAATGCGCCCGGGGGAGCAGTGACAGAGACGGTACATTCCTCAAGGGTACCTCAGGGCAACCTACTGGTGAGGGAATCAAACCCACAATCTTCCGATCCGGGGCAACTCCCTAACCACTAGACCACCGCTGCCCCATATGTACCTTATGACAGATCTTGGCCTCACAGAACGTTTTTGGGTAATGGCAGGTCACTGACTGAACGTTCCATGAGCATTATTCAGGATGAGAAAGCTGAATATAGAAAGTATTAAAATGCAGTGAATTTGCTTCCTAAAGGAGTTTATCACTTTACTCTGCTGTATGCTGTTTTCATGACTACGGCTATTTTAATAAAGATGGTTCATTTAAACTGGCTTTTTGTTCTTACTCAAGTGCAAAACACTTTTTAGATTTCTGTATGTAATGATCCAACTTAAAAAAAGATTTCATTTCTGTTAAGCACTTTTTGCTAATTAGCCCTTACATAATGTGTCCACAAATGCCTTTTCTTCATGCTCAGCTCCACACAGAAATGTTTAACACCAGTATACCTCCAGGGAAGTAGGTGATTTATCATTTGTGGCTTTTACTGCTTGTTGTTTTTTTCTCCCTCAAAGTCCAATTTTGTTGAAAAAAAGACAACACACTTTTATGAGCTCTATAACTTTTCTAGTGTGTCTTAAAATGATATTTCATTATTGCATTCATGTTAAGGATGTTAATGATATTGACTAAAAAATACAGGAAATAAATAAATAAATACTCTGAAACTGTATCGATTTATTAAAAGCCTTTGCCACAGTGCTTTTGTCACCCATTCATTGCCAAGCTGCCCACATGGATAAAGAACAGTATATAATATTAGATAATGTGCAGCCAGACTTTTTAAAGAGAATATTTTAAAATATCTCAATCCATTCCAAGCAGCATTGTACAGTAATGCCACCACCTAAAGCTTATCCCAAGGATCTTGTGCAGTAATCTGCCATCACCAAAAACATCCATCTTCATGCAGCACATATGGTAAAATATATTTCCCATGATGGTGCAGTAAAACCAGTGGGTCTGTCATAAGCATAAAACATAGATGCCTTAAACTGTCATCCAAACTATCAAAATAGCAAAAGTATAGCAAAAGTATAAAATACTGCTTGTGTCCCAATTAGCATACATGCAGCAAAGTCTTTTTTATGTAACTGTAGATGCAGGATTTGAAAAGCAATGATCTGACTTGAAGCTTGTCAGGGGATTCTGTATCCAAATTTTAATATATCTGTCATTGGCAGATTATGTCTAGTAGAGGACACATAATTACATCACAATTATTGGGGCCTGATGATCACTGTTGTGGCATAATGGGCTCCATCTGCCTTGAGAATAGCTCCGGAAACCATGTGATTCCATCAGGGTCTTTGAATGAACACTGGTAGTATTAAACAATTACCTGAGATAGAAGATAATAGTGTCCTTGAAATGTGACATGTGGTGGAATATGTGGGCTATTAAAAGCCAAAAAAAGATTATAATTTTTTCCCTCTAATATCCCACCTGTCTATTGAACAGAATCCTCTGTGGTGGATTTCACCATTATATTAATTCCATTGTGTGGCATGAAAACCTTCCATATTAATTCCAGGTTGTACCATGAGATGTTTTTTCATTTCAGCTGTTTGGACATATTTTCTTAGCAATATTCATCCAGTCTGGCTACAAATCTTCTTCATCTTTTCCATTGGCTAGCTGTGGTGACCATGACAACAGGAAAGCAGGCAAAAGAAAGCCATAGGAAAAACACTTAGAAAAACCAGAACTAGATATTAATGCTTAAAAAGAGCTATTTTCTACATAAGTAAAAAGAGATGGCTGTTAAAGGATTTTTTCTAAATTATATGTCTGAACATAAACCCATAAACCTTCAATCCCAGTTAATTTTTTTTTAAGAAAACAGTATGCCCAGAGTTTTTTGGGGGTTTTTTTTGGAGACAGGTGTTAACCTACTCTCTGCTCACTTACTGTTTTTCTTGTGTGGTTTAAAATGTTGACATGTAATGTGATAAATAAAGTGATGTATTTTTTTAATGCATTCCAGATGTTTCAACTTTCAAAAATGAACTCAATGAACTCAAAGAATTGAAATTAATAAAAAAAAAAACATATGCATTTGTATTGTATTAGTAGTAGTACTATGATTATGCCAGAAGATAAATATTATACACTGTACATTCCTTGAGATGTACAACTGTTTAGAAAGACTAAACATTTTTTGTTTAATTTCCCTTAAGGCTATATATCCATAACCCACCATATCTACTGACTCAAGTAAGTTAAATGATCTGCAAGCATCTAAAGTATGGTTTTACTTACTTGCAACATATTGACTGAACACAGTACCTCAATACATGCCTGGACGTGTGCAGCAAAATCAGAATGATCTATATCTTAACAGTGTTACGAAGAGAAAATCACCATTTTGTGTGGCTACCTTAGGTAGATTACAATAAGCAACAAGATGCTTCAAAACAAGGTGTTTCTGAATGATAGCTTACTGAGAAAATGTAGAATTTCTTAAGGATTTCAAAGGGGTAAAAGTATGCAAAATGTGCTTTAAGAATTAAAATCTAAGCCTCCAGACATTTGTTTAATTCATTTTATATGCCTAAGTTCAAGCCTTTTTTTCTCCCAAGTGAACAGGATGCTGTCACTCTGAACAGGGTTCTGGCCCAACTCTCGTTCATCTGGGGGCTCTTTCAACCAAGCACAGATTGCAGGATATTTTCTCTGCCCAGCGTGGGTCTTGTGTTCTGTTATAGTTCATCTAAAGGCAAACTTGTAACCGTGTATTAGCATCTCATACCCTCGGTATTGATAGCGGTGAGTGTTGGACACCTGAAAGATGAGTAGGGGAATTTAACTGTGAGCAATGGAGGGTAATTGGACTGAACTCCATGCCAAACAAGAAATCAATAAACAGTGAAACACTCTCTTCTTCTCTCTTCCTCTCGCCTGGATAGTAGCATTCAGTGGTAAGCCACTGGATACATACCAGAGTGCATATAAGGCACATTTTCTCAGTTGACTGAATGTACATTATAATTAATATCATCATTATTCTTGAACAACCGATATGTTTATAATTCTATTTTTATTTTACATGATGAAAAATTATATGATTTTACATCAGCAACAGCAGCAAACCAGCTTTGCATTAGAACAAATTCATAAAAAATGAAAACATCTATTAAACTATCCAAACTAGAAACTCACTTGTGCGACAATTTTTCAATTTAAAAAGTAGTAACTCATTGTACAGTGTAACTCAGTGTAACTCATTAACAATTCTTTTTAGGGCACCAAATGCATTACATTTTGTATCAATAGGATTAATTATGAAATTAGTTTTATTTGAATATGACTTTAAACTTCTCACATCTGACACCATCTTGAGAAAAGTGAGGCAATGAGGTTCTTTGTACTATAATGACTTTGGGCAATTTCAAACTTGACTTTATGCATTCTAATATATATATATATATATATATATATATATATGTTTTAAAATGTTGTTAAGAATAAATTATGTTATAGTAAAAAGTAAATTGAAATCTTAAATGCACTTCTCTCAACCACAGGATTGAGAGGAAAGCATTAGGCAGCTGTATTCCCATTCAAAGCAGCACACCACTCTCATCACATAAGGGAGAAAGCACAGAAAAGTACTAAAGTACTGTCTGGACTTCTGGGATAGAGAGGGCATGAATAATTTATAATAAGTCACACTGCTAAATGTAAATTGTTGTGGGGAAGGGAGCATTTAATATTTCAGACCTCCAGGGAAAGCCAGCAGAACAACTACAGAAATATTACATGTCCAGCTGAGGACATATGACTACACACACACGCATTTCATTGACAAATGGACCCTGAGAAATGGTTTTGTGATTGTTCCAAAATCTAAACATAAACATGGTATAAGAGCTAAATGGGAAAATAGGAACAATCAACTAGACTCTGACTGTAAATATGTTCTGTACATTCCCATGAAATATCAGGGGCAGGAAAAAACATATGTTGTATTAATTTGAAGGTTATAAATAAATGACTTTAATAAATTCATTCCTAATCATGCAATCTCTTTAGTTTCTTTTGTTGTTTTGGAATTCCTTGTAATAAACAAAACAAAACACTGTCCTCATCCTGTACCTAGAGCTCAGCCTCAAGATCAGGGGTTTGCCTGAAAGGTGGTAGGCAACTTTTGTTACACTCAAAGCGAACTGACACTTGAACCAAGGAGATACAGGTTTTCCCTCAGGGTTGCTTACATACAGCCAAATACAATACAGTGCAATCCATCAGTGTTGAAAAGAGGAAAAAAATGATGGCTTTGTATTCAAGCATAATAAAAATGATGTTTTATGTTTTAACAGTGTTATCATATTGAAACAATGTTTTTGAGAGCCAAGATATCAGGGAACCAAAGAAGGTAAACCTTGAATTAGTGAATCCCAGAGCAATAGTTTGCCCTGAGGTAACCTTCAGTAAGGTATCGTCCGCATCACTGCTCCCCAGGTGCTTTCAATAGCTGCCCCTTGCTGCACGTGTGTTTGGGGGGAAATGCAGAGGCTGTATTTCGTTGTGGTTCAACATGTGTTGTGCTGTGTTGTCACTTTTACTATGTAATGAAGCTTTTTTGTTTAGGAATCATTCAATGTGGAAGAAAATCATAGCATCACTTTGTAATTTGCAAAACAATTTAATAAAACTTTTATAAGTCTAAAAATTCAAATGATTATGCACTTAAAAGAGAATACTTAACATGCTGTAGGACTGTTACGATGTCAACTGAAAAATGGAAAGGATTATAAAAAGTCCTTCAAGAACAGATAGAAGATGTCCAAGTGTCAGGATAGAAACTCAAAGCAGAATGCCTTAAAATGAAATGACAAAAAAAAAAAAAAAACATTAAAAATGCACAACAAAAGAAATTAGCAGAAACAAGAGCCATTAAGAGTTTATGACAGAATTTTATGAAATGGGCTGAACCAAATGGGATTTACTCCCAGAGAAGCCAAACCTAAGCCACTCACACCTGAACACAAGAAAAAAAATGTTACAGTGGCAGTGGGGAAGCAAAAATGAAGCGTTGATCACTGGATGAAATTAATACTCAATGAACCTGGGATTAGTTGGCCAAGGAGGTAATGCTGGATCATTTGTCTGGAGCTGCGTTAATGATACATAACAATGATGGTCTGAAGAAAAACAATCACATTCCCCTCTCATGTATGAACATGACTGGGCTGCATGTCAGATAAAAGACCAGGAAGATGGCCATTATTCCCCTTTTTAATTCCATCAGCAGTAAAAAGGTTTTGTGATTAAGTCATTTTTTTAGGATGATAATGTTGCCACAGAATGCTAATGCTTTTCTTCAGGAAAGATATATCAACTCTTTGACATGGCCAGAAAATAGCTGAAAATAATGGTTGAAATTTAAAAGTATGGTCCATGACAAAACCACATCCTGCAAAGCTGATATCAACTGCTACATGAGAAAGTCAGAGCCAGCATTTAATGCTTTTAATTAAGAAGCCTGTAATTTAGATAATTCAGAACCAAGGAGGAGCAAAAAAGTATTATTTGTCAATTGACATGTTAATATGCCATTAATTCAAATTGATTAATTTAATTAGTCTGAGTTTCACAAGGTAAGGATATTTAGCTACTAAACAAAGACTGCTATATTCTGCTACCTTTGTGATTTGTTTATTTTCTAAAGAGTAAAGAATACTAGGTGATGCTAAAATCAACACAATACATTAAATCTCTAGATGTTTTGTGTGTTTATTAATGATGGAATGACAGGAACTGGCTATAAAACAACTGAGCAGGAGTGTGTTTAAGGTATCTGTAATTCCTACAGCCATTGCCAAATGATTTGAGAATGACACAGATACTAATTGTCTAAGTTTGCTGCTTCAATTTTAATGATGGGAATTTGCATAAACCCCAGAGTGTTATGAAGCGTGATCAGATGAACTACAATTATTTGCAAAGTCCTTCTTTGTCATGAACATTAACTTAATCCCCAAAAAACCCTTTCCACTGCATTTCAGTCCTACCACAGAAGGACCTGCTGACATCATTTCAGTAATCCTCTCATTAACACAGGTGAGAGTGTTGAGGAGGACAAGGCTGGAGATCACTCTGTCATGATTGAGTTTAGCAGACTGGATGGAAGGTGGTGATTGAAATTAGAGTTCTTCCTCTGTTAACCATGGTTACCTGCAAGGAAACACATGCAGTCATCATTACTTTGCAAAAGAAGAGCGTCACAGGCAAGAATATTGCTGCTAGTAAGATTAACCCTAAATCAACCATTTATCAGATCATCAAGAACTTCAGCGTGAGGTTCAATTGTTGTGATGAGGCTTCAGGGCACCAGCAAGCAAGTGCCAGGACCGTCTACTAAAGTTGATCAGCTGCAGGATCAGGGAACCATCAGTGCAGAGCTTCCTGAGGAGTGGCAGCAGGCAGGTGTGAGTGCATCTGCACACACAGTGAGGTGAAGAGTTTTGGAGGTTGGCCTGGTGTCAAGAAGGGCAGCAAAGAAATAATTTCTCTCCAAGAAAAACATCAGGGACAGACTGATATTCTGCAATAGGTACAGGGACTGGACTGCTGAGCACTGGGGTAAAGTCATTTTCTCGGATGAATCCCATTTCTGATTGTCTGGGGCATCTGGAAAAAAAGATTGTCAGCAGAAGAAAAGGTGAGCACTCCCATCACTCCTGCGTCACGCCAACTGTAAAGCATCCTGAGACCATTCATGTGTGGTATTTCTTCTTAGCCAAGGGTGTAGGCTCACTCAACAATTTAGCTTAAACAACTCAACAACTCAGCCATGAATAAAGAATGGTACCAAAACATCCTCTGAGAGCAACTTCTCCAAACCATCCAAGAACAGTTTGGTGAAGAACATTGCCTTTCCCAGCATGATGGAGCACCGTGCCATGAGGCAAAAGTGATAACCAAGTGGCTCTGGAAACAAAACATCAAACTTTTGGCCAGGAACTTTCCATGGCCAGGAAACTCCTCACACCTTAATCCCAATGAGAACTTGCAGCCAATCCTCAAGAGGAGGGTAGAAAAAATAAATACCCACAAATTCTGACAAACTCCAAGCACTAACTATGCAAGAATGGAATGCCATAAGTCAGGATTTGGCCCAGTAGTTGATATGCAATTGATGAATTGCAGGTCTTGAAAAGAAGGGCCAACACTACAAATATTGACTATTTGCATAAACGATATATAATTGTCAATAAAAGCCTGTGAAAATTATGAAATGTTTATAATTATAGTTCAGTATACCACAAAAACACCTGACAAAAAATGATATAAAAATAATGTAGCAGCAAACTTTCTGAACGCCAATACATATGTCATTCTCAAAACCTTTCCCTTAATATGAACATACACCTGCTCAAACTGAACCTGACAGTAAGCACATTACTGCTTGCATTTATTGTACTGTATTTACATATACTTTGTGATCCTTTTTACATCCATTATTCAAAGCATTTCAGACACACAAACTTGATGAATAATGCCAAATATTGAATAAATTATTGACCCATGCTGAGGTGAAGTGTACAGGCCTGATAAGTGATGACCTAATGATGAATTTCATCCAGCATTACTCCCAAACATTTGGAATGACTTTAAATGTGCTTTCAAAGTGCTCTGCATTTAATTGTCTTTTGTCAAACACCCCAGCTGTTTCAGCACACAAAACCCAATGTGCTGTTGTACAAAATACATTCTACATATAAACAAAAAGATAAATTAACACTCTCCCTCAGCATCATAGGTTTTCTTAGCAATCATTCTTCCATTACTATATAGAATCCAATTTTCTTTCCTAGATGCAGCTGGGATTTTCCAATGGCATCAGAATAAACCCAATGTTACCACAGAAAATATTCTGAAATCACATTAGATAGGCAGATATGTTGACATGAAGAAAGTGCTAATGGTAATATTACATTTTACTGTTTTTTTTTTTCTTTTGACAAGAACACCTTTTTTCAAAATCTCACAATCATGCATATGACTAGCATAGTGAAGAAATTTAAATTAATATTTTTTTATCAAAAAAAAAGAAAAGTCCATGAGCAATCATGGTCATACTAGCACCCTTTGAATTTGACAGTCTGGGCGTGTCTCTTTTTAATGTCATACCTTTGGTGTCTGGTGGGATAAGTTATTTTATTTAATAACTACTGGCATAAATTCAGATATCTATCTTACTGGAGAGAATTAGGATTATATTGGGAGAAGGATGTTGAAGATGGAGCTGCCAGGAAAGAGGAAAAGAGAAAGACTAACGAGGAGGTTTATGGATGTGGTGAGAGAGGACATGCAGGTGGTGGGTTTGAAGGAGGGAGATACAGAGATGCGGAAGAAATGAAAATGGATGCTCCGCTGTGGCGACCCTTAAACAGGAGCAGCTGAAAGAAGATAAAGAAGAAGACTGGATCTCACATAACTCAAATAAAAATGTCTATTGAAGATGAATTAAAAATATTCATCTTTTCACATAGGAAAATGGGTTTCACAAAGGGTTTTTCACTCCTAGTTTTTTCATTTTTCTATATATTCCATGTTTAAGTGTTTCCGCATTTTGCTTTTCCAGGGTTCAGACTGTACTGTTTTCTGTCTACAAGGCTATTTTTTCTTTGTCTTTCTTAATGAAGTCATTAAAATGCTGTTAAATTCTACTGTCCTGTCTCTGACCACTGACAATGCACTCTTCAGTAAAACACCTCCTAGCTGCCCCTAATGCTCTACCTAAAGGTCAGCACATCAGCTGAGGAAAAGTGATTCACACTTTTATTGTGTTTGAGCCACCATGGGGATGGACAAGACTATTCTATGTCTGTTAGCAACCTTATAAGGTGCCAGGTTTTCTCCCTTGGCCCATGTCTTTAGAAATGTTCACATTTTTCTGGATGAGAAACAGCCAATGGCATGAACTTTTCTGCAGCAATATTCTGGTTCTGTTCTCTTACACAGTTATGTCCAAAACCAACCTGCTAATTTAGACTAAGTCAGGTAGGCTTATTATGAGTGAAGCACAGGAAACAGCAAACTAATGACTAACAACAAACTAACAACATCTAAAACACAGAGTACTGCCCCTGGTCAAATAGTCCCATGTCAGAAATCTCATTCCACAAGAAACACTGTATCACTATGTACAGTTTGTCAGCTAGCCTTTGCCCCAGTCTTAATTAGCCAGAATCTGGCCACAAACCTTCTGTTGTCCACATACAATGTGATTTGGATAGTGAACTGTTTTTATCATATCAGTTACACTGACACTGAGCGTGTTACAATGTTATGAGTGTATCAGTTGCAGTAGTTTTGGTGGAATTTTTGCACACTTGAGGGTTGGTCTTGTCATCAGGAAATTGTGAGTTTGATCCCCAGCAATGCCCTGACCATCTGTAGCCAGGAGACCAAGAGGGCAAAACTGGCCTCCCTCCACCACAGTGCTAGCTGGTTTCTGTTTATATTATAGAACTGACAGTTCTCCTAGTTTGTTGTATAAGGAACAAAGAGAAAGTATGCTGTGCAGAAATGGAAAAGTTTTTAGGATACCAGACATTGTTTCATGCAGTTGCTTCAGAGAACCCTACTGATTTTTCTAAAAGTGTAAACAGAACATTGTATTATAATTAAAACATATCAGGGCTATAATCAAATGACAGCAAGTATGCACTTTCATCATCAAACCCACAACTGCAGCTCGGGTAGAAGTGTGTCTCTTAGCAGAAGTGCATCTTCTCAGGTAGAAGTGCATCTCTTGGCATGTAATTGGACTAACAGATCCTGCCTCAGTAGAAGCTTCCCTGGCTCTCCACATGGTAGGGCAGTTTCTGCTGAGACGAGATGGCTGCTGGCTGAGAGATGAATAGCTCTCAGAAATGACAGCCTTGCTAGGACCCATGAGAGGAGTTTCTGTGCCATGTGCAGTGACTGAATAGACCTTTGCTGGTTAATGTGAAATGACTGTCTGTGTAGTTGCCTAAGACCAGAAAATATTGCTTTTGTTTCTTTTTTTAAAACAAACACTATAGTAATTCATAATATGAGAAGAAGGGTATTTCAATATTAATTTTAAAATTAATTAGACAACATAATTCCATCTGTTCAGACTTGATTCCCTTTAATCTAATAATTTACACTGAAATTAGGAGTGTTTTTTTGGTATATAAATCAATACAGACCAATGGTCACTAATATATCAGCCTGTATGATTGTAAACAAAAAGCAGACGTTGTGAAATCGTTACATAAAAATGAATTGTTACTAACCCACACACACTTTAGAATACCTCTCAAGGAAAAAAACAAACAAAACAACAATAAAAGGCATATAAAGGATACAAACATTGAAAATATCCATTTTTACATTTACTATTACTTTCTTTCAATGGGAAAAACTTCAAAAACAGGGTTCTGCTTGATGGTTGCTTTGAACTGAAAAATGCAGCTTGGCAGAGCCCAACAGTCTTCACTTGTGCCATGGTCTGTAATTGCTTTAGCAAAGTCATATATAGGTTAGCTAAGCATTAGGTAAGTAATGTTTTTTGATCCTGTGAGTCTAATACTCGAGTCTATTGTATCAGCAGGAGTTCTTGTTTAGCAATTCATAAAACAGCAACATATGACCCAGTGATTTTTAATTAAAAGTGCAGCACATAACCATTGCTCATGTATATGATGACGGACCATATAAATGGTCTCTTTCTCCCTATAAGCAAATAACTTGGTAATACAGCTATGAGGAAACATTACTCTGGAATGTCCTCTATGCTTTGAGAGTGAGGTCACTTTTTAGAGCCTAGAAGATTTATACTCTACTGGACTCATTTTTCCTCACCAGTGAGGAGATCTGTGGTTACAGAAGAGGTAGTAGAGGTGTGTGTGTGTGTGTGTGTGTGTGTGTGTGTGTGTGTGTGTGTGTGTGTGTGTGTGTGTGTGTGTGTGTGTGTGTGTGTGTGTGTGTGTGTGTGTGTGTGTGTACAAACAAACAAACAGACAGACACATACATTTGTATGGGGGGTAAGGCATTCATTATTGTAACATATCTGCACTATGTTCAGTGGGTTTCTTTTCCTACATTAAAAAATCTCTATTTCAAGGTTGCTTCGGACATTAATAGTAAAATGCAGTCTTTAGCATCTCATGCAGTTTGTATCTACAAATTTCAGTTAAAATCACTAGACTCAAAAGCCTCTCTCTCTCTCTCTCTCTTTGTCTCAGTCCAGCCTCCGTGTCTGACCTTGCTAATGGATTTCATCTGTCCCAACTCTTATGTGGGAAGTACTGGATATGAAGTGATATTTTACAGAACATTTATACCCAGAAATAAAATAATAGCTAAATCATCAAGCTTCACTGTTACAACACATACTAGGTATTGACTAGATAGATCCATTTACAGATGTCATTTACAGTAAAGCCAACATGCTCAGCAATTAAACATCTCTGGTGCTGACAATTATGTTCATTCTTCTGGGAGATTTCAACATTGTCACTTTTTAATGAATCCATATAAGGCATTGAACTAGATCAATAAGCTACTCCAGGCTGTGTATTTTACCATGGTTGGGGTGGGAGTGAGCGGGGTTCTTGGGTATTGCCTTTATTGACATTGCTTTAATAATAAAAAAGATGCAATAAAATAATATCAAATAATAATTGAAAGTTTTAATAATAATAACAGTGCTATTTATAATATAAATGATTTATTATTACAGTCAGAAATATAGTTTGTTTTAGTTGCATGTATAGTGAGAAATTAAGGACTTCCATAACTGTAAGACTGATTCCTACATTCTTTGATTAGTACTTGGGCTTCTCATGAGCTGGAAATAAAACCAGAAGCACCATGGCTGTATTGTTATGGCTCTTGCATTGCACTCAGTTCATGCAATGCACTCATTCAGTTGTACGGGACCCTTTAGCCACACTAAGCATCAACTTTACCAAAATATGAGCAAAAAATGAAGCAATAATCACAAATTTCTTCTTTCATTTATCACAGTGTATCTGCTCCTGTTTGGTTATGAAAAGCAGGGTTTTTTTTTCTGAGTAAATAACTTCTAGTTGTTAATTTTGTGTAGTGTTCCCCTTTAGTTTTGCACCTCAGCAGACCCCTAAGGTATGCCATGCTAAAGCCTACAGTTTAACTCATGTGCATGCAAAAAACAGGCTTTTATTAAATCAGGTATAAGTATTTTTGCATGGCCAAAATGCATTATCACTACTGCAAACATGTATCTATATATCTAGCACTAAAGCCCCTAAAATCAACACAACATTCTGTGATTATTCAAAGTAAATTACCTAAGATGCAAAGATAAATCGCAGATTATCCAAGTACCTAAGATCATTTAATTACAACAGCCCTAACATAGAATCCATTTGATGTGTGCAGTCATAGGAAGGTGAATGTGGGATATTTTTCAACATCTTAAAACCTGGCTGTTAGATGGGATAAAGGTTTTTTGGGTGCTACCTGTACTTTCTTTTGGTGCTTCCTGTACCTGGGCTGTCTGCTCCATATTCAGCCCGTCAGTCTCCTGCAACTCGCTCATCTGCTGGCCTGCCAACAAGACAGTATTCTACTCCATCTAAGCCTGGGCCCATCTCCCTGAAGGCTAAGGAAAGAATATTATCTGCTTGTGCCGCTGGGGAGCTGGCACATGGTTATTAGCAAAAGATGATGGAGCACTGGCACAGGGTAGATTAACTTTTAAAGTGGCCCACAAGCTGCAGGCTATGCAACCCGATAAACCGAGTGAGATTGGAGAAAGAACGAGAGAGCAAATGAGAGTGATGGAGAGGGGCAGAGGCAGTATAAGCCAAAGCCAAAGAGATTCCAGATTTGAGTGCAGATTTAATTGTGTTTCATCTTGCCAATTTGCACATTCTCCAAGGGAGACAACCCTAAGTGAGAGAAGAAGAGTTCCATAAGTTGGGACCATTCATCATCTTCACCCCTCTCTCTCTTCCTGTTTCTGTCTCTCTCTTTGTCTCCCTATCTTCCTTTTCCTACTCATGGTTTACCTGGTGGGGAATAAGAACTGATGCAGGATGCAATGAGGTACTAACCTGTGAGCTTCCTGCATCTGTGTGTGTACATTTTGTGGGCAAGGAGTTTAACCCTCTTACTGCTAAGTTTTACATGCTGTGACGTCTTATGATGAGGCCAATAAACAATGAAATATACATGTAAAATTGTGAAATCACACATTTGGTTATATATCATTACTGTTGTGGAAAAAGGGCATCTAAACAATTCACACAAAAGTGAGTACACCCTTCACATTTTTGTAAATATTGTGTTATATCCTTTCATGGGACAGCACTGAAGATATGACACTTTGATACAAGGTAAAGCAGTCAGTGTACAGCTTGTATAACAGTGTAAATTTGCTGTCCCCTCAAATTAACTCTACACAGAGCCATTAATGTCTAAACCACTGGCACCAAAAGTGAGTACACCCCTAAGTGAAAACAAGCAGACTAAGGACATGGATTACTGGAGCCATGTCCTGTGGTCTGAAGAGACTAAGATGAACTAATTTGGTTCAGATGGTGTCAGGCATGTGTGGCAGCAACCAGGTGAGGAGTACAAAGACAAGTGTGTCTTACCTACAGTCAAGCATGGTGGTGGGAGTGTCATGGTTTGGGGCTGCATGAGTGCTGCCGGCACTGGGGAGCTACAGTTCGTTGAGGGAACCATGAATGCTAACATGTACTGTGACATACTGAAGCAGAGCATGATCCCCTCCCTTCTGAAACTGGGCCGCAGGGCAGTATTCCAACATGATAACAACCCCAAACACACCTCCAAAATGGCCACTGTCTTGCTAAAGATACTGAGGGTAAAGGTGCTGGACTGGCCAAGCATGTCTCCAGACCTAAACCCTATTGAGCATCTGTGGGGCTTCCTCAAACAGAAGGTGGAGGAGCGCAAGGTCTCTAACATCCACCAGCTGGAAGAGGATTCCAGTGGCAGCCTGTGAAGCTCTAATAAACTCCATGCCCAAGAGAGTTAAGGCAGTGCTGGAAAATAATGGTGGCCACACAAAGTATTGACACTTTGGGCACAATGTGGACATTTTTCACTTAGGGGTGTACTCACTTTTGTGGCCAGTGGTTTAGACATTAATGGCTGTGTGAGTTATTTTGAGGGGACAGCAATTTTGCACTGCTGGGTTAAGCTGTACACTGATGACTTTACATTGTATCAAAGTGTCATATCGTCAGTGTTGTCCCATGAAAAGATAGAATAAAATAGTTACAAAAATGTGAAGGGTGTACTCATTTTTGTGAGATACTGTGAACATAAGACGAAATGTAACCATAATAGCTAGATATGACAATGCTAGTATACAGACTAGGTAACTGTACAGCACTGTCTGTTTTAAAGCAATGTTGACCGCTGTATACCTTTCAAGCATCTTTGCATTAGACATTCAAGTGCTTCCTACATTTGCAGCTGTATATTTGTATGCAGCTCCCACACGATAAAGTCACCAATATGCTGGCTCCCACTGCATCTTCCTCACTAAATCATGTCCTAGGTAAGTCCTTTTTGCGAATTACAGGCTCTCTGCCCACAAGATGCCATACCACTTTCATCTTCCCTGAACAATTTCTGGAGAGAGAGCATTTTTGTTCCAAGTCAAGAAAAGGAAATCACATCAGATTAACTTCATTACCAATTTAAAAGTAATCAGACAGCTGGGCTATAAGAATCTGCAGTATAAGAGCATGACAAAGATTAAGGTTGACTATGGGTGCTACCAGAGAACTTTAAGGGGAAAAGTCTGTTTTCCTGTGTATCTTTCTTTACTTTTTAATATTGAATCCTCTTTTACTGCTTTAAATGCTTAGATTCATTAACCCTTTAATGAAGTATATATATATAACAGTCATATTTGTGTTTATAAAAATCAAAACACCTGATTCTTCTCAGCGCTGCTGTAAAATAAATAAATAAATAAAATAAATGTATGTTTCTCAACAATTATCTATTTCACATTCTAAATGACCAAGATGAGCACAAAGTGTGAAAAAATCTATGAAATTTTCCTTTTAAAATAAAATGACTGAGGAAAATGTTCATTTCAAACATTTCACCACATGCAAACACACGCACACACACACAGACACAAAAACACACACACACGCACACACACACACACACACACACATACACACACAGACACAAAAACACACACACGCACACACACACACACACACACACACACACACACACACACACACATTGATTTGCCACAAGACAAGACAAGCTGACATTGGCAATGTGATTCTAAGGCTAATGTTCTGCTGAGGAATGTTGGGACCTGGCATTCATGTGGATGTTACTCTTAAACATATTCAGCTTAATCAAATAATTGGTGTCATTTCAGAGCATTGGTCCATTCATTTAGTAAAATATGAAATAAAGTTCAAATGTTTTCTTGTAGAAACTAGTATGGTCTTATGTAGTTGTATAGTTGCTTTTAGTGTGTTTTTCCCTTCAAGCTCTAATGCACTTCACTGTGTCTGTAAAGCCCCAGTGGAAGACAGCAGAACAGTCCTGACTGTGTAAAACCCATTTCTAAAAATAGTCAGCATTAAAAATCCAGGCCATGCCAGCCTATTGTTCTCAAGCTTGGGGTTAATCTTGAGCGCCTCTCAGCCCTGTTTAAGATACTTTCTAGCTATGTTGCAAGCCAGCCTTTGTTGAGGTGAGTTGAGTTGGAGTGTCTCAGGTAACAGTCCAGCAATTACAGTGTTTGAGCTTATCATGCATGATTATGCATGATTCCCATGTGATAAACGAATAGGCTATACCTGCTTTCTTATTTTTTCATTGCTGTGGTCTGTCCCCCTTTTCCTCCTTTTTTTGTTTTTGTTCCTGCTACACAATAAAGGTAGAGTCTCCTGCAAATCCTGATTGATATACAGATGTAATCACCACCAGGAAACAAGCCTCAGTTAAATATTGAATTTATTTCATTTTAACTGCATTGCAGATGTTAGATGTTGCCAGTTCCAGCTCAGGTACATTCATATGGCTAATTTCTTGCCAGAGAGCTATCGGTGTGGTTATTTTCAACCAGCCTGTTAATTATGCTCCCTGCCACAGCTTTATTTTTCACTTCTGAGAGAGAAAAGGAAAGGGTAGTTACGCATAGTAGTTCAGTCAGTCTATTAGCTTTGGCTAAATCTCACAATTTTGATCAGCCAAGTAGTCTGAAAAATACATGAGCTCAACTGTCTTGGACATTTGTAGAGATTGTGAAAATACATTCAACTCAGTCTTAATTTCAGCTCTTACATAATTGAACAGACTGTCTTAAAAAGTCATTTATCTTAAACAGGCAGTGTTCATGAATACCAGCCAGATACCACACGTGGAGACCTTCAAAAAGAAAATGTTTGTTCAAAGATTTGCACAAAAAAGTTAAAACAGGTGTCAATTTGGTCTCATCTTAAGCCTTCATATCCATGAGAGCCACACTTCCTCCAGTACCTCCCATGCTGTTCATCTGTGCTGTTCATCCCTGAAGTGCTATTTAGGAATCTGCTGCTGAATGGTAATGTCATTTATGCTTTAAATGAATGAGAGCAGTTCATGTGTAAATTTCTTGGCACCAGGTGCGCCTATGACTGTTATGATCAAACATAATTCCCATAGTAGAAATGAATAAAACCAACCAGTTTCAGAATCAGTTACATAGGGTAAGTGTCAGAGATTTCACTTGTGACCAGGCCTTTGAATGTTGTGAATTATTCATAAAAGTCAGAAACCTGTTAAAACATAGCAACCTTTGACTGAAAGCAAATAAATGCATAACAGAAAACTGGCTTTCTATTTAAGAAACATCTGTTGTATACATATGAATACATTTTCTATTTCATTGTTTTATTCATTGATATAGAATGGAATAATCAAAGAAGTGTAACATAACTAACTTTAGTTAGAGACTTACCTTTTACCCACTTTGTAATTGTACTTTAGTCACCTTGTACTGACATAAAGCTAAGAGCACTTAAATTCTATGAGTCACCACACATTCTCTTCTCACTCTTGCCCAGCACACAATGATTTCTCATTTTAACACCTACACATATGAACCACATAAGAAAATTATATATATATATATATATATATATATATATATATATATATATATATATATTATATATATATATATATATATATATATATATATATGTTACACATAGTAATAAAAGTTTTATAGTGTGAAATGCAGCAACAAAGAATGCTTTCAGAAATATAAATAATGATTGTTTATTTTTTTCCCATTTGCTAAAATGCAAAAGTGAGCTGTAACAAAGAAAATCTAAATCAAACTAATATTTGCAAGTTACTACTCATTTCAAACCAGCACTGCCTCTAGGCATGATCGCACAAAGTCAGGATTGTGTAGTGATCGAGAAGTCGGTGTCTGATCAACCAGTTTTACCAAACAGGTGCTGATGGATCACCAATGTCACATCGGAGGTTGGAAGAAACACAAAGTCATGTTTGGAACAACCACCAGTTTCTAGTTCCTTTCAAAAACTGTGTGCAAGAGTACCTAGTAAGAACTGATGTTGCCTTTAAGGCGGTGGTGGTCGCACCAGGCCATGACTTGATTTAGATTTCTTTGTTCATTCACTGACGTGGTTGATTGATGAAAATAAAGGATTAATACTTCCATTTCTGAAAAGCATTCTTGTTTACAGCATTTTTCCACACCTTTGCCTAAAACCTTTGCAGGTTAGCATTGTATATATATATATATACATATATATACATATATATATATATATATATATATATATATATATATATGTGTATATATATATATTTATATATTTTTTTTTTTAATTATTATGAATTTCTTTCTTTTCTCTTACACTACTTGTGAGCTTAAGGGTCTTCTTCCAATAAATGGTTATGACCAGCACCAAACCACCAGTGACATTGTTTGGGCATTAGATCCTTTTCAGCACAGCATGTCAATGTGTTTCACAAAGTGCACTGGGCCGAAATAATCACTCCTGCTTTGGGCTGCAAAAAACATTGACCTGTGACCACACAGCTATGTGTGGGGGGGCGCATGGAAATAATTTAATGAAAGGGTGGCACTGCTGAGCAGGAACCACCGAAGCCAGCAGAGAACTGTGTTTGATGTTTAATCTGCCAAGGCCAGCCCCAAATAATGCCTGTTCTACTAAGACTATTGAAACAGAACAGCAAGTTAATCCCAAAGCGCTTAGTAGTTACACAGAAATACTTTAACTTTCTCTCTGACACTTCTTTTTGCAACACTACCACAGGCCACTATTGCAATTTACACACATCAAGCATGTCCAGGCATTATAGGCATAATGAAATGTACACAACAAATACATTTAACGCATTGAAAGAATCTGTGACAATTGTTTTGATAAGATAGACATTGTAGTAGAATTTTAGTATGCAATATTTAAATAATAAGCCAAATTTGCAGCATTTCTCGAAAATGTTAATTTTGCCACTGTTTTGGCAAGTATTTTTGGCACAATAACTTCATGACCCAAAGCTTTTTGAAATGAGTAAGTCACAGCATTTGAGCTGAAATCCTTACACCTCACTAATCACATTTACACGACCATATTTTAATGGTCAATAAAAATTCTTCTATGTCTTTTTCCTTCAGGGAAGAGTTTGTATGCGATATGTACACATGAACATTAATTATAAAACGTGCCTTAAGTCTCCCTATTAGAAGTTTAATGATTTCAGCATAATGAACATGTTTTCTTTGTCAGTTTACAGTAACCTTATGCATTCTATCCTTTCAGTATATCAGCACTCAAACCAGGTTTGAGGGGCAGCAGTGGCCTAATGGTTAGGGGTTTGACCCCTGGATCAGAAGGTCAGCGGGCCCGAATCCAGGAACAGGTGGGGCTGCCCTGAGGTACCCTTGAGCAAGTTACCATCCCAGTCACTGCTCCCCAGGCACTTTCAATAGCTGCACCCTGCTGCACGTGGTGTGAGTGTGTGTGCATGGGTTAAATGCAGAGGTGTCACTCTCTAGCTGTGTTTCACTCTCTTCACTCTGTCTCACAATGACAAGAATGGTCACTTTGGTCACAAGAATGGTCACAATTTTCACTTAAGGTAATCAATAAAAAATATTATATTATATTATATTATATTATATTGGAAAATGTATTATATTCTATTATATTGAAATAAATGTATATGCTTAAAACATGTGTAACAATATACGTTACATCCATAGCATTCACAGGATCCTTTCCAGCAAGCCCCCCAGCAACCCCCCAGTACCTTTTCAAGCATGATTTCTTATTTGCCCATTTCTAACTTGTCGGACTAGCCTATCCATTCTAGCTTGTTGAAGCAGACGAGACTGGAATACTAAGTAATAATATTTCCTCAGCGCTTTTTGTTTCTTTTCTGGGCTTGAGTAGATATAGTAATTTTGGCGCAATTTCAAAGAATGCTTGGCATCATTATTATGCTGAAGAATAAAATATTGTCCAATGAAATGTTAACCAGAAGAATTTGTGTGATGTTGAAAAACTGACTGAATTTTCTTTTTTGATTATCTCTTTCAGCTGGACTAAGTCTCCAGACCTTCATCCCCCTAAACAGCCCCAGACTGTCACTAATCCAACTACATGTTTCACTATAGGAGCAAAAAATTATGTGCTTGTCATTTACATCTCTGGCCTGAGACATACCCTATATTTCCAAATAACTGAAATTAAATTTCATCCTTTTTCCAGTCCCGAACACTCCAGTGTTAGTGTTCTTTGGCCCTTAGTCACCTACTTATCACACACCATGAACTAAAGCTTGGCGCAATTGTCAAAATGCAGGTGCACTAAGTGTCCTCATGATGATAAGTCATTTTCTCTAAAGACAGACTATTTTTTTCCGAATTGTTCAATTTCACCCCTTGTTGCTACATTTTGTGTCGCCACAGGCAAAGAAAAATTGCAGAATCCAGCTGGGCATTTTTTCAAGTACAGTCAAGTTTCCTAAATAAAAATTTCATTTAGAATTGGTTTTATCTTTATTTCATTTATTTATTTGTTTATTTTAGGTTTGGCCTAGAACTATAGTGTATTTGTAATGCAGTGTGTCTGATGTTACAAATACCAAGTGAGAAGTTTAAGAAGAAACACAACATTTTAAAAGTAAAATAAAAACATTAAAATATTTCCATGTGGTAAACCAAAAGTTTTTTTTTTATGCCTATACTGTTTTAACATTAAATATCTCTGGATCCTCTGATTTATGAAGTGACACATTACTTCACACTGAACTGACTGCAACCTCCCCCAAATACACCATGGAAACCAATTTCTGGAGTTTCACTTCAAGGCAAAGTAGTTAGGTTGCTGGCAGAAAGAGGCATATTATAGAGTTATTGTTGGTGCTTGGGCTGTTGAACACTTGAAGTTTACACAATTTGCCATATGAGTAGTTTACCTATATGAGTAGGAGTATAGAAGCTTATAATGGATTAAGTATTATCTAGATTTTAATTCTGAGGATCTAATGACTCAGAGGATAAAGCACCATTCTTTTCCTTTCAAAGAAACTGAAAACAATGTAAAGATCCCCAGTCAGAAGGAACAACAAGATAAAGTGGCAAAGGATCAAATGATTGGTTGAAGATATAGATTTCTTTGCTGAGCTGTTTCATCACATACTGGGACAGACAATGGGATAATTATTGTTTGTCTTGTTTGTTTTACTAGTCAGTGACCTTGGCATCCTGCATTCCTCTTGGCAAAGCTCAAAATATTTTGCAAAGCAAATGAATATGTGAACTGGTTTCCTTCAATCTGTAAGAGTTGATACAAACCTAAAACAAGGTTTTAGGTATGAAAAAAGAGGCCTTTGAATCAGTTACATAGCGCAACAAAATAAAAGGTTCTATTTTCTTTAAATAATTTCTACCTCTCTTTCCAATTTTTTTACATGGCTCATGTCATTACATCACATTTCCCTGACTACAGTTATGTCTAAATCCATCTGCTAGACTATTCGTGTTACATGTTTGGGTGCTGATGAGCTCTGTGAGGGCACGTCTATTCCCTGGGCTGTTAACAAGCAGTATAATTAGCTCATCTGGAAGCTCTGCACAGCAGAAGATTTAGACAAGAGATAGCGAGCAAACAATTATATACAGACATTATAGTGTCCAATTTATCAACATCATCTACTATACATTATCTCCCTCTGTCTATATTAGTCTTGTTAGGTGTTATATATGGCAAGGGCAATTTTTGAATGAGACATTCAGATTACCCATATCAATTTTTTCTTTGTATTTTTTTTCATAATTCCTTTTTACATAATTGTTTTGACTGGCTGCCCTGTTCTGCTCCATTCAAAGAGCAATCTGGGCTGGAACATCTAACTTTAATGTGAACAGCTGCTGCTATATATATATATATATATATATATATATATATATATATATGTTTCTTTGTTATTGCAGTAGAAATAGCAAAGCTTTATTTAATATGTATTTACTTCTTAGACTGAGATTAAATTCTATATTTTGAACCCTTGAATGTTTTTATGCATTGATATAGGCCCTTTAATCTTCCAGTGAACTTTGTAAGTTATGGAATATTTCACCATCATACTTTCATGAACCCTTTTTGATGAAAACAGTGAAGTAAAATATGAAGAGGCTGAATAAAAATGTTATAATTTGATAGAACAAGAGCCATGCAGGATTCCTGACACATGAGTACAAACAAAAAGGGGGTTGTAAGATTCTGCAATTTTCTTACCATGATTTCTAATTATAAATCCATCACAATTGCAGTAGATCTGCTTGATTTATAACTGCAGATACATAGTTATTGCTGTTATATTACTAGTAATGCTTGATGTATTATTTTGACTAAATAATGTTGTAGTATCTGTACTATTTGCAACAGAGTAGGAAAAATGCACTCATCTTCCCTAGGAAACAGCCTGGCAACTTATGTTTATTTCAAAAGCACTAAAGCATTTGCCAGATCTGCTGTTGTTTAACATCAAGCAGAAGCTGCATGTTTTAGGACAACAAAGTGAACTTTCCTAAAATAATTGTCTACAGACAGAAATACTAATGCAAGACCAAAGTTGTGTCATTTTTAAACCCAGCTTTGAATTCAAATCTTTATTCAGGCCACCTAGCTTCCCAGCTGCAGTAACATCCATCAGTGACAGATGAACTGAAAACATTTTGAATGTCATGAAGACAAAGTAAGACACAGGAAGACACAGTACTCACAGCCATTTAATCTGTCATTCATGGTACATACCGGAGTATAGCCAGGAAATCATATGCAGCTTTTTGGGGAGCAGATAGAGTTACTTTCATTCAGAATTAAAATTACAGATGGGAACAATCAGGTATCTTCTTTATATTGCAGGACCATTAGGCATTCTCTTCATGTCCTTATGCCCATCATAAATATCTACAGGCAGAGAACAGAGGGCTGAAAGAGAAACAAATTGAGAACAGGTGACTGGGAAAAAGAAACCATTTTGAGTCTTACAACCACCAATGAAAATACTGATTAGGTGTACTCAGAAAAAGATCCTTTCTGTATCCACCTTGCTTCTCTGCAATTCAAGGATGCCTTAATGCAAATAATCTCACTTCTATAATACAGAACATGTAAAATTTGAATAATATTCTATGTCTGAAGAAGAATAATCATACGATCTCTGCTGTCAGTATGCGTGAGTGTTTTTGTGCATATGTCTGCAATTGTTCTGTCCATAATAAATCTGAGCATGTGTGAGGAAAAAATACTCGGTTTTAGTCAGAGGATTTTATGTTTAGTCTACACAAAATGACATTGCATTTTTTGATTATGTGTAATCATGAAGAGAGCAACATAAAAATATATTAGTTTGATTATTTAATTATTTTTGTATTTGTAAACACTATCTTATAGACACCAAAAGTACAAAATGAGCTGTGTATTTAATGAGATTTTGACCCATTGGTCAAAATATTAATAAAATATTGGTGAAGTAAACAAATTTTTACAAGAGTTGCTTTGAAAGAATGCACTTATGGATGGAGCATTGACAGGTCAATCTGGTTATATTTGAAAATGACAAACTATTCAAAATATGAACTTAGACCCTTTTAATGGAAAAAGTTATGATCAGTGTCAGCCAGCAAAACTGATATGTGCACTATTACTCACACACAAATGACTCATGCGGAGGTAGGATAATTGTCACTTTAGTACCCAGATCACATGTTTGTCAGTTGGACTGATGTCTCATAAATCATCTGTGGAGCAGCACCTGCTTTAGTGAGCATTCTGTCAGCAGGCAATCTGCATAGGGAACCAGAGACGCACTCATTAAAAAAAAAAAAATCACAGACAAATGACTGAAGCCGGTGAATTAATGGTGAAAGTGTGCTGGTATATGATGATTGACAACTTGGGCTTGCAAACCCTGAGAAGCCATCTGCTAGGTAGAGGTGCTGTGCAGTTAAACATGCACAAATACAGCACACTCCAAATGTCACAGTGGATAGGAGTTCTGGAAATGGCACAGAGGTTTCTGTTCACTGATGTGAAATGAAATAATGATGCATTTGACCACCAAAGAGCTTTGTTTCTGCAATATTTTGACTATGGTGTACTATATATGCTAATTTGCTTAACACATGGCTTTAGGGCCTTTCATGCCCTCTATCAAGGAAACAACCTGCTGCAGAGACTTCATGAGGGGTAGATGACTTTTTGGCTTATTAGTGAACGGCTGTTGAAGCTTTGAGAGTGGAGGCCTTTTTTGGTTTCACAGGGAGTAAAAAAAGTATTATGGACTGGATAGTCTTGTTTCAAATGTAACCATAAAGATGAAACATTTGTTCCTCTTAAGGCTTGCTAGGATTTTCATGCTGTTGTTGATAATAATAACACCAGTTCTAAGGAAAGTGGTAGAAGCTGCAACAGTAATATGTTCTCCATGAGGTTCAAACTCATTCAAATTACATTGTTTTGCCTAAGGATTATCAGGTAGTTTTCTGGCCTTCAAACTGGCCGGGCTGACAGCGTATGGGATCTGATGGTTTACGCTGTCTGGCGTTTAGAGAAACCAGTAAACTGAAACAGAACCAACCTTATAAGTTCAAAATAGCATTAATTTTTCTTTTCTGGGAAATCTTTAATAACTTTTGGTTTTCTCTGGAAGGACAAGATAAAGAGTTGTTTCAACTATAATTTTCAAATCCTGTGTCTATTTCTGCTTCTATCTATACATGTAACACATTCCTGAATATGCTAGTATAATGATGCAAACTAATGTACACTTTAAAAGGAATTACATATAATATATACAGTCATGATATTTACTATTGGGACATATGTTATGACCATTACTTGTAATGTTATCATGTGACTGTTGTATTCCTGGAAATTATCTGTCATGACAACTCATGACAGAATATGACATCTACCATTATCTGTATATGGCATAGTTATGACAGTGTTATATTGCAGGCTTCACCTTTGTGCGGTTTTCCCTGCCAGCCCAAGTGTGCAACCCAAGGAGCTAACTGACAGGAAGGGTTGGGTTGGGCTGCTGAGGTGGCCATTTGAGCTTGTAGGGGTAATGAGGCCACCAATGGTGGCAGGTACTAGCTTCTGTCTCCTTTTTCATACTGAGGCAGAGGAAGCAGTCAGTATAAAAGCCAGCCTCTGAATTCTCGTGAGGCACACTGGGACTCACATCCTGTACCAATGTCGCCACTCAATGCCTGCCTCTGAATTTGTATACTGCAACAAACAAGCCAGCTAACAAGCTGTACTGTTAGCAATTCTCCCTTGAGCAACTCCTACGATTTCACTCGATATGGGCGCCTCTCAGATAACTAAGAAGACTCGGGTCTCTTTAAAAACTCCTTATTTTCCATATATTTCCATTTCTTTTTCCTTATATCTATCTCTCAGTTAATTATACAGAAATATCATGATGCAATTGAAGCTTTCAGCATTTGGTATCACCTTTTAGTCTGATGGATGAGTCTCATTAAGTATGAGGGCCTTGCTCCAGGATAAGGGGTTACGGTAATTTGTGAAGTTGCAGTTCACATCCCCAGTGCCCAACTTAAAGATAAAACAATATTTTGTCTCTTTATCATCCATCTCAAAATGTCTCAGTTAAGAGACACCTTAAGGGTCCAAGTGAGTTGAAAGCAAGACAATTCCACACTTTTTAACATTGGAGCAAATTTCAGCCATGTACTGCACAGTCTTATCACAAGATAAATACACTAATAACTGCTTATTTTATGCAACACTAATGAGTAGCTTCCAAAACAGTACCTTCATTAGAAATAATAACATTACTATTACTAAGTTTGTAGAATATTTTAGATTTCTTTAGCAGTTCTTTTTGTTCTTTAACTTTTTAAGGGTTCTTCATTATTTCATTTTGTAACTTATCTGAAGATGAGTATACCGCTAATTCTGTCACAGACACTAGATCCCCATAGAGTAGCATTTAAAGATAGAGGGAGCAGCCCCTGATTTTCACACAATTCCACTCAAACTCATTGTTTATGTCTCCCGGCGCTGAAACATTTGCACAGAGCTTAGGGTAGAAGCGATCTGCACCCCAGTTGCCTGACTCCCATTTTCCCTTGCATTCATGTTCTCTGCAGATGCAGGCGGCGTTATGTCAGAAACCTCTTAAGCATGAGTGCCAGTTGACTGCATAGGCTTAGTTTGAGAAAAGGATGCATCGATGTATTTACCTAATGATGTTTGAAACAGTATATTTTTTTTTGCTGAAGTGATATGGAAACCAGTATGGAATTGGGTTAAATGAGTATGAAAGGTATGGCTTTTTCTGTATATTGTGCTTCCTACATTGTATATCTAGACTGACAATACTAAGCCACAGTGGTCTTGTGTTAGTTACATCACAGTTAAATTATTATTTTTTTGTCTTTTATTTGCTTGGGAACATACATTATTGCATAATCCCTGCAACAATACAGCACTGAATAGTCTGTTTTCAAATGTGCAAATAATTTGACTTGTACCCATTCTGTACTTGATAATTAAATTAATGTTGTTAATTCTGCTTATGGGTGATATACATCATGGAAAAATATATAAGACACCTAACCTGAGTATGCTTAGAACAACATACAAAAAGCATGATTTGACACATGCAGATGATTCTTACACTTTACACTCTGGTGAAATATAGCATACATTTCAATGAACTTTGAGAATGTTTTTAACTGTACCTAACAGAACACTGATTACCCCTTACTGTACATAATAAAGTAGTCAGTTCCTGTCTGAAACAGGAAAGCATTTGGTAAAAACACCTCATAATCCTCCAATGTCTTTTTATTTATTTGACTATATATTAATTGAATATATATATATATATATAGAGAGTATATATATATATATATATATATATATTATATATATATATATATATATATATATATATATATATTTGACTATAGTAAGGCTGTCACCAAACTGGAAGTAATTTTTCTCAGTGACGTAAAAAAACACATTAACTTTTCCATCTGGAAATGTGTCAGCTTCACCTTGAGAAAAGCTGCGGGACATATTGGTGATACATTGACATGCTGTACCCTTTGTTTTCAGCCAGTGCACATCAACAGAAGTTACCCAGGATCTCACCATATGTTTGAGACCCACCACTGGGCTGACTTCACCATCATAGAGCTGACCCTACTCTCTTATGCCGCAGACATTTTTTCATCCCTGAACTGCATCCAGGTAAATGTTCCAGCACCACCTGCTCCATGGCTAGCTTCCATAGGCCATTTGTTATTTGTATGATCAGATTAAAGCTCTGATATTGCCCTGACACTAACTCTGGGTTAATTAACAGAGAGCGTGGTAAACGTGTGTTTTGCTAAATTTAAGCCCAGTTTGACAACATGCCCATCGCATGCAGTCTGCAAGATTATATGAGGTCAGAGATCAAAATCTGGTCATAAATAACAGAACAAATTCCTTGCTGTGATTTTGTGCATTTACAGTTAACTTCAAATTTTCATTTTAATTAAATACATATATATAATGCTCAACTTTATTAATTCTAATAAGAAATAGTTTGTGTGTCATATGGTCATTTTATTAATAATATGAAGCCGTATTGGCTTTACATGTGCTCAGTTACAGTTAATAACTGACTGATCATAATCACTTAACATACTTATATAGAAGATTTCCATGCCATGCTGTATATGCATGAATATACTGAATATATTCCAACTGCTTTAAATATGGTTCAGCCTGTAAGAGCCAGAAATCTCCATTATGAATGTTACATTTATTCCAACAAATAAACAGGTGTTAGGTCTCCAGTTTTCATTTTAGAAGGAGTTGTATCACCAGCGATGTTATGTTTCTTGGCATGACTTCCAAATAACATCTGGTTTAATTAAAACTCATCAACAGTAATCTCTATATACACTTATATCTCAGAATGTTCATAAAAGTGGTACTAATGTCTCGCCAGGTGCCAGTTAAAATATATACTGATCTGCATACTGGATGTAAATAGATTGCTTATTTGCATTTCATTCGGCTTTATCATTGCGATCAAATTGCTGAAAGATGTTCACCTGCAGTCCCACCCTCTTTTTTATCACTGCTTAAATATGATTTGATGGACAGTTGAATACAAATTATATTACTTTGCTAGTTTTGTTGCCGGACTTCTTATTTGCAGTTATGTTTGCCATGGCCTACACGCTGATATCTTGAAATACCCCCTGACCATTATTCTTTCAAGATTCAAACTTTATGTAATTTACACGTTTCCTTAAACGGTATTTTATTAGGATTCTGAGATGTGTTTCATACCAACGACCAGCTTTTAAAAAGTGGATGAGAGGGAGTGAGCGAACAATTCCCTCCCACATTAATGACTGAAGTACCCTTGGACTGATGATAACTGTCCCCTGGGTGAAAATGTGCAGCCCACTGCTTCGACAGTGTGTATTCAATGGGTAAAACGCATATGTCAAATTCACTTACTTACACCAAATATCCTGGTAAACAGAAGTTGGTGTTTTGTCGTGTACAAAATTTTCTCCTGTGATGTCATAAGCCCTGTTTCATTGTATTATGAAAATTGTTACAGAAGCATTTATCTTGTTATTCTAGACACCTTTGTGTTCGTTTAGAGTGTGATTTTCTGTTCACACATAGCTCTCAGGCCACATGTAGATTAATTGTTGTTTATTGAATAACTTTGCCAGAATTTTGCTGTTTCTCAATGCACTTTACTCCAAGTATGGAAGCCATATCCCTGATTTACAGTTGTAACAGCAGTATTCTTGCTGACATCACAGCTCAACTCGGCATAAGAGTCTTAATGGCCCACTCGTTTTTGATAGAAGAGAAAATCTGAAGGAGTATTCATATTTAATTAAATAAATTGGTTAAGCTTCCAGGTATTTGATTTGTATTTACATTTACGGCATTTAGCAGACGCTCTTCCATGTCCTAATTACAGGGACAGTCCCCCTGGAGCAACTCAGGGTTAAGGGTCTTGCTCAGGGACCCAGTGGTGGTGGTGCCAGAGGTGGGATTCAAACCTGGGACTGCCTGATCCATAGGCAAGTACCCCACCACTAGACCACCACCACGCTCTTGATTTTGAGTTGACACCCTATTGATTTTCTACAGATAATTTAGAGCAAATTCTGAACTGAAGCAAGGCACGAATGTTGACATTTTATAAGTAAACGGAGATTTTTGAGGGTGTACATTTCCCGCACCTATTCAACACTCTTAGGTTAACAGATTCATTTTTTCAGTTTCATTTTACATTTAACTTTGTTAAATGTTTAGAAGCCTTATTGGACTTTAAAGACTCATGAACTAAAATAATAAGGGACAGGCACTTTTTCTTTTGAATATGTTTTTCTCTTGTTGTTTTGTGTTTAAGGTTAATATTCAGGTTTAATTAGTTGTTAGTGTTAAATGTTCTTATTATTTTGGAATAAGCTGATCCCCAAAGCTACCCTTTCTCTCACATGTAGCCTAACATCTTGCAACGATAAAGAAAATGCAACATTTCTACAGCATGTGCTACTTGGCTCTGTTTGAAGGGCGGGGAAGAGATTATTTCATTCCACCAAGAACTGTTATGGCCTGACCATAAACCAGATCACATCATCTGCTGCTGTGTTTTTATCTGGATTGTCTTGTATGTGGAAGGAAGACTTGATCATTGGAACACCTGTGCTTTGTTTATTATTGTTTGTCTGCTGGGCTTTTCCCTCTTCATTTCATGCTGATGGTATGTGACAACAGTGACAACAGTTTTTTTCTGCATGGCCATAAAGTACTGAATCTTGAATTATATATATTGGCACTGTCATAACAAAACTATGATACTGCTGTATTTGAAAGTGCCAGCTGCCCTTTATATTGTGTGAACATTTCACAACAAATAGATTGGCCAGGAACAGGAAAAAATCATTAACGTTGAGAAGGTTGTTCTCCTGTACAGCATAGATTATCAGAGGTATTTTCAGAAAGAAAAAAATATTCCTTAGGATTTTGTTCCAGCTGCTTCAGTACATCAGCTGTTGGGAAACTAGAGCAACCAGCTATAACCTAAGAGAGATTCTTTACTCTTTGAACCCACATTCTCCACCTCTACTGATGAAATAGCTCTCTCATTTTCAGACAGGGGCATTTTTGCAATTTAAAATTGCTATTTTCTTTGCAAACTTTAAATACATCCACAACTGTGGTCAGTCTGGAACATAAAATGATGACATATCTTGCAAATAATTTTTTTCACGCAGAAGCATCAAAACCAAAAAAAACGCGTCTAATCAGCTACCTGACTCTCTGACTTATGAGTGAAACCTTGCCCTAGAAGCAGTTTCCATACATAAAAAAGGTTCTGAGAACTGGCTTTTATCTCTGAAATCTGAATTAGACATTTTACATACATGCCTTTTTTTTTTTACCTTTATAGTGCTTTCTAAATCAGTTTTAGTGAATGCATTATTTGCAGGTTGCATCAGTCTGCATTAGACCTCCATCTAAGAGACAAAGTGCACAATGATGCTGCATCTGACTTTAATTAAACTTGACCAGAGAATCATTTATAATTAATGTATATTTAAAGATTTGCGATAAAATATGCAACTCTGTGAAATAATACAATGCAGCAGTGGCCTAGTGGGTAGGGAGTTGGCCACAGGATTGCAAGGTTGTGGGTTCAAACCCCTTACCAGTAGGTTGCCCTGAGGTACCCTTGAGCAAGGTACTGTCACTGCTCCCTAGGTGCTTTCAATAGCTGCCCCCTGCTGCACATGTGTGTATGGGAGAAACGCAGAGGTTGGATTTCGTTGTGTTGTGCTGTGCTGCGTTTCACAATGACAAGGGTTGTCACTTATTTATAAACTTAAAACTTAAAAAATTTATAAAACTTTAAATAAGTATTGTGTTAGCAATGGTTAAAGGGCAAATCCTAAATAAAATAGGTTGAAAAGGTTTATGCGGTGTAGATACAGTACTGACTCTGAACACCTGTATGCGTGTGTGTGTTCGTGAGTGTGTGTGTGTGTGTGTGTGTTTGTATGAGCAAGACAGAGAGGATGCTGATACCATAGATGGCTGAACAAGAACAAAACTAGGTCAGAAAGTGAGGTGTAGTGGCCAGATGTCCCAGATTTAGCAACTCTAAGACATCTCCCTTTAAATGTCCTAGTTTTTTTGTCAGGGTGCTTAATGTAATGTAGAGAGCAGAGGCTACATTGATTTGAATGACAAAAAACATGAATTTAGTTTTTTTTTATTGTGTGTCTTTTTAATTTTTTTTTATCAGTTTTTTATCATTAAAACTGCAATAAAAAAAATCTTAAGAGCAATTTTGAGCCAAACATTTCTATTGGCCCATTTATGACAATATTTCCATACAATATTACAAGCATGTGCCATTGTGGGAAATATGTGAAATAATTAAGGTCAAGGTGATACATTTCCTATAATTACACATTTAAAGTGATTTTTGTGATACAAGAGGTAAAAATCAAAAGGATTGTCGAAGGGAAGTTTAACATGCTAACAACGGAGTTGGAGTTAACAACCAACATCCAAACCATTTTCATTACTAATGCAAAGTAAAGTGCTTCTTTTTAGAACCAGCAGTGCTGTTTCAAGGTTGCAGTACCATAAGGCCATAGGGACAGAGGAGCTCCTACTTATCAGCCTTAATGACTATAATTCTGGCTGGGCAGACAGTTAAATGTGTTAAATAAAAACCCTACTCTCCATAGCAGACATAGCTAGATAAAGGTTCCTGGTTAAAGCAAGCAGAGAACAAATTTTGTCTTTGAGCAACAGTGCTAAAGACCCACTCAGGGAGTAGACGTCATCACAGACCATAGCTCAACTACAGAGTGAACTGAAACTGTTTAAACACTATTGTTGAGGTGGGATCATTACGACCTTTGAGGATAAGCTAAAATGGAAACCCAAGGTTTAGGTCCTTTTATTAGAACCAGACATCTACTTTTTTTTCCCAGACACTATAAATCTAGAAATTACCTTTATGTAATTGCAAGTAAGTGAGTGAGTGAGTGAGAGTGAGTGAGAGTGTGTGTGTGTGTGTGTGTGTGTGTGTGTGTGTGTGTGTGTGTGTGTGTGTGTGTGTGTGTGTGTGTGTGTGAGAATGTGAGGGCAGAGAGAGAGTGTTAAATTGGATGAGTGTCAGATGGAGTCAGCATAGTCAGCATTTATTGCAGATGCCATTCACAGCTTTCTTTAGAAAAGTAATAATGCATAATAACCTTCATGCTAAACTGATATGCATTCCTGAAATGGCACAATATCCCTCTGTATGAAGTTATTAACTGTAGCTGGTGTAAATGTCAAACTCAGCAGAGATGGCAAACGACTTACTCTCAAAACTTTACCTTATTTTCACTGAATATTGCCTGAATTTCATATATTGATGTAATAATGTATATTAAGAGGTGGTGCAGTTTGGGGAGGGGGAGGGGGGTTACATCACATATTGAATTTTTTCTAATGCAGCAGTGCAGTCTTATTCCTTTATACAAGTGTAAAATGAGCAAAAATAAATTATGTTACTACTGCATTTTAAAATTCAGTGTAATCACATCACTTTAGCAAAAACTATTCACTTTCACTTCTGATATTAGTAAGTGTATTTCTACCTTTGGTTTATGTTTATTTGGTTTACTGTCTCATAGCAATGTTTGAAAATGCTTTAGACAAATTTTTAGACAGCATGAACAATCAATTGAGTCACAATCAATTGAGTCACTGTCATTTAGAAATGAAATTCCAGCCTAACGTGACTAATTAAACAGATGAGTCATACTTAAAGGTGTGACAGAAACCTTTCAGTGCCAATCTATGCCTTTTTATACAATACATTTATAATGTTTTGCCTTGGCATGTTAAGCCTAAGAGCAGTAAATGATTTTTACTAATACAAGATACTGACGCAATGTCGCCCGATGTATATACAGTATAATCATTTTATTATTAGTTATTTACAGTTACAGTCACCTTTCTATACTGAATGTAAGCTGGGGTGATGTGGGTAGGACATCAATGTGTAGCCAGGGATCAAGGACTTGACTTTATTTACCATAGTGCACAAAATGAAACAATATGAACTATATGAACAATATGAAGAGGCTTAGCCTCTTGGATGACCGACACTCTGCTCTGACTCATTGGGGCTTAAATAGCCAGGCCCCAACAAAACTCACTCAGAGAAGAGTGCCTTCTACCTTGATACCAGGGCTCAATTGTATCATCTGAAGTGAGATCTTGCCTTATGTTTTACCCTTAACCTGTATTTAACTATGTCTCTTCAGAAAGTGGTTATAAATAAGTAAAAAAATAATAATAATTAATCTTTCTTTTAGCTTGCTTGATAAGATGTTGGTCATTGTCTCAAAGATTCTTCAGCTTTCCTACTTTTATTCCCTTCGTAAATATTTCAGATGCTTACAAAATGATGAGCAGGTATTGAAGCAGTAGTGGTATGATAGCAAAATCTTTCACTTCAGCAGACATGATTGAAGAGAAGATTAGGTTACCTCAATCATTCAAACCTCATTTTCTGTTTAAACTCTGAGCCAGGTCTTCTTTATTGTTGTTGTAAAGAGCCATCATACTCAATAACAATAATTTTGTGTGGTTATTTATAGAACCCACAATTTCCATTTCCTGCTTTCTTCATAGCAGCTGACTGCCGAGAAGATTATATTTTAATTAAGCTAGATGGAAAATGGACCGAGTTCTGCTGTGTGAATAGCAGCGCTATAGAGTGGAGCTGAAAGCTGAAAAGTGTGCAGAAGGAACATGGAATTCTCATTAAGGAAGTCCTCAGAGTATTGTGCACAGGCTTTTTAGCAATTCAGAAAGACTCAGGAGGAGGAGGAACACTGCTGGTTATGTTGTAGTTTAATGGTTTAACTTGGGCACATATATATATAAACATGCACACACACACACACACACACACACACACACACACAGTAAAACTGATGCAAGGTCCCTCTGTGGGAAAATTAGGCAAAGGCAAGACAGTGACAGAAGCTAACTGTAATAAAATCTAAAATATCCCTGTCAAACCATTGAGAAGTTTTGCGATCTGCACAAAATAACAACAATAACTACATAATTTGCAAAAACAATACAACTATGTTGGCAACTGTGGTCATTGCAGAGATTAAATTTCACAACAGGCACACATATAAACTTCAGTCAGGAGTTACCATACTTTTTGAGTTTTCTCTGCTGTTTGTCATTAACCCTCTTAACCTAACTTGTCCCAAGTTATTTCTACATTGGTGTCACTCTCAGCTCATGGTTTGCATACTTTTATTTCTGTATCCTTTCATTTATACACTGTGTGCACAATTGTTGGGCAAGTGAGTATCTTGACCATATCATATGATTATTTTTATGCTGATATTCCAACTCCAAGTTTTATAAACTTGAATGCTAATTGGATAGAAGCAGATCAGGTGATGTGCATTTGTGTAATGAGGGAGGGTGCGGCCTAAGGAGATCAACACCCTATATCAATGTGTGCAGAATTATTAAGCAGCTTCATTGCCTCAGGCAAAAAGGGCCAAACGAGAGATAGCTGACTCTGAAAAGTTAAATATTGTAAAAAGTCTTTCAGAGGGATGCAGCACTCTTGAAATTGCTAAGATATTGGGGCATGATCAAAGTACCATCAAACGGTTTATTGCAAACCGGGTCGAAAGAAATATGCTGAGAGAAAAGACACAAATTAACAGCCAAAGATTTGTGAAGAATCAAACATGAAGCTACCAGGAACCCATGTTCCTCCAGTGCTGTCATATTCCAGATCTGCAGCCTGCCTGGAGTGTCCAGAAGTACAAGGTGTTCAGTGCTCAGAGACATGGACAAGGTAAGATAGGCTGAAACCCGACCACCACTGAATAAGACACACAAGTTTAAACATCAAGACTGGGTTAAGAAATATCTCAGTGCAGAATTTTCAAAGGTTTAATGGACTGGTGAGATGAGAGGGACTCTTGAAGGACCAGATGTATGAGCCTGTGGCAGGATCAGTAATGGCCACAGAGCTCCACTTCGACTCTGACACCAGCAAGGTGGAGTTGGGGTACTGGTATGTTGGTACTAAAGTTGTGCTAGCTGGACCTTTTCGGGCTGAAGATACACTCAAAATCAACTCCCAACTGCCAGTTTTTAGAAAACACTTTCTTCAAGCAGTGGTACAGGAAAAAGTCTGCATCTTTCGAGAAGGTCATGATTTTTATGCTCCATCTCAGGCGTGGAAGTTCTTCACTGCATGGCTCGTCAGTTAAGGCCTTAAAGATGAAAGCATAAAGACATGGCCCCCTTCCTCATCTGACTTTAACTCTATTAATAACTTGTGGACCTTCTCAAGAGGTCTTTTTAAATTATTTTTAATTTAGTTGCATAATAATTCTGCACAATAATAAATGTCTAATAATTCTGCACACATTCACGTTCAGGATTCAGGGTTATTAACATTTTAGATTGACTGATAGCACTGTATTTGTTCCATATTAAGATGAATCCTCCTAATGATAGTGAGTTATTTGTTCTTAATACAGTCTATATGTGCTTGTTGTTTACAATGTATTATCCACAATGGATAACTAAATAACTTATTGAAGAAATTCATGATGCTACTTTTTGTACTCAAGCATTCTTTGGGCAAGAAACTTTAGTCATCAGCAGGCCAGCATCTGTTGGAAAAAAAAATCTTCAATTATCAGTTTCTCAACACAAACAGCCTCAAGGTTCAAAACACAGAAC
Source organism: Hepsetus odoe (assembly GCA_017165825.1). Taxonomy (NCBI): domain Eukaryota; kingdom Metazoa; phylum Chordata; class Actinopteri; order Characiformes; family Hepsetidae; genus Hepsetus; species Hepsetus odoe. The sequence goes on from CM029382.1 coordinate 10,764,293, forward strand.
CATCATCAATCATAAAAGACACACAATAAATGGAAGTTCTAAACCATCTGATTGTCAGTCATATAACAGCCAATCATCTCTGTCCTTATTGTGACACCAGTGTCCTTGGATAATTTTTTTTTATCATGATAAACACCTTGGAATCAATTTACATTACTTACTTTAACCTACAATATGCTTCAACAATTTCAGAATACCCAGTTCTGTGTTTTAATCCTGAAAAATAAAGAAGAAATATTTCAGGAACTCAAACTCTCAATTTTTTTTTTTTGGTGATAACCACACAATTCACAGTACTAAGTTAATCTTTAAAGTCTTCATTTGTGTCCAGCTGAGCTTATATTAACACTGACATCAACACTGCAGGTGTTAAAGACACTGCAGATATTACAGTACTGAATACTGGAGATTATGCAATGCAGGCTGGGTGCAAAGAGAAAACATTTAATGATATATGGATTAACTGAAATGAAAAAAGAACATTTCAGAGACACACTTTCTGCCACGTCTCTCTCAGTAATAGCCCTCACCGTTCCATCTGCATGATCAATAATGACTTCCTTATCCACATTAGTGACAAACTACTGTACTCTGCATGCTCATCTAAAATACTTATAAATCCTATAACTTTTTTTCTTAAACATCATTAAGAGACTTACAACTCTAAAAACCCGTGCATAGTTATTATCACAGTTTTTGCTAAACGGATACATGTAATGTTAATATATACAGTACAAAAAATAAGGAAAAGAGTATGAACATTTACAATAGCAGAGCCAGAGCAGACATTGTAAGTCAGCCAGGAATACATTCAGAGTTAAAGTGTTCCTTTTTTGCTTCCAATTCAGAAGTAATTTCCGTGCTGTCAGCAAGGCTTATTGTATTCTAGGCCTGACGGAATATCCTTAGTAAGACTCTTTAAAGGGAAGGGATAAGTAAGGGTTATACTGGCTTAATGCAGCATGCTGCCCATGCCTGAGACCTTTCAGCTTGGGGAATTCCTTCTTATAAAGTAGAAATATAAGATTAAATCTTCAATATACAATATAAAAATATGTTATGTTTTTCAGTTTATGTGTTTTGCCCATAAAAACTGCCCTGGAGCGTATCTGTGTTGCCCAGTTAGGTATGTCTACTGAGCCTGTTTGTTATTCACAACCATGCTCAACTGACACAAGTACGATCCTGTGCCATGAGAGGTTGAGGCATTTCTGGACTGTACACCAAGCCGAGCAATTGTAGTGTGAGTGTAGTCCAAGCAACAAAGTAGACATGACTTTTGAAGTACAGTTTAACAAATTATATTCTTAACATTGAATGCTGTTGTGTATTCTTTTCTCTGAGAATTAATGGCTGTTTGGACTGGAAAAAAAAAGTGGGTGATCAGTGATTTTCCCTCAGTATTGTAGCTATATCAAATACAGTGAACCCCAGAAATAATGAAGCCTTTCAAGAAAATGAATATATGCAATGACTAATATTTCAAGCAATTGGGTAAACTGCATTTTTTTTGTTTACATAATTGATATTTGGTGAGGTCTTCTATGGTGAGAACAACAGCATTAAGATGCTTTTTGTAAGTAAAGAACACTTTCTGAGAAGTGCTGACTGCCTCTTTGGGGTAAACATAAATGTAAATGTAAAGTATGTAAACCCCCAAAGCAATGAAAGATGCTTCAAACCATGTGCATCACTGCCAGTCAAGCAGGGTGTCATTATCATTGACAGAATTAACGACTGTTTTCAACAGCGATGTCACTGATGAAATGAACACTACATTTGCTTTTTGGCTGATGGACTTCCCCCACACTTTTCTACAGACCTTCCTCAAGGACATCAATAAACTCCTCATGACCCGCTTTACGTCTGAGAGTATTTCATATATCCTGGGTTTCAGATATGCACACATTAAAATACAGATTTAAAAGCAACCAAGAAACTAAATACACATTAAAATCGATCTGCTTCTTACATTTAGAGTACATTATACTCAAGAACATTTGGTGCATGACTTTGAGACTTACCATTACTACATAGCCAATTACTGTAAAATTGCATAACACATTGCTTAAATGCACAGCAAATGTTCACCTTGTGCTTTGCGCCTGCATTGTTAAATGCTTGAGGAGAAAAGCAAGGGCAAACCCGTGTATCTGGTCAGCAGCTGGTGGTGGCTATCAGTCTTGCATTGTAAATCTCCTTTTCTTCACACTGCTCTGACAGATCAAATCCATCCAGCTTTTTCATCTCATACAGCTCTCTCTGTAATCTCGCTCTCTCTCTCTCTCTCTCTCTCTCTCTCTCTCTCTCTCTCTCTCTCTCTCTCACTGCCATCCTCTCTTATCTTCTATCTCCTCCTTCAGCCTTTGTTTATGATCTGTCAGCTGTTCTGTATGTCCTTTCTATTTCCTGTGTTGTTCATTTTTTCCCCCTCCTGTTTATTGCCTCTCCTTTCTCTAACATCACATCATGTCTCCATCTCAGTCTATTTCGCTGTTGCCCACTTGCTGTCTCATTCCCCCCACAGATGAAACAAAATCCTGTGCTTAGTTTCAGTAAATCCAATAATGGATTTCAGCATACTGTCATCTTCCCCTGGGCAGTTTTCTTTGCTCTCTGGCTTAGGCAGTAAATAGATTTTCAAAACAATTGTTTAATTTGTTCTGGCTTTTTTTTTTTTTTTTTGGAAAAATGATTTCATCATCATGAGTGGCTTTAAGAAGTAACTTCCCAAAGGTTGACATATCCATAAATGCAATGCTATTGTAGTTGCACATGCTCCCATACTCACCTGCTTCTCTTGGTGATAAGCACCTTCGCAAAATGTGTGAGTGAGGTTTGTCTCAGCTGAAATACATTGAATGTGTTGACTTGCTAACATCCCTTCTGTTACTGGCCAACTTTCATTCTGTTACATATGACATGGCAGTCCTGCAATAAAATAAAAAAATTCTTGTCAATTCAACAAGCATGTACGCAGTGGATCATCCCTTTCCATGTCTTCCTGTCCTCTGCATTTTCCTCCTTCAAGCCGACCACCTGCATGTCCTCTCTCACCACATCCATAAACCTCCTCTTTGGTCTTCCTCTTTTCCTCTTTCCTGGCAGCTCCATCTTCAGTATCCTCCACTGGACATGTCCAAACCAACGCAACCTCGCACCTTTCTCTGCTGTCCCTCTAATATACTCATTTCTAAGTGTGCATGTGTGTGTGTGTGTATACAGTACTGTGCAAAAGTTTTAGGCAGGTCTGAAAAAATGCTGTAAACAAAGAATACTTTCAGAAATGGAAGTTCGCTCACTTTGCATTTTGTAAATTGCTAAAAATAAACAATCATTATTTATATTTCTGAAAGCATTCTTTGTTTACAGCATTTATTCCACACCTGCCATAAACTTTTGCACAGTGCTGTATATATATATATGACTTGAGCCTTTTTTCTTGAAGGACATAGGTATTGGTCTCATTTTCTGTTCCGTTCTTTTACCGGACCACTTTCAGAGGACTGATTTTTGTTAGTGAAGCCACACAGTGAAAAATGTATGACTCATTTAAGCAGAACAAAGCCACCTAACTGAAGGCATGAGCAGTGAAGAAACAGGTGCAGATGCAGAATCCAGAGGATCAGGCTGGTGATTAGTTTACTTGTGATCCTGAATGCTGAGAGGTTGAACCTTGTATCTTTACGCAATTAGCATCTTGTTGACGTAAACCATTTGTTCACATTTCTTTCACCTAACTTTCTCAACAGGGTCAAAGATAAGACAGTTTGATAGGACTAATAGAACATTTTTGCATGAACAAGCTGACTCCTTGGCAAAATAAAAAGCAAAACGTGACTCAGGACGTAAATATAATATTTTTAAAAGGCTCCAAAATGAGGAAAACATCCTTTTATGTTAACTTTTGCAATTCCTGTAGCTTAACTGTCATTCTTTTTCATCAGGGAGAGCTCCTTGATGATGGTAAAATTATTTATTGAAATTTAAAATTAAAAATGTTTAAATTACTTAAATTAAATTATGAAATCATTTTCAGGTGAAGGGTGGAATTTACATATTTGTGATGTGCATGCAGTGGAGCGCTTTACCAGTGTTGAGGCAGTAGGCAACAAACATTCTTTATTCAGCAATTCCATAAAGGCATTTTTGATACAAAAAGAAACACACAAATAACTAGAACATCTAGGAAATCCATATTTATTCATTCATTCATTCATTTTCTGCCGCTTGTCCCAAACGGGGTCACAGGGGAATGCTGGAGTCCAATCCAGCGCACACAGGGCGAAGGACGGGGGGACACACTCTGGACAGGTCGCCAGCCCATCGCAGGGAGGAAATTCATATTTATTAAGCATACAAATATTGTCAGCATACAGAGGGAGAGCAAGTAATTAAGCTAATGTAACTAGACATTAAACAGAAATGTTTAGCAAGATTTTTAGCAAGACATAAGCAGAACAATAAACAAACAAGTATGTACAGAAGTGCTAATGAGTTCATTTAAGAGCAGAAGTGTAAGCAAGACTTTGCAGCCCGGCAAGGCAAACACAGGAGTGCATGTGGTGGAGCTAATGAGTGTAAATCTGAGCAGGTGTAGATCATTGAAGAGTCACCTCTTAAAGGGCAGAGCCTCAGTATTCAGAGAGTAACAGTATTTCGGTCAAGGCATAGTAACACTGCAGACCTTATGAATCCTCCCCAGATTTCTCCAAGAGATTAATTTCACCAATTTTGAGAGTGTAATGTTTGAACTATACTGGCCATATATATAATTTTACCATAAGGTCAAAAGCAAGAGCTATAGCTAAACATGAAGTGCTGGTCAAAAATATTTACACACATCTCACAAGCTGTTGAAGTCTATCATTTACATTTATGGTATTTAGCAGATGCTCTTATCCAGAGCGACATCCTAATTACAGGGGACAGTCCCCTGCCCTACCACTATACCACGACCACAGGGATTAGCATTTACCAGCAAATATTTACATTTACATTTGCGGCATTTAGCAAATGCTCTTATCCATGTCCTAATTACAAGGACAGTCCCCCTGGATATGGGATTCAAATCTGGGACCTCTTGATCCCTAGGTCCATAGGCAAGAACCCTACCACTAGACCACCTCCACCCTAGCAATGCTGACTGTTGCAGGAGAGTCAAGCAAGCATAATTTAATCACAATTTAAACATTTATCAACATTGCCTACTTTAAAACGTTAAGCACTGTATATCTATTTCATAATTTTTTTTTTAAACCAAAAAACGCAAATAAAATTTTTGGTGCATCACTACAAAACCTATATCCAGATACTGTGTCTCCCTTTCAACCTTTACGTGACATTCAAAACTCTCAACAACAATCAAAGGTTTTGAACTTTCAATTAAAAACTCAACACTGAAGAGGACATGGTTGTTTGTAACCACAATATCAAGAAGCTTATAAATAGAAATAATGTATTGTAACATCCATGGCTGACTCAAGTAGGAAAGCGAGTCAAGCAAGTATCAGTAACAACAACAAGCATTTTTGACTGATATACATAAAAATTAATTAATAAAAAAATAATTAATAATTTGATACTGACTTGTAATTTGTGCCAAATGTGTTTCTCTCAAACATTCTGTTACATGTTTCTCCATAAATAGACAGACAAGGGTGTGTTCAGCCAAAAGCTAGTCCATCCATGGCCTGTGACTGGTTCCCCTGGTTACAGATGATACATGGCTATGCCCCCTGCAAGCATGAACAAACAAGGGTGTGCTAAGACTATTTGACATGACATTAAAAATGTAAATAAACAACCAAACAGTAGTAATTGTTTTTTTAATAAATTGGTCTCATAATACTGAATATGCATTTATAGATTACATAATATTGGATTGTACCAAGATTACTTAAAAAGTGAAAATGCCAAATGACTTCCTTGGTACAATAAACCAAAAGGCATTTTGAGATCAATGCTCCAGGCAGTAACCTGTCCCAAATATTTTCAGAAGCACGTTTTAGAATATAGCACAAGTAACTGGGTTACTTCAGCATCCAAGGTTAAAGTGAAAGGATTTGTCATTGTACCATTAATTGTTTTTTTTTTTTTCCCACAGTTTAGCTGGACCTATTTTCTACTCATGTATTCCTCTTAATTCAGTCTTCAGATAACAAGAAAAGTGGAATATGCCAGCCTACCTTCTCCACTGTTTTATTAGGATAAATTTAACAATAATGTTCAATGGCACAATTTATAAAGGACAAAACAGTCTTAGACCAGCAGAGTATTATAGTTCTTTTTAAAGGTACAATGGTAACATGCTTCATTGTGTATTGGCAAGAAAAAAAGTGTGCTTATTGTTAATAAGAACAATCCATCATTTTAGCACAAGATCTATTTTTTTTTTATGGCCTGAATAAGACTTTCACTTCTTTCAGCAGTGGGACTAAAATATTCATCCTATGCATTCATCATAAACCTAACTTGCAAATATACAGACATTTATTTTTTATTCTCTCCATATAAAAATAATATTTTAAACTCTGAATCTCTCCAGTTGAAGTCTAATAACATCAGGGGCTGAGCCTGTCACTAGTTCTGGGAAAGGGGGATGTTGATGCTTTAATTGGCCGACCTGCAGTCACTAGTACCTCCTTTATGTCTGACATAGAACACTTTGGTCACAAAGCATTAATTTTTTTCATCTAAAAGTATGAAGTATGAAGCTGAAGTATGCAAACAGGTTCATTTAGACTTAAATTTAGATTTGAGCTGCGTGATGGAACAGTGGGTAGTGCTGTTGCCTCATAGAGAGAAAGTCCTGGGTTCAATTCCCAGATGGGGTGGGCCAGATCCTTTCTGTGTGCAGTTTGCATGTTATCTCCGTGTCTGCATGCGCATCCTCTGGGTGCTCTAGTTTCCTCGCACCGTCCAAAGACAGAAGATTGGAGATGCTAAATTGCCTCCTAGGAGTGAATGTGTTTCTCTGTGTGTCTGCCCTGCGATGGACAAGCGACCTGTACAGAGTGTTTCCGCTACCTGTCATCCTATGAGAGCCTGGGATAGGCTCCAGCACCTCCCACAACCCTAATTAGTACAAGCGACCATTAAAATGAATGAGTGAGAGATTTAGAGTGATCGTTTACAGACTGACATGTCAGAATCATTCAATGTACAATACATTAATAATAAACTAGTAGATATTATAAAGAAACTGTGGTTAGAAAGTAGGATATATATAATACCTAGTAGTTCCTAGTTGCAATTTAACTACTCTTATCAGTGTTACCTACTAAATCTTTAGTGTTTAATATTATTTCTTAAGTTTTGCATAGTTACCAGCTGGCTATAAAAAAATCTGTATTATAAATTGTTACTAAAATATTTGGGACTTTAGCCTTATTGCAGGGGCTCATATGAACAGCAACTTAAAATCATCTAATCATACTCTTTACTCTCCTTATTTCTACTGAAGCTGATTTAAAAAGACAGATTACCATTATGTATGACTGCTTATTGGACAGCTGTAAACACTGCTCATGATCAATTAGTCCTCATTCATGATGAAGAGGTATAATGTTAAAGGTTAAAGGAGAATTGGAGATGCTAAATTGCCTCATTGGTGTGATTCTGTGTGAGTGTGCTTGTCTGTGTATCTGCCCTGGGGTGAACTGTTGACCTTTCCTGGATGTCATTGTGCCTTTTGCCCCATGAGAGCTGGGATATACTCCAGCATCCCCTCATGGCCCTAGTAAGTTATGAACAGATCATTTAATGGATGGATGGATACATTGTTCCCTGCACAACATTCATGCATGACCTTCGTTTTTAGCCTGTATCCAGGCAATCATGTACCATATGTACTAGATTATAGTGTACTCTAAATGTAAGAGACACATATTTTTCACTTTGCATTTGTTTTCTTGTTTGTTTTCACCTGCTGTTTTAATGTGGATAATCTTAACTGAGGTGTAAACCTGAAACTCAGGATATGTGAAATACTGTCAGATGTAAACAGAGGTTTATTGATGTCCTTGAGGAAGGTCTATAGAAAGGTGTGGGGGGAGTTCATTAACTAAAAAGCTAATGCAGTGTTCATTTCATCAATGACATCATTGTCGAAAACAGTCATTAATTCTGTCAATGATAATGACACCCTGCTTGACCGACAGTGATGCACATGCTTTGAAGAATTTTCATTTCTGATAGCAACAATATACTACCAGATAAAGAGGTCCAAATTATATACCAATTGAAGGTAAAAAGAGTTACAGCAATTAAATGTATAATTAATCCCATATATCTCGAAAATGTTTGGAGAAATTGTTTACCCTTTATCTAATAGATACCATGTATACAAAAATGTTTTTTAAGTTTAGTTTATTCTTTATTCTTTTTCCCCATTAAAAATATGGGGCAAAATGATTAGATTTTAAATAAAATCATCTTTAGTTTAGTGTAAATTCAAATATAGCATAAGTGGTTTCAGAAGACATGTTGAAATTCCTATGAGGAACTGTGCGGCAATTGATGCCTGCCTTTGTCTTTAATGTAATAAAGTTCCTTCTATCTCATTCAGAGAGTACAATGGAACAATGTTTCCCTGAAGGTAGTAAGTAGTCAGTTAAACCCAAGCAGTCAAGTAGTCCATCTCTCAGTTTACAGCTTGTACAGAGGTACACTCTTAGGTCACTCAGGACCCTGGAGGCTGCAGCTTTTAGGGACTTCAGAGCCATCCATTGTCATTTTAAGAAAGTAACTGAATGCATGGCTTTACATGCTATGCTCTGAATTCAACCCTCTGAGATGAGTGTACTTTAATTCAGATTTCAGTCACATCTCATGAATGATTGAACAAATGTTGGTCTAAATGTATGACTGTGTGTGTTCAAACAAGGTATCCTTACCACTGAGGAAGCATTAAGGGGTTATGCAGATCTGATGCCTGTATTTAAATAACATGAGACTTTTGGTATGACAGTTCAGCTGTATCACTTCTAAATGTGATGGGTTGGAAGAGGTACAGTTATACATAGACCTATGGAGCAGGCTGGAGCTGTGGTGCACAGGGCCCTCTATGATATTTAATTAGCCTTTATATAGATAATGATGATTGTAAAGCCATGATAACATGGTTTAGGTGCATTTTGTCTAACGTGGATATTTGATTATCCATAAGTGTTCATCAATGCATATGCCATTAATCACGAGGAACAAAACTAACTTTGCCAAGATTAAAATAGGGCTGTGGCTTCCCTTTTTATGTGTATGAGCAGGAACAGATTTCAGAATCATGCCTTATTACTTAATAGTCAAAGGAAATCAGTAGATTTTCTGTGCAGCTTTACCGAATCCAGATTTGAGCCCCAAGTGCCCCAAGAAATCTTGGGAGGAACCAAGACTCAAAAAGGGAACTCATCCTCCTCTGGTCGACACTGGATAATCAAGAAAGAAAAGAAATAGAAAGTGCATTTTATAAGTTAATAGACTTAGCGATGAGTTTAAATAAAATATATGTATATATTTTAGAAATATATAAAGTAAAATACAGGTTACTATGAAAGTTCATTGGAGTCTGTAATTGGAAGTTCAGTTAGCTAATAGATATAGTTGGGGCTGCAGGATTGGGAGGTTATGGGTTCAAATCCCAGAACAGCAAGTTGCCCTGAGATATCAGGGCAAGGTACTGTCCCCATCACTCAGGCACTTTCAATAGCTGCCCCTTGCTGCAAGTGTGTGCAGGAATTAAATGCAGAGGCTGCATTGTGTTGTGATTCACTGTATGTTGTGCTATGTATTCAGAATGACAAGTTGTCACTTTCACTTCACTAGTTCTGCTTGAGTCGTTGGAGCTTTTGTTAGTCTTAGTGGCATCAGCTCATGCAGCTGATCCAGTGTGATGTAGATGACCTGGAGTTTGAGTAGGGAGAGGAATCTGATGATGGTTGGTTCAAGAAGACAGTCAACTCAGTGGACTAGCTGGTCCTTTAATTCATGAGAAGATATTTTATATGGGGGCATTTTTAGCACTTGGACACATAGATCCAAGTTTCACAGCTTCCACAGTCACTTACAAGCATGACTTGAATGAGTAAATAACTTAAAATGTAGATGCCAGCATCTTAATCAAGAGGCCTGTGGAAAGGGAATACCACTTTGAAACAGATGGAAAGCTCAATACACTATAAATAGTCGGGGCAGGTTATGCAGTACAGATATTCAGCAAAATTCTTTGAGCAAATATTTTCAGTCGAAAGTCAATAATCTTTACTTTCACTTCATTTTCCATCATATTGAGGACACCCCCTCCCACCCCCTTTTAATCATCTTCACCTCTGCAAAAGGAACATGTCTAGCCTTAGCCTTATAACGGAGCCAAGGCTGGCTGAGAAAAAAACGCTGAAGCGCTTCCATGTGAGAAGAACTATATCTTAATATTCAAAGAATTCAAAGAAATACTTCTCAAAAAGCATCTGGCAGCTTGCAACTGTTTCTATTAGATTTTTATGCCAAGCTCTGTTTACAGTATAAATAAGAGAAACTGAACATTCAGCATGGATGCTCTTGGGGCTTTTTAACATTTTTTCTTTGGCCAAGCATAGTCCTTCACATTTTAAACCTTTATGTCATCATGGCATTACAATAAACAGCAGAACTCAAGACCTGTCCAAAAATGCACAAACTAAGTTTAATCAAGATGTTGTGACTGTCATGTCAAATCTGAGAAAGTTCTCTGACTAGTTAATAGTTTGAATTTAATTGATATTTTCATTCTCTGCCAGAGAAAGATATTAGTACTTAGGCCCTTTTTTTGTCCTCAGGATATAACTGTTGCAAAAATATTTTATATGGATTTAAGCCAAATAAAATATTTGCAGTTACTGACTGTGCATTTATAGTAAAATTGTATATAAAGTAAAATGCATTGTTTATCTAGGTTAGGGCTAGGCTAAACAGCTAAGCAGGTTAACAAACATTTGATGCTTCGAGATCTTAAAAATACAAATTACAAAATATATGTTACACACACACACACATACACACAAAGTCTTCTGTGCTGTCTTCTTCTTCCTTCTGTATCTACTCATAGTGTATCATTGGGTGTTATAGCTGATGCTTTCTGTAAACTCTTGAGCTCCTGCTGAGCAGCTTTTATTTCAGATGGAGAGGATGGACAGGTCAATACATGTTATAAATAGTGGCGGTAGGTTGATTCATAGTTTGGAAAATCTCATGTGGTTCTCAGCAGTGAAAAACTCCTGCTGTCACCAACCTCTAAAGTGTCGGAGAACAGTCAGGCACAGTTTGGCAGCCAGTTTCACACTGTAGCCATGTGAGACAGAGCTTCTTCAAAATGGCCCTCCTTCATAGCAGTTGGGAATTTGGCTCTACAGTAGTTTAATTTTAAACTTCAAACACAATGAAATGAGTACATTTTGGTTTTGGATGAAGAAACGCAGGAAGACACAAGAATCATTATCCACTTCCTTGATGATTACATACTTAGCATTCAGGGCACAAAAGCCCATTGGATCTGTTATAAGTGAGTTTTGAATAACTGAATTTGTTATTTTACTAAGTACAGGGGAATAAATCAAAATAATTGTTAGCAACAATAAAAAATCATCTTTTTAATAACCATTTATTAAAGCATATTTTACAGAAACAAGCTTGTTTCATCTATGGCATTGCTCCAAAGAACTCTTTGGCTCTAAGAGTACATATGCTGGTAAATTTCAGAGTGAATGAGAAATACAAAATCCTCCATCCTCACATTCCATCGGCCACGCTTCAAACCAGAAGAATGCTGATTTAGCATATTCTCTTTGATAGGTACTCTTGATGTGTCCAGGGGGACAGAAATTTGTCTTGTTAAATATGCAACATATGGAGAAAGCTAAATTGCCTTTGTAAATGATTAACACACTGTGTAAGATTGCAGGGCATAACAAAGCTGGTAACAGTCTACTCCTACGCCTGTGCTTTTGGAGTGAATTTCGTACAATGAGCAGGTTTAGTAGGCCTATAATTACCGCAGATGCTGGTGTTCTGACAGAATAAACTGTAGCTGCCTTCTCACCATTTATTTCTCTGTCTTGGGTCACCCAGCTGTAGATTATAATTAACGGTTTGATTTGAGCGCAACAAGTTCTTCTCTCAGTCCCCCAGTTTTTGTCCTTACCAACATGTAGTAACAGTGAGAACATGTGAGTGTTTGTGTGTGGGCACAAGGCCTTAAAACATCTATTTTCAGACAAGTGCAATTATCATGATAATAGAATGCTATAATGTTGCAAACAGACAGTGGTGGACTGAAACATATTTTAAGACAAGAGAAAATATGCTGACTCAAGGACAATGAAATGACTGCAGTGTACCTGTGCTGAGATGTGGTACATGACAGTCTCACCATCGGGTATCCTCTTGTTGAGCTCATATAATTATGACAACAAGAGATGCTACTTTAATTTCTACAATAATTTACTGTTGCTAAAGCCCAAAAAGCTACTGACTGGGGTTCCTTTTGGCAGAAGGTACAGCATTAGTTCTCCTCCAGCCTTGGTGAGTTTTTTGATTCTGCTGTGTTAGTGGTCTCCTTGCTCACCTATATATATTGTCAAAGTGGTAAGATGGAGATGGATAGAGATGCCTGTGAATCTTTGAAAAACAAGAGTGGAGTGAAGTTTTCTTCATTTTCTGCTGCCCTTACCAATGAAAGATTGGAAAGTTTTGGTGGTCTACCAGGTCATGCAAACTTGGGAGTCCTGTTCTATATCTTTTTTAATCTTTCTTTCATAATCTTTCATAACTCCAGTTATGGAAATATCAGTTTTTTGCACTTGGTTTACCCTTCCTTATGCAAGCTGTTAAGAAATTATGCCTGTGGCATCAATGGACACAGCTACACCTCGGAGCTGCAAACACAAAGTAAATGCAAAAACTAGTTTAAAAATAACTAGTGGTACCACACATTTGTCTAGCTGATACCCTAATGTAAGCTTGTTAGCTATGTTAGTTTGTCTGTGACAGTTTAAAATGTAGTGAGTGATACAGAGTTACTTTATCAGAGTTATTTACATCTTCCCTTTTCCCCAGACACAGCACATTCTTTTTAAAAATGTTCAACTGCAATATGTAGTGCAAAACCTCATTATGCGTGTTGAAATAACTTTTCACGTTTTTCTGTGCCCTTCCTCTACTTTATGGTTCACTTTTAACTGAATCATTTACCTTAGAAATAATGGGGGCAATCACATACAAATCAAATAATCAAAATTACTAATCATGGCAAGATTTCAGATTTTGAACATGGCATTTAATTTTCATTTCTGACAGATTAGAAAGTGATTTATAATTATCTGTCATGAAGGGAGGTGTTTGTTTAGGGGAGAAAAGGAGGTTTTGCACAGAACCATTTACTTATTAGCCTAATAAAGAAAGTGATGTTCAGATAAAATGATTTTCAAGTAATACTAGCATATTCTAATTTCATTTATCTAATGTGTCAAAGTAAACCAAAAATTTAAACAAGCACTGTTGACAGTACACTACCATTACAATGTGGCCTCAGGACGGTTACATTTAGATCTATATAAATTCAAAACAATCCCCTATCAGCAATCTCATAGTTTAAATGAGATTGATTTCCATCTGAAGTCCTGTCAGTTTAGTTTATCTGACATAGCTTCTTTACCTCTAGTTTTAACAGATATCAGATTCTCATTATGCTTATCTTATTATGAAAGATTTGAAATCATTCCATATTAAGCTTCAGTTAGCTGTTCCTCTTGTTGACACTCAACAATCAATGAGCAACATGTAGTGAGTCTAAATAACATAAATTATTAATATTAGGATTGTAATTAAAATTTATAAACTGTTATAATTTTTTGCCACTCAAATATGCAAAGGGGATGCTGCAAGGGCAGCATGAGGAAGAAGAGAAGAGATGTCATAATTTAACACAATAATTGCATTAAAATTATGCACGTTAAAGGTCAGTGAATTCATTATTAATGTTTCCTGTGTATTTAACCAGCCATTTACCTGCAATCACTGCATTAGCCTTCCAACTACAGTTTAGTAACCATTGCTATCCTCTTAAGATCTGTCAGGTTTTCAGTTGCAGCAATGCACTTATATTTTTCTGTGAGTAATGTAAAACTCTGAGGTCTAAAGAGGTCTACCTGTTTCTAGAGCCTGTTATGATCAAATTTGACTAAAAACGAATTTTTTCATTTTTTGTTAACTTGGCTATTAACATGTCAACATGCTATCAATTGTTTTTACTGCATTGGCTTTGCACTCATGTTATTAAGTAGAGAACGTACTGTAAGTTAGCTAATTCATTGGAAACCTGGTAGATCAACAGGGACACACTGACTTCTCATTTCTCTTACTTTTAAGCTAACTCTAGAAATAATCAGTGCAATTTTACATGCTTAAGAGAACTTGCCATCTTCTACTTCATTACTTTTTAATTCACCTTTATACATAATGTTTAATCTAACAAATTTAGTTAACTGTCTGAAGTTAAATAAAGCTAATGAAGGTAATGAAATGATGCCTTATAGGACTACCTGTTCTTAATATTGTTTTTAAGTCTCGGGATCGGAAAGTCAAGAGTTTGAATCCCAGACCAGTAGGTTGCCCTGAGGTATCCTTGAGCAAGGTACCGTCCCCATTACTTCTCCCCGGGCGCTTTAAATAGCTGCCCCCTGCTGCATATGTGTGCGTGCGTGCATGCGTGCGTGTGTGTGTGTGTGTGTGTGTGTGTGTGTTTGGTTGGGGGGTGGGGGGTAAAAAGCAGAGGTTGAATTTTGTTGTGTTTCACTGTGTGCTGTGCTGTTTCACAAAGAATAGTCACTTCACTTTTTTCAAGAGGAAGGAGGAATTTTTTTCAGAACGCTTGCTCTGTTTTCTCATTCGGCATCAAAGGATACTTGAGGTTGCTGGAAATTGAGGTTCCACAAAGTAATATTGCAGGGATCCATACAATTATATAACATTTTTTAACAACTATTTTCATACAGGTTTTTGTTTCCTTAAATTTCAGTTTATAGAGCAAGTTGTTTAGTGCAAACTGTAACTAATAAACCACAAAAGCATTTTTTGCCCATCTGTTCCTCAGTAACATCTTTCCACCGTCTCTTAGCATAACAAGCCTGATTAATTTACAGCCACCACCATTCTCACTGCAGGTTTGTTCTGAAGCATTTAATCAGGGTGTTTGCTCACTTGACATAGAAAGTAATGGTTAAAAAGATTTGCAATTAGTTGACGGCCATGCCAGTCGTTATTTTTAAAACAATTCAGAGTAATGCTTCAGAGTTAAAATGTTAATTTCAATTAGAAAGAAAAGCATGGACTTTTGACTGCTGGAATGAAGACAGTGATTAGAGACTGGATTCCATCTGTAAATGTTCTTTTGGCGCAGTAAACAATTTGTGGTGTCTTCCAGAGATGCTTAAAGGAGATCTTAGGGAAAGTGACAATAACCAGGATTGCAAATAGGATCTAATAGGATTTTCTTGTTTCTAACGAATTCTTGAAGGGTAGCGTGGCCGCGCGGTCAAAGGCGCTGGATTAAGGCTCCCGTCTCTTCGGGGTCGTGGGTTCGGATCCCAACACTGCCAAAGCATATTCTTTAGCAACCCAGTAACTTGAATATTGACTTTGAAACCTTAAGGTCTATGTACATCAAAAATGGAAGCAGCTGCAAAAATTACCTCGTGAGACATTGAAGCTGAAGTAGAATTACATTCTATCTAAGGGTGGTGATGGTCTAGTGGTGGGGTACTTGCCTATGACTCAAGAGGTCCTAGGTTCAAATCCCACCTCTAGCACTACCACCTCTAGCACTGGGTCCCTGAGCAAGACCCTTAACCCTGAGTTGCTCCAGGGGGACTGTCCCTGTAATTAGGACATGGAGGTCGCTCTGGATAAGAGCGTCTGCTAAATGCTGCAAATGTAATTCAAATACTGTTATTGGGAAAGGTTCTTTCTTTTTTTTTTCTAAGAAATGGGAGACACACTGAAATTGTTGTCTGTGGTAGTGAATGGCATGAAACAGATATGATAGGTAGAAAGGACATTGTAAAATACATGGATTTTCCTTGAACTCCAACTAACCACCCCCTCTCCTCTAACATTCAACATTTATTCAATATTTTACTTAGTAAGATGCTGTTGAGAGTTATTAGGCATGACTGTGGGTGTGTAAACACAGCAGTATGAGAAGGTGATTCCCCCCTATTGACCTTGCTCTTTGAGATGCAGGTAATGAAATTTACATTGAACATCTAATAACTGTGGGTGTGTGTGATCTTTCATATATGTGAGATCATCCAATTGATTGAAACTGCATCATTTTCACAAGCCACATCATATTGAAAAATTGAACTGTGAAAATCCCAATTATGTGTTACAGAAAAATACCACTCCTTTATAAACAACAGTTATGCAGCAGTTGCCACTGTTTGGCATTATTGCTAACATAACAGGACATGAATCATTCTTTTAATAATCTTAGGACGCGGAATCTGAAAACAGCACAGTTTGATTGTGATCATGAGATCATGATTATGATCATGAGCTGTGACTGGAAACCATATCAGTTATTCCAGGAACTGAAGGACCTACCAGCTGTAGTCCTCAGAAACTGTATAAACCTCAACATAGAGATAAGTGAGGATGTATGGCTGTGCTGGAAAACATTATTGAGTTTTCAAAGTGATAGAAAAAATTCCCTTTTTGTAAGTTCCCTTTTTGTGGGGATAGTGTTATTACCTCAATAAAAAAATGATAAAAATAGACGTAATGTAAAACATAAAAAAAATAACTACAAATATAAGTAAGTAAAAGTAATAATATGAAAATAAAAGTATCAGGTCAAAAACTGTAGAAACATCTACACAGCATCTATCAGCACAGGAACTAATCTTTATTTGTCTCTGTTCTTTTTTTTATTCTAAATCTCTAAGGCTAGTGACAGTGTCTTGATAGTAACAGTGGAAAAACAGTCTAGGTGCAAACATAAAAACTGAATGCTTTTCTAAGTATGGAAGAGTGATGAGAAACTAAATGCAAAGAATAATGTTTTCCTCTCAAAGATACTTTACATTTAGTATATTAAATGTTTGTAATAAATGTGCACTAATTCTTTAAATAATACTGCAGCTGTTATCAAACTACTGTTGATGTATTTGCTGTTATAGCTGGATTTCAAAAATGGAGCTTATGTGAATGCACATGATTATACAATTGAGTTTTATTAAGTTTTTACATATAAATGCATTAGGACACACATTAGAAAAACTGAAGTGGACAAATATGCTGAATGACATAAATTGTATCTAATCCAATAACAATAGCTTTATTTAGGTAGTAAGTTGTAAGTTACTTGAACAAACTAATCAAATTAAGTTTCTTACATATACAGTCAAAATCTGACTTATACTTTTTTGGGTTTATTTATGGGAAGCATGCCCTCAGATAGGTTACTGTGTTCTTCCCTGTCACCAGAGCAGTGCCTCTAATTTATGTGCCTTTCTCCTTCACTGCTCAGAGCATTACTGCTCGCCCTACATGCAGGATGTACCCAGCCACTGTAAATCTTACACACTTCCACTTTCAGCACAGATCTACAGCCCTTCCATCTCCTCTCTGTTCACTAATATCCGGTGCTTTATTGCCAACTACATGCTATCGCAACACTTCAGTCCTCCATAGCTTTTGTGTACTGAAGAAGTCTGATTAAACCAGCTGTGCACAGCTGGAAACTGAAATGAGAGAAATACAAGAGTTGATGGGATTGTTACAGATTGAAAACAAGGTCTAAGTATATATATATCTTAGTTAAAAGCAAAACATAGAAAAGAGCAATACCAAAATACAAGCTGCTGTTATCTCTTATGAGAAGGTCTCAGTCTGCTGATTTTCAAGACACTGAATATGACCATTATGAATATGACTATATGACTGAATATAACAGTAGGAAAGTACTTATTGAGCCTGAACAACATTAATGTGTAAAAATCGTAAACTGCTTTCTACCTACTGCTTTTGTTTTACCTATATATATTACACACTGTCTGATAGACCACACTCCTTATCAATCCTTTAGATCAGCAAATGCTGCTTTACTGAAGTTTTCTAAAATAAAACACAAAAATACTAAAGAAGCAGCCTTTAGTTTTTAATGTGCACATACTTGAATCACACTGCCAATGAATACCTGTCAGGCAACTAGAGTTTCTTTTCTTCTATTCTAGATCCTTTTATTAATACATTATTATTTTCTTTACCGTGTAACATACTTTGACCATTTTATTATATGTTTATTTGTTTGTTTGTTTAATCCAGACATGGGAATTTAGGCTACTAAGTAGGTTGGAGCAGCAATAGATTTAAGCATTGTTTCAATTTAAACTGCTGAAAAAAATAGTAAAAATTAACCTTCTAATCATGATAAATTTAAGAGTCCTTTCTTATGGAGGGGTTTGGGTTTTTTTATTGGTATATTTTATTTTAGTAACATTCAGATCTACATTAGCAATGTACATTTACAAGCCCTTGCTGACCGTTTGAGATCGTGTCAGTTATATTTGTATATTGTGTATTCTCTGCCAAAATTATAGCACATTTAGTCTGATCAAACTTTTATCAAAAAGATCAAATCAAATTTCAGCACCTACCCAGCATTTATAGACAATCAATAAACTTCTTTCTGTCTTCTCTGTCTTATAAAAAGTGAGTGGAACATATTTTAAATATAATTAAATAAAAAACTATAGTTTTCAATCTCTTTAAAAGTCAGTGTTTGAGGTGTATTGGCAGACTTTAGCATATTTTGTGGTAGTTTAGATCTCTCACTGGGCTGTTTTACTGCATAGCCGAACATTAGTTGCATCAGAAATGTCCAAAATGAACAGGAAACGGTGTTTACGTTCATGGCTGAGTATCAAGACAGGTGTATAGTGAAAAAATATTACCTTTTTCATTTCAAAAATCCTTCCTACAAGTAGTTTAGCAATAAAAAAAATTCTGCCTTCTGCATTCTGATAAGCCACCTTCCAATGAAAAGTGTCACAGAATCAGAAATTCCGGATGTGTCCCAGGGCCCTGAGAGGTTTAAAGGATTTATTGTTGTGCACAACCCTGTGACTTACTGTTGCTCACCCTCTTTTCCTTGACATCATATTATGCTCCAGGATCACCCAAGTGGATGCAGAGAGAAGTCTAAATCATTCATCAGCCCACCCAATTCAGCCTGATGCAACGGGACAGAGGGAGTGCACAATCATAAACACATAGGATGTCATGTAGGTTTCATCTCTGTTCTCTAAATCAGCCAGAAGACCAGCACACAAAAGAATGTCTGACACTTAAAGAAATCAGAATGGGCGAGGATGTGAGGGAACACTTAATCTCCTGAAGTCCCCAGATTCACATGAAATATCCTAGAATCTCTCTCTTTTGTCAAGTGTGAGCCCCGGAGATTTAGCAAGTGTCATTACAAGGCACTGTTAAAAGAAAGAAAATATGAGGCATGAAAGCCAGCACTCTATCTGAGCCTTACTGGAATGTCATAGAATAAGAAATTATTTGATGAGTTACTTGTCAACCAGTCTCTACAGGCAACAGTAAGTTTACCATAAGGAAACAGTTTTTTTAATGTTTATTTCCTTCTCAGAAACTATTGAACCATTGTTTGCTTGCTCTTAAAGTGAAAGTGACAACCCTTGTCATTGCGAGGTCAAAGCACAGCAGACAATGAACCACAACACAATTGGACCTCTGCATTTAACCCATGCACACTCAAACACCGTGCAGCAGTGGGCAGCTATTAAAAGCGCCCGGGGAGCAGTGATGGGGACGGCACCTTGCTCAAGGGTACCTCAGTGCAACCTATTGGGAAGGGGTTTGAACCCCCAATCCTCCGGCCAACACCCTAACCACTAGGCCACTGCTACCCCTTAAATAATTAAATAATTAATACTTTAATACTTAATTAATTAATACTTCACCAATAAACAGTATTACACACAAGTCCTTCCAGAACAGTTAATATGTAGGACTAAATATCAATTCACTGAAAGAAATATAAAATCAACAGTGCAGAATATTTTTTTATGTCAGTAAAGGTTATTCATGGTTTGGTCGGAAGATTACATGATTGCATTGATTGCTGATTTAAATTCTTAGTTTGTGAATGTATTACATTCCACCAAAAGAACCTGTTTTTGATACTGAATAGTAAATAAATACTGGGCTTTCTCCAGGAGAGGTGTGGACATTGTTAACGTACTCACTCCTAGATTTGAAAGCAGGACATAGGAGCAAGTGAGCCTTAGAAGAACTTTTTTCAACTAAATTCAAAACATAAACTAAACAAGACAAACCCAGCAAACTAGGATTAAACTAAACAAAGGACAAATAAGGCAGTAACAAGAGACAGCAGTGGCTTAGTGACAACTCAACAACAAAAAGAACCTGCAACCATGAACTGAAACACAGAGGGAATTAAACATGGCACAGCGAGACACACCTGACACACTTAGGGGTTTAAAGTGGTAGGAACATGGCTTGACAAGGATGACAACATGGACACCACGTGGCCAGCATGAAAGAAAAACACATAAAGAGCCAGGGAGGCATGAAACTCACACACTCACGATGCACATATATTGTAGACACGATGTACTGTTTAGCTGTTATACTTTTTATTATTTATTTTTACTGTAGTATTTTAAAGTATGTGTTTTTTTGCCCAAGTAAATAACTTTACTTGTCATTTACCTTATGGTTAATATGCTTCGCATATGCTTGGACATCACATTTCAAAATACATGTTTTGTTGAAAGGGCAGTGGTGGCCTAGTGGTTAGGGCGTCGGCCACGTGATCGGAGGATCAGGGGTTCGAACCCCTTCCCAATAGGTTGCCCTGAGGTACCCTTGAGCAAGGTGCTGTCCCCGTCTCGCTCCTCCCTGTGATGGGCTGGTGACCTGTCCAGGGTGCGTCCCCCGTCCTCGCCCTGTGTGTGCTGGGTTGGACACCAGCACTCCCCTGTGACCCCATTTGGGACAAGCGGCAGAAGATGGATGGGAAAATAGGTTTGTAACCTATACAGAGACTAAACATCTAATGCACATTTACTGTTTATTTGCAGAGATTTTAGAAAAGCGGTTTTTCTAGCGGTTAGGGCGTTAGCCGCATGATCGGAGGATCGGGGGTTCAAACCCCTTCCCAATAGGTTGCCCTGAGGTACCCTTGAGCAAGGTACCGTCCCCGTCACTGCTCCCCGGGCGCTTTCAATAGCTGCCCACTGCTGCACGGGTTTGAGTGTGCATGGGTTAAATGCAGAGGTCCAATTTCGTTGTGGTTCATGTGTGCTGTGCCATGACCTCGCAATGACAAGGGTTGTCACTTTCACTTTCATGTGTAAATATTCCTGTTTTCAGTCATTTTATTAAATAAAAAAAAATGTTAATGTTCACTAAAATCTATGAGTAAACATATACAGTAAATAAAATATAAGCAAATCATTAATTAAAAATCTGCTTCACTTGGGAATAAAGTTCTAGGGCCGAACTTAAAGGGGAAAGTTCTGTAACCATGGAAATAATCACAGTGTTAAACTAAATTAGGTTTCGTGCTCCCCGCACCTATTTTGGTCCATATATGTTTTATGTATAATTAATATTCTTATCAACATCATCTACATCAGTTTGTGAATAAACTTATTTATTATATGTTTATATGTTAGTTTATTAGTTAGTTTGTTTGTTTGTTTAATGCAGACATGGCTACTATGGCAAATAGGCTACTAACTATTTAATCATTGTTTCAACTGCTGAAAAAGTATAATACAATTAACATTCTAATCATGATATTATAAAGGGTATTCATGGTTGACATCGAAATAAGAGAATAATCTGGCTGGTGAAGGAAGACATTTTCTAAAAAGAGGACAGAAAACTGGGCTTAGCTTGAGACAAGGGCTGATAATTACATGTATACATACAACTAAACAAGAGGACCAAATTATAACCAGAAAAAAGCATGCGCTTTACATGATCTCCTTTTTATGGTTTGCTTTGTGTGTGTAAGATATACAGCACATAATTGGCTACATCCCTTCCTGGCTGGTTTCCAAGGCAACCAGCACCTCAACTGTCCCACCTGAGTGCAATTTTGCAGCACAGTGGCATCGTGTGCAGCCCTGCTATTACTCTTTTTGGGCTCTTTAAAATACCTCGCTGGTTTCCTGTTCTCTGTACTTACATACTGCGTGCTTTGTGTCATTTTCAGAGTTGAGTGCACTCATGCAGTTTTAAAGATTGAAAAACAGCCCACCGCTGTACATGCCAATAGGCACTTTGTAAATTCTACATTGGCTTACATTCAAAGGTGACTGGTTCCCAACTGATAATTGCCTAGCGACTGCCAAAACACTCATTTTTTTTCCCACCCACACTAAACAAGACTTTAGATATGTTTATGAAATTCAGTGAGTAAACTATTTTTATATGGAGTGTTATTTTGTATTCTACGCTATATATACTGTTCATCCAAAAAGCTGTGCTACAGCAAAGCTTAAGTTATTGTTCGCACAGTATGTCCCACCAAAAGCGAGACAAAAAGGCACCATTTTAGAATTATTTATTTTTTTATGGACCAATTTGGTCCATTGTTTCAGAATAAAAGCACATCCTGTTCATAGCCAAATTTAGGTGTGAGCGTACTGAAGCAAATGAACTGAAAATAAGCTGGATATGTACAAACATGTCTGATAGTTGTATATGTTTTGCACACAAACACATGAGTATTATCGAACTGCTACCACTGTATTTTTCCTTGGAGTCTGAAGACATAAAACAACACTAACTTTATAAAGTATATGCCTTAAAGGAGAATTTTAAATAAATCTTCAGGTCAGAATTTAAACAAATCACAGTTAAGTTGTATTATTAAAAATGACAGAAATCAAATGATAATGTAAGTATTCTTTTCTTATCATCAGCATTATCTTATTATTATCATCCTATCACAGCTGCTAGGACTGTTAGCAGGAGCAGGAAGTACGACCGCATAACTTCCATACTCTCCTCCCTTCACTGGCTTCCTGTTAGGTACAGGGCTGACTTCAAGGGCCTCCTCTTAACCTACAAGGCACTTAAAGGTCTTGCCTCAATATACCTAACCGAACTGCTTAATGCCTATACACCTAATCGCCCACTTAGATCCCAGAATAAAGATCTTCTAATTGTCCCTCGCATAAATAAATGTATAGGTGCACAAGCTTTCAGTTCCAGGGCCCCTAGATTGTGGAATAGCTTGCCTGCTTATGTACGGGATGCCGAATCAGTCTCAGTCTTTAAATCACGGCCGAAGACTTACTTTTTTAGTCTAGCTTACCCGCACCAATCACCATAGTGCACCATTACAAATGTCGCTGGTGCTGCTGTACATGCCATCGCACTGTATTGCTTCCTTTCTGTGTCTGTCACTACTGGATCCTGTTCATTACTGACCCTCCCCATTTCATTTCTTTCCCCACATGTCCGGGGGGGCCCGCTGTGGTCATCGTAGTCCAATACCGACCTACCAACTGGTCTGTGCTGTGCATCCGATGCGCAAAGGGATCCTGGCAGCTCACTGGTACCTGGGGCCGCGCTTGACTTGCTGAGCCTGTGAAGCAGCTTAGGACTCTGTACTGATCCTGGGGTTAAACCCGAACTAACTTTGTACTGCTAGTATACCCAAGGGGGTTGGGTAGCCAGTCGACCTTGGACCCTCAGAGGTTTTTTTTTCTCCACACAGTGGAGTTATTGGTTCCTCTCCTCCATAGTTGTCTGGCTTTAACTTCTAGCCTTCAGTTTTTAGACCATGACTATAACCATGTCTGCCATCTATGTAAAGCACTTTGGGGCAACTCTGTTGTGAAAGGTGCTATACAAGAATAAATTGAGTTGAATTGAATTGAACACATGTAAACTTAACCTCAGTATATAACTCAACTCTCACCATACACCAGGAACACCCTTGTCTGGGGTTTCTTAAAAAATTATCGCAGTACAGCAAATTATAACAAAAAAAATTATACAGAAAGGCCAGAAAGATGTTCTGGTTGATGGGTGAGTTTAAAACAATTAATGATATGAAAGGACAGTTAAAGTATGAGAGAAAAGATTTTTACATCTAATTACTTTTTTAAACATGCTGCCTCATTTTTTAACATGGTGGAGGTAGTGCCAGAGTTTAAAAATGTATGAGGTACTTTACTGATTATTCATTTTTATTTAATAAAAGAGAGTAACAATTGACTTTGAATGCATATGAATGGAGGTATTTGCATTTTTATTACAAATAAAAAGTTTTAAAAAATTTTAAAGAAAGAATCTAAATGTTGTGATTTTTACTGTTACATTTGACATTTCTGTTATAAATGCAGTACTGTTACCATTCTCTCAATTATTAAGGTTCCTACAAAAAGTTCCTACATTGCTGAAAAGAGAAAATGTAAAACACATTAAACATACCAAAGAATTCCAATCAATTTCCGTTAATCTTTCTGTACACACATTGTACGTGTGTATGATCTGGGTTGTTTAAAAACTTTTTAGTTTTTAGTTAATAACCATTTAGTTTTCATTTTTTTAAATACCTGATGGACACTAGAACACATGGTTAGACTACAGGAGTGATGCTGTTTACCTTCCTTTAAATGGTAGTTGTATTCATGCCCACTTAAACGTACTGTTTATATTTTTTATCAGCTTTCTCTCAAGACCAGATGCCTTTTTTCCATTCAGCATGCTATGTCTCTTTCATACAGTAAAATTGCCTCTTGTCGAATTACATAATTCTGAATTGATTTAAGGTTAGCATCCCAGACAGGTTTTCTTTATATATATATATATATATGAATGTGTTTTTCATCTGCTTCTTCTATAGAGTAAAGTGGGAGAGAGAGAGAGACAAAACAGGGGTCACTCATGATTCTCTCTCTCATGCCATCCTCAGTGTTAGTTTGGCCAAAGCTGGTTCATCTCCCAAAATAACTCCTCTCTTTATCTCCATTCTCTCCTCCTGAAGATTTATTCCTATCTTTTTAATTGACTGGTGAGGAGTTTTGTGGTTGTGTTCCTGTTTGTGGTGCAGATAGAAAGAAGTCTTTCCCCTGAGATAATAAGCTAGGTAATTAACTGCACTGAGCCATGCACTCACACACGCAAAACTGCAGTACTAATGACAAACGGGTCAATGAAAAATCAAATCCTCTTTAACAGATTTGGGATGAATTATTTTTGCAGTTTGCTGGTGAAGAAGTGAACAGTGCTCAAATTTAAAACTGCTCCTTCTGCCTCATTATTAGAATGGGAAGTGTTGTTTTGCAATTTTTTTCAAGAAACCTCTGCCATGGTCAGCCCTTCTGCTTGAATTTCTTTTTGACCTCCCTCCCCCTTTGTTTGCTAAGTTATAGATCTGTTATTTGCAACACTGAAGAAAGACCTGGTTAGTTTTGCAACATCATGCTTTTCCTGTCCACAGTAAAATGCAGATAATTCCATTTTTAATGAGCCTGGCCTGTGTATGTGTGAAAATCTCACGACAGCCATAAGCCTACAACACTGACCTCTCTCTGAGGGCGCTCTGGTTAAGTATTCGTTTTTTACTTTCCTCATTAACTCTTCCTCACTACTGCCTGCCCTGCACAGCAGCTGTCACTGGATGAGAGATCCCAGTGCAAAAGCAAGAAGGAGGAAGCGAGTGAGAGATCTGAGAAAAAATATTTCTCAACCTTTTCAGCTTCAGTTTTACAGAGGTCATACTCACTGTTCTTCTGCCTAAACTCGTTACTTTTCTACTTACATCTTTCTCCTCATCTTCTTTCAATGTTGTCTTCATGTTAAAGCACTATGCTCATGTCACTTTAAATGAATAGTAACTTTACTCACTCCAAACATCTGCAATCAAACTTTAAGAAAAGTTAGCAAATCACCATTTCTATTAAAATAAGCATACTTGTAACTTAGTAAAATGCTTTAAATTAATTATTTAATGGAATAACAAAAAATGTAACAACTACTTGATTAATTTATTTTTGATACGCCCTTGAAAGAATTTAGGTTTGAGGTCAAAAACTGACTATGAAATTAAAGATAATATTTTCAGATTATTCTGGGTACTTCCTTTTCATCTAATTATGGTAAAATACATACAAAGCACAATTTGTATCCGATCACCCAGTTTTTCAAGTGAGCACAGGTAATCAAAGGAACAAGAATTGAAATGAGAGGCTGACAAGTATGTGATGTTAAACAGGTGTTACCTGTTAGATTAATCATTTAAATGACAAAAACCTCTTGATATCTACTTTCAGCTAAAGCTTTGGATTTTATCTTTGAACACACAGCTGTCTACAGTGGAAAAACACTCCACTTAAAGCTGAAAAAATAAACAGTGGAAAACAATTTTGAAAAATAGCATTGAACATTTAACATCTATTTGGAATGCCCTGAAAAACAAGGAAACCACTGGTGTATTGAGCAACAGACATCAAACTGGTCGGACATAAATGAGAACATAAATAAATAAGAACAGAAAAGAAAAAAACCCAAAACTACAGTCAATGATCATCATGAACAACCTCCACAGCCAAGGGGTGGAAGCATCACAATCCACTATTTTAAGACTTTGAGAGCAAAAATACAGAGGCAGCAAGAAACAAAAACAAAAACAAAAAAAAAACAAAGCTGAAATTCACAAAAAAGTTCCAAAGATTATCCACAAAGTTTATGGAACCCAGTTTCACAGAATGGTGAGAAAAAGGCTAATCTCCAAAAAAGGGACGGAAAGGCCAGACAGGGCTGCTTCTGGAATAGGCTCAATATTTTTTATTGATGATAATACTCACAATGATATCAGCAGAATAAATTCTGAAGTCTACTGAAACAATTTACAGAGAAATGCATTCAAATTAATAACTTTATCATGCAGCGAGACAATGACTCAAAGACACTGGCGAGTTAATAAAGGACGTCATCAGGATAGAAAAAGAGGAAGGTTTTGGACATGTCAAGGCAATCATTAGAACCCAACTGAAACTGAATTTCTTCTCCTGCAGTAGAGAGAAACCCCCAGATCAATCATCAGTACCTGGAAAATAATGTTGCAAAAGTCTCATGGAAAACCATAACCAAAGCTGAAACCAAAAACTTTCATAAGTCAGTGCATTGCAGGATTAATGCAATTACTGCAAGCAAGAAATATGCTGCCAAATATTAAGTGTAGTTACCTCAGTTTACTTTAAAAGGATCTATTCCAATATTTTTGCCACCTGAAAAAATCGGATGCAAAAGCCATTGTGTTTTATGTGATATAACAGATGTAGCTGAAAATCTGATCTTTCATCTTGTATTCATTATGCTGTTGCCATTCTCCTTGCTGTTTCAATACTTTTGAAGGGGAATGTAAAACTATTGCTTCTTATAAAGAACCGTTTTTTATAAAGCCCACTTTTTGAGAGTGCAGTTCAAAAGGTTATTTGAAAATGTCGATTTTATTTTATTTCATAGACAAAAAATTCCGCTTTAACATTTAAAAAAAAAAAAAAACAGGTATAATCACTGTCAAGCTCAGGGATGCAATAACATGGTACGGTCAATGGATTTTCACTAACAATATATCTGTTCCATTGAGAACAGGAGTGAATGATAATTACCAGACATGACAATGGGCCTATGCGTGCATGGTGTTGTAAACATTAGGCTGTAGCTGTTTCTAAAAATGCCTCAAGACTGTCAGTCTGTCTAGGGTGTTTCTCTGTTTTTTCACCCTGTGAGCACTGGAATATGCTCCAGCACTTCCTGCAACCCTGTTAAGATAAGCAGCTCAGATAATGGATGGATGAATGTGTCTAAATAAGGACACACAAACTTCCCTGAATGTGCAGTAGCAAAGCATAGTCTCTGTGAGATGGTTGCTTTGATGGCTTGAAGGTACTTGGGTGCAGTAGAATATCCTGGGAATTTATAACCAACCAGCCTTTACATAGTGTGTTCATTTCATATTGAATGGTGTTTGTATAAAGTCTTGATATAAAAACTGACAAAAGGTTTTGGCCCTTATTTTCCACTTCAGTCCCTGTACCTGACCAGTCTTTAAGGATTGTTTTCTGATTGTTTTTAACATCCATTTATGTTACATCTAGCCTACTGCAAGTAAGATTCTCATTTCAAACAAGCCCTTAATTCTTTAATTTCCTCAATCCTCCTTTATATCTGTTCCTTAACTCATACTGTTTTTCAGTGAGATCATGTAAAAATAATTAGAAAAGGACATGGATCAAATCTTTGATATTTGATCACAGCCCTACTGCTGGACTGGGCTTATTAGACAAGCCAGGCAGTTGATTGGGTAGAATTTTCAGTTTCTGGCCTTAAACTTTCCTCCTCTGACAAGCAGGATGACTTATCAGGCAAAATGCTATTTTTAGACAATGGAATTTAACAGCATGTATAATGTGAGACAAATATAAATGCTGCAGATTAATATTTTTTTCTTGGGGCTGTTCAGAAATAGTGACATACATTAAATCCATGAATACAGACACAAGGGACTGTAAACCTGTCTGATCTTTTTGTGACAGAACAAGAAAATACAGGGATGTTGGATGAGGATGTTGCAGCTAGCTTCATTTTCTGAGGATATGATGGGGCATAGCTCAACCTACTGACCTGTGAAGACTCTTCATGTCATTTTGGCTCCTAGAAGCTCCGAAATTCAGTTGAAAAAGGTTCTGGTCTGGTTCTGTGAACATGCGTATTTGGCCACCTGCTCTACTAACACACTTTGAAGCGCCATCACACTCAGAGGAGCAGCTCACATTTTAAGTAAATATTTGATGAATCCAGCAGTGCCTGAGGATGAACAGTGAAAGCCTTTGTGTTTCCAGGTAGAATCCTAAACTGCCTGTAAAAACCAGTTGCCTCCCATATTTCTGGGGTGTGTGTCTAATTATAAGCTGGGTTTTGAAGGTAAAAGAGACTAAAAAGTCCAGTACCACGCAATGCTTTTTTTTTTTGACATTTTCAGAGCTCAGAAGGGTTTATTCCAAGTCAAGACAAATGCAGATTGTGATAAATTATGTGACCATTGGGAGGTTTTGGACAGATTTGAATATTATTGAAAATCTGTGATAAAATCTTTAACAAGCTGTGCATGCAAGATGACTCATGAATATTTCTGAACAAAAATGTGTTTATGGGATCCTAAATCAAGAACAAGAAGACTATTATGTTGCAGCAAGAAATGTTTCGAAGCTGTAAATTCAGAACTTTTTTGAAAGCGACGCAATACAGGCAGCCAATCACTGTATTTGCATATTGCTGAGGTTGAAAAAAGTTAAATGATCCTTGGTTTTGACGTGTGGATGTAGGGACAATGTTTTTGATTGATTGAAACTTCAAACTAAATTAAACAAAGCCAAACATTAAATAACTCTTTTTAACTCTATAATTTTATTGATATAACTCAGTTGGTTGTAAGATGTAAATTTTAAAAAGGCTAACTTTGAGACAAATGAATATTATCAAAACTCAGTGTCTGGTTAGGGTTTGCAGCAGAAAGACAATTTTAATTTAGGACAAAGAACACACAATCATAATATTTCTCAAATTATTAAAAAAGCAGTATAAGGCTTGAGCAAAGCAAATGAAATCACAGAACTTATATTTAGCATCTACAGTTCACCTGCTATGCTTGACTTTTTAGATTGGGAGGAGACCAGATCAACCGGAGAAAACCCAACAGACACAGGGTTTCCACCAGAATCTTAGTATTTTTCAGACCAAAAAAAGGTTTTAGGAGATTGGATGCATGGGAAAACTTTGTTTTTGTATGTGTGTGTGTGTGTGTGTGTGCGTGCGTGCGTGCGTGCGTGCGTTGGGGGGAAGTTATGGACTACTGGTTTTAAACAGTATGAACTGTTGAGTATGTGAAATTAAGAGAAATCTGAAAGCAATGGACTTCAGCAGCTGTCATGATTAGCTAGTGTTTCCTTTTGTTCTCAGTCGCCTTTAAATTGTGTCTATATTAAAGAATCTGACAAGCGTACTGGTCAGGAAATGCTATGCTTATTTATCTGTTATATTCATTCATTTTTCAGTTGGATAAATATAAAGCTGCTGATGCCTTGTTTTTTCTCTCTAGATAGGAAATATGTCCAGCCAATCTTTTTCTTTAACAGCTTTAGGTTTTGCAAATAGCTCTGAAATGCTTAGGGGGCAAAATACTGTTTTTCATATTCCCCCTTTTTTTGAGGGGTTGAGGGGGCGGGATGTTCCTGTACTTGTGTCTTAAAAATAATAGGAAGGCATGAAGAATCTGTAAAAGTGGTATTTTACTGGTTGTTACCATTTTTTTCCACAGACTTTCTCCCCAACTTCCTGGATAAGGTATGAGAGCTGGATTACCTTTTGTCAGAGGCTTAAGCACAGGTTGTACTTTAGGTGGGTTGTGGCGTTGCTCAGATACACTATTATACAAGTTAATGACTGTTCTCACAGATATAGTATAGTGTGTTTGTGTGTGTGTGTGTGTGTGTGTGTGTGTGTGTGTGTGTGTGTTCGTGTGTGTATGTGTGTGTGTGTGTGTGTGTGTGCATTTCATTATTTTGCAATGGTAATCTACCTCACTGACTTTATATTCTGAGAGTGTTTTGCACACCTACGTGTAGCATTACATCTTGATATTGATACCCATTATACCCTTTTCATGTGCAGAGCAGAAGAACCACTTCTGTCCCATTTCACATATTCTCTTTAAATGAACACCATAATGAAATGGTGATTGCAATCGTAGTTGAGAGGGTACGAAGGAAGATGTGATGGAACTTTTTTTGTCTGCTTATTGTACCTGTATTGAAGTGAGGTTTCAGCCAAGAGAGAGAAGTGCTGAATTCAACTAATGCAGCTTGCCTTGTTGCGAATATCTGCTTGGCTGTTATGCTACCAGTGGTTGCATTCTATTAGACAGATATCAATGTCTCTGATCTCAGCAGCTTTCTCATCATTTCTCATGATTATTTCATGTTGCAATGGTAAATTTCTTCCAAATGAATTGTCATTGTGAAACACAGCACACAGTGAAAAACAACAGAATGCTTCCTCTGCATTTTACCCGTATACTCACGTTCAGCAGGGGCCAGCTATTTTAAGTGCACAGGGGTGCAGTGACAGGGACAGTACCTTGCTCAAGGGTACCTCAGGGACCTCCTGAAGCTGCTTGTGTAAAGAGGACATATATATGAGAGGACAGAGCCAGGCTCAACTACACAACCTCTTGGTGATGACAATGATTTACTAATAAACCTTGCATAAATATCCAAGTTATTATATTCACTTGCAAAAAGAGCTGTCTAGATATGGGCTGGATATCAAAAGTTTAGTTTTGCAATCTAGCACTGAAGAAACACATGGTTTATAATACCTTAACTCATTCATTCAGCAGTCCAGTATATTCTACCATTTCACTGATCAGTCTATAAGCTTTGTTAATCTTCTGGGTCAAGGCTGGTCCAATATGGCACCTGTTTGGGAAGCTGGGAATTTTAAAACTATTTCTGCCAAGCACTTATTTATCAAGCCTCCAGGCTAACCTAATTACTGACTACCAGGGGCTGTCCCTGCAGGCAGTGCACTCGCCTCGGGGGGCAACTGTACTAATGCTGCTCAGTCCCAGTGGAACTTCTATGATAGAAAGACTCCAGTACATGAAACAAATGTCTAATGTGGAAGAAGATTTAAAATGAGCAGGCAGTTAATTAGCTTGTCAACTTTAACTCAGCCTTGCAACATATTAGCCTTTTAACCCTGTAATATAAAGTGCTGTGAAAAAGGATTTGCCACATTCTAATGTCCTCTATTTTTGTTTATATTTTATAAAATATAAAAAAAACATAAATAAAAACAATCTGAGCAAACAGTTTTTAAATTATATATTGACTTATAGATGATCTGGGGCTGGGGCCAGTGGTAGGATACTTGCCTATGGACCAAGAGGTCGCAGGTTCGAATCCCACCTCCAGCACTACCTCCATTGGTTTCCTGAGCAAAACCCTTAACCACAAGTTACTCTGGGGAGACTGTCCCTGTAATCAGGGATAGGGATAAGGTTGGATAAGAGCATCTGCTGAATGCCGTAAATGACAAAACTCAACAACACTTATATTACCATGTGAAATAGTAACTGCCCCTTACGCCTTAAACTTTCTTGTGATACCTTCAGCAACAAAAATGACAGTCAGGCTCATCTAGTTGCAGGAGATCAGTCTTTGGCATCACTTTGGAGAAATTCTGGCTGAATTTTCTGAACAAAATTATTTCAGTTCAATTACATTGGAGGGTTCTCTCCTTTCAGGTCCTGAGCATGTCAATGGGGTTTGGGTCAGGGCACTGTTTCATGTTTCTTCATTTGGAGATGATTGTTTTCATTGTGGTTTGCTGGAGTCCCAGAGCGTGAGAAAATAACCCTTTCCTAGCTGATATTCAATATTCAATAAAATTTCACTTTCAGGACTTCTAAAATTCATTTTAATCGATCGAGGCTTATTGTGCTGTTTGTTAAGAAATTGGAGGGAAACTGATGTTGGAAAGATTTAAGTAATATCTAGACTCAACAGGGCTGGCACCAAACGATCTTTGGCATAGCTAGTCTAATTTAACTCTTTTTCAGTTAAGAGTGCAAGAGTGTATGGTCAATGTTTGTCTTGCAATTAATTACATATCATTTGAAAACTGTGTTTTGTTTACTGATTGCCTTGTATACACATTTTTTTGAGAATAGGAAAAGTGAAGAGTTAGAAAATAACAAAAACAGAGAAACCTAGTGGCAGAAACTTTTTCACAGCACTGTACACTGTAAGTTTGGAAATGGTATTGGTGGGATGTGTTTATTAAATGCTAAAGTGATGGTTAGTACAGTACCATATAACTGCCACTATTTAAAATATGTATATTTTAAATATTCATTGTTTATGCATGAATTCTTTGTTTTGAAAAATAGAATCTGTTTCTACAGTAACATGCAAAAGTCATAAGTAGACACACCAACTGACAATAAAAGTTTAAATGAAAGCACTACATATGAGAATACATAAAAATAACCATGTTTTAAAAAGCAGCCCATGGTCTACTTTAATATGGTTTTAATATGGAAAGGTTTTTTTTTATGTTAACTTTCCAGGTAAATAGCTTAAAGCTACTGGATGCCAAAAATTACTGTTTTTCTTTTGTTTTGCTCATACTGAAAAACCTGAGCCTGTTTCAGATAATCACATTATTTTAACTTATTACAAATTTTAGCAATACAATCCTTGAAAGGGATATCCTGCCTGTTTTTCACAACATCAGAATTTGCTTATGATGAAATAAATGCACCATTTAACAGAGATGTATTGAATAACAACTGAGCTCAATGGCAGTGACAGAACCATTTTCTGCATCTAAAATCTTCACCACAGTAAGCTTTTTATTTTAATATATCATATTATTAAGTACTTTACTCGCATATACACTGCACATACATTGCCAGCTGATCCAGGGTTTTATTTTAAATTTCTTTAACTTAAAACTAACTGATTCAGTTTGGATTGCTTTCCATGTAACTACCGAACAATAAGCCTCAGGAAATGATAAGCCCAGGGATTTAAGGGGCTCATGTCTTGTTGGTTAACTGTAATTGAGAGCTTAATAATAATAATAAAAAATCTCTACATAACATGGTATACCTCTTATATTGGCAATTTAATAAACAGTAATGCCTTAAAAACAGAAGGTATAGTGCAGCATTGTAGTTTGGAATGCCTGTGTGGGCACTCTTTTCACTTTCCTCAGCCCAGTACTCGATTACCATGACTGTCCCTATCCCTCATGGCCTCTGATCTAATCCTGTGTTTAAGCAATCCAATTTCTCTCCTGCAGTGGCCATCACTACTCAGCAGAAATACAATCCTGGTAGAGAGAGAAAGAGAGAATAGCTCTGACTTTATATGGGCCTTGAGATTGTCGGAGTGAGGACACAAAGCAAATGGAGGGGCTCTAAGAGAGCTGAAGAAGAAATTGGAAACAGGGAAAAGCACCTGTTGCCCTGAAAAAAGTCAGTTCCACTTAGCTATCAAAGCTAAAAAAAAAAACCCAAAACAGCAGCATCTTGTGTACAGTCGATAGCTCTCATTGCATTGAGACAATTTTAAGCCCCTGATTGTTTGTCTTGTCTCTTAGTCTCTAATCATTGGCATTATGACTATTTTATCATCATCATCATCCTCACCATCATTATCATCATTCTGACATTCATCATTCATGACATGATAATGATGCTGATGATGGAGAACACAAATGATATGGACATAGGACAGGCAGTGTACAGTGTCCACAGGAGGACAAGCTAACTGTAAACAATTGGCTTTTTAATGACTTTTTTGCTTGCTATATGTTGTGTTGACTGTGCTAATGTGATAAAATGGGCCAGATTTTTTAACCTAACTATGGGCTTGGGGAAGAAGACATGCTAGAATAATAAAGTTGTGTCCTCCTTTAGACTTCAAAATGCAGGTCACTTTGTTCACCTCATTAAATTATTATGGTTCTCAAAGAAAAGCTTCAAAGTTGAGGCTTATTCTGATGGAATCTTAAACATCAATGTCATTTTCAGTAGGCTAATAAGACTGACTTGAAAAAAGTGGTTGTCTTATGATGATGCCTACAGTCAGTAATCAGAAACCTTCAAATGTTTATGATAAAGCAGCCCATAAGTTGTTCCAGTGAGCATCTGCAATTGAACTGAAGATAAGATATAAACAGAACAAATCAGGTTTGTATTTGTCAAGAAACTGTTTCTATTTACAGTACTGTGCAAAAGTTTTAGGCAGGTGTGGAAAAAATGCTGTAAACAAAGAATGCTTTCAAAAATGGAAGTGTTCATCATTTATTTTCATCAATCAACAAAATGCAGTGAATGAACAAAAGAGAAATCTAAATCAAATCAATATTTGGTGTGACCACCCTTTGCCATCAAAACAGCATCAATTCTTCTAGGTACACTTGCACACAGTTTTTGAAGGAACTCGGTTGGTAGGTTGTTCCAAACATTTTGGAGAACTAACCACAGATCTTCTGTGGATGTAGGCTTCCTCACATCCTTCGGTCTCTTCATGTAATCCAGACACACTGGATGATGTTGAGATCAGGGCTCTGTGGGGGCCAGAAGAACTGATGCTGGTTTGACAGCAAAAGGTAGCAACACCAAATATTGATTTGATTTAGATTTTTCTCACTTTGCAAACTGATAAAAATAAACAATCATTATTTCTATTTCTGAAAGCATTCTTTGTTTACAGCATTTTTTACACACCTGCCTAAAACTTTTCCACAGTACTGTAGATCTCCTACAAAAAACAGGTACTTGGTTATGCAAGTTTTGATTTTCATATATTTGATCACATATTAGAGTTATATCTATGGTGTGATAGATACAACACATTCCATGCTTCCAATAAAGTTATGCGTTCTAAAAATATATTGAACCCGTTTTAACAAGTTTCTGGCAATTAGAACACTTTTAATCTTCACAGTGTTCATTTATATAATTGGTGGTTTTGCTGCAAATTAAGACAGCGCTGAGACACATTATTAGTCTCCTGCAGGAAACAGCTTGATGGGTCATCCTCCACTGCACCAAGTAAGAAGTGACAGCTCGTGTGTTCTACTGTTTAAGCTACTTTCTTATGCCATTAAAGAAATGAACCTCATGAAAAAAATAATATTTTTAGTCCTGAAACAGTCTTGTGTGATTATTAGTGTGTGAATTTCTCATAGTGATCAGTAACTGTTTTTTTTTTATAACATCTCCTCAGTTTAAGTCATTGCCAATTCCAAATGCTTGATAGGTCTCCCCAATCACATTGGACTAACAGGCTGAGAGGATAAAGGCTGCCATGTGCTTAATATCAGTTAACAGTTTCTCACAATGGGTAGTGTTATCCTGAATGATAAAGAAAGGCTAAGCCATCCTACCCACCATGTGTTAACCAGATGGGCCCACCAGTAGTACAAACATCTAAACTATGGTCCCATTAATGGGAAAATCAAGCTTAACCTCAAAGTAACGGTCATCAGTAGTCAGCAGTTCAAAAGAGAAAAGCTCCTCACTGATATGTAACCTAATATGTAACCTGACACAATTAATGTTTAATTTACTGTCTACTGCTACCATATATTTATTTTGTTCCTTCAGATAGAATACATCCTGTACCATACAATCCCCTATGAAAGTACTATAGCAGCACTGAAACCATAAACACTGAAGTGGGTTTGGGTTTGAGATCAAAAGTATATTAACTAATAAATCACTTTTTCAGCTTTTATTTCCAGGTATTTACCTCTAGATATTTTTAATTGCCTAGAACCTTGCAGCTTGTGTATTTAATTTTTCAAATGAGCAAAAGTATAAAAGTATACATTGTTCTTGATATCTAATCCCGTTTGAAGCCTTGAATTACACCAATTTCACCTGTGAAGACTGCATTTATTGTTTAAAAGTTTAAAAAAGTAAAGATTAATCTTTATTACAAAGATTAATCTCTACCAAAGTCATGGAAAGGCAAATGTGTGGAACAAAGAAGAATACACTTCTCCTTCTTTATCCGGCTGTTCCTGTTTAGGGGTCACCACAGCAGATCATCTGTTTCCATTTATTCCTGTCCTCTTCCTCCTTCAAGCCGACCACCTGCATGTCCTCTCACACCACATCCATAAACCTCCTCTTTCGTCTTCCTCTTTTCCTCTTTCCTGGCAGCTGCATTTTCAACATCTTCCTCCCAATATAATCCTCGTCTCTCCTCTGGACATGTCCAAACCAAAGCAACCTTGCTTCTCTACGAAAGAAAGAATGCACTCATAATCCAGATACATACAAGCTCATTTGTGAAACACAGTAAAGACAGTGTCCTGGCTTAGGCTTGCATGGCTTCTTCTAAAGAAGGTTCAATAATATTGATTGGTGATGTCATATACTAATAATGGCATTAGAATGAGTTCTAAAGTCTACACAAACAATTTACAGAGAAGTATAACTTTATCATGAACTTTATCATGAAGCCAGACAATGATCCAAAACACACTGCCAAGTTCATTAGATGTCATCAGCAGGAAATTGTGGAAGGTTTTGCACTGGCAAAGTCAACAAGCAGACCAAATGAAACATGCATTTTATCTCCTGAAAGGAGACTGAAGAGAGAAGCGCACAATGGCCCTATAGTTAAATTCTGAAAAAGTCCAGCAAATTTGGAAAGACACCAGCAAATGCAGCAACACAACAGTAAATACAAAACACAACAAAGAATTTCAATAGCTAAAGCATCAAAGCAATCAGTCAAGTTTAGTAATTTATTTATTATTAAATCAAGCAGCTAAATGACCCTTTACCACCTCTTCACAGACATGAATCACCTGTCTGCCTGATGAAAGTGTGTGGGTGAAGTCTCTTATAAGAAAATAAAGAGCAAATGACAGCAAGGTTTGAAATCCACTTCATAATGATAAAGGAGAATAAGCATAGCTCAGGTTTATTTGGCTGGATGAGAACTGAGAGTTTACTTGGTGATGTGAATGGGTTACATTTGTTGTGCCATCTCTAATTGGTCAAATAAACCATCGTCAGTGTTTGCTGAAAAGTAGATCAATAACTTTCTTTCTAAGAGAAAGGTTACAGTTATTTACTAAGCAACAAATGAGCTTCAACAGTTTTCAAAATGCCTTTTTATTATTATGGCATCAAAAATTAAATGCTAGAAAGTCCTACTAAGTCCTACAAGAACTTTTGCATTCTCTGAACAGCCACAGTGAACACAGACACAGTGTTTTTAAGTGTTGTGCCTCTACAAGGTCAGCAGGGTCAGCACATTTTATTTCTTTGTGGTGTTGATCAGACAGAGAAACTGACCAGGTTTAACAAGCTGAATCACACTGACTCAAGCTATTGGTATAGTCCCTACTGCTCTCTCTCTCTCTCTCTCTCTCTCTCTCTCTCTCTCTCTCTCTCTCTCTCTCTCTCTCTCTTATTCTTTTCTTCTATAATAACTTGCTCTTGTTGTTGTTCTTATTATTATTATTATTATTATTATTATTGTTTTATTATTATTATTATTATTATTGTTTTATTATTATTATTATTATTATTATTATTATTATTATTATTATTATTGTTATCAAAAACATGGGCTATTTTAATACAACTTTATTAACATCTATCTTGAATTGCAAATACTTCTGAGACATTATTCAGAGATTAATATTTCATACTCACTTTTGTAATGTTAATTGGATGTGAGCACAAACATCAATTGAGGTTTGCATGTAATTTGCCCTGAGATCAGCCTGGCAATGAAAGCAGACAGCACTTATGACAGCAATGCTTGCTGAAAGACGAATTAAAGCTAAATGTGGGTAATTAGTTGCTACATGTATTAATATTTAAAGGATATTTGAGGTTCTCAGCCTGTGCTCTGTATTTGTTGTTTTCTGGGCTGATGAAGGGAAAAAAAAGCTTTCAATATAGTAGACAAACAGACAGCTCATTTGGTCTGTTTCTATGGAAATACAGAGATGTGTTTTGTGAGGTGTAGCTCACCATGAGCCACATTGAACAGACCTGGTTCTACTG
Organism: Hepsetus odoe; assembly: GCA_017165825.1. NCBI lineage: Eukaryota > Metazoa > Chordata > Actinopteri > Characiformes > Hepsetidae > Hepsetus > Hepsetus odoe. The sequence continues at coordinate 10,803,012 of CM029382.1, forward strand.
CCAGAACACTGCACCACACTGCTTACAATGGCTTTAAAGAAACTGAAGAATCTAATGACATTCTTCACAACATTCATATTTTGATGTGAATTACTCTACAGAGAACATTGATGGTGCTGTCCTGTAAATGTGATGTTACAACAACTGTAACAAGTGTAAGTCAAATGTAATTGATCTTTTCATGATGTCCATTAAAATGTGTTATTAATATGGCAATTTATAAAATTATTTATCTGGCCAAGACAATTTAGATCAAATTGTACTTTTAAAAAGTTTTTTTATTATAAAATAACTTTTATAACTTTTACAAACTGATAATGCTCAGTTAAGTGACTATTAGAGGCTCAATGAGCTCCAAATTTTGAGGCAGTCATATTACAAGTTATTTTAGTGCTTTCGATATGTATTTTACTCAGTACTGCAGCTTTAAGATGCCACATAAGGATCAAAACAGTGCTTGATGCACTTGTTAGAATCATTGCCTGACAAGTGTCTTCACACTCAAACGACCAATCCTCCTCAAGGCTTTTAGAGAGATTTCATGATTTATTGTATCCTGCAGAGAGTCGGGCTAAATCGTTTCTGAAGGTGGTTGAGCCGTTTTTTTCCAATCTCTCTCACAGTCTGATTAAATAACTCACATTTTCTTTTAAGCTGTCAACCTGCAGCAGAAAAATATAGATGATCGAGGCAGTTCCTTGTTGGCAATCTCTTTGTAATTATCTTTGAAACAGAACCGCTGTCCCCTTGCAAGACAAATGCAGTGTACATTTCACAGTCTGAGTGTCTAAACACAACATGTAATATGTTTTAAGTTAATTAAGATTAATAATTGCACTATAATAACAGCAGTTTGCTCTTAAATCCCGCATAATTCATCATTAGCAGTGAACTAAAAGGAATGGCTTTTTGAAAAAAAGAAAAAAAAAACATGTATTAGGGCTCATTTAGCAAATGTCAAAGTGTGTCATATCATCAAAGAACTGAGTCAACTCAGTTTAAGTGGTAAGCATAGGCTGTCATATGGTGAAATTACACATCTAATCAACAAGAATAGTATCCCTGGTGGCTCCGAGCTGAATGGCCACGCAACTTGTTGCCTGCTGTTAACTACGTGCAAGAGCCACAAACAATTAAACCGAGATCAAACCAATGGTCCAATAAAGCAAAGACCAAACTGAAAAAATGTTGCTTGCATTGAATTTTGAGAGCTTCTTAGAGGAAAACGATGAGCTTTAGGTTACTATCATACAAATATGAAGTTTTCTCTGAATGCAGGTTTCTAATGAGGTTTTCTGCTCTTCTTGCCAATTGCAGGTGCGCAGCAAAAGTAACAATAATTAAATAAGGAGTAAGAAAAATACAACAATACAGAAAAACATAGACTAATGCTTCCCTTTGAAGCACAATGAAGTTAGAGTAAGATAGTTGAGGGTTGAGAGATTAATAAATAGGGATAAAAAAAAGATTTTTTATTTGAAATGCATGCTCTGGGCAAGATATCAGATCAATCAAGGAACAGAAATTAAAAAGAAAAATATGTCAGTGTCAGAGAATGTATCTCCACAATGATAACTTTACACAAGAAGTAAAATGTTTCCTTACTTCTAATGTAAGTGTCAGTGTGAGTTTTTTTTGAATAGTTTTTATGTAAAGAATAGTTTCTGTGTTCAAGGAGTGCACAAATGTAAAATAAGATGATGAATGATCAAAAGGATCAAAATATCCCAGTTCCTCTTATTATTATAATTCCCAGGTTAAAAGATTAAAGTATCTTTAATTTTGTATGTCTTGCATTGAAAATGGCATTTGTTTAGTGTTACAACATTAAAGGGATGAAAGAGTCTCTAAAGAGTAGACCAGATAAAAAAATATATTTTAAGTGGTGAATCATCACTTCATCCAGAAAACTGGTCCAAACCTAAATAGGTAAGACATTTTGTTCTCAATAAATACACTTAAGTTCAAGTACAGAAATACAGAAAAACATTTCTTTCTGTGGTTTCAGGAGCTGTACTTTCTCCCCTGATAGGATGGCTTAGGCACTAGGGCTGCTAGTTTTGCTTGAAAATTGGATTTGATTACAAGAAATACAGTTGCACTGACATTTGTAAGCATTACATCATTAAATTAATGGTCTGCTATTTACACTAATGGTTCCTTTATGTCACACACCTACATAACATACCTAATAAGCTGCCATTTCCTATCATTACATAGGATAAACAATGTGGAGTTGTTCACGTTCAATAGACCTATTCTGAACTCAAAATTGTGGTCACAAATACATTAGGTAATCATCTCAGACCATGGCAGCTTCCATCAGCTTTATTTCAGCAGCCACTGTCTTACAGACATTTGTATTAATATATAGTTTTCACATGTGTTTCTTACATGTGCCCTACTGTATAAATACACTCTTGTATGCAATCTGTCAACATAAGCTTCTATTTATGAGTTATATGCTTGTTTATATTTATATTTACACTTAATTCACATCAAGCTTAGAGTTACAAACCCAAATCAAAAAAGAATGGGACAGTATGCAAACAAATAAAATTCTTAAATTTACATTTACTTTCATTATAATTGTCACGGTAGATGGCGCTCTTCTCTGACTGAGCACACCTGGGCTCATTAGGACACAGGTGTGCTTCGTTGGGGTGGGCTTTATAAGCCCTAAGGGTGCAGAGTAGAGTGTCAGTCATCATGTGTACATGTCCGGGTGCACCTGTGACAAGGTGTTCTTACACGTGTGGGTGCTTTTATGTTTGTGATGGATAATAAAGAAGAGATCCTGATTACTGGCTGCGCATTTATGTCCGAAACAAACCCACCACCTCACCATTACAATAATATACATTATAAATCAAAGATTTCACATTTTGTTTGCTTCATTTTATTTACTAATATACAGCCGTTCCTGCATTTCAGGTCTGTAACACATTCCAAAAAAAGTAGGGACAGGGCCAGTTTACCGCTAGTAATGAGGTAGGAACAAATTATTAATTAATGAGGTGATATCAGACAGGTGTTGTCAACAGAATAAATAATCAGGAAAGTGCATTGAGCTTTTAGAGCAGCATATCAGAATGGCACTTTTTCCAGGGACTTTTTTCCCCATGTATTTTTCAAGAAGACAATGCAAAATCACATCCTGCGCACATTAAAAAAGCATGACTGTGGAGGAAAAGGGTACAGGTACTGTGCTGGCCTGCCTGCAGTCCTGACCTGCCCCAGTAGTAAATGTGTGGAGAGTTTGTGTGAAGTAAGAAGAGCACTTTACACTGTTGTGCACGGGTTAATTTGTTTGTTGAAGAATTAGACAAAATAACACCTGAAATGCTTCATTTGCTTGGTGTCCTCTGTGTCAAAGTATATGCTGTTATTCTTATGAGAAGGGATGGCAACATTTTAATTTGATAACTGCTTTACCATCTCATCAAACTTTTATGGTTTGTGTTATGGCCTGAAATGCAGGAATGGAAGTGTATTAACAAATGAAATGAGGTTGACCAGACAAAGAATGAAGTGAGAATTTACACTAGAGTTGTAACTAATAACATAAAAAATATATCTTTTTAATATTTTATCAATTAAAAAATATAGGAGTGAATACATTACAAACCCAGTCAATCCTCTTTCTTATGTCAGTGGCCCATTCTTTATAATATTGTGCTGCATTTCAGTTTATTGAACTTAAAAAATCCACTTTATGCACATTCTTTAATTGCACTATTACTTTAAGCTCATGCAGATCATGCTCAAATTATACTGCTAATATTGCATGCACCCAATGCATCCATTTTCAATCTTTCATGTTTCCATAAAAGTCTTATTGTTGTGAACTGTAATTCACGTTTTGCTCCCCTTTTGGAAGTTTATTGCTGCTCCTTTCTTTTTATTATGCAGATCCCCTAACACACCCCTTCAGTGCCAGTAACTGATATAAGAAAGAGATCATTGGATTGATTTTGTAGTGTATTAGTTTCCATCTCTCAAGTTATTGCATTGTAAAAATATTTTGAAACATTTTAAAAAGTGCCAACAACTAGTTTAAGTTAAACTCTTTGATCACTACTACTTGAGTACATTGCTAAGGATTAAGTCAAACAAAAATAAACAGTTTATTTCATCACAAGTTTTAGTTTGTGTAATGATGTTATTTGGGTAAATAAAAAATGCATTTATATCATGCTTGGTATTTTGTTTCTTATAAAGGTAGCTGATTGTGATCTGGCAAAAATAGACTTGTCTAGACCTTTCTACTTAAATAATGTGATGAATCTTTTTCAAACCTCACACACTCTCTTGTGTTGCCATGCCTTGTTGTGATTTATGCAGTTGCTCTGCTGTGAGTCTTTTCTCTTCATTCCTCAGGATTCCTTATTCAAAGTCAGCCTACCTTGCACTCAATTATGGTTCTGCCTGGTTTAGCTAAGCCATATTGTTTCTCCCTCTCATTCTCACTGAAACTCTGGATACATCAGAGCCATTAAACTGTCATCCATTGTTCCTGCTATTCAGGATTGCCGTTTTCTTTTATGCTCTCCAACCTCTTCTCCTCTTTCCTTACACTTTACTGCTAAGACTTTAAGACTTGGTGTGAAACAGTTAAAGGGGCTATATCCTACTGTTTTAAATTAAAGTTAATTGTGGTTTGTGTGCTAAAAAATAGTTTTTACATTTTTTTTCAATATATCCACTTATAATTTTACATATTTAAATTAGATACATTTTGTATGTTATTGTCCCCTTAAAACTAAATATTGTCCAAATGAATAATTTTTGTTTTCTTTGTTTGTTAGTTTTTATTTTTTTCGTAATTTAAAAGAAACAAACTGACCAATAGTAATGCTATAGAATAGAATGCACTATTGTTACATCCACTTAAATTTAAAGCTAAGAAAGTTTTCTCTTCCTCCCATAAGCTTACTTTTTTTGTAGATACAAGGTTTTATTTCAGTTGCAATGATAGGCACATTATCATATTTTAATGTTTTGTATTTTGTCTCATTCCGAAAGCAATGTAAGCAGAAATGTTCTATAATTTCAGTGTAAATAATATTTAACAACAATAATAATAATAATTAAACCAATTATAAAAATAATTGTTTATATTTTGCAGGCTAGCTAGTCAACAGGCTAGTTAATGCTTTTGCAGGCTAGCTTTCATTCATGCATCATGTATCAAGGATAGAAGGACATGAGTGTTCAAATAAGTTAAAAACTGTATTATTTCAACTATCTGATATGTTTCAAGTTTTAAAATGGTTAAATTAAAATTGTTAAACAAAAAAATCATTAAAAACATAAACATCTCACTCAGTATAACATTTACATTTTTCTTTATGTGTTCACTGGCTGATCATTGACACTTTACTCACTGCTCAGCTCAGTTGCTTCATCTGCCCTTTGCCTGTCCTCTTCCCTCTCCCTTTGTTGTGGTACATTTCCGATGTCCTTCTTGCTCACCCTCTTTCCCTCACAGCTTGTCTCCTCTGGCCCACTAGCTGTCTTCTCTCCATTCACACCCTCTCAGTATGAAGCTTGTTTTTCTCCTTGCTGTGCTCTCCAAGAACCACATCAGTGACTGCTCCTTCCCACCAACCCCTCCCCTCCCCTCCATTGGAAGGCTTCTTATTGCAAGGCTTCTTATTCTGCTTCTGCTCTCTCCTTTTCACCTGTGGCTGCATTATTTGCTATTCTGCACAAAGTTTTACTGTTACTGTCTGGCCTCATTCTGTTCTGCCTACAGCAGTCATGTTTACGCTTTTTGGATTTCTCAGATAAAATGTCATCTCCAACTTTACAGTACATATGCCCTTCCTGGCAAGTTCCCTTTTACAGTCTCATACCTCCCTGATTTGCTTACATTTTCCTACCTTTCACCCTAAAATTTAGGACCTGTTGGGTACCTTTTTTGGATCAATGACATTGAAGAAACACTTTTGGTTCCCTGAAGGTGAACAAGAGAAAAACAGAACCCATAAAACACTTTCAATGTAAATGATATGTGCTAGTTTTTTTTTTTCTGGAACCATAGTTCCAAGCCAAGAACTGCTCAGGAATCTTGATTTTTAACAGTATTATTGGATAGTCCTGCCCCACTCTGACACGGTCTGTCGTGCCCGTGGTTCCGATCGGGCACGACAGATGGCGCTCTGTCCTGACTGAGCACACCTGGGCTTGTTAGATACAGGTGTGCTTCATAGGGGCTGCTATTTAAGCCCCGGTGTCAGACAGAGCGCGTCTATTATCGAGGCTACGCCACAGTTAATGGTGGCACTTTTTGGTTTATATTGTCTTTATGTTAATAAAGTTACGCTGAACCACTGGCTCTGCATTGGCGCCCTACACCCCGCCATCGTTAGCAGAATGAACCGCCGTACCTGGACGTCGCGAGCCAAGAGCGCGAGTATATGACGCTGGCAGGACGGCAGGCGAACGTGGTCGAGGCAGACGCCGCGGCTGATAGCGCCTGGGAGACGGAGGAAGCGGCTCGACCTCCGCGGCCGCCTGGAGTGGTGAGGACTGGTGCGACGGACACCGACGGCCACGCCATGAGCTCGGAAAGCCGTTCGAGGAACGCACGCCGATGCTCCCACTCGGGCCCCACCCCGATCCCGAGATGCGCATGGATCGGTTCGCGCCGTTCCTCCGATGCTGATTCCATGGCTACAAGGGCACAGCGCCACTTCCACATCGCTGAACTACGTGGTATTTACAGGCGCATGGAAGACGGGCTTTTTGGAAGGCTGCCAAGGCAGTGCGAAGCATATGCCAGCCGCGCGCCTCCGCATGTCGCGGAAGACAGCGCCAAAGCCGCAAGCCGCCCGCGACAACGCGGGAAAGCACAGCGCCAGCCGCCGCTCGCGACAATGCGGAAGCACAGCGCCTCCGCCGCCTCCGCGGCAATGCGGAGACACACTGCCAGCCGCGGCCGCCGCGCACAGCGACAGCAACTGGCAGTCCGCCAGCGGAGAGCGCTGCGCTGGCGGATAGCGGGAACACGCCAAACGCTAATCACCACAAGAGGTCGGTAGTGTCGCGTTTTTCCGTGTTCACAGCGCCAGCACGGCGTCCCCCGCGCCGCCACGCGCCAGCACGGGCGTCTCGCCGCCACGTACAGCACGGCCTCGCCAAGACCGCGCCAGCAATGCACCTCAAGGCCGCCACGCTGCCAGCACGGGCGTCTGCCGCACGCGCCAGCGCGTGAGGCCCCCGCGCCGCATCGCTAGCCAGCACGGCGCCCCCGCGCCGCCATCGCCAGCACGGCGCCCTCGCCGCACCGCGCCAGCACGGTGTCCCCCGCGCCGCCACGCGCCAGCACGGCGTCCACTAAGAGGATGGCAAAGAAAGTCGTCACGGACACTGAGAGCAGGACGATGGGGGAGACCACTTCCTGCATCGTGCAACCAGGGAGGTCGACCAAGAAAGCCCGTCGCAACAAGAAAAGCGGCATCAAGTGTCGCACCTCGACCACTACTAACCCATCAGCTGGGCCGAAGCGCAGAGAAGAGCAGCTCCAGGTTAGTGGGCATTAGAAATGCAAGTTTGGGTACAGATGTGGTTTGAACATGAGGCTGCAGTAACCATTCAGGCACAGGTGAGAAAGTACTTAGGCAGAAAACACTACCTGAAGCTACCAGGGGCAGCCAGGATTGTGCAGCAACATTATCGTAGAGCTAAGAAGATGATGCGAAGCAAGACAGGTTCTCATGGCAGGCATTGCCACATGCAAAGTCATTCCAGGAAAAAGGCCAGATGACTCTGAGACAGAAACACCAGGCCTACAGTGATACAACAGCGCTTACAGGGCTCACTGTGCTCGACGCGACATCTATGTATAAAATATGCTGCTGCCATCCAGCTTAGGTATCGCCCACACTTGATGCCAGAAAGCAGAGGAGGGAGGAATTTGAATTACAGCCTGCTGCAATGTTCCGTGTCTGCGCGAGGTCGAGGCCAAGGAAGATTGTCCGCAACATCAGGCAGCTTCCCTAATACAGGCGGGCGCTCAGGAGGACACAGGAGGTAGCAAAGTACCAGGCCATAAGGGTGTCAGCTGGTCATCATTCAAAGACATTATAGGTCTTACACTACAGGCAAACTGGAAACATGAAAGATTCCAGGTGCTGAGAAGGCCAGTGATATGCATCCAGGCAGCTTTAGGAGTTTTTCTGTTCGAAGAATGTTGCTGCAATGTACAAAGCTGCCACCATGATCCAGGCTGTAGTAAGAATGCACCAGCAAAGATTGGTTTTCAAGAAACAGTGCTGGGCAGCAAGTGTTCTCCAGAGGAGGTTCAGAAGATGGAAGCTTGGGCACCAACAAAAGCAGAGGTATCAGCTGTTCAGACATGCTGCAATTTGCTTGCAAAAGTCATTCAGAGGAAAAGGTGCAGGATCAGTCAACGGATCAGAGCTGCAAAGACAATCCAATCTCACCTCAGTAGATGAACAAATCAGCTACATGAATGTCTGCCAGCTCACGGAACAGAGGGAGTTGTTGATAGAGCTCTACCAGCAGCTGATGGCTAAAAGAAGCCTCGAGCGCTACAGGTGAATGCCTCGGCCATTTGTAATGAAGGATTGAAACGCATGAAAGGATCACTCTATCTGCTTCCTCAAAGGAGAGGACCAGGACTCTTACCCAGTAAGGCAGATTAATATGGGAAGAGAAAGAAAGGCTGCCTGGCACAAAGGTGAGCTTCAAGGAAAGAGCGTAAAATTAGAGAAGGGAGATGTTCTAGAAGAAAGCCAGACACTGTGACGAAGGTCCAAAGAGAAAGGCTGGTGAGAGAACGGATGAACAGGAGGAACCTAACTGTCTGCCACAGACACCCAGGAGAGTTGAGACTCCAATCCATTCACAGAAGCTGGAAGCTGGGGCCAGCCTTATGCAGTAGAAAACAACTGAACCAGACCAGGCAGAGTTGAGACAGGTGCAAGACTAAAATCACGCTTCCAAGTGGTAGAACTGAGAAAAGCCAGGAGAGAGGCTGGTAAACCCACTGAGCTACAAGACCTGTCCAGAGGATCCAGAGAAGGGAGGCCAGAGGCTTCAAAAGCACATGACGACAATCCAGCCGCCTTCATCTGATGTCGGTGGAGTGACCCACGGACACCAGAGGCGCCGGATTGCCGAACCCCGCTATTCAGAAAGAGGAGTAATCCAGGTTACCAAGGGTAAAGCCTGACAAGCAAGAAGGATAATACCGAGGCGAAGCACGCACAAGGTAAACTAACTCTTTCCTCCGAAACACAGAGATTCCCTGTAGTCGCACTGTTTTTCAGGTGAAAACCAGATAGAGCTCGAGCCAGTCAGAGGAGTTCTTTCAGAGGTCCCGCTATGGGTCAAAGTAGACAGGTGACGGCGAAACCCGGGATAGCAGAGAGAAACCGAAGGACTGTGCGGCCAAACCCAAACATCAAAGGGACTCGGTTACGAAGATATGGACTGAGACTCTGGGATACCCTCACCACCGCCAGGACCTCCGAACACTACTGGCCAGAGGTCCCTTGTTGTTGTAATTTGGGTGTTTGTGGGCCTGGCCAGGCGCCCCATAAAGGGGACTGTTCCAGTTTAACTGGGTTTGTTTAGCCTCCCCTCTGAGGTTCGGATCTGTTTTGACGCCTCAGGAGTGGCGCTGGGGGGGTTATTGAACACGTCTGTCGTGCCCGTGGTTCCGATCGGGCACGACAGATGGCGCTCGGCCCTGACTGAGCACACCTGGGCTTGTTAGATACAGGTGTGCTTCATAGGGGCTGCTATTTAAGCCCCGGTGTGCCAGGACAGAGCACGGTTCATTATCGAGGCTACGCCTCACAGTTAATGGTGGCACTTTTGGTTTATATTGTTCCTTATGTTACAGTTAATGCTTCTGAACCAGTTTGCATTACGCCCTCTCTACACCCCGCCATCGTTACACACCCTGAAAGTGATAGATTGAATCTACATAAATACATGCTCTGTGTATTCTTCGAAAGAATCTGTGTAGTTGTGATATATTTTACTCAAGCAATAATGCATTTGTAAATACATTAAATCAATGCACATTTACATTTGTACACCTGTCATACACCATGTGTACATTTGCACATTCTATGAAAATATTGCTTTTAAATTTAGATCTCTTTCTTCCACTGAGTAAAAGTGTCACAGCTAAGGAAACATGGTCTGTCTTTTCAGCAGAAAATTGAAATGTGTTTTTCAATTGTTAAAATGATAATGGTAATATCATCATGACAAGGCAGAATGACAGTGAATTTGCTACCAGGCTAATATTTGCTAAATTATAAGCCTACACCTGCTCATCCCTATTATGACCTTCACACACCTGCCTGAGGTGAAATCTGAGTTGAAATGTACAACAACCTATAAAGTGCTCTATTTTGACAAAAAAAAAGATTTCTTTTTTTTCACTGGATTTTTATCAGTTTTCTGTTCAGTTGTTGTGAAAGAAAGAATTGTAGATGAAGTCTACATTATATCTGAAACTAGTAACCATGCTGATTCATTTGTGGGCCACAAACTAACATGTGCTTGTTAGAATTCCTTTAGAGTGCTTTAACATGACTGGAAAGTGTTGGTTAGATTGGATTAGATTGGCTGGTGCACTCAGATTTTTCTCATTTCAGCAGGTTATTGCCAAGAGGCTTGATTACTGTTACTGGGGCATGAGGTTTGGGTGTGCTGACTTTCACTTTGGTGTGTGGAAGGGCTTTATTTGCAACACCAGTCTATTACTAATGTATAAGCAATATCTCTGGAGTTTATGAAAACCAATGTGCTTCATTCTGTTCCTCCGACACTCAACAGCTTTCAGACATAAGTGAAAGGTATAACAGAGATATTGTCCATTAATACTTAAATATAGATTTCTTCATCTTTAAATACTAAATGCATATTTTGCTTGCCTCTAAATGCTTCACACAACAAACATGATAATGTGGAAGATGTTCTCATGAAACATTAAAGAGATCCATCCATCCATTATCTGCCGCTTGTCCTAAACAGGGTCGCGGGGGAGTGCTGGTGTCCAACCCAGCACAGGGGGCTTAGGACGGGGACGCACTCTGACAGGCCGCTGTGCCCATTGCAGGGAACATTAAAGAGATTATTTTTTTAAAGAGTGACTCTCTTAAAGACAGTCTACAAATGACATTCTCAATGTTTTTCTGAGACCACCTAAGAAAAGGACCACAATTCCATCATTTTGTGCTTATTCATGTTTTTTTACAGCCTCAGATTCCAACCATCATACTCCACAAAGCAAAATAATTAATCATGAGGCTTGTTCATGAAATGAAATCACGTAAAATGTAACCAGAAACTACATATAACACTGTTGCAAATAGTGTTCTAAATTTAGGCCTGAGAGGATCAATGCAGGTACTGACAACGCAAGCCGAGTTGCTCATCTCTGCAGATGGACGGTCAGCAGTTCTCCACTGGCCCTCAGATCCCCAAGTCATCACTTCTGACTTTTCTGTCATGTCAGAGTTTAAGAGAGCAGGTCTGTGGGCAGTGTGGAAATGTGGAAGCATTTTAATTTACACTGAATTTTCTTTTGCTGAATTTTTTCTTTCTTATAGTCCTATATTCACCAAACATCTAGAATTTTCATGTCATTTTTGCTGTAGTACTGAAATGTAATTAAATCGTTATGTAATTTATTACACAGTAAATAATGTGGATTTGATTTATTAAAGAGGCAGAATCAGCACTCCAGAAAGCAGTTTTCCACATATGTCAGTGTTCTATTAGTTTAAATTTAATGTCAGAATATATCCTTTTGTGATTGCATTAATCACAAAAGAGCTGCATACTTCTACTTCTTTTTCTTTCGCCTGCTCCTGTTTCGAGGTCGCTACAGCAGATCAACCGTCTCCATTTCTTCTGGTCATCTGCATTTTCCTGTTTCAAACTGACCACCTGCATGTCCTCTCTCACCATGTCCATAAGCCTCTTCTTTGGTCTTCCACTTTTCCTCTTTTCTGGCAGCTCCATCTTCAACATCCTCCTTCCAATATAATCCTCATCTCTCCTCTAGACATGTGCAAACCAACGCAACCTTGTTTCTCTAACTTTGTCTCCAAAATGTCTAACCTGAGCTGTTCCTCTAATATACTCATTTTTAATCCTGTACATCCTCGTCAAGCCCAAAGGAAATTTCAGCATCTGTTCCCTCCTGTCTATTCGTCAGTGCCACCGTCCCAAACCCATACAACATCACTCACTAATGTCCTGTAAACCTTCCCTTTTACTCTAGCTGGTACCCATCTGTCACAAATCATTCCAGCCACTCTTCTCCACCCATTTCAACCTGCCTGCACTCTCTTCTTCACCTCTCTTCCACATTCACCATTACTCTAAACTGCTGATTTTGTCACCTCTACTCCCTGCATCCTGACCACTCCACTTTCCTCTCTTTCATTCACACTCATGTATTCTGTCTTTGACCTACTCACTTTCACTCCTCTCCTCTCTAAAGCATATCTCCATCTTTCCAAGTCCTCTTCAAGCTGTTCCTTACTCTCACTGCAAACATCATCATTCATGAAGACTCCTGTCTAACCTTGTCCATCAACCTGTCCATTACTATTGCAAACAAGAATGGGCTCAGCACTGATCCTTGATGTAATCCAACCTCTACCTTAAATGCAGCCATCACTCCCACTGCAGATATCAGCACTGTTACACTGCCATCATACATATCCCGAACATACTTCTCTGTAACACCTGAGTTCCTCATACAAAACCACAACTCCTCTCCAGGCACCCAGTCATATTCTTTCTCCAAGTCTACAAAAGCATAATGTAACTCCTTCTGACCTTCTCTGTACTCTTCCATCAACACCCTCAGAGCAAACATTGTATCTGTAGTGCTCTTTTTCAAACCATACTGCTGTTCACTAATCCTCACCTCTTTTCTTAACCTAGCTTCCACTGCTCTTTCCCATAACTGCATGCTGTGGCTGATCAACTTTATCCCTCTATAGTTACCACAGTTCTGTGCATCACCCTTATTCTTGAAACTGTTACTTCATCAACCCAAAGAACCAATCACAACCCACACTCCATTCACCTTACAACATCTGGTCCAACAGCCTTTCCATCAGGCATCCTCTCTGTTTTAAACAATCTGGTCAGAAACTCAACTGCCATCTCCCCTTAACACCTCCATGCTTCCACTGGTAAGTCATCTGGTCCAACATATCTTTCCCAGATCTGTCTCTCTATCTAGCCAATCAGTAAAGGTCCTTTTCTCCCTTCTTACTGTCCAACCTCTCACAATTCACCAAACACCTTATCTTTGGCCTTCACCACTGCTTTCTTTGCCCTGTGGTTCATCTCCTTGTACACCTGTCTACTTTCTTCATCTCTCTGATCAACCCATGTCTTCTTTGCCTCTTCTTTTTGAATAATAATTCTGACTTAGGTCCCAACTCACCAGGTTTCCTTATCCTCCTTCCTCCTTCCAGATGTCACACCAAGTACATTTCTAGCCGTCTGTCTTATCACTTCTGCAGTACACCCAGCACTCTGGTAGGTCTTCAACACCTCCCAGTGCCCGTGTTAACTCCTGCCTGAATTCCACCTTGCAGTCCTCCTCCTTCAGCTTCCACCACTTGATCCTTGACTCTGCCCTGACTTTCCTCCTCTTCTTGACCTCCAAGGTCATCCTACAGACCACCATCCTATGCTGTTTAGCTACACTCTCCCCTGTCACTACTTTGCAGTCTCCAGTCTCCTTCAGACTGACCCTCCTGCAAAGGATATTATCCACCTGTGAGCATCTTCCTCTTATACGTCACCCTGTGCTCCTCCCTCTTCTTAAAATAAGTCTTAACCACAGCCATTTCCATCCTTTTCACAAAATCTACAACTGTCTGACCTTCAGCATTCCTCTCCTTGACACCATATCTACCCATCACCTCCTCATCACCTCTGTTCCCTTCATCTTCCATCCACACCATGGTAAACTAATTTAAACCTCCTCCAATCCACACCATGGCCTTACTACCCTTCCATCTAGTCTCTTGCACACACAAAACGTCAACCTTCCTTCTCTCCATCATATCAGTTCATTCTCTACTACTGCTGTGCTGGTCCCAAGCATCAGGAAGGGCATCCAGTATAAAACTTTGCCAATTCACTACGTGAACAACGAAACAGACTTCCATACCAGATTGCTTGAGGCCTGGATTAACAACGACTACCATCAGTGCCTACAGGGTGCTTTAAAGACTTTGAATAAAGGTAACTAGTAATGCTACTAACATTCAAAGTCCCTACCCTCATTTCCACTCTCCTCCCCTTCTTTCTCGCCTCCTCCCTCCAGCCATGCTTTCCTCCTCTTCTTCTTCTCCTTTGGCCAACAGTAGTCCAATTTCCACCAGCCCCCTGTAGGCTAACAGCACTGGTGGCAGATTTACACCGGATGCCCTTCCTGATGTTACCCTCCCCATTTATCCAGGCTTGGGATCAGCACAAAGAAATACACTGGCTTGTGCATCCTTAGTGGCTAGGTTACAAAAGGGCTGCATTAATAGAGCAAAATCCGCAGTGACATATTAGCACCTCAGGTATTAAAGGCACCCTGACAGAGTTAAGTGTTGTCCAATTGTATGTATATTAAACCATTAAGTATTCATTCAGCCCTGGGGATCTTGTTAGGTATGGGCATCCAACCAGCCTCCATGATACAGAATGTTCAGCCTTCTTCTACATGTACTTCTTACACATTCAGCATTGAACAGCTCCTTCTGGTTACAGCCTGCTATATCCCATTGTTCAGAGGATCAGACAGCTGAAATCTCATTTAAGTAGTCGTAGATGAGATAGGGCGCAGTAGATCGAGCTAGCAGAAAAGATAAATCCCAGTGTCAAATTTCAAGCTCTTGTTGGAGTATAAAATATTGCCTGACCTACAAAAAAGCAGTTTTACACTTATGTTAGCAAAACTAACCCGTGAGCATGTACATGAATTGGAAAATTGCCAGAAACACATTATTTTTTGTGGTACCACAGCAGAACTACTTTTGGACATTAATCTAAATTCCTTCACAAGTCAATGCTTACCCAAAAATAGTTTAAATGGTTGGACTATTATCTATTTTTTCCTGAAAGGAAGATTCCATGATTTTACCTTGTTTACTAGTTCAGCACTGGACAGCCTCCTTTTATATCCAGACATGACCCACAATCCAACATTCTTGAGTTCTTATTGTAGGACTAACAATAGTCTGAAAATAGCCACTGAATCGATAAAGAAAGATCTACATATGCATCTAAGTTTGAATTGTGAACAATTCAGACTATGCCTTGACCCACAAAGGTGCACCTACTATGAGTTTCGTGGGACAAATTTCTTGCATTAAAAATATTCTTGAAAGATGTCTATACATGCATTTACAGTTACTACAAAAGCCTCGAGTGCCTTCTTGAAAAATGCTGCCTTTATTTTTCTGTGTAGGCTGATTCTGTGCTTCTATATTCATCAATGGTCAGCTCCCTCAGCACCCTTGACCCACAGCTTGTCTCATGGTTCCAGGGATCAGAAATTCCCTGTTGATGCTGGAGTGGTCTGCTTGCTTTAGAAGTCCACCCACAGTGTGGTCGCACAGTCAGGCTCTTGGATCTCCTCATGCTCCTGGACATTTTTATACGCAGTTGGCTCAATTCCAGGATCAGTGTGGCTGTGAAATGTGTCAGATCCATGCGCTGGTGTTGCCCCCCTCGCCCGGGGGCTTTCAGTGGAGAACAAAAGCACGCGGGCACAGCTGGCACGTCTGGGGTGGCTGGTCTTTTATTCGGTGCCTCCTGAGTGATAGTCCAACAGTACTCAAGAAATATGCATGAATGAGGTTTTTTACTGGTTACGGTGTTGCTACTGTGTGTGTGTGTGTGTGTGTGTGTGTGTGTGTGTGTGTGTGTGTGTGTGTGAAGGGGGGTGGTCTGTCAAAGGCTATACGTCACTGTGATCTGCTCGGATTGGCTGGATTTTGCTCCTTTCTGCTCAGATTTTGCGAGCGCGAGGCGGGAGACGGCAGGATCAGCTCGGGGCAGGTAAAAGCGTGCCTTTACTCTCATTACCGCGATGGTAATTCAGATGAATAAATAAGGCTGTGGGTGATCTGAACCTGGCGCAGAATCGGAGATGTTGCGCTCGTAAATTGCGCAAAGGCGCTCAAGGAGGACATCCGCGGTTTTGATCTACCGCATACGAACACTGTCTGCCTTTTTCCACCGTATTGGATTAGTTCAGAGATCCGGAGGACAATGTAAGTAGATTAGAGCAGACAGCCCACAGAGTAGCAGGCCTGCTGGCGGAGGGAGTCTTTATTCAGGTATATTTCGCGCGGAAAAATTTCACCATCACTATTGCGCTCGTTTCTTGGGGGGAAAAATCCTATTGTGTGCGCTGGGCACCAACTCTCTTGTCATTCTTTACATTGGGGTGTTAGATGGCACACTGGCTGTAAGAGATTGCACTGTTTTTTCTATATAACTCACTCCATTCTCTACCGGATCTATTTCAGGCTGAATCTTGAGGGGTGTCTCCCATACAAGAAGGGATGATTGCACTATAGAAGCAGCGGAGAGGTGAAGATCGCCATCACCTCGCTTGGTCGGGTGTGTGTGTGTTGTTTGTGCTTTTTTGGAGGAAATACTCTACACACAGCGGACTAAATGAATTCTAGGACATCCTCGACAGGCTGCCTTCGGCCGCGCCGCCCTGCGGCTCCAACGACACTGCGTGGCCCGAGGGCGCGTGCATGGCGCGCGTGGAGCAGCTCTTCCAGGCGCTCTCCTCCACTGTGGTGCTCTTCGTGCTGGCGATGATCGCCGCCGTCATCTCCGTCTCTCTCACCACCTTCCACTTCCACAAGAGCAAGATGAAGAAGCGCAAGATGCAGCGCGCGCAGGAGGAGTACGAGCGCGACCACTGCAGCCCCCGGTCGGCCAAGGCAAGCTGGCGCCCGGCAGTGCGTCGTGGAGAGACCCGGGGCGCCCGAACGGGAGCCACCAAGCGCCCCCGCGGAGAGCACGAGACAGGGGACGCCAACGCGCGAACACCCGCTCCAGGCCGTGGCCGTGTCCTGATGAGCGCGCCCACCTCGAGCCTGCGTTTTCTAATGTATTATAGGTGTATTATAATTATGGGGCTGGGTTGGGGTCCATACAGACTCTTTCTTCACATGAACAGGAGAAGAAAGTCTACAGCGCTCAGGAAGAGCTCCTGGGAGGGAGGAGGGAAGGGGGCAATACATAATAAAATAATAAAGGACGCACGAATCAATGTGTGCTGCTCTACAAGGTTGTATCGCTGTCCGCGCGGATGGGATTGATTTTCTTCCTCCTCCATCCACGTGAATGGACGATCCAGTGACTTCATATCGTTGGCTGGACCCACGGCTGTTGGACGATCTCGGGACTGGCTGTGAGAAACCAGCGCTAGTAAGGGATGATAAACATCTCTTTCTTCCCCAAGTCAGGTAAAGGCCTCTGTGATGCGGAAGGAGGACGCTCTGTGTTAATCTACCGGGCGCTGTCCACTCCTTTAGTGCTGAAATTGGGACTAACTCACTCGCTCTTCTTCACGTAGGATCCTCCCTTTTATAGTGTAACACCAACACCTCTGGTCAGGCTTCTCTTCTTCAAAAGCGTGTCAGTATTAGTCTAAAGCGTTGCAGGTCCGGTAAGGCATTAAGTTCTCCCTTTTAACTGAAAGCCTTGTCAGGAAGAGGGCTGAAAGGATATGGGTTTTTTTTTTTTGGTGTTTTTTTTTTTGTTGGCCTTTCTGCCTTTCTGTCCTGGCATGACAAAGCTAGTTTGAAACCCTCAGATCCCCTTCCTCTACAGACTGTTAGCGTGAGATTACAGTTACTAGCAGCTACTAGTGGTAGTTTAGCCTACTTGTTTTGGTAACAGTGTCATCATTCATCATATACCCAGAGGCATTTTAGTTGTTCTACAGCTACAGATTTTTTGCCTATTTTGCACTTTTGCTGAAGATTCATCTAAAAATAGTAATCTCTTTTTATTATAGGATTATACTCTTAAAAGTGTGATTTATAACCTGTAGTGAATAAAAACTTTCAAAAGTATTTTTTTCTGTACTTCCTCAACGTTGTGTTTCATCATAGAGTAACACTAAAGCTGACAGCTATTTGAACCGATTCTTTTCATAGGCAGGGTTTCTTTTTTCAGTGCGTCTGAAATACCAATAAAGAATGGTGTAAACGGGTGTGTGTCCTCATTGAGATTCTCAGCACTGTAACAAGCTTTACAGAAGTGAGAAGCAGCAGCGATCAGGGGAGGGGAAGGCAAGGGTGTGAGGATTAGAGCTGCTGTGAAATTACTGTAATGCACTGCTGTCAAAGTTCCTTCCAGCATGATCTAAGTCTTTTTTTTTTTTTGGCAAAGTTTTTTTCCTAACCATTTGAGGGAATAAGCCTCAACTCTTACTGCTCTGTGGCTTTTATGTACAGGACTA
Organism: Hepsetus odoe; assembly: GCA_017165825.1. Lineage (NCBI taxonomy): Eukaryota > Metazoa > Chordata > Actinopteri > Characiformes > Hepsetidae > Hepsetus > Hepsetus odoe. The sequence goes on from CM029382.1 coordinate 10,821,520, forward strand.
CTTTGGAAGGGGCAAAAACTTTTACCGGCCAAGCAAAGGTCTTTAGCACCTGAGGAAGTCATGCTGAAATATCTGTTCATCTGGAGAGTAAGCATGTCTTTACTGAAATATAGTGAGTTTATGAATATCATTTTTTTAATTTAAGCATTTCCAATCTGCTCCCTCATAGCCACCAAGTTCCAGTACCTGCTTTGGCTGATCAGTACTTCTTTACAGATTACAGATACAGATTATTGTTCTGAGAAATTATTTTAATTTTCAATGTAAATTAAAGAAGCAATTATTTTTCCAAAGTAATTCTTAATAATGAACTGATCGATCTGTTCATCAGACCAGCCATGATTTTAACATAATAAAAAAACTTTATCTAAGTTCAAACAGCAACAATATGCCTATTGATAAAAAATATTGCAGCTAAGCATTTTTACATCAAATATTACATTTAAAAGTTGGGTCTTTTTCTTTTTTTGCACTTCTGCACTCTTTATACACAGACCAGATATATACACTCAACTCTGTATATACCTGAAATCTGCTGAACAATGCTATTATAAAAAAAGTCCTTTTTTAAAGATAGGATTATTTTACATATTCATATGTGAGGTGTAAGGTGGGGACAGGAGAATAAAATCTGTCAGCTGTTTGATGTGCCTGTCCAAGAAAAATCCAATTACCCCTCACAAATAAGATAATGATCATGCCTCTATCTTTGTTGAAAGGCTAATTGCTCAACTGGAGCAATCTCCATGGAGTGCAGTGGTAACAAAAGTGGCAAGCCTGAGTGCATTAACAGGAATGAATACATCCAAGATTTCTGTACTCTTATCCATATTGGATATTGCTATTTCTTTCAGGCTCCATGCTTTCTTTTTCAGCCTACTGCAGCTGATTTGAGTGGGAGATACCTGATCTCGCCCACACTTCTGCCCACTGGACTATTTTATCCTCCCTCTCTCATTCTCCTTCTCATTGTGTGTGGGCCGACACAGTCATGAGCAACGCATTCCACACATAATATAACAACTCTCTCAACCCACAGCACTTTGAGTGCAGGTAGCATGTGTCAGCAGTAGAGTATTATCAACATAACTGCTCTCTCACCGGGAAGAAGTGGGCTGTAGAGAATAAGCCACCAAGATATCAGCTCTGGCGGCCATACATTATAGTCGTGGGTGGCAAAGTGCTTTTCCTCCTGCTTTCTGAATTACTCACTTGTTTAATGGGCTTGGTAAATAATAAAATTATTTCATACTAGCTGCGCTTCCAAATTATCTCTATATGTGTTTTCAGTGCATATGAGGGCTTTCAAAGATTTAAAAGGTAGATGACAGACCCCTTTTGATGCGTTTTTTTTTATCATAATCCTGTCTTTTTCTAATGGTGGTGCAGGGTAGATAAGATCTGAATTTGACATAATGCACAGCTTAAGTTTGAAGTTGTCCAACATTACAATTCATTATAGTTTTTGGGCAACTTTATTCGTTAAAAAATAAAAAATAAAAAAACACTATTGTGAAAAAAAAGTGTATAAATGACTATATTTAATCTGAAGTAGCTGAAATAAGACATCTTATCATATTCAGTCCTTAATACTTTACATTATGCATTTTTATGCAAAAAAGACAGTAAAATAACTTGCTGTCTCTTGGGCGTACTAATTACCATTTACATTCCTTCTACATTTTATAATGTTGAAAATAAAAGTGATATTTTATTTATTGTTCCCAGTGAAGTCTAATTAGACCAAGGATGGCTTGGCTAGCAGTACTGTCAATTTAATCAATTAAGCCTATAATAATGCATGACCTTAAGTAATCAACATCATTGCCACTTGGCAGTAAACAAGTTATGACTATGACAGATCAGGTTAGTGGACAACATAATCGTTTCTGTTCAATATTGGTCCATCTTTTGGAGGATTTCTCATTTTGCTGGAATATAGTCTTTAAAATGAAGCAGTGACTATGACATAAAAAAGCTGAATTTTAGTTTTAATTCAGATCTATACAGGCTGAACATTGTATGCATTGTCTTCTCCTCACAAGAGCAAATGTAATGAGACAATTAACAGTCTTTAATACATTTTACTTACACAGTAAATCCTTAGTAGTCTGTGATGGATCCAATATGATTCTTAATGTGTTCAATCTTACTGACAATGTTCTTTAGTCATCTGTAGCTCTTGCCCTGCATGGTTGTTTGCTATATCCATTCTTCTCTTAAGAGTAACCCAAATGACTCTTAGGAGTATTTTGACACAATTAATATTTTGCCCATTGCTCTAATTGGTTTATTCTTTTTTCAGTCCTCATGTGGTCTGCTTTGCAGGTACTGACATTTCTTAGGTCTTCATGTTGAAAGACAACAGTAACACTCTGGATGCAAATGTCTCTAATCTTGAATCTAAATTCAATTCCAGGCCTGTTGTTAGTTTTATTAGGTGAAATACGACTCACAAAGCTGGCCAAGAATCAACTGAGCAGCTAAATGTCCAGGTAACTGAGGCTTTCTGAGAGTGAGATTATGTTAAACCCCTTAAATGGAAAATAATGCATTAAAATGTTCTTTAAATAGCATGGTGATGAACAAGAACACTTCACCATAAAGATCCATCCATAGTCATCCATTAATTCACATCCAGTATTCTGGGGAGAACAGATTCAGAAAAGTAAACATTGGCTGTTATTATTATGTGTGCACTGCAATGATCCCAGAATAATAAGAATAAGAATAAGAAGAGAATGAGGAACTAAGAACACCATTTTGGTGTTCAGATGGACCCGCACTAGTTCTAGTTTTAGCACTAGATTTTGCCAAAGATCTAATTTTCAAAGATCTAACTTTTTGTCTTTGTCACTACATAAAAGCTAATGAATTAATGAAAACCCATCTGTACAGCAGTTTAACCTCCCCCTTCATGAAGATATGAGTGTTTTTTAATGAAACACAATACAGCATCATAAAATATCATAACAGATATTACTATTTTTAAAGGCACAGTAAACAAACAAAATGTCACAAACACACATACACATACACACACACACACACACACACACATACATACATACATATAAGACAGATACATTAATAAAGATCCCCATACAAGCTCCACATTGTGTTGACATTTTATGTTAAAATAAAATAACACAATGCAAATTGGCAATGTCTGATATACAGTTCTTTAAAACACATGGTCACTTTAGCACCATATAATTTCATAACAGTGATTTACTTTGGCATTTATTTAATTACAAGCAGAAAGAATGTCTGTCTGGTCAACTTAATTTAATTTGTTAATATACATCTGTTACATCAGGCCTGCAACACATTCTGTCACAGTAGATGGCACTCTGCTCTGACTGAGCACACCTGGGCTCATGAGGGTCTAACTTCATTCCTTCATTGCTTCATTGAGGTTTAGCAATTTAAGCCCCAGTGAGTCAGAGCAGAGCGTTGGTCATCTAAGAGGCAAAGCCTTGGTGTAATGGTGGTGTATCCATTCTTTGTGTTTATTCTGTTCATTATGGTTAATAAAGTCAAGTCACAGATCCCTGGCTATGCACTGATGTCCTACCCACAACACCCCAGTGTTACACATTCCAAAAAAGTTGGTGCAGTAAAGCATGTACCACTTTATAATCTTGACATTCCTTTTCTTAAAAGCCATTTTGGCACGGAGGATACCAATCAATTAAACATTTTAGGTGTTATTTTATGCAATTCTGCTTGTAAACTCATTTTAAGGTGTGCAACAGTGGGGTGTCATTGTCATATTCTCAATTTCTTCATACATTCTCTGTTGGGGACAGGTAAGAAAAGAAAACTTTTATGCATTGATGCTGCCATCACCAAAGTGCAAATTACCTTTGCCGTGGTGGTCTAGTTGTAGGGTACTTGCCTATGGACCTATGGATCAAAAGGTTGCAGGTTCAAATCCCATCTCTAGCACTACCACCATTGGGTTGCTGAGTAAAACCTTTAACCCTGAATTGCTCCAGGGGGACTGTCCCTGTAATTTGGACTTGGGAGTCACTCTGGATAAGAATGTCTGCTAAATGCTACAAATGTAAGGGGGCACTGACACAAACCCATAGCACAAAAGACTCTGGTTTTTGGATTTGTTGCTGATGGATGATTCTTTTTGTCTTTGGTCCAGTGAAAACAGGATTAATTTCTTCAAAAAAAAAAGATTTGTCTGACCAAAATTCCCATTATCACCGTTTGATGGTCCGTTACAGAGAAGTTGACATTGTTTCGGAACATGGGTAAAATAAGGCTTCCTTTATATATCACTTATATGTTTATATGTTATAAACTGTAGAGGGAGAAATAAGTGAATCCTTTTACATTTTTTTTTTTTTTTTTTTAATATTTAAACCAAGTACCATTGTTTTTTAACCATTTCATCATTTATATGATAAACTGAAGATCCACTAGCTGTTTTTCCACAGATACTGATTTTGTACCAAATCACAGTTAATGTAACAGCTAGGTGGGTTTGACAGAACATAGATGCGGAGCCAGGAGTCTGCAACTGAGCTTAATTAAACATGAACATAAGCATGCACTCACAAAAACTGAGCTCAACATTTTACTTACACGGGCACTAAACACTGAAACCTGAATAATGTCCAGAGGAGAGATGAGGATTATACTGGAAGGAGGTTGTTGAAGATGGAGCTGCCAGGAAATAGGAAAAGAGGAAGACCAAAGAGGAGGTTTATGGACGTGGTGAGAGAGGACATGCAGATGGTTGGTTTGAAGGTGGAAGATGCAGAGGACTGGAAGAAATGTAAACAGATTATCTGCTGTGGCGACCCATAAATGGGATCAGCCAAAAGAAAAAGAAGAAGAAAATACCACTGAGCCATTTTTTTCAAATTTTTATTACATAGCTTACGTTCTTATTGTCTGCAATTACAGATGTAAATGCAATTTTCAGATATCCACTCCCTTAAACACTATGTGAGATAAAACAAAAATAGTTTACAATGGTCACTTTCTGCTTTCTAAAACAACTTCTCTACTACTACTGCTGCTTAGTGTATTTCTAGGCTTTCTCATATGGTAAAGGAAGAAATGCCTATAAAGAACCACCACTGATTAGGATCAATAAAAAGCCCATTATTCCACACCATAAGTGTTTGCTTTATTGATCCCATTTGCAGCAGAGCACACACAGTGTGAGTTGCATATATGCTTACCTAATCTGAATCCAGCAGAATATATACTGTCAAAAAAATGAGAATGCCCCATTAAATATTCAATTCTATATTAAGAAATGTTCACATATCGATGTCTAAATTTGTTTATATTTATCTCTGGAATTGAAAGTTATTTAATTGCAACTAAATAACAAAAATGAACCTTGATTTATTTATTAAACAAAAGACATAATCAAAAATTTGTATTCAAACTGAGGAAAAAGTTAGGACTCCCTACCCCCTAATAGCTAGTGTTACCCCCCTTTGGCTGAAATAACCGCAGTGAGATGTTTCTTGTAGCATCTACCAGTGTCTGACACCAGTCTGAGGAAAATTTGATCCACTCCTCAATGCAGAATTCTTTAAGCTGTGAGATGTTTGAGGGGTTTCTTGCATGTACTGCTCATTTCAAGTCACCCCACAGCATCTCAATGGGAATAAGATCTGGGCTTTGTCTTGGCTACTCCAGGACTCCATTGCTTAGTTTCCAACCAATTCTTGCTGCATTTACTGATATGTTTTGGGTCATTGTCATGTTGCAGGGTCCAGTTCCACTTCAGCTTTAATGTTCTTATAGATGGTCTCACATGTTCCTCAAACACCCTCTGACACACAGTAGAATTCATGATGGCTTCTATAATGATGAGCTGGCAAGGTCCTGCTGCAGCAAACATCTCCAAACCATGACACTCCCACCTCCATGCTTCACAGTTGGTATGAGGTTATTTTCCTGGAACGCTGTATTTGGTTTATGCCAGACATGTCCTCTGTTCTGGTGTCCAAATAATTCAATTTTAGACTCATCTCTCCAAAGAACATCATTCCAGACATCCTGGTCTTTGTGTGCGTTACTTCAGTCTGGCCTTGATGCTCCTCTTAGAAGTAAAGGTTTCCTCCTTGCACACCTCCTATGCAAGTTGTGCAGTTTCTTTCTGATTGCAGAGGCATGCACTTTCACATCAACAGTAGCAAGAGCCTGCTTGGACAGCCAGACCTTGGCATGTTGGCAGTTGTTTTGTAAGTCCCCCACTTGTAGACTATTTTCCTGACAGTGTAATGGCTGATTGCAAATTATTTTGAGATCTTTCAAATCACTTACCAGACTTAGAAGCTGCCACAATCTTCTTTTTGGAGGCCTCAGACAGCTCTTTTGATCTCACCATGGTGTTCACTCTTACCTCAAGAGTCAGGAGCACACCAAACTAAATTTCTGAGGTTAAAATGGGCAGGCCTCCTTCAAAATACTGAGTAACCATGTTCTAATCATGTGCACCTGTTGTGCTACACCTGTGTGTGATTTGAGTCATTTCAATTGAGAATAAAGGTGGGAGTGTCCTAAATTATTCCTCAACAGAAATCGCATTTTTGTAGAATTACATTTTACATAAGATGTTGAAAAGTCTTTTCTTTGGTTTTAATTGTTTAGTTATATTACTTGAATCTCCCAGTATTGTTAAATTGAGATGAAATATTCATATGTCCTAGAATGTTACAAAAACACACAGGCTTTCATAGGGTGTCCTATTTTTTTTTTGCATAACTGTAATTACAAAAACAGTTCATATGGATCACTTAACCATTCAGGATCCATTCAGACTGCAAAACTTTACAGTCACAGCAGGATCAGAACCAGATGTATTAACACAACAGATAAAAATACACACAGCACATTGTGCCCGTTCTCTGAAAGGAAAATGAGTGTCAGACTTCTTGAAGGACTAAATTTGAGAAGCTCATAATTAATCCCAATCCTTCTGCTTTTGCCCAAAGAAAAAAGGACAGAAATCCTGAGTGTCCATCAATGTAGCATCTGGACAGACACTTGTATGTATTGTCTGGGGATATCCATTGACCCAGATGCTTAAAATGGACTTTGGAATGGTCTGCTGTTTGTTATTGCAGCCTGGATTCTGGATTAAGATTTATTTAAGTCTTATTAGCTAGGCCACAGGACACATAGGATGGGGGAAGAATAATAAAATAAGTATTATTAGACAACTGAATTTATTTAAAATAACTACAACCAGACAATGGTTTCTATTTCCAAAGGTCCAAAGATCTCTTCATATATATATTCTTTCAAAAATGGAAGTGTTAATCATTTTCATCAATCAACAAAATGCAGTGAATGAACAAAAGAGAAATCTAAATCAAATCAATATTTGGTGTCACCACCCTTTGCCTTCAAAACAGCATCAATTCTTCTAGGTACACTTGCACATAGTTTTTGAAGGAACTCGGCTGGTCGGTTGTTCCAAACATGACTGTGTTTCAACCTACGTGTGACATTGATGATCATCAGCACCTGTTTGGTAAAAATGGCTGATCATACGCCTGACTATAATCTATAATCCTACAAAATCCCTGACTTTGTGCAAGTGTTGATGCTGGTTTGAAGGCAAAGGGTGGTCACACCAAATATTGATTTGATTTAGATTTTTCTTTTGTCATTCACTGCATTTTGTTGATTGATGAAAATAAATGATTAACACTTCCATTTTTGAAAGCATTATTTGTTTACAGCATTTTTTCCACACCTGCCTAAAACTTTTGCACAGTACTGAATATATACTGCTCAAAAAATTAAAGGAACACTTTTTAATCAGAAAATAGTATCAAGTCAGTTAAACTTCTGGGATATTGATCTGGTCAGTTCAGTATCAGAGGGGGTTATTAATCAGTGTCAGCTGTGTTTGTGCACTAAAGGGGCAACAATAAGGCGACCCCAAAAACAGGAATGGTTTTGCAGGTGAAGGCCAAAAACATTTTTCCCTCCTCATCTTTTTTTGACTGCGTTTCAGTAGTTTTGCATTTGTCTAGGGTCATTGTAACTACTGGTAGCATGAGACGATTCCTGGACCCTACTGTGGTTGCACAGGCAACTCCACCAGGATGGCACAGCAATATGTGCCATTGCCAGAAGGTTTGCTATGTCTCCCAGCAGTCTCAAGAGCATGGAGGAGATTCCAGGAGACAGGCATTTACTCTAGGAGAGCTGGACAGGGCAATCAGAGGTCCTTAGCCCATCAGTAGGACTGGTATCTGCCCCGTCGTTCAAGGAGGAACAGGATGAGTACTGCTAGAGTAACCTCCAGTGGGCCACTGGCATTTATGTCTCTGTCCAAACCATTAGAAGCAGACCATGAGGGTTGCCTGAGGGCCTGATGTCCTCTAGTGGGCCATGAGGCACCGTGGAGCTTGACCGGCACTTGCCAGAGAACACCAGAATTGGCAGGTCCAGCACTGGTGCCCTGTGCTTTTCACAGATGAGAGCAGATTTACAGACAGTGACAGATGTGAAAGGGTCTGGAGAAGCCACAGTGCTATGCTTTATGCTTTATTGCAGGTGCGTTATGCTGCATGCAATATTGTTCAGCATGATCAAATTGGTGGTGGGTCAGTGTTGGTCTGGGGAGGCATATCCATGGAGGGACACAAAGACCTGTACAGGATGAACAATGGCACCCTGACTGCCATTAGGTAGACCCATTGTTAGACACCACTGGTGCGGTGGGTCCTGGGTTCCTCCTGGTGCCTGATTAAGCCTTGCCCTCATGTGGCAAGAGTATGCAGGCAGTTCCTGGAGGAATTGATACCATTGACTGGCCTCCACACTCGCCTGACCTAAATTCAATAGATCATCTCTGGGACAGTGATGCCCTGGTCAGGCTCTGAGAGGAGATACCCCAGGACGTTGTCACGCATGCACAAGCACGTGGGGGCCTTACAACCTACTGAGTATCACTGAGTATCAATGTCATCACAATGACATTTCAGCAAATTGGACTAGCCTGCCGCATCAGATTTTCAGTTTAAATTTCCTGAATTAACTTGAACTTTGAATTAAGCCTTCTGTAGGTTCATAATTTTCATTTTCACCAGATGATGTGGTATCCTTTTGTTACTAACACATTATCCATTCAGCATCAGTAAGATTTCCAGCATGATTTTTTTTTCCAATTTAGATCTGATGTGTTTACAAAGTATTTCTTAATATTTTAACAGTGCATATATATACACACACACACACACACACACACACACACACACACACACACACACACACACACACTTATTCCTCTATGGATCTCATGACAAGAAACTGAAAAAAGATCCCGTACATAGAACAGACTGCAAAAAATGGACTGTACTAAAAAAATAAAAAATAAAAAAACAGGCCAAAGAGGAAAAATACAAATGGTTGAATGTTTGAGAGGCAATAATTTCAGATGCCTCAATAGCATGGGTCATTAGTTACTATAGTTGCTCCAAGAGTAACGGCATAATTCAGGACATTATCAGCCAATGCACAAAATTTCAGCAAAAGCAGTAACGTCTCTTCAACAGAACTGTGAACTTTTTCCTCCAGACAATAGTGAATTTTGTAGAAGAAAGCATTTCTAAGCATTTAACTGTCAGAAAAAACAGTTATTTCTTTCATCTGCTTGATATTCAGTCATTCCTCAGTTTAGAACTGAGAAGCAGATTTATCTCATGACTTGCTCAGAAGCTAATAAAATTACTTAACAGTTACAATTGGGAGTGATAAATGAAAGTATGATTTAATACATTGTGCACTGCAGGACTAATTGCCTGATGCAGGGCCCTGGCCTGCAGCAATATCCTCTGGGTATTAATGCCTGAAGCATCATTATTCCAAAGTGACGAAGGATGAAAAGGCTTGACAAATCAAACATAAGTTTAGAGTTTAGTTCTTCATTTTTCATCTTCTGTCCTGTGTCCTTTAGCTGATTGGTTGAATAAAGCCTTAGCTCAATTTTGAGCTGCAAGTTGAAATTATCTGCGATGGGCTGGCGACCTGTCCAGGGTACGTCCCCCGTCCTCGCCCTGTGTGCGCTGGGCTGGACACCAGCACTCCCCCGCGACCCCGTTTGGCACAAGCGGCAGAAAATGGATGGATAATGGAAGTTGAAATTATAATCAATGAATCAATGATGGCATTCTCTTATCCAGGGAAAAGGCTTATGATGAAGTCAAAGTGAATATATCATTTTCAGTAGCAGTCACACATGCCTAACTCATGGTATTGAACATACCCGCTGACCAGTACTTCAGAAAATGACATTTCTGATCATTGTGTTTATTCACTTACCAGTCTGTCTGCCGGTGATATCATTATGAATTGTAATAAAGTTGTTATTTTGGTTTCTTTTAGGAGGGGTTTTTTTTTGCTGCTAAGCTAGCTACATAACAGAGTTTGTTCCTTCAAGCATTTGGCTCTAATGCATCTAGGTTTAAGCTCATTGATGCTTTTTAAATACATTGATTACAGTATATTTTGGTTTCCTTATTCTTCTCAGGGTCTTCTCTCTTTCTTGCATCCAAAAAAGCTTGCTTTTCATTCATAGATAAGCAACTGCTTAAGCTTTCCATAATTACTTATTCATAAACTTTGCTCTCTGTGCCCTCGATTCTTAATAAAAGAAAACGCTTGGTGATCAGAGATCTGCCTGAAGTGTGGTCTGAGTCAGCACCCATAAGGCAATGGAAAATGATTCATTAAAATGAATAAAACTCAGATAGAACATTGCAAAACAGAGACAAACAGGGCCAAGAGCTCCCCATTCAGCAGTTTTTCATTCAAAGTCCAATTTAAAGGATGAAATTGTTTTTTTTTGCTTCATTTATTTTTATTTTGAATTGTGTTTTATAGGCATCACATTTTTCAGGCTCTCTAATTCTGTCATTTATTTCCACATATATAATTTAAAATCTTACATTTTACATCATCATTCCAAAGCGTCATACACTCTGTTTTCCTTTTCACTCTCTCCTTTTTCTTCCCTTATTGTTTCTGTTCAGCTCACTTACTTCTACACCCAGCTGCATTCATGAAAGAGGAAGAAATCAGTAAAACATTACAAGGCTTACGGTGAGAAGCATTGGAAATATATAGAAACCTTGGCTATTGAAGCATACCTTATGGATTATATGGTTTATAAATCATCAGAAAAAGTATACTAGTCTGTTGTGGCAAAAAGACATCCATATGTTTACAATCCAAAGAAAACTAGCAATGCTTTCTTTTGCAGTCCTATATTCTACTTTATATTCTACATATTAACTAGACAAATGTGAGCTACATACTCCAAAAGATTGGGCAATAATCTTATTTTATTTCTAATATGTTCTAGAAATAGGTGTAAAGGGCAAAGGAACATACTTTAAACTTGCATTATTTTTAGTAGCAACAAGGTGATAAGTACAGCTTATAATAAATTTCACTGCAATAATAGCTGGAAAGTATTTCAGAAAAAATACATGAGTACCAGATAGTTATACAAATAGTATATTATATACAATACTCTTTATCACTTCATTTATAACACCTGAAAACACTTTGAAGAGTGCATTTTATACTTGGATCTGGAAATAAAAAGATGCAATAATACTTATTATGATTTTACTGGGTCTTTAACATTCCTACAGAATGTGATTTTAAAATAAAATTAAGAGTATGTTTCTAATCTGTGATACATATAGTATCACTGTGTGAAATATTCAGAATTAATGAATGAATAAAAATGCTCAAAAAAGAGTAAATATGCTTTACATTAACTTGTATTAGAAGTAAGTAACCTTTTTGCCTTGTCCTGTATAGTTAGAATTTAGATATTGACACTGGACAGTGATGATGTGTGAGAATAACTATTAACAATTGTGTGATTATTTATTCATTCTTTTTTCAAATATATTATTAATTATTTTTTTAAAATGTCACCATTTGTGTGAAGCTGCTGGCTACCAGTATGAACAATGTCCCATATGTTACATATTCAGGCCCAGTGAAATGTCCTGCATTTGTCTAAATACACAATTCTAAAAACATACGTATTTACTATTAAAATCGACCAAGCTATAATGTGTATGTGAAGTGTCGAACATACAGATTGCAGTTACGTGGGTGGTACAGGGATGTCCAGTGAGTTCTTTATGCATCCTTGTGTCTTCCACAAAAAGTCTTCAAAAAGGACACCACAGCAGCTCAAACAAATGTTTTTATGAATGTCTTGCTGGCTAAGCTTAGAAATCTGCTTAGACAGCAGGACCACAAACCAGCAAGAGAAGAGTTAACCTGTCATTTTCACAACAGATACTTTATAAAGAAGGAGGGGTCTATGCAAGGAGCCTGACAAGAAAGTGAACACTCAGCATATTGCAGTGCAGTGTGGCATTGTGCAAGAAACTGAACTCTTTCAAGCAGCAACATGGTGATTGATGCCACTCTCAACTTTTCCAGCACTACTCAGAGTTTCATGATGCTTCTCATATTCAGAAAGTCTAAAAAATGACCTCAGAACATCAGAGCACTGCAAACTTTAAGACCATATTCTACATTTTTCTCATTTTTTTTCCAGGGATTCGCTCATGAAATTAAGATGCTTTTACAGTATGTACCAAAAATGTATCATCCATTTTTATAGCCCAAGATGAAACATTCAGTATAATTATAAGGTGAACACAAATCTTATTTACTGTAATTATTAACGGATATTTGTAAATGCTGGTTTTTTTCCTGTCACCAATGAGCCTCAGATGTTTCATCATGTCTGCATCAAATACTTGAAAGGGTCTACAGTTGACTGATGAGCTGTACTCCTGGGAACAATAAATATAGATTCTGATCTCCTGAACCCACAGGCTAAACCGTCTTTAAAGCGAATTACCACTCAAGAAGGAAGCAGTCTTGACTGCTGTGTTTGCACTTATTGGTAGCTAAGAATGAAAATGTGCCAACATGAGATTTCAGTCTGTCAGCCTTCATCAAAATCAAACCACATCTTGTACAAACCTTGCCATGTACAAAAGAAATTTACCTGGCTTGCCGTTATTAAGATTATTAAGTTCCTCTCAAATGCTACATAATTTCCATCAGTTTAAATGCATGAATATGATTTCCCTTTTTTACATAATTATAGTCAAGATGCTACTGGTCTACTTTGTTTGAGACATGATACACTTCAACAAACATGTGTTGTGAAGTTCAGACTTTGACAAATCATTGTTCTTTAAATAAAACGGATTACCGTTTTTGTCAAACGAATGTTTCTTCAAGCAAAATATTTTTGAATGAACATTTGATTGCTTTGGATCATAATGTTAATGCTTTGGATGTTCATGTACAGAGTGCTAAGTTCTAAAGGCTTTTCTAACTTTCAGCCACCACTGTATTTGTGCATTTTACATTTAACTACTACTACTACTAACCACTACTTTATAATACTGTTCTTGTACATCATTTACTCCTAATGAAGAACATAGTTACTCATTCCTTGGAAGAAGGTGCTACTATATGCCTTACTTTAATATACTGTTCTGTTCATTATTGACTTCTAAAACAGAGTACAGTAACACCTCATTCATCAGTAATGAGTTACCATGTATTTCACTAAAAGAATGTTTAACTGATCTCACAATCATTTCATTTGTTCATATGTGGAAAAAAGAGTACAAAAATATTGAGGAAGGACACAGTGAAAGTGCACTGACTGACCATTTCTTCAAGTGAACGTCAAATGATAACTGTACAAAGCAATAACACTGGCACACATGCTGCAAAAAGCAGTAAGGGAAGCAAAAAATATGATGATTTTAGCAAGTGTCATGTTTTAAGGCTCATTTAGACTCATGTTTTTGTGTTTATTTTAGATACCATGATCAAATGTTGTTTTTTTCCATCTTAGCAGTGATAAGAAATAGATCAATAACACATGAAGAGATATTATAAAGAATGAATAGTTTGAATAGTTCTCAACAAGTTATAGAAAAATCAACAGTTTAAGTTCCTTTTTATGTTTTAACTACTCTGAACATGAGCTCACTGTTACCTGCTGAGTAACAATCCAGAACTCTGTAGTTCATTGTAGAGATTTAGTTGAAAATGCAGTGCTACTCTTTTGCTCTTGCTCTGTTCTTTCTGCATAATTATGATTAATTATGAAACAGTATTTTAAATTGTTGTGATGGATATTGCATTTGCTTAAAAAAATAATAATAATAAGACAACCCTCATTGTTTTACACTTCTAATGTCTCCTTTTCAATGTAATTTCAGTCCCACCCAGCCAATCATATGCAATACTCAAGGTTATTGATGAAAAGATCTTACCCTGTTCGGGTCTGCTCTGAAACAATAGTATAGTCTCCTTTCAAATATTCCATTCATTGCTCTGTGCCATTAAAAAGTCCTCTCATCAATCATGGAAATTCAAATGATGTGAAAGCCTCTCAGAGCTGTCCTGTGCCTGCTCCAGCAGAAATCAATCAGATTGCCCCAGTGAATGCTAATGAGGTGCCCTGGGCTTGAGAGGACTGATTCAGGCTGTTCTGGAATTCATTTTCACAGAGGCTGCATAGGCCTAAAGCATGAAACACCATATTCTCACCTGATCATCAAACAGTATAATTTGTTGAAGTATAGATCTGAAGAAGGTTTGATAAAAAGGAAGCCTGTTTCAGTTTGTATCATGGTAAAATTGTTTAAAGAGGATTAAACATGCCAGCTGTGGGTATCAGATACTTTTCTTTTCTTCTCCTCAGCACTCAGCACTGCCTACAACAAACCCCAAAGCATTCGTTCTCATGCTTAAAAGCTGATAAGTTTTTATACTGAAATATTTCAATTTTAGTCCAAACATCCATCCATTTGTTGTCTAAACCATTTCTCCTAATTAGTGTGGGAGGGGTTTAGGACAGGTATTAAGTGGTGAATTCCACTCCACCGTTAATGGTATGAAAGCTAAAGAAACACCCTGGACAGGTCATCAGTCCACTGTATTACTCCAAACATACATTTCACAATTTTAGCCATAGAGGTCTTTTTGCATTGTTTCAAACTACCAAAATAATTAATTCCAAAAGATTCCAGATTCCAGACATTTGTCTGTTCGTCTCCAACACCCCAACTTCAAAACCTTTTGTTAATTCACTGCATTATCAAGTCAAGTCGAGTAGTAGGAGTTATGTATCCAACCCTTTGCCTGGTTCCACTATAATGAAATGATCAGTGTTATTAGGTTAAGGTTGCAAATGCTGTATTAGCTTCTTTTCACAAAGCACATCAACAAAACATAATTTGCCATGGGTTTCTAAACTTTTACATACTGAATGCACAAAATGAAGCAGCTCTGTTTTACTCAGTTTATTTCTGATGGTACTTACGTGTGCCCTAATGTACAGTTACTTTTAATTGTTAGCAACTGCTGATTCTGCAGAAAAAAAATAAATCCCTGCAGCCACATCCTTTTCTGATGTCATAGCTGTGGTTGTTTTTCTAGAACTAGTCTTGTTTCCCAATATGACATCCATTACCAAATGAGGAACCAAGCTGTTTGGAATGTTATCACTCATTTCAACTGAATGTCTAAAAGATGTTGACATGAGAAAACACATGCATCATTTGCTTACCTTTTCTTAATACTTTATCATAACTGATGGAGATTTTGAATATTTACGCTTACTAACACTGTTGAAAGCTTCTGGTAATATACAAAGTTATTTAGATGGCAGATAATGAACACACAGTGAGTGAGTACTATGCATGTCTGATGAAATAAATACCGTGCTGTAGATAAGCTGTTTCATAAACCCAGCCACTAGGGATGCACAAGCCAGTGTATTTCTTCGTGCTGGTCCCAAGCCCATGTAAATGGGGAGGGTTACGTCAGGAAGGGCATCCGGTGTAAAACTTTGCCAAATCAATATGCGGACAACGAAACAGAATTCTATACCAGATCGGTCGAGGCCCGGGTTAACAACGACCGCCACCAGTACTACAGGGTGCTGGTGAAGAAGAAGAAGAAGAAGAAGGGCATGTCCAGATGGAGATGGAGAGAAAGAAGGGGCGGAGAGTGGAAGTGAGGGTAGGGACTTGAATGTTGGCAGCATGACTGGTGAAGGTAGAGAATTAGCTGATATGATGGAGAGAAGGAAGGTTGACATTTTGTGTGTGCAAGAGACTAGATGGAAGGGTAGTAAGGCCAGGTGTATTGGAGGAGGGTTTAAACTGTTCTACCATGGTGTGGACGGAAGGAGGAATGGAGTAGGTGTTATCCTGAAGGAAGACTATGTGAAGAGTGTTTGGGAGGTGAAGAGGGTGTCAGGGAGGGTGAGGAGTTTGAAACTGGAAGTTGAAGATGTGATAATGAATGTTGTTAGTTCTTATGCTCCACAAGTTGGATGTGAGATGGTAGAGAAGGAAAAATTCTGGAGTGAGTTAGATGAAGTGATAGTGTACCCAGGGGAGAGAGAGTGATGATTGGCACAGATTTTAATGGTCATGTTGGTGAAGGGAACAGAGGTGATGAGGAGGTGATGGGTAGGCATGGTGTCAAGGAGAGTAATGCTGAAGGTCAGTTGGTTGTAGATTTTGCAAAATGGATGGAAATGGCTGTGGTTAATACTTATTTTAAGAAGAGGGAGGAGCACAGGGTGACATATAAGAGGAAGACGCTCTTATTCAGAGCGACTTACATGTCCTAATTACAGGGACAGTCCCCCTGGAGCAACTCCGGGTTAAGGGTCTTGCTCAGGGACCCAGTGGTGGTAGTGCTAGAGGTGGGATTCGAACCGGGGACCTCTTGATCCAGAGGTCCGTAGGCAAGTACCCTACCACTAGACCACCGCCACCCTGTTAATACTTACTTTAAGAAGTAACTGTCCAGGGTGCGTCACCCGTCCTCGCCCTGTGTGCGCTGGGTTGAACTCCAGCATTCCCCGCGACCCCGTTTGGGACAAGTGGCAGAAAATGGATGGATGGATGGTTTGGACATGTCCAGAGATGAGGATTATATTGGAAGGAGGATGTTGAAGATGGAGCTGCCAGGAAAGAGGAGAAGAGGAAGACCAAAGAGGAGGTTTATGGACATGGTGAGAGAGGACATGCAGATGGTTGGTTTGAAGCAGGAAGATGCAGAGGACCGTAAGAAATGGATACAGTTGATTCGCTGTGGCGACCCCTAAACGGGAGCAGCCGAAAGAAAACGAAGAAATTAGCTGTTTCATAACAGAATTATTGTTCAAATATTGTTCTTGATCACATAAGCAGCAAGGTTACAGCTTGACACAAAATCAGAAAAGGTTTGGATGTTATGGGAAATGCAAATAAAA